>OX328016.1:26562220-27762220 GCA_946811545.1 Netelia fuscicornis
TCCTGAACGCAGGCTCGAAGGCATCACGGGTCGCGCGAGGGCTTGCAGGCATCATGCCCAACGTTGGGGGACCGAAGGAGCCGCGACGGCTCCTCCTTTCCTCCGTTGTGAGCTCCGTAATTCTCTACGGGGCTCCAATCTCGGCTGATGCCATGACCACCAATGCAAGTTACGGAGCCACGTGCCGACGAGCCTGCCGGACTGCCGCGCTGCGGGTGGCCCGAGCGTATCGAACCGTGTCTGACATTGCTCTCTCTGTGATCGCAGGACTGCCTCCTGTTGATCTACTGGCAGCCGAGAGAGCCAAAGTGTACCGTGATCGTAGGCGTACTGATGCTGACGGCAACGATCAAGAGCGTGGGGATGATCGATGGTCCAGCAGAACCTTCGAAGAATGGCAGCGGAGATGGGATTCAGCAGGCGAGGGTCGGTGGACCCACCGTGTGATTCCTAATGTGAGAGCGTGGGCGAGCAGGCAGGTTGGACTTACAACTTTCCACCTGACCCAGGTGCTCACCGGGCATGGCTGCTTCCGCAGCTATCTACATCGTATTCGCGTGTACGATGGCGCGGAATGCCCGGCGTGCCCTGGGATCGACGAGGATGTGGAACATGTCCTATTCCATTGCCTGAGATTCGCCGATGACCGGGAGCGATTCCGGGCATCATGGAGAGGATCCATGACACCCGAGGGCATGGGAAGATGCCTGCTCGGCTCACAGGATGGTTGGGACGCGGTGGTCACCCTCGCCACGTCCATTGTGGACAAGCTGAATTCCATCAGGAGGATGGAAGAGCGTAGAGGCAGACGCGCTTGAAGTCCGAGCGCGTGACAGAAGGGCCGTCTGAGGCGTAGACTGCCCCTCGCGAAGTAAAGCCTTTTGGGTGGTTTCCGCGGGGGGGACAGCAGTCGAGAGGAGGAATGATTTTAGTGGGTATTGCCAGGAATGGCCGAGTCCCACATAACCCTTTCGGGTATGCGTAAATGCATTTTCAATCCTCCTCTATAAAAATAAAAAAAAATATTAAAAAAAACACACACACACACACACACGGCACACACACACACACACACACACACACACACACGCACGCACGCACGCACGCACGCACGCACGCACGCACGCACGCACGCACGCACGCACGCACGCACGCACGCACGCACGCACGCACGCACGCACGCACGCACGCACGCACGCACGCACGCACGCACGCACGCACGCACGCACGCACGCACGCACGCACGCACGCACGCACGCACGCACGCACGCACGCACGCACGCACGCACGCACGCACGCACGCACGCACGCACGCACGCACGCACGCACGCACGCACGCACGCACGCACACACACACACACACACACACACACATTGTGACGAGCTCGGTGTCCTTAAAATTTCGTCTAAAACCGGCAACGAGCTACCCGTACAAAATCTCTCATGACGCCCACGCTTTTGCAAGTGCGTTATCTTACCCTTTTGGGCGCCTGGTGTTTCTTTCACCCCGAATCACCAAGGGTTCGATCTTATGGTCAATACGTTTCCCAGGCTTCTACTCAGGATTGGGGTGGGATTCGTAGGGCAAGCAATCCTTTATTATTCTACTCTGAAATAACGGGTGAGCAATTTTCACAAGATTTATTAATTCGAAATCGACGATCAATACAATAGAAATTTCACTCTTCTTATTCTAGGGATTCGACTCGGGTACGAGGGGGACGCAGTGGCTTTTCGGTTACGCCGGAAAGCACAGCTGACCATTCGGGGATGCGAGGGGGTGCGCGACGGACACCATCCGCCACCTCACGCACGATCGCGGAGGGGTTACGCGAGACAAACAAATTGTGCCGGGTGCGCCTACCTTTACTGCTATGCCGTTCGTCTCCGACGTCGCACCGCGTCCTCGGTGTGATTCCTCTCTCTCCCGCTCTCGCCTGTCCGCCGTTGCCTCAGCCTCTCGCGGTCTCTCTCACACGCACCCTCAGTCTCCGTCACTCCGTTCTACCTCCACTCTTTCCGCTCGCTCTCACACTCTCACTCGTCAATACTCTCAACCGTTCGGTATCCACTTGCTAACTCACTGTCGTTCGATATCCAATTTTTTACTCTCTTTCGTCTCTCACATTCAAACTCTAACTCTTTCCTTCGGTATCCAATTTCTAACTGCCTCTCCTAATTTCTATCGCGCTCGCCACAGGCTCGCGCGTTCTCCTCGCTCCCTTATTCCCCTATCGGCGAAGGTGGGGGCTCTCGCGACGATCGTCCATGGATCGCCGGAACAGCCATCTCTCTCTCCGTCGTTCCTCGGGCAGCGTCGCTCTCTCTTATTCGTCCGTTACCGTCGATGTCTCGCGGACCGCTCCCTGAAACCGACGGAATCCTCGCCGACAGTGTTGTTCGTTTATCTTTCTCATCACCACGGGAGCGAGGCGTCGCGACTCTGCTAGTTTACTCTCTCTCGAGTATTCGTCTCGAATATTCTTTGACAGCGCGATTGCGAGGGGAGTACTGCCTCGTCACAATATATATATCACAATATATATAGCCCAGTCGAATTAGCTCAAAAAAGGGGCAAACCCGGAAAAAATCTTAAGTAGTAATTTTCCTTCGGAATTCGTTAGGGGAGGTCAGTAGCAGTCTAAATTTGGTTTTGCGTGGTATTCGATTCATTGCGTCTTCCGCCATCTTTATTTTAAGGGTTAATTTTTGTTTATTGAATAACTCGTTTATTTTCAGTTTTATACGAACAATAGTAATAACAAAAGTTGTTTGGAATTTAATTTCCTACGATTTTGGTTCTTACTAATTTTTTACTGGGATCGATATTTTCCGACTTATACCCCAAAAGAGGGGGCAAATTGTTGTTTGATTAAAAAGTTGTTTATTTTCAATTTTACATGGAAAATTATTATAAACAAAGTTGTTTAAAAGTAAATTTTCTACAATTTTGGTTCTTATCAATGTTTTCGTCGCATCGATAATTTTCGAGTTATACCCGAAAAGAGGGGGGAGTAAAATATTATGATTGCATTATCACGTTCATTTTCAATTTTTCACGAAAATTTGTTACAACCGAAGTTGTTTGAAATTAAATTTCCTATAATGTTGGTTCTTATCAATTTTTTGGTAGTATCGATATTTTTCGATTTATATCTGAGAAGCGGTGTATATATATATATATATATATATATATATATATATATATATACACCGCTTCTCAGATATTAGAGCGAGCGATTAAAGAAAAGAAGAAATTAACGTTGAAAGGAGATTAGATTACGAGTAAGGAAGTGCGAGAGTAGCGGAGTTTATCGAGAGTGAGAGAGATAGTGTAGAGTGCGAGGAGAGTGTAAAGAGTGAGAAAGAGTAGATTGAGTAGAAAGAAAAATTTGAGCGTGAGAGAGAGGTGAGAGTGAAGAGGACATAACGAAGGAATACAGTGAGGAGAAGTACGAGGAGAGAGTGCGAAGATACGGCGCCGCCGAGATAGAGGGAGAGAAACGAGAGCGAAGCACCGGCAGAAAAAAACATCGACGAGTAAGTGTTTGCACCGCTTCCGATCCAACATTATCTTCCGGCACGCATTGCGTATTTTCCTTTCTTTCGTTTCTTTTTTTTTGTACCCAAATTACTTAGAGATCTCCCCTTTGTATTTCTTTTCTTTTGTTCCCACTGCGTTTGGAGAAAATCGAAACCAATAGCGTATTAGTGACAATAAAAATTTCGAGAAATAATCGCGTGGAACGGTTGTGCGCGCGTAGTGTAAGGCGAAGCCGGTACGTCCCCTTTCCCCTGCTTCCCCTTTCCCTAGGTCGTCCGCTCCGACCGTTACGCGCGACAGTGCCAGTCGCGCGCTTGTTATTGTTGTGGGTCTCGTGTCGCTGTCCTTCAGTCGGCGTGCGACGAGAATCGAGCATTTCCCAATCATTAGAGCGTCCCGAATATTCTCCTTATCGTCCTATATGTCGTTTCAAAATTAGCCTACCCAATATTCAATTCAAATTTAGCCGACCGGTATTTAATTCGAAATTTTATAAAAGACTGATGGTCATTAATAAGAGGCCAAATAGAGTCGGAGAATCCATACCCTGAGTTTCCCTTTTGTTGTTTCCCATAAGATCGTCCCCGTACCGCCATAGTATTAAGCGAGCGACAATTATTGTTTTTGTAATATTTTTTTTTGTTTGTTAATTTACGAAAAATTAACTGGCGCCCAGAAAATTATTTTGTACAGAAATTATATTATTCCCGGAGATCGTCCGCCGACCGCAGTTATAGAAATTATTTTTTTTGTTGTTCTTGTGTTTTTTTTATAATAAATCTTGTGCCATTTTTTTTGTGTATTGCGTTGGTTGGTATTTCTTTTTCCCGTTTCAGGACCCCCTTCTCCCCCCGTATCTTTTCAAGTCATCGGCGTGACAAAAGTGTCACGCCGAAGGGGGGGGGGGGGATATCACGGGACGGGGGTAAAAGAAATTAATAATCTGGGCTAGGGTTTACACAAACAAATATAACCAACAATTTATTATTCGTAATAGTTAATACTCAAAAAAAAAATGTGTAGTTCACAATCATAAGAAAATAAAATAAACCTTAGTATCGGCGGACGATCTCCGGGGTATAACTAGTCTCAAATAAAAATAAATAAACTCAAACGAAATTATAATAATTTGGGCGCCAGTTAATTTCTGCAAAATTAACAAACAAAAAAAAAAGATCTTACAAAAACAATAATTTTCGCTCGCTTAATAACTATGGCGGTACGGGGACGATCTTGCGGGAGACAAAAAAAAAGGAAACTCAGGGTATGGATTCTCCGACTCTATGTGGCCTCTTGATTATTACCGCTGGCTGAGAGAGGGGAGAAGGGGGGGGGGGGTATTCTATTCGAACTTAACGGCTAGGCGCACAACCGTTCCACGTTTGAAATATAATAAAACTATTTCGCGAAAATTTTTCTAACGACTGATTGGGGAAAGTCTCAAAAACGTACGATGGAAAATTCGGGGGAGAGGAGACTCTAATTACAAACTTGGGCTAGTAGAAAGGGAAAAAACTGAAAAAGGGAATGCCAATATTTTTGAAGAAGGAAATGTGCGAACACTTACAATTTCTTCGCTGTTGCTCGAACGATCCTCTTGCTTTCTTCGGGTCCTTTTCTTATTTCTCTTTTCACACTGTCCTTCTCCTCGCTCTTCTAATTTTCACACGCGCTCACCCTAATACTCTCTCTACTATCCTTCCTCAAATTCTCACTCACTCTAATAATTTTTCGAACACTTCTTTCTCTCCTTAACGTTTCTCTAAGTCTCTAAATTTTCTTTGCTAAAAGGTGTCTCTACTGACCGGTGGCTATCCGCAAAGTGACGAGCACATTTCTTTCCGGAAACTCCAAATTTTTCTCGGCTTCTCGATAGGCCGGGACGTCCTTAATTTTCATTGGGCAGCAGCGGCACGGGTCAAGTGATAACGGGTCGATGGGAAATCATTATATTCGCGATGGACTGGGGAGATCTATCGGGAGATGGGTGTAATTAGGTCAGGCGGTCGGTATGGTAGGGTCGCTCTCATAGGTATCGGGATTTAGGGTAATTAGGATCGATAATTCTCGTTGCGCGCTGCTGCCATCTCGTTCGTTCCTGTGTCACCGCGTCGATCAATGACCGGTGGAAGATGAACGGATGAATCTGTTTGATTTTTGGCGGGTTTTCCTTCGGTGTGGTGAGAGTGACGGTGGATCTTGCGTGATTCGTCCTGGACGTCCTGATACCTCCGGTGGTGATACGTTGGGCCAGTCGGGGTGTCCTCAGAATGTCCTTGATGGTGGCGATCTTCTTTCTTCATTCTTCGAGTTTCTTCGGGGCGTCAATGGTGTTGCACATTTACAAAAATTGGGAGGGACGGGAATTTGGGGATTCATAATACTAATTCCTTACTTACGTTTTGAAGGCTACGTGGAACGGTTGCCTTTGGGGGCCACCGGCGCGAGGGAAATTGTGCAACGTCACAATATATATATATATATTGAAACGGTATTACCTGAATCATTAAATTTTATGGTAAGTTCGAGACTCGAGGTAGAATAAATAGATTAATATCCTGTTGGTAAGGCAAAGAACTTTATTGAGAATTCATTTCAGGGTAATTACAGTTGCTCCTTATTATCGACGCCGGTACTCTAATTAGTACCGCGCTACGCGTATCGATCTCGATTGATTGATATTGGCGCTAGCGATCATTCGGGGTGCGTCGTCTAGTGTATATACGAGTTTTGCCAATATGGCTGCGGCTTCTCTTGTCACGCGTGTGCGTGTGACTCGTTTATATTTTGTTTTAGTTATAAATAATCATTTTGCTCGAATCGCGGCGTGTCTAGTGCGGTGTATCTGTGTTGTTGGAATTCTCCGTAGACAGGTGAGTTGTTTCGATTTTTCTTTAGATCAAGTGTCCCGATATGAATTTTCTTTCCTCCTTCCAGCTGATGCCTCGGGTCGTTGACCCTTCGCCGAATTTGTGGACCGTTGTTGAGTAACTTCGTCGTTGGTGCCGGCTGCTTCTCAGGTGAGTCGCGAATTTTGATACGAAATTAATTGTGTCTCTGTCTTTTCAGATCTGTACCGTTCCGAGAGTCAAACGAGACTCGTTGTCTCTACCGTGGTAGAGACGTCAAGCGTCGTAAGGCAACAGTCGGGTAAGGCCTGGTCGGACTACACGGGTAAGAGACCAAGGTGACTAAGGTGAGTTCGAGAGGGTGTTTGCCCCTATTTATACTCATTGCTGTTTGCTTTCGTTTACGAGAAATATCGCCCCCTGGTGGTACTAATTTATTTCTATGTTTCAGGTGGACCCGTTTCAATATATATATATATATAGCCCGAACGTAGCCTGGAGGGTCGCCGCGCGACACTACGCGAAGCGCCCGCTTGCTGGTAAATCCTACTGTATCCCCGAAACTAATGTCCGGCCCATCTTGGACATTATATACTTTTTTGTTCAGAAAGAACCCTACTATTTTATAAATTTTGTTTATAAAAATCGAAGATGTCGATCTTTGAGAAAAAGTCATTTTCAATATTAACCTTAAAAAATTGTTATGAACTTATTAATTTTATTAAAAATTAAAAATATATTCTTAAAGTACGCAGAAAATGCTTTAAAAATCAGTCCTGAATTTTTAAAATCGCTATATTTGTCGGGAAGATACAAACCTAGGAATGTTGCCACGACGGCCAATATGGTACAAATTTGAGCCCCTATTGCTAGGCAACTATTTGAGCTAGAGCCTTAAAATTTTTGCTGAAGCTTCACTATCAATAGGACTATCGACCATAAAAATTTCAAGACGATTAAAAAACTTTTATGTTTTAGGCTGGATGACTTCATGCGAAATGCCTCACTATTTTATTTACAAGGAAGACTAATTTATGTATGCAAAATTTCATTGTTAGATTTCTCACAGTATAAATTATACCGACACTTCTCAATCCCCATTCGCTAACTAATGCTAACCAATAATTCACGTTTTACCTTCATCAAATCAGCAGTCAGTTATACATCAATCTCGGAAAACTACGAAAAATATTTTAATCTTGAAACTTTAGCAAATTTTAAAAACACGATGTCGTATTACATATGCAATCAAGTCGGCCCTGTCCAACAGGTAGACGAAAATACCCAATGCAAGACTCAACTCTTGTCAAACCCTCAATTAAAAAATTTAGCAGTGTGCGACATTCAGCTAAAAACACTCCGCCACACCTATTGGTTCAGGATCCCAGATATAAACACATGGCTCTTTGTAGCACGAGAATCAGAAAACGTCTACGTCAATTGCGATAACCATCAGTCATCCATTTATACAATAAAAATACTGGCATCTTAAATATTAGCCCGCCATGCCAAGCGAAACCCCGTACGACTCATCTAACACCTGCCATCGACATAACCTCCGCAACCCAAACAAATTTCTCCCCTACCCTAGTACTAAACATGACGAAAATAATAGAAAATTCAATCCAGAACGGCGAACACCTACCAAATATCACCGCAATTCTCGCTGAATAGGAAAAATGTATATACTCCCTGGAATCAGACACAATAAACAACGATCTAACGAAAAATGAAATATCATTAAAAACAGTTATGGCCAAAGCCAAAGAAATTACCAAGTTACAACATATGAACGGTCGACTAACAACAATAGAAACAATATTCAAGTATTCAGGAATATCCATCATTTCAGTTCTCACAATAACAGAAGTTTGTTGGAAATTTTCATTATTTAGAAAAATCTCGAGAATATTCAAAGTAATTGCCTGCATAAAAAAACAAACAAAAACACGAAAAAACGTAAATCATATCTAGCCAATAATAAATGACGAAAATAGGGAGCACCCTATCTCAAGAAATCGCGACAAAAATAT
Source organism: Netelia fuscicornis (assembly GCA_946811545.1). Classification (NCBI taxonomy): domain Eukaryota; kingdom Metazoa; phylum Arthropoda; class Insecta; order Hymenoptera; family Ichneumonidae; genus Netelia; species Netelia fuscicornis. Next base: position 26,570,647 of record OX328016.1, read on the forward strand.
AACAATCGTAACAACTACACCCTTAAAAGTCAAACACGCACAAATTAAGGATACGCGATTATGAGTACCACCTGGACGAGCCTCAACCGTACTAACCGCTCACATACCTAATAGCATGCACATATGTGTGCCTGCACCAATTATCAACAACGCTTACTCCCTCAACCTCTAGCAACCAAAAACCATCATCGAACATAGAAGTAGTGGACAAATGCCCAATATGCCAAGGGAAAATCTTGACAAACAACATGAACAGCCACATGAAGGATTGCCTAACAAATCTGGCGAGGGCAACAGCAAGAACCCACAAAGAACACATGCACTGCCCCCTTTGCCACTACGCATTCCCACCTAAAAGACTAGTGCCCCATATACAAATCTGCTCAGCACTCGCAATAAAACAACACTTAGGAAAGTACAATACAACAACAATAACAATAACAACAACAACAACAACAAGCACACATGAAGCGGAACCAACACCAACCATACACGCAACATCAAGCACACCGAGCACAACCGACACTAACCCGAACCATCAGACAACATCACGTAAACGAAAAAGTACAAACGACGCGACGCTATCCAAACTCGAGGAAACAACCGAATCCCCACCCGCCAGAAAACTGAAATACGAACAAATAATATGGGCCCTATGCGAAACGAGCAGCGACAGCTCTGACAGTAGCTGGACGACATCAAACACATCAACAGCGACACTACCGATGACGAACGTACCGTACATGACGACAGAAGAGCTAAAACAGGCATACGACAGAATAGGAAACGAGCTTTTCAAAAGATTCCGTCCATACAAAAAATGGGAGAAAATAACCAAACTACACACTTAACCATATATGTGGCGGGCGCCACATACAGGTGTACGAGATAAGACGACACGCGCACACAACGGCCGCCCGTGATACACGAAAAACGTAAACAGATTGTTCGAGAACCTTCGGTCGCCGTTGAATCCAACGGATCGGAGAGAGACTGGCATTTAGTCGTCGGCGATATAGGAGTCAACACGCTGTACCTTTAATTCGAGAATAAACGCCTTCTGAGAGTTATTCCTTCTGAGATTTATTAGTAGGTTTAAATAACCCTGTTTAAATCCCCAGGTCTCAATACCTACATATATACTTAATCACATATATCTAATCATATAATCATATATACTTAGTCACGTATGCTTATACCTACTCCTAACCACATATACTGGGTGTCCAGATTTAATCTTACACCTAGATTATCTCGAAAAATATTGCTCTGATCAAATTTTGTTTGGAACAAAAGTTTTAGAGCTCGAAGGGGGACGTTCCAAAAAAATATTGTTGAACGTTGCAAATTCAAAATGGCGACGGTACGATGGCTGACATGTTTTTTTAAGGAAACCTAACTTTTTTTTTGACACAACAATGCATTGCGTTAAAAGTAACAACTTTTGTAGGAAACATTTTTCGATTCAGATTGTAGTTTTCATGTTGGAACTCCATTTTTTACTATTTAGCGCTGTCTGGAAGGTACCATAAAAAAAGTGTGCATGTATCTGTGTGTGCGTGTTGGAGGCGAGCGTCTTGTTCCTCTTTCTTATTAATTTTTTTCATATGTATTTTATCGACACCACCTATTGAACCAGGGCGCCCTTTTTTTCTCTGCTCGATCAAAAATTGTCTGTCTTCCTCAACAGTGATCCTGTTTAATGCATCAGCGTGAGCTATATCAAAGAGTTCTTCCAAGTTGTCCTGCCACAGCTTTTCTTTTTTTTTGTAAGCCTTCAGAACGCTTAGCCTTATTTTCTTTATTTTTCTTCAATTTCTGCCATTCCTTGAATATGTTTTCTATCTTCTTTATGACATCCTTCTTTAATTTTGTCGGGATTCCCACTCGTTCCCAGATTGCCATAACGTCACAAGCAGTAGAATCACTTGAACTCCGATTGTTTCGTTTAATGATAATTTTGTAATGAAAAAATAAAGTCATAACTTCTTTGATCGTCGGTAACTTGCTTTTATTCAAGTGGTCCTATTAACCAAATGTTAGTTTTGTTTCTTGTAAACAGACCTGAACCAGAAGAGGACGCCATTATCTCAAGTTCAACGCGGCGCGGCAAAACGTGACACGACGTGCGCTCGTTATCACAGCTCGTTGTGTACTAGTATTCCGAGGCGAACGGGCGCACACTGAAGGTTGCGGGGGAAGGGGGCAAGTGTAAATCGAGTGTTTACTTTGTTGAATCATGCGTCGACAGTTGAAAAAGCAAATTTTATCTTGATTCAATAATACAAAAACTATTATATGTCTCTTTAAAGTAATAAAATAAAAATTATCAAATTAAACAAAATATTAAAACTTTGATGCTCGGTAGCGACCCCTAAAATTTGATTTAAAAATAAAATAAAAATAATGAGCTCGTTTTTTGGATGACAGAAGCGAATGGCGGGTTGACGCAGTTACTTTCAAAAGTCGAAAAATAAGAAGCACCCTAATGGGGATACGATTTTCGGCGTACTCGCAAGATCTCGAGTAACGTCGATAATTGCGATTTCGTTGAGGTAAGTATTGTGTCGAGCGAGAGGGCAGTAGCTCTCGGTGATAGATTTCGTATTTCGGCTGAACGAAATTTGATTGGCTGAAAATCAGTCGTTACCGTGTCGCGCTCGAGACCAGAGGTGTCTCGCAAAGCATCGTAGAGAGAGCGAGGTGTCTCTGTCTCGCATACGCGCCGTGCGTAAGTCGCGCTCTCTCCCTCTACGCACTCGGTCGAGTGTCGTCGGTCGTCTCTCGCAGAGGTGAGAGGTGTAAGTTCGTGTACTAGTCCAGTCGGAATAGACATAATTTCGACCAAGTTCTATTCTAAGAGCCCAGCGCTTAGCCAATTTTTTCCTAGGTAGTATCGTCCCCCACGAATATGCCCTCAATTTGTCCCCGACAGAACCCGTGTTTTGCTGCCAGGAAAGTTATTTAAACAAATAAAAATCGGTTTTTTCGAGTTTTCTTGATTGGAACCGGTTTATTTAAAAAAAAAAATTACAATAAAAGTTGTGCGTTACCATGCCCTCTACAAAATCAGTTCTATGAACAAATTACGTAAGATTGTTAGTTTAACAGTAAATTGTAATTCTTTCGGGTTCACGTTCGCAACAATTTACCATATTATCACATTACATACATAAACATTTCGATTTTTAAAGTAGTTTATCATGTGGATAACGCCACTCCCAAGAGAATCACGTAAAATTTATCGACGTGCGTCGCAAACTTTAGCAACAATTCTAGATCTACGAAAAAAAGGGTTTGCCTTTCCCGTCTTTACCTGAAGGCACAGGGCGGCGAAAAAAATTCAGGTGGTTCGATTCACCAAGTATTTTGAGGAATCGATCGACTAGAAAAAAAGCGTTAATAAAAATGTTCCTTTTCGGACGATTAAAAATTTTTACTTATAAACAAATAGGAATAACTCCTTAATCCGTTGACGTAAGTAGAAAAATTTTCAGGGATCGTATACATATTTGCGAGACGCGCAATTTAAAAAAAAAGTCTCAATATCTCAATTAAAAACAAAGATATGGATATGTTTACGTTTAGTCAATTTAACATTATTCTAAACAACATTTTTGCAAAATTCAAGTCTTACAGCTTTCTACGCACTTTTCTACACAATATCCAATTGGATGTAAACTCTCCCGAGCGTTAATTTTGTTGCAGTGGCCGAGTCATTTTAATCGGCCGCGCGCGGATCTGCACCCGCCGTCGTCGACGCAGTCGGGCAGCGTGCTGGGGGTCGCGCTCCTGGCCCCGTGCCTCGCCTCGAGCGCTTACTTAACAATTTGTATAACTTCCTTAAAAATTGACGTATAACAATTTTTTTTTAAACCAATGCATTTTTTCCCTCTCAATTCGAATATGCCATTGAAAATGAAAAATCTTCAGTATTGTTATACGTCTCGATTGAAAGTGGCGGATAATAATTTTTGCATCGTAATTTTCATTGCAATATTTCACACATCATAATATTCAACATTCTGCCCAGTGCACTAGAGAGCAGTCTGAAATGTTCAGTGACCGTCGAAACCTGTACCCAGGTAGATTTTCGCTAACGGTATTTGGCTCTTTTGTGACCCTCCGTCGTCGCTCGAGCGTCTCGACACTTTTATGAGCATAGGAAACGGAATGTCTGGCCGATAACCATTGGCTGGTTTATTGAAAGAACCAGCAGAGAGAGGGTAAAATTTTTGCGGTCTGGACGCGACAGATGTTTTAACTCCTAATAAAATACAGCATAGGATTCGACAACGTGATTTTCTGTGGGAGCGTCAGTCTCGTTTGAGAAACCGTTGAGTTTAGACAGTTTTGTGTATACTTACATTTACGTGATTTAACAAATTCATAAACAGTGTTTACGCGTTATAATTTTTACAAAAGTAAGTGCATTGATTAGAAAAATACATAAACAGACACGCCAATTTTTCATTCGACGGTAATCATATTATATTTGATTTACAGAAAATTAATTTCAAATCGGGCGTGTCCGTGGGCACAACGGCGTCCTTTGGTGAATGAACTTGATATTCGTTCGCAGCTTTGGATATCCAATTGCCTGGTGAGTTATTTTGATATTTCATGTGTGCAAGTTAGTTATTCTGGATAAAAATTATTTTCCGCTCTTGTCCCACCTCACAAAGTTTCTCAAGGAGCATAATATGAATTATTACAGATTGTAACACCAACTAGCTCGGAAATATCGCAATCACTTTCTTCTTTTCTGTATATTTCATCGGAATACTCCGAAGAATGGCTGAAAATACTTGTTTTATTTGTGAAGAATCTTTTGGAGAATTGGAAACCACAGGAGTGAAGCGGAAAGCCATCGAAACGTTTATCTCCGTAAGGAGTGAAAGAAAAGATCGAAAATATTTAAAATACAATTTGAAGAGCCGAGAAAGAAAACAATTCACCGGGAGTGTTACAAATCGTACACTAAGCCAAGTGCAATTAGAACGCACTTGCAGAAATGTGAGAAATCAGTACCCGGTACGTCTACGAGTACGAGGTCTAATTCGACGTTCGATTTCGAAAATAGGTGTATTTTTTGTGGCGGTGATTCTTCAGAATCGTTTATAAAGAACAGACCCAGAAACTGCATTCTTCGAAGCGACCTGTCAGCATCGTTACCACGCAGGATATGAGAGCGAATATTATAAACGCAGCTGCGACGCGATCCGATAGTTGGGGCGATGAAGTTTTAAACCGCGTGACTTTCGCCGAAGATTTGGTTGCAGTAAACGCTCGTTACCATATCGCATGCTATCCGCGATTTTTTAATAAGAGTTCGAAACCGGAAGTTGAAGATAGCGCGCCGCATATTATTGACATTATCCAACAATTTATTAAAGACCATCCAGACGAACAACAATTTTCACTGAACAAAATTATTGACAGTACAGGATGTCATCGCGTCAATAACCAATGGGTTAAAAAAAAATTATACGAAAGACTTGGTGACGATATTATTATAACCTCGAAGCATGGTTCGGAGCCAGTTATTTATTTTCGCGATACGAGCCACAAGATCTTATTGAAACATTATCAGGATTCTGAAAATGCCGAAGAAAATCATGTCAATATTGTTAAGACGGCTGCTAAGATTATTAAAGAGGACATCGATTTCATAGAATGCGAGACAGATTCGTATCCTTCTCCCCAATCATTTTTCGATAACGTTGCATCAGTTATTCTCAATTCACTGAGAATTTTCCTTGATAACGTAATTACACTTGACAAACGGGGGTCGGAGAAAAGCAAATTTTCATCGAAGATTGTTGCTATAGCACATGCTATCATTAGTTGCGTTCGTCCTCGCAGTTTTATATCTTATCTGAAAATTGGTTTAGAAGCGGTGCTGAATAAAAAATTCGGCTCCAAATTTTTATTGAACATTTTGTCATCACTCGGATTTTGTTGTTCGTACGACGAAGCTCTGCTTTTCGAAGCATCGGTATTGTCTCAACCAGATATTTCTGTCATCGACCCCCATTCATTTTCACAATTTGTTTTTGATAATGCTGATCACAACATAAATACAATAGATGGTTTGCACACGTTTCATGCAATGGGTGGCATTGAGTGCGTTACTAGAAAATCGGCGGTTTCATGTGACTGGAGAATCCCGAAATTAAAATCAATTCCTTTGCAAAATGTTATTGCATCGTTCGGCGCAATTACTTTGACACCTTTCCATGGATACAAAAGAGCAGGATTGGGAAATATCCCCATTGAAAATTTGAATGAGAAGAATCTGAACGTGCGGTATGAATTGAATATATCATTAATTGATTTTATGTGGATTTATAATCATAAGATGAGTCTTACCAGAAAAGAAGGCTGGAATGGGTTCATGGAGAAATTGACAAGCAACGAGCAATTCGCACAATCGCGTATCATGTGCCTACCCTTTTTAAATCATCCGCCCAACAACTACGATACAATTTATACCGTTCTCAATCTTGCACTGGAAAGAATTTCGAATAAGAACCAAAAAATCGCGTTCGTAACTTTTGATCAACCTTTATACTGGAAAGCCAAAGAAATCGTACACTCCACAGAAAACCCTGATTTAAAAAATGTTGTAATTAGATTAGGAGGGTTTCATCTCGCAATGTCTTTCCTGGGCGCTATTGGGAATATAATGGACGGGAGTGGACTTAAAGAACTTATCTTTGAAATTTATGCACCAGCTTCTGTCGACAAAATGTTAGGCGGTCATGCGTACAGCAGGGCAGTGAGAGCTCACATTGTAGTGCACTGCACATTCGTTCAAAAAATTCTATCTTTAACTAACTTTACTGAGGAAGACAATTTAAAGCTTCAAATAGTATTGCAAAATCCAGAAAAAGCCCTAGAAAGTATTCATGAAGATCCAGAATTGGAGAATATTAAATCGAAATTCATTACAACTGTCAGTCGACTTTCTACACAGAGTGAAACGGCAAAATTATGGGTTCAATACTTGCACATGGTATCATTATTAAAAATGTTCATTCAAGCTGAAAAAAGTGGCAACTGGCAGCCACACCTCGAAACTATTCAAAAAATGCTGCCTTTTTTCATTCGAGCGGTCACTTCTTGTACGCGAAATCTGCTCATTTATATTTGCAAGACATGTATAGTCTAAGAGAAAAAATGGATGAAAACGAATATGCAGAGTTCATAAATAGAGGTTTCACGATCAGGCGCACCGATAAATATTGGAGTGGGGTTTGGTCAGATATGACCGTCGAACAAAAGCTCATGAGGACAATGAAAGATATTGGTGGTCCAACGCGAGGTAGAGGAATGTCTAACAGTGTGCTTGCAAAATGGGTTTTAACTACACCAGCGTTAGTAGAATTGACAGACGCACTCACTGACTTTTGCAACGTTTTTCTAGCCACGGCCGAACAGCATATTGATTCACGAGCGACACGTGTAGCGAGAGACATTGCCGACATGAACAAATTAAAATCTTGGTTCGAAAATCACAACCCTTTTCCCGAGACAGACGGTATTATTTCATTAAGTACAGGCTTGAAGGGTGGAAAAAATGATGATATTCACTATCATGAAGCGTTAGAAATAGGGTTACGGTGTTTGACAGAAATGTCGAAAATACACTCCAAAGACGTTGTATCGCAGGCTGCGATACACGTCTTTGGAATACCATCATCAACTTCCCTCTACAGACAGGGGAAAGCTAAATTAATCAAACTTCTAAGGAATGGCCCGAATATTTTGAAAGTAGAAGCCAATCTGTTTAATTGTACGAGCACGTCAAATACTTCGATAAAGGCAGCCGGACAAAAGATAATGAAGGCATTATACGGTGCAAAACAAGATAGTACGGTTTCATACAACGATTTTCGTTATTTATGTTTTACTAAATCGAGCCTCGGAACGACGTTTAATTTAAGCTGCCTCCCGCCAACCGCTGAGGCGTGCGATGAGCATTCGTTTCGCACATTTTTGCAAGTATGCGAATGGCAAGGAGATTATTCGAAAAATCCTTTGGAATGGGGGTGGAAAAAAGTAGAGACATGTTAGAACCAATTACATGTCGAAAAGCTCCCGTTCCGAACAGTTTATAAGATATGATATCGTGCGGTTGCGGTGTGAGTAAATGCACATCAAATTGCGGGTGTCGGAAACTGGGTCTGAAATGCACAATCCTGTGTAGCCAATGTAACGGCGTCAGTTGTGCAAATGCTACGGATATTGAACTAGTTTTAAGTGACGATGAAATCAATGAAGATTTTATACAATTAACCGATGATGTGTACACGGCAGAAAACGATGTCACATTCTCGATAAGCGAACATCCTGAGCATGCGATGTATAATTCCGATTATGAACCGAAAGAAAAAAGGGCGAGATTGATTTAATTATAAAATATAATACACTTATGTAATCAAATTTTAATTAATAGTTTTGTAAATAATACACTGTAATAAATGAGATTTCGCAAATAATACTTTCGTCATATGTTTGGCCCCATTACATGTACAATTTTATTTGGCACGATAATATAACAACGTAAAATGTTGGATATTATGATGTGTGAAATATTGCAATGAAAATTACGATGCAAAAATTATTATCCGCCACTTTCAATCGAGACGTATAACAATACTGAAGATTTTTCATTTTCAATGGCATATTCGAATTGAGAGGGAAAAAATACATTGGTTTAAAAAAAATTGTTCTACGTCAATTTTTAAGGAATTTATACAAATTGTTAAGTAAGCGCTCGAGACGAGGCACGGGGCCAGGAGCGCGACCCCCACCACGCCGCACGAACGCGTCGACGATGGCGGGTGCAGATTCGCGCGCGGCCGATTAAAATGACTCGGCCACTGCAACAAAATTAACGCTCGGGAGAGTTTGCATCCAATTGGATATTGTGTAGAAACCGCGTAGAAAGCTGTAAGACTTGAATTTTGCAAAAATGTTGTTTAGAATAATGTTAAATTGACTAAACGTAAACATATCCATATCTTTGTTTTTAATTGAGATATTGAGACTTTTTTTTAAATTGCGTGTCTCGCAAATATGCATACGCTCCCTCAAAAATTTTCTACTTACGTCAACGGATTAAGGAGTTATTCCTATTTGTTTATAAGTAAACATTTTAAATCGTCCGAAAACAAACATTTTTATTAACGATTTTTTTCTGGTCGATCGATTCCTCAAAATACTTGGTGAATCGAACCACCTGATTTTTTTCGCCGCCATGCGCCTTCAGGTAAAGACGGGAAAGGCAAACCCTTTTTTTTCGTAGGTCTAAAATTGTTGCTAAAGTTTGCAACGCACGTCGATAAACTTTACGTGACTCTCTTGGGAGTAGCGTTATCCACATGATAAACTACTTTAAAAATCGAAATGTATATGTATGTAATGTTATAATATGGTAAATTATTGCGAACGTGAACTCGAAAGAATTACAATTTACTGTTAAACTAACAATCTTATGTAATTTTTCCATAGAAGTGATTTTGTAGAGGGCATAGTAACGCACAACTTATATTATAATTTAAAAAAAAAACCGGTTCCAATCAAGAACACTCAAAAAAACCGATTTTTATTTGTTTAAATAACTTTCCTGGCTGCAAAACACGGGTTCTGTCGGGGAGAAATTGAGGGCATATTCGTGGGGGACCATACTAGCTAGGAAAAAATTGGCTAAGCGCTAGGCTCTTTGAATAAATCGAATGTCTATTCCGACTCGACTAGAGAGCGAGGATGGCTATCTCAAGAACAAACTAGCTGGCGAGGAAAAAGAGAGAACGGGTTAAAGTAAAATAATTTTTGGAGAAAGATTAAATCAAGGAGGGAGGAGAAGTTTCTGAATCCAGAAAACAAAAAAGCAGCGGTGCGCCAAGGCGCAGCAGAAAAGAAACTGAACAGCGACGAAGCAACACCAAGGAAAACGACCTGCAGGAAGAGAATAGCATAGTGGACAGTCAGAAGAGGATTGCCACGACTATAATCAACAGGATAGGGAAGAAAGGAGAAAATAGACAGAGTAAAAATTGGAAACACTTATCAATAGCAATAAACTCCAATGACTTCACTCGCCGCAGCAACAAACTGAGAAGCACAACGCCGCAGCAATTAGAGTGCTACCGTGCACGTAATGAACATAAAAAAAAGCCAAGCCCTGAAACAAAAGAAACACCGCGGCAGAAAGAAAAAAAAGCAAGAAACAAGACCGAAATAGATGAGACAAGGACTTACCTAAAGGGAAGGAAACCCTGTCCCACCGCCGAGAATAATCGCAATACCAACGCACCAGCACGGCGTCTCTAAAAAGAAAAGAAAAAAACAAAACAAAACAAGCCCTACAAGCTTAAAAGAATAGAAATAAAGTCACCGGGAACGACTTAATTCCTTAAAAACGACGCACAATAACAAAAACACACACGCGAGTCTCCACGGCGCCGCCATCTTAGCTGTCAGGGACCTGAACATCGATTTCCATCGATCTGCGACTCAGCCTATCAGCAGTGTTACGTCCCGAGAGGGAGACTCAGAGCGAATACGCGGTGCGATCGGAGTTGGAGCGCGAACTTTTGAATTGATTAAGTTGCGCGAGTGAGTCTGATTGATGGCCGCGAATTCCGAACACAATATATGACTTAATGGGATTTTGTTGGAAATCGATGTGGTTTATGTCGGTTCGCTGTTCCAGAGAAATGGTTAACACTTTGGTTTTATTTTTAATAAGAATAACATAACATAAACTTTATTGATTGTTCGTTGATAGAATTATACATTGAGTTGACGTTTTACAGATTTTTAGTCGAGATAGTTATAAGGTCAACTCTGAGTCTTGACGCATAGGTCTTGACTCGATGAAAGCAAAGGATAATCTGATCTGAGTTTTACAAAGAGTCGGTCGTCCTGCCTCGCGGAGGCGGATTACAAAATAGAGACGGTTGATTTGATTGGTCGGATTTTGTTGTAACATCCCTTGTTTTTCTTGAGGAGGGGAAATAGTGCGTACGTGACCAGTTGCGAGAAAAGGAAAAGGTTTCGAGTTAGAATTCGTAGAATACTTACAGTGTTTTGTTTATTGCTAGATTTTTGGGCGACGGTGTCGCTCAAGAGATTCTTTAGAATGTAATATGAATAAAGAAAGTAAAGGAAAATTTATCTGGCTGGATATTTATGAATCTGAGAGTTTAAGTTTTCGAGTGACGAAGTCGCGCAAGAGGTTCGTGGAAAAGAAATAAAGAAAAATATTCGTCAGAAAGAGTGTTTATGAGTGGATGGGGTGTTCGAGATTGGTTACGGTTTTGGGTTCCTTAATATATGTATGTAATAGGAGCTTGGTGCTCTGGCAACTTTAGTTGGGAATTTTTCCTTAGTCTATTTAATTTCTAGGAGTAAACGATATAGTAGGTTGAGTTTTGATCGACGAGTGATGGTGGGTGGGTGGGGAAAGTTTGTTGGTAAATTACCGATTATCGGGAGTTTGAATTGTCGACCGAACACGTTGTCGGCTTCTATTTTACCAGCTAGGACGTAACAGCAGGAACACTACAGAAAATTTCCCACCGAGCGCGCCAATCGCCGCCCGACACGGCCCGTGAAACGCGACAATTATCGTCGGCTATAGAAAGCGACGCACTCGACAACGCGAACCGTGTGAATGTAGTCACGAATGAACAGAATAAAGAATTATTTAATTTATTTTCACGTCTACCTCTCAATTTTCTTCGAGTCGCCTTCACAAAAGACCTGGAGAATTTCAATATATATTGTAACGTTGTACAATATCTCCCCTGCACCCGGCTCGTCCCAAAGGCAGCCGTCCCCACGGACAGGCCCAAAACAAGGCAAGTAGAAAATATTATTTTATTTTCCCTTCCTTTTTCCCAAACAATTGTAAGGCCTGTGCAACACTCGTCAAGAGGACCCACCCGCCAGGCCGAAGAAATCGCCATTGCATCGCCATCATCATCACCGTCCAGTCAACAACTCGCATACTCGCACACACCACACTCAGGCATCCGTCACAATGAAGAGAATTACCCGTCCGTCCCCGGCACGACGCCATCCATCGGCTGACCGGCGATAAGGAAGAAGCAAAGATGGCAGCATCGCACAGCAATCCCCCAAAATTCCCATTACCCGCAATTACACCTCCCAATAAGCAAATGACCTAAATTACCGACCGACCTACTTATCTGCCCGTCCCGATAGATCCCGCCGCGATGATCAAATGTCGATCAAACGCTTGACCCTTCCCCTACCGACCCGTGACGCTGCTGCCCGATGACCGAGCCCGCTAAACAGCAGAAGACGAGAGATTGTCACTTTGCGACGAGCCACCGAACAGGCATCCCATTAGCGGAAACGAAATTTGAGAAATTGAGAGATGTAAGTAGCGTACAAAGGAAAGTTTGCGGAAAATTGAAGGTCAAAGAAGGAAAGGAGTGAGTGCGAGTGGAGTGTGAGTGTGTAAATCGAGCGAGATCGAAGAAAGGAGAGACGAGCCCGAGAAAAAGGACCTTAAGTGTTTGCACAGGTCAACCTTATCGGCACCTTTATTCGCGAAGTTTTCTATTCCCTTTCGGCAGTTAAATTGTATAGAGCACCTCCCCCCCTCTCCTTATTGCTTGCGTCTACCCCTTGCATTTTGGCCTCAGTTTTGTTCATTAAAAAGTCGTGTGGGACGGCTGTGAAAATTAGAGAAATTAAACTAGCGAATATTACCATAGTCGCGAGTAACGGTCATCTCCCGCCTGACCCCCCTCCCGTCCTTACATCGTACAATAGAAGATCGAGAACACTCGATCGCGCGAGTCGCGCGATCAAACACCCACGACCAACCTTCCTCGGCACAGCCGACTCCCAAACCAAAACATCTTCCCATTTCCCCACCTGACCCTCTCCCTCCGACAGGCCGAGTTACTCATGACACAAGATAACGAATACGTGCCTGAGAATAAATTACAGCCAGTGGTAATTATTATGAGGCCGTTGAGTCGGCGAACCTCACCCTGAGAACCCTCCCGATTGACCTTTCCCTTACCTTCACGCTGGCCCTTCCCTTCAGCCCAGTTATTGAGTTTATTTCTTTTTGTTATTATTTTTGTTAATTTTGTTGTATTTAAAAATTAACTGGCGCCCAAAAATTCGAGTGAAAGTTTGTAAATTGTTCATTGCCCCGGACATAGTCCGCCGTCATATTATTAAAGTAATAAAAGTTTATTTACGCTCTTTTTTTTTAGTTTCTTTTTATCACAAAAATTCCCCATAACCCCCCCCCCCCCCCTCCCAACGGCGTGACGATATATGAGACCTCTACAGAATATGCATATCATTGCATATGATAGAAAAAAATATAGGAAAGATATAAATAAGATATGATTTTTTTCTTGCGCACTTTTTCACTCATGCTGTAACGAATTGAGAAAAAAAAGGATAAAGGCGGATTATTCTTATAGGTAAAAAGATGTGTTGAATGATTATAAAATATTCAAAAAGAAAATTCAAATATTCATTACTTTAATACTTGATATTTTTGTATTTGAATATTTGTGATTGTTATATTTAAAAAATTCAGAATCCTAAAAGATAGATGGAATTCTAAAGGCGATTAGAATATTCAACGTTGTATACTCCCTCGGAGACTTCTCGGAGAGACTTTTCTCCTGTTGGACCCAGTAACAACTTCGTTGGCACAGAATATCCTTTGGTAATTAGTATCGTCTTTTCCCGGCGTTAGTGAGTGAGAGGGCCTGTAAAACCTTTCTGCAAAATTTATCATTTTCGTTCAACCCACGTTCAGCACACGTTTTCACTCATGTTATTTTTTTCACCTAATTTATAATAAAACGCACGCATTTCCATAAATTTCGTATTTTAAATATAATCAATCACCATTATAGAAAACACTCTTTAGGCGCACTCTAAAGTCAATTTTTTTAATGCGGCACATGTGCAATGCGCGTGTACATATATTTTTCGTTTGGGTTCTTTAAGGTTAGGTGAGAAAGCGCCGAACGTTTATAAATTATACATCGGGAACATTGTTCAGGGAGCTTATTATTTGTCTATATGTATATTTTATGTATTTTGATAGATTTATTTGTTTTATATGTTCATACGAATCGAGCTGGATACACACTCCTTGTCAGTTATCGTTGCCGTCGCGTATACCTGTTACATACTGGCCGACATTAAAGGCCCAGTTAATTTTCAAAAGTCAGTAATGACCAAACGTCGGTGGCATATGTCCTCTAGTCGGTAAAAGGGCGCTCTGCATAGTTACCCCTAGTATCGACATAGCAGATAGTTCCGTCTATCAAGTAAATAATATGACTTAACTTAGTACGAAGAGATGGTAGGGAAAACCCAGCCTATCACAACAACTTCCCGACCCTCTCCTAAGAAAAAACCAAAACTCCATACTAAACAATATCCCTTCCACCCAAAATTTCGAGCACCTATAAAAAGGACGCTCTGACCAAAAGTCCAGCATTGATAATTATTACACAACTCGAGTTCTCATTTTCGTCATCAGTTAAAACACTCTCTGTAAAACGCCTCGTTCGACGTTCAGTTCAGTTAAACCTACAGAAACTAAATGTTATTCTCTATCATGTATTCAGTACGAATAAACTCAACAATTAACTATTATCCATCGACTTGTTCTCTTCAACTGCGCATAGCAGGGGTCGAATTTCATAAAGAACCTCAGAACCTCCGAATCTCCGAATTTCCGAATTTCCGTATGTCCGCTTGATCAGAATATTTCATTCACTCTGATCAAACTGAGCATACTCTTCGTAGTTCGCGCCGACAAACTATATCGGCGGAGTCAACAGAACGGAGTGACCGTCCTGTTCCGAATCACCATCGTGGACGTAACATACCTACTGTGCCTTTCCTCCTGAATCTGTCTTGCCGGTAATGTGTGACGTCACAAATTCCCGCAATTTCTAGGCGGCGTAGTAAGCGCGTACACCATAGAGAGGGTCTAAGTAGAGTGTGGCCGATGTAGGGGCTCTTCGCTGATTGACTCCGCCATATTGAGACCAACTTCCGCTATTTCTATATATATAGACATACGTTAGTATGTTGCTTTATGGTATATGAGATCGTGAACCATCAGCTCTTAAAGAAAAATATTTTGGTATGTTAATGTTTCATTAAATTACAATAACAAGTTTACTATAATAGGAGAGACGTTTTACAGAGAGTGTTTTAACTGAGGACTGGACGAGAGAACTCGAGTTTTGTAATAATTATCTATATATCAGTGTTTTTTGGTAAGAGCGTCTCTTTTTATAGGTGCTCTAATTTTCGGTGGAAGGGATTTTGTTTAGGGTGGAGTTTTGGTTTACGGTGGAGTTTTGGTTTTCCGTTAGGAGAGGGTCGAGAAGTTCTTGTGATAGGCTGGCTTTTCCCTACCATCTCTCGTGTTAAGGTAACTCATACTATTTACATATCAGACAGAACTATCTGCTATGTCGATACTAGGGGTAATTACGCAGAGCGCCCTTTTACCGACTAGAGGACATATGCCACCGACGTTTGGTCATTACTGAGTTTTGAAAATTGACTGGGCCTTTAATGTCGGCCAGTACGTAACACTTCCCCCCTTGGAAAAAGAGGGAGAGTCCACGCTCCAATATGAAATCAAGCACATTGAAATTCGTATTTCGGTTGCATGTGTCCCCTTATGATCTTAGGGTCTAGTTGAATTATATGATATTGGTACATGAATGTTCTTAGAAAGTAATTATTGTTATATATGAATTATCTTAGGTCCTCATTTCAGATATGGAATCGTAAGTATGATTGTCCTGCGTTTTTATTTAATGCTCCTTATACTCGTTAACGGACTTTGATTACAAATGTACTTATTCTAAAAGAGAATAGAAAAAAAACAAAATTTTATTCTGAATATTGGATTGTACTAAATTACACGCTGTACTTAACTAGAGGTAAGCTAAGAATTTCGATTTCCTTTAAATTCTAAAGGTGGAAAGGGTTCGAGGTGTTTGTGGTTCTGATTCTTGTCGCTACGAACGATGAGTTTACCGTTATTTTTTATATAATTTTTTATATATATATTTTTTATTTGGTATATTTTGTTTATATATTTTTTTCCTTGCATAAAGGCTCACCAATGATTGTTTTTGTTTTAATTCTATTGCTTCCGAATTTTGATCACAATTGGTCTCGAGGTGTCTCTACATTATTGCGAAAACTCTGGCACAGGAACCGTATCTATATATTTTTATTATTTTTATTATATACATAGAAGTGAGTACCTTTGAGAGGGGATTTCTCTGGTTCTCTGACTGCCCTTTCCGTTAAAAGACTATTCTCCGGTTTGGCATTCATTATTGGCTATCCAAGTTATTTACTTTTTATTTGTGAGCTATTTTCAGCCTATCCCAGTGAACTATTTTTCTTTCATTATTGCCCAAATCAATTTCTACGTTGTTCTTGTCTGCAATGATGTCTATGATTAGATGCGGTCCGAAGTAGTTGTCGTCTAATTTGTTTGTCTTGTGATTTTTGGCCAAATATACTTCTTGTCCTATTGTCAGTTTTATTGGGTTTAGTTTTTTATCATAATGTTCTTTAGATCTTTATTTCGCTGTCTCTAAATTTTCTTTCGCTTTATTTCTGTCTTTCATGGTTTGTTCTAGTTTTTCTTTCATGTAATCATTAAATGTCATTGCGTTATCTAATGGAGATATGGCTGATGGTATTCTCGCTTCTCTACCAAATACGAGTTTGTACGGTGTAAACTTCGTGCCTTCGTGTACCTTAGTATTATATGACATCGCTGCGTGTGAGAGCCATTCATCCCAGTCCCTTTTTTGTGTGTAGTGTTTCAGGTAGTCTACCAATACTTGGTGGCTTCTCTCTCGAGAGCCGTTTGACTGAGGGTGGAATGCTGTTGTTTTGATTTGTTGGATTTGATATGCTTTAGCTAATCTCTTCATAACTTGTCCTATGAACGCTGCGCCTTGATCTGTTAAGATTACCTTGGGGCAACCAAATTTATTTATAAACTCTCGGACTAGCGCTTTCGATATTTCCTCTGCTGTTGCGTTTATTAGGGGTATAGCCAAGCTGTATTTCGATAGGTCGTCCTGCATTGTGAGAATGTATGTGTAACCGTTCTTCGAGACTTCGAATGGTCCGACTATATCCATTGCTACTTTATGAAATACATCCGCTGATGTATCTGTAATAATCATTGGTTGTTTTGTCTTTACTCTGACCAATTTCTTTTTCTGACAGCTCGTGCATTTCTTAATGAATTCTTGAATATCTGTTTTCATGTTGGGCCAATAATATTTTTGCCTGATTCTGTTATAGGTATTGGTCACTCCTTTATGGCCTCCTAACGGGGTCTCGTGACACTCACGTATTATGCC
Source organism: Netelia fuscicornis (assembly GCA_946811545.1). Classification (NCBI taxonomy): domain Eukaryota; kingdom Metazoa; phylum Arthropoda; class Insecta; order Hymenoptera; family Ichneumonidae; genus Netelia; species Netelia fuscicornis. The sequence continues at coordinate 26,588,091 of OX328016.1, forward strand.
TTCCCTGAGATCTTCGGATGGAATTACAATTTTGTCTTTGCAAATTGTTATCGTGACATCATTGGGTAATGTCTCTTCTATAATCTTACTTATTTTGTTCCAGACTGCTGTTCCTAAGTTACTTTCGGCTTGTGAAATGCTGGCTGATTTGACGTTTATTTGTGCCATAATAAGTTTTAAATTTTGGAAGGCCTTTCTGATGGTTGTTTCTGTTAATTGATCTTCGTTGGTCTGTCGAACAATTAACGCGAAAATTTTTCTATTGTTTTTTGTTGAGACTACTACTTCTCCTATTGAGTATTTTTTAAATGGTGTGAGTTTATTTAGCAATCCTTTCTTAATGAGTCTTTTTCCCATTCCGTCCGATACTGTGCCGTCTGCATTGGCAAAGCAAATTATATTGTCATTCCCTATTTCCAGATTATCTCTTGTTTCAATTAATCTTCTGTCTTCTTCTTCGTTGTCGTCATCTAAGCTGCTGTGGGAAGGAACTTGTTCTTGATCGTTATGGTCTTTACCGTTACCTGTGCGGCTACGATTTTCCCTTGCGATGTTCTCTGAAAGATTCTGTTCTTTGTCGCTGTTGGTTTTATCATTATCTGAGTTGCTATTTATTGTGTTTATAAAATTTCTTGAAAAAGATTGCTCTATTGCTTCGCTTTCGATATTTGAGTCAATAGCATCTCTTTCTTTTAGTAGGGGGTGTGCTTTAATGGTTTCGTTATTACTTGGGGGGGTTGCTGCTCGTTTCGTGACCTTTGGTTTTTCTAATCTCTTGGTCTCTTACTCATTTTGAGGTTTTTTCTATGTGTAGTCTTTCTGTTTTTCTACCGGTGGAATTTGTATGCTTTCGTTTATTGTGGGAATACTATGCGCTGCTCTCTTATGCTCTTTTTTCACGATTTGTGGACATTTGGTTATCGGTTTATGTGATGTGCTATGTGTTCCTAAACAGCATGAGCAAGAGGGTTTCTTGGTGACCCTTTTTGATCGTCGGAGCGGTTGAGAGGGCTCTTGAGCGTTTATATTTTCTCGAGGCTTATCCTCTTCTAAATTTATGGGCTCCGAATTTTTTTCGAGTGCTTGCACATTTTCAGCTTCTTTGTCACTCGATTCCTGCTCGACATCCATGTCGATGTTGTTAAATTGGTTATTTCCACATGTGGCAGATTTTACGACCTCGGTTACCTCGGGTATCTTCGAGGGTGTATCCGGGCAATCTGGCTTCATTGCCGCTTCGTGTGCAATAGTACGGTTCGTGCCTGATATGAAGTTTCTTATTCCCGTCTGCGCTTTCTCTGAATTGTTATTTGATGTTATTCCTTTTTCTTTGGTTTCTATATATTTCGAGAGACTGCTGGTGTGTAGAGTGTTATAAGTTGTGCCGTCTTGTGTTTTCTCCTGATTTTTGTTTAATTTTTTATCTCTACTTCGTGTTCTGTTGAAGGGTCTACGGGTGGTATATCCCTGTTGAGCGTTATATTGCCGATTTTCCTTCTCGTTCTTGTCGCTGGGGGCGGAGTGAATCCTGCTGCACACGTGGACCTCTTGGTTAATTCTCTAGCTAACTCGCGTTGAAAATTATTTGGGTTCGTGTGCTTTATTTTTTGTTCTATGGGAATTCTTGAAATCTCTTGAGATGACGAATTTATTGCTGCATTTTCTCTCTGGCAAAATGCTAAGGGATTTTTCAATGGTGGAGTTTTATCTCCCTGCGAAGAATTGGCTTTTATTGCCGCTACGGCGTTTTTCACATCAGATGCAATTTCTTCATCTCGGTCCACGAATTTTAGGTGTACTGGTTTTATATTGTCGTCTTTCCTGATTTTTTGTAAGAACGATTCTTGGGTGTGTGGTTGTGGCGTCTCTACGTAATCGTGTAAAATTATTGAATTTTGTGATGACTGAGTTGTGTCGCTCTTGTTGCCTGACGATACTAACTTTTCTGACTTGCTTCTTCTAGATAAGCGCTTCTTCCGTTTTATCTTCTCTTTAATTTGCGATTTTAGTATTTCTGTATTTCTGTTCAATTTCATAATTTTTTCTTCCTCATCGGATGATTCGTTTGAGACCGATATTTTACTCTCTTTACTCGCGTCCTGTTCTGGTACGATTATTTCCCTGCGTGTGTTTTGGCGTTCGGCGGGTTGATCAGGCCCCCCGTGGTCGCTAGTTGAACACCGTTCTAGTGGGCTACGCTTTTGTTTAAGTACCTTGCTTTCGCTTTCTTTTTCTTTTATTAGTCTTTCTTCATCCGATGGTTTCTTAGACTTCTCAACCGAATTTAGTATTTTGATTGTTGCCTCTACTCTTGGTTCCGAAACTTTATCACTTTCTTCTTGTGATTTTTCTAATTTCTCAGTATCCGGTGATACTTTTGTTACTGAATTTCTGAAAAAATTTCCCGATTCTACAATCTCTTTGGAGGTATTTGATTCACTCCTTGGACATTTTATTGATACTGTAGCTTCTGGAATTTTTATTGATTTATCTTCTTCGTTGCTCTCGCAAATTTCTTCTAATAATTCCCTTAATTTCGAAAATTCGGATTTGTCGTGCACCCTATCGTCTGTCGGAGTTTTCGTTTCCACATTAATTTCTGATTCCCTTTCTCTGTTTCTAACGCTTTCGTCTTTCATGGGGAATCCTAAAAAGTCTGAGCCTGATGATTCTGTTTCCATTTTAATCTCTTCTTTGTCAGTATCGTTCCCTTTCGGAAGGCTTGGGAAATTCTTGGTCTCGCCATCTGGTTTTACTTCTTTCTCGCTCTTTTCGTGTTTTTGAATGGTCAGCTTTAGCCTTTTTTCTTCTATGCCGTCGCTACCCGGGGGTGAGCGCGGCTCGGCTATTGCTGGTCGTGTTTTTTCTCCTTCGCGGCGGGCCCTTTTCCACCACTTAACTTCGACTACGTACACTGTCCCTTTTTTATTATGGGGTTCCTGGACAGTGCGTCGGCATTGGTGTTGACTCGACCGGCTTTATATTGAACTGTATATACAAATTCTCACAATCGTTCTCTCCATCTCATTACTCGTGACGTTGGGTCGCTTACTGTATTTACCCATACTAGCGGTCTATGATCTGTAACTAATGTGAATGGTCTACCGTAGAGGTAAGGCCTGAAGGTTTGTAACGCAAATAATACTGCAACCATCTCGCGCTGCGTGGTATAGTATCGGGTTTCCGCGCCATTGAGTACTCTCGATGCATATGCAACCGGGAGGTCCTCGCCGATTTTACCCTGTGACAAAACTGCGCCTATCGCGAAACCTGATGCGTCCGTTGTGACAATAAATGGTTTCGTGAAATCTGGGTATTGCAATATCGGTGCTTCACATAGCATATCGCGTAGAGTTTCGAAGGATATTTGTTCTCTCGATGTCCATTCGAATTTTCTATTTTTGCTAGTGAGGTCCGATAATGGTCTTGCGATTTTCGCGAAATCTTTAATGAAACGTCGGTAATACCCCGCGAGACCTAAAAATTCCTTTATATTCTTTTGCGTTTTTGATGTCGGAAAAAATTTAACCGCTTCAATTTTCTGCGGGTCCGGTTTTACGCCGTCTGCCGATATCACGTGACCTAGGTATTACTTCTGTCCTGAGAAATTCGCATTTATTGGTCTGTAGCGTCAAGTTGGCTTTTCTCAGTCTGTCAGCAAGCTGCCTAAATTTTACGTCGTGTTCTTCTAATGATTTCGAGTAAATGACGATATCGTCGAGATATACGAACAGTTCGTTCCCCTGTAATCCACGTAGGACCATATCCATTAGCCGTTGGAATGTTGCTGGTGCGTTCTTTAAGCCGAAGGGCATTCTGTTGAATTCGTAGTGACCGTGGGGGGTCGTGAAAGCAGTTTTTTGTCTATCTTCCGGGTCCATTTCAATTTGATGGAATCCCGAAGCTAGGTCGAATATCGAAAAATACTTGGCTCCCCCTAGTTGGTCTAGAAGATCCGTTATCAATGGCAATGGATATGCGTCGTCTATAGTCTTCTCGTTTACTTTTCTAAAATCGATTACGAGGCGCCAACGCGGTTTCTCCGATGCGTCTGGTTTTTTGGGTACAATCGACAGAGGTGAATTGTACGGCGAACTTGAAGGTCGTATAATGTTTGATTGTAACAGGTCGTCTATCTGTTTCTGTGCTTCTATTTTCTGTGATGGTGTGTGTCTGTACTGTCGGGTATTAACGGGTATATTGTCTGTGGTCAATATGCGATGGGTGACCGTACTCGTTGTTCCCAATTGTTCTCCGGGGATATGAAAGAGGTCAACGTATTCGTCCACTAGGGTGTTTACCGTTTTACGCTCTTCTTCATTAAGATGATCGAGTTTCAACAGTCTGATAACTTCTTCGGTACGAGTTCCCTGAGCTCTAGGGATGTACTTAGAGTTGCTATCTTTGTCGAAAGTTTCGTCCTCGTCCATACTTGTATCGAAAGGATACAGAGATATTACGAGAATGTCGATCTTAATGTCATTCTCCCGGGTATTTATTGCGTATAAGTAGGCTACTCCTTTATTATTCTTGACGATACCGTCTCCTGCGTATATACCTTCGGGTAGGTCAAGCTGTGGCAGGTAGCCTTCTTCGAGCGCGTTTACGACTCTCACAAATATACATGTCTTTGTTCTTGCTGGCAAGACTATGCTCTCTCTCTCTCTATGAAAGGGATTCGCGTAGCGCTTAGTGTTATCTGTCCCTGTTCATAGTTAATTATGCTTCCTCCCGCGGATAATAATTCGGATCCTATGATGCCCGAATAATTTAATGGAAAATCGTCTGAGATTACATGAAAAATCGTTTGCGTGCCGTTCATATCTATTCTGATTTGTCTTATTGTGCAAGGTTTGTCTTTCTTTGATATTCCCGTTAGTTCATACTGAATGTAGTTATTTATGAGATTTGGGTTTTGTAGAGAATTATATTTGATGAGATTTAATTGAGATCCTGTGTCTACCAAAAATGTCGCGCGATCGGGAAGAATATCTTTTGATGTTACTACTATTGCTGGGGAGTTAACGCATGGAGAGACGCATGTTGATTTATAGACTGCCTGCAAGACATTTATCCTCCCTAGTTTTGTTGGGAGTTCACCTGACGCTGGGCCGGCACGTGCCCCATCGGTGCGCCGTGGCCGGGGGCTGCCTGCCCGTTTCCCGACTGACTGTTCTGAGTACCTGCTCGGGCCGCGTTTTCGTTATAGATTCCTTTCCTACAAACTCCGATCAAATGGCCCTGTTTTTTACAATAGTGGCACATCATGTTCGTGTAGGGGTTCGTTGTTGCTGACTTGTTCGTCTGATTTTTATTTCTTAACGTCCTGCAATCTTCGATCGTGTGGTTTGATTTTTTACAATATGTGCAGAATTTGCCTGATAGATGTGGTTGGTTGTTGGTTTTGTGTGTATTTTGATTAGATTGGCCCATTCTATTGTTATGTCTCTGAATGTTAGATTGGATTGTGAAACACGCTGTTTCTGATCTAAATCTTTCTTCGATCTTTTCTGCCATTTTTGTGGCATCGGCAAGGGTTGCGAATTCTGATTCTAAGAATGCGGCTATTCTTTGTGAAACTCCCCTTTTGAAAATCCAGATTACTAGTTGTTCTGCTATCAATACCCTTTCTATTATCGTTTTCCTTTTCAATCCTATCTCTTCCACTGTCTTTTTTAAATGTAGTGAAACTCGGTAGCCGAAATCTAAGCCCTTTTCGTTCGGTTGTTGTTTGAGCTTTGCAAATTCCATAAACCACTCTTCGACATATTTCTTTGGCCTATAGTGTTTTGAAAAAAATTCTATGAGCTTGTCTACTGTGGCTACATCCGCTTGACTTGCCCGCCTCAAAGATTCGCCTTTGCATTTGCTTATCAAAGTTCTTACGACGAGAGATTCGTTAACTCGCTGTGCCAGTTCTTTCGCTAATTTGCAATCGCGTAGGAAAGAATCTATTGGGTACCCGTCGGTGCCGTTATCGAAATTTGGGATAGTTTTCAAAAATTCTCTGAAATTTTGTTCTGCTCTATATACTGGTGGGGGGTCTATCGACATGTCCATTCCTGAAGTAGTCGCGTTTGCGGTAGCCATTTTTTATGCATGAAAGAAAAGAAACGCTTACTACTTAAGAAGATCTGTGTTGTCCAGATGCAGTTGTTTGGTCGTTGAACTCCGGTGTCGCTGACGAGATTTATGGAGTTGCTGGTCGTTGGCAGGTGCCTTGTTGTGTTGCGCCGGTGACGATGGGTCCTTTACGGTGCGTCGATGGGTTTTCGAAGTCCTTTGTGGTTGCGACTACATGCTGCGGTGGTGAATGGTGATGTTGTCCCTCGAGTTGTCGTCGTCCACAGTAGTTCGTTGGTTATCGCGTTATTGTTCTGACTTTTGATGGGTCAGAACGAAGTAGGAACAAAATTTTTTCCAGATTTTCGTGTTGTAGGTGATGTTACGTCCTAGTAACATAATAGTTGCCCTATTTTTGACCTTAGCAAAGCTAATGAGTCTTGGGAAACGGGCTAATGGAGTTTGATCAGATGAATGAATTTTTGACTATGGAGTCCCCAGAAGTTAGAAGTAATTTGGATTAATGTGTAAGGAAGGTATCCTCTGAGTTCGAGGTGGTCCTCGCAACTCAACGGATGATGGAAAGAATGAGCTCGCTGTTGTCCTCGCAACTCATTTATTCTTTGGGGAATCTATCGAACTCGGGGTGGACCTCGCAGTTCAATGGGTTGTGTAGGAGGATGATCGAACTCGAGGTGGGCCTCGCAGTTCAATATGGAGTATTGGAGGATGGTCGAACTCGGGGTGGTCCACGCAATTCGACTTGTTGTTGAGAAGGAATTTTGAACTCGAGGTGGTCCTCACAATTCAATAATTTGTGGGAATCAGTTAGTAACTTACTCTTTTCTATTTTTCTTGGTTGGTTGAGTTGAGACTGGTAGAGCAGTACAGGGTTTTTGCTCTATCCAGGACTTTTACAATTTTGAAGACTTAAGAGAAGCTTACAAGTTTGAATTTTGATGAAGAACTGATTTTTATGCTAAAATTCGGGCCTTATATACTAGTCTATCAACTATCTTTGTCTATTGCGTAGGGGTTGGAGAGGGTAGTTTACAAATTTCTTATTGGTCCAAAGTCTCCACCATCTCCTACTCCTTACTTTTCCAATTCGGAGGAAAATTTACCCTTATCGTCTGTCCCCACTCTTGGGCTTGAGCATCTCTCCCCGCCGCGTTCATCCCGGAGTTAGGGTTGCGTCGTGCTTTGGCGTAAGGAGGGATGCTCGTCTTTAAGGCGCGATGGTGGTTACGTTATGGGGATGTAACACCTCCCCCCTAAGATTAAATGTCGTTATAGATTTTGAGAAAAACGACATTTATATATATAGGTATGTACGTATGTTGCGAACATAAAACAAAAAAAACGACTAGGAATAGAGAAACAAAATACGGCACACAAAAATGATCTAATTTGTTGGTTATATCTTGGTTACGCTTGACGAATTGTTGCTGTTTCGATGCTCTCAACCCTTCAGTGAGAATATTCCGGATGTCGTGGGAGTAAAGGCGGATGCTGCCTTAGCTTTTTCTTGGAGTTGTTGTTCCTCTTGTAGTGTAGGAATTCGAATTGTTTCAATTCCGTTGGTACCCGTTGGGTTCGATTGACTCTTCGGTGTTTCGTTTAAATCTCTTCTTAAATGAAGGAGAAGATGTGTCACGGAGTCCCAAATAGCTCCAATCAAAAATACGGACCAACCGTAAACGGTGTGGAGTGCATACCCATGGATTATCGTATCCACGATAAGTTTTATTCCTCGCACTAGAAGCATTATTCCGATGATCCCGGCACTCGCAGTTCCGAAGAACATGAAGCGGCCCCACATGTTTTCCCAGACGGAGTCGACTAGGGTTTTCAGTCCTTGTGTCCCCAGCATGTTTGAAAACGAAAGTTCTTCGTTGGTGACGGGTTGTCCACTGATTCCGCGAGCCAAACTATTTAGGACAGCTGGTTTCTCCACAGGAAACATGATGTGGTCCCGTAGTTTCTCGAGATCTTCTTGACTGTATATTCCACAGGTTGCCAACGATGCTGGGTTGGTATATTTCCAAGTTGGTTTGGTCATCGGTTTAATAATTGTCGGCGGCATACTTTGTACTGGTCCAGGTAGTAATTTGTACCAAGAGTCTCCGAGGAGATATTCCGATGGTAACAAAGGATCGCATGTGATCTCTGTGCCAGCTTGCATAATAATGTGTGTGCGAGGTGATAAGAATAGGCTTTCGTTGCCCCGCGCAATTGGGAGTTGATGATAACAAACTTCGGTTTTGCGCACTTTCACTTCTACCGGAATGCATTTAATGATGTGTACAACTTCGCCGGCCATCACTGCCATGTATCCGGGTCCTTTCATGAGGTGGAAGGCAAACTCGTCCGGAGATTGAGTGGCGATGACTAGGGCGTTCTTCAATACTTGCTGCTCCAAGTTGCATCGTTGAGTTAGTACGTCAAGATATAATTGATTTATTTGATTACGAATGTGTTTCTCTACAAATACAAATTTTGAATTTACGTAGACGAAGATATCTAGATTTTCTACACTAATTGGTTTTGGTTTAGCAAATCTTTCTCCCTTACTTGTTTCGATTATTAATAATTTTGGATGTTCTGTGCGTATTAACGTGTAGCCACATAGCATCTGTTGGGATTTTCTTGTTAAAGCAAACGTTATATCTTGTGTCGAAAGACTGTATATCGTTTGAGGGTAGTCATGTCCTATGTCTTTAATTTTCTTTGCTATTCCCTCATAGAGTACGCCATAACGGTTGAATTTGCAGTTGTCGACTGGTAATGAATTCCAAAAGGTTTGTCCGCCCTCAAGGTCAATACAGTTTTGGCACGTTAATAGGCACGTCATTCCGGACTTAAGATTAATTCGGTTTGTGTTTAAATTTACGGTTGCTTGGTACTGTACGAGAGTTATTTTTATGAATCCTTGCACCACTACATAGTCCCAGCTGCCATAAGGGTCGGAGTACTGAGTTCCATAACATGCACCATTATTTTTAATGGATCCTGCTAGTGTTATGCTACGAGTTGTAGATTGATTTATTCGTAGATCGGCGATAATACTATTTCCAAGTTTATTAAGTCCGGTGGTATGCATTTCTTCGCATGTTTCGCGAGTAATTTCTGCTAGATATTCTAGCTGTCCGTGAGCCACGACAGAGATATGTGAATTCATTCCACAGTGAAAGATTGCTCGGTAAATTTCTACTTTACATTGAATAACCTTATTTTCGACAAATTCGTTCAGTTGTAACAATTGTATATAGACAGGATGTGTAATTATATCTGGTTTCTTTATGTCGCAATCTCCTACGTCGATTAAAGAGAGCGTCGTTATATTGAGGTTCGATGATCCACAGTCGTAACCGATGATGCCCATTGTACTCGTTATTGTCCATAGCACCAACGCGATTGTTAACGACACCTTCATCATTGTGTAATATATATTGTAACGGGTTTTCCCCGCACCTTCCGAGAACCTCCGGTTCCGCCACTCGGTAGGTAACCCCCTTAATGATAAATGATTATTTCAGGTAGCCTAGACGCGACGAGAGAAAAATTCCCTACTCTATGATAATTGTAACAGTATTCTAAACGACATAAAACTGGCACGGTGACTCGATATAAAGTAGGTAAACAACACGGTATGACCGCGGTAGAGGACGGTCGCGCGTGGTACGCGACGCCGGCGCGTGTTATGAAAGGAGAGAGAGTCGACAAGGGGCGAGCAGCTTTTTTGGTACGCTAACATCGTATTCTCACTCTGTAATACCTGACGCGGGACTACCGCAAAATAATTTCGATTGTTTAAGGATTATCGCGGGACTTACTTAATTCGCTGTCTCGTCCCTGCCTCCTCTCTCTTTCGTTCAAAAAGCTGACGGAACTCACGTACGGCCGGTGTCGATCTCGCTTGCTTCCTTTTCTTCACTTCTACTTCTCCCTAATACTCTCGTGCTTCTAATGCTCCTCGACTTCTCACTCTGATGCTCCTCGAATTATCACTCTGATGCTGCTCGAATTATCACTCCGATGCTGCTCGAATTATCACTCTGATGCTGCTCGAATTATCACTGCCGGTCTCGTTGTCCGGCCGGTGTACTTAGCCTACGTACTCTCCCCCTACTTTTCCTTATTACTTCTCGCTGACCAATTATGTCACGGGTGTTGCGTGGTCGGCTCTCTTCCTTGAAGATTCTCGCCGGTCCTCCCGCGCCGCATACCCCTCTCTGGCCATCCAGTGGCGCGAGCGGGGGAGGGGGGAGAACGACGAGAGTCGTGCACAGCTCACCTAGGAGCCGAGTGCTCCCGAACCCTACGACGCACCCCCCTCACCGCACGCCTTCCCCCTGGAGCCCGGAACGGGCGACGAGGAAGGGGGGGAGCTCACCTCGCCGGGCAGGCGTCCCTGTCTTTGGCGGTTGGCTCACGTGATTTTGCCACCAGGCACGAAAAACTGCAACACCGCCTTCCCCGCCGCACCTGCCGAACTCCTTATTTCGAGGCGCCGTTTCGCGCGGACTTCAGCGTGCGGTGCCCCAACGAGAACTTCGTTGCTGAAAAAACGTAGCCGACGGACCGAATTGCCCCCGGGGGTGATGACTCGACGTTCCATCGGCGCCCAGGGTCGCACCTGCGACCCCCTGCAGGTTGCCATCTCCGGTGTGACGAAAAAATCGTCACAGAGCCCCCTCCAAAGATGATGCCTGGTATTTGCTGACGCCGATGGTCCTAGGGAGACGTGGTCCGAAGCTTCTGGTGAGTCCGTGCTGGTATGTGCGGGGTGGTGAGGCCTTCCTTCCTCCGGTGGTGTCTCGGGGCGATGCTCCTCTTTGCGGGGGTCCATCTTGCGTGGGCCCCCTATAGAGAGTCCCGAGTCCTAAGGTAAAGGCCTTTGGGAGTATGGGAGTAGGTGATAAATGGGAGACTTATTGGTGGTACCAGAGGATTTATTAATACTGGATGTATCGTACTTAGTAAATATCACAGGTAGTTATAGAGAGCCGTAGTAGGTAGCCAGTTGTACTTAAGGAAGGTAGCGGATAGAGCCAATTCGGTAGGTGGTCCCTCGGTAGGTAGCCGGGTGGAATCGATCTCGTATCCGGTACGGACTAGGGTCTTTTTGGGTTTTGGGACTTACGGTACTTAGCCTGCCCATGTCACAATACGGCGCCACGCTACCGGGCTCGTTGATCGGAAAAGAAAGGTCTTACAAGAACAGAAAAGGAGGAGGAAAAAAAAACGAGCGGACTCGAAACGAAAGTTGAGAGTCGGTCTTATGGCTGCCGTATAGAGGGAAATAATTTAAACTCTGGGTGGACTTATGGTTGCCACTAAAAAAAAGGAAACGAAAACTCAAACGCTTGGTGGTCTTATGGTCGCCACGGAAACGAAAGGAGACAAACTCAAAACTCTACACGGGCTTCTGGTTGCCGCTAAGGTGAAAGAAAACAAACATTAAAAAGTTATACGGACTTATGGTCGCCGCTATTATGAAATAAACAAAAATTAAAACGCTACGCGGACTTATGGTCGCCGCCATTATGAAATAAACAAAAATTAAAACGCTACGCGGACTTATGGTCGCCGCTATTATGAAATAAACAAAAATTAAAACGCTACGCGGACTTATGGTCGCTGCGATTATGAAACAACCAAATATTAAAACGCTACGCGGACTTATGGTCGCCGCTAAACTAAAAGAAAACCAACATCAGAACTCTACGTGGACTTAGGGTTGCCAGTAAAAGAAAACAAACACAACGCTCCGTGGGCTCGTGGTCGCCATTATTAAGGAGCAAAAAAAAATGAAACAAAACTATCGGTGGTCGCATGTTTGCCACGGGCAAAAAAACAAAGAGAAAGAAGGAGGCTGATGCTGGACGGCCGAGTGACCACCCCCATTACTGCTGGTCGGTGTCCTTGGTGAGATGTTGACCACGGGGTAGGACCTCTTCCCTTGGAACATTTCGGCCTAGCGTCCTTACGTAGGGACCGGCGGCGCGCCACTGTGTCCCGTGGAGTGGATAGTTGCGGACGGTGACGCCCGGGGTTCCGCATACATAGCAAATTATTTGCTTCGGCGCCGTGCACTCTGGCTTTTTGTGCGACGCTTCCCCGCAGTTGAAGCATCTTCCGTAGCGGGGCCCGGGCGCCGTCGTGTTGGAGGGCGTGGTCCTCGTGCGGGTGTTGCTGCGGTGGGGTGGAGACTTCCGCTCAACTGTCGGCTCTCGAGGTGGTTGTGGCGTCGCTGGTGGTGGTGCGGCGGCCTCATCTCGAGGTGTAGGTCCGGGTGGTGGGAGGTTGGCCTGGGTGCCGCGGGTGGTGACCTCCCTTACCTCCGTCTGGGTGTCTTGGGCGCACGTCGGGGTGGGGTCCCGAACGTCGACCGAGGTGGCGAAGCGAATGGGTCCTCCCAGCACCTCATTCAGTGGGCAGGCGATGCCCTCCCTGTGTGTTAGGGCCAAGATGGTTTTTCGTAGATCGCTCAGGAATCCCGGCCGAATATACTCCACCGCCCGGAGTTCCCGGGTGTACTCCCGGATATTGTCCCAGATTGGGTTGGGGTCCAATTCGACCTCGTCGAGGATGTCCGTAGCGAGGTGTATCTCTTCCACTAGGGAAGGGACTTCCGTCGGGGCTTCTGACCCAGCGTCCGTATCCATCTTCTCTGGCTGGCTGTGATGGGGGGTCGACTCCTCGCTATCAGTTAAAATTTCCACCGAGGGTGACGAGGGTGGATCTTATTGGAGGGACCGGTCGTCCAGCGACTCAGCCTGGTCTTTGAAGAGGGACGCGAACCTGTCCTTTGCCCACTGGGTGCGCCCATATGTCCCTTGTCCGCTCATTTTAGGTAGCCTCGCGTACCGTTATTATGTAGCCTACTTAACCGAGTTTATGTAACCGTGATGTTCAGCCTGCAACCATGAAGCAGAGTCCTCAGATAGGGGAGTGGTGCGGTCGCGCGAGTTAGATAGCCAATTTATTCGCGGTTCGCGGGGGGTTACGTTTAGTTAGCCAAGGTCGCGCTTTCGGGGGTAGGTAGCCTAGTTCGCGGTTTCGGGGAGTCGGTAGCCAAGGTCGCGTTTTCGGTTTATCAGGTGGAGGGGGTTACGTAGGGCTTTAGGTCGCTGACGTGGACTTTCCCGGTCCATTTTCCTTGGGGATCTTTTAGTTCGAAGACCGTTGGGGATATCGCTCGGGTGATCTCGAAAGGCCCATGGTATTTGGGGGCCAGTTTCGCCGAGATATGGTGCGCGGCCGACGAGAGAACATGGTGGCGTTTGAGTACCAAGTCGCCTGGTTGGTAGCTTCGTTCGCGGCGACGCAGGTTGTAGTAACGAGCTTGGCGGTTGAACGCTCGTTCTAAGGAATAATGTATGGTGTCCTGTAACTTCCTGAGTCTCTCCATCCGCTCTCGCCAGGGTTGGGTAGTGGTGACAATGACCTCTTGCTCGCGTAAATGTGGTTGCAACGCGCTCGGGCGCGGGTCCCGACCAAAATTCAAGAAGGCTGGCGTGGTTTGCGTGGAGCTGTGGTGAGCGGTGTTGTATGCGAATCGGAATTCGGAGAGGTGGACATCCCAACTACGGTGGTCCGACTCGATGAAGGCTGCGAGCATTCCCTTGAGCACTCGGTTTACTCGCTCTACGGGGTTCGATTGCGGATGATACGGCGGGGTGGTACGGTGTTGGATTCCCACGCGTTCGGTCAAGGCTCGCAAGTCCTGGTTGTTAAATTCTGTCCCGTTGTCGGTCAGCAAGGTGCGAGGAGCGCCCCACCTTGAGATGACTTGGTCCTCCAGGACTTCCACGATGCGTTTCCCCGTAGCTTTTCGTAGGGCGGTGCACTCGATCCATTTACTGAAGAGGTCTTGTACCACTAGCACATACGCGCAGCCAGCCCGGCTGGGTGGTAGTGGTCCCATGATATCGGCCGCTATGTCATCCCATGGTTGCGACGACACTCGTTTTCCCATCAGCCCTACTGGGGCCGCTTGTTCGACCTTACATTTTTGGCAGGTTTCGCATCGGCCAATGTAGTTAGCCACGTCACGGAACAGGGTCGGCCAGTAATAATAGGTAGCCACACGTTTCAAGGTCTTGTCGATGCCTAGGTGACCAGCTTGGGGCTGGTCGTGGAATTGCCGGATGATTTCCCTCCGCGCCGCTGATGGGACTGCGAGTTTCCAGGAACTTAGGTCCCCTAGCTCGAGGGCGGCTAATGGGGCGCGGCGATGGTGATAAAGCCGTCCATTCTCCACTTTCCAGTCGGCGTGGTGCTCCGGATGTTCGGTGACCTGGCGTAGTCGTGTCTGCTACCAGTCGGAGGTCGTTGATTCCGGGCTGGTCAGCGCATTGCAGGTAGCCTCGGGAATGCGAGAGAGCGCGTCGGGCACATGGTGCAGGGCTCCTTTACGGTGCACGATTTCATAGTCGTATTCCTGGAGTTCGAGGGCCCATCGCCCTAATCGGCCGGTAGGGTTTTTGAGATTATGTAGCCAACGGAGGCTCGAGTGGTCGGTGATCACCGTGAACCGGTGTCCCTCAAGGTAGCAACGAAACTTCTGTATCGCCCAAATCACAGCCAGGCACTCCTGCTCGGTGGTGGTTTAATTCTTCTCTGCGTCCCCGAGGGCTCGGCTGGCGTATGCGATCACGTGCTCTTCGGCCTCGGTGCCCTGCGTCAGTACGGCCCCGAGTCCTACGCTACACGCGTCGGTTTGGAGCACGAACGGATGATCAAAGTCCGGACAGGCTAGCGTTGGTGAAGTCGTCAGGCAGTGACGGATGGCCTGGAAGGCGTCGTGCTGCGGGGATGCCCACGTCCACTGTTGGGTTTTCCGGAGTAACTGGGTTAAGGGAGCCGCTAGTTGTGCGAAGTCGGGTATGAAGCGCCGATACCACGAAGCCATCCCGAGGAAGCGTCTTAGTTGTTTTAGGTTACGCGGAGCGGCTGAGGTCCAAGGTGGTAATGTAATTGGCGCTGCGCAGGCGGTCGAGGATGCCGTTCATGTGCGGTATCGGGTACGCGTCCTTTTTGGTCACGCTATTGACTTTCCGGAAGTCCAGGCAGAACCGCAGCTTCCCATTAGGCTTTTTCACCATTACGATGGGGCTGGACCATTCACTCCGGGAGCGCTCAATGATCCCGTCTGCGAGCATCTGCCGAACCGCCTCGTGGATGGCGCGTTCGATGACCGGGGACACCGTGTAGTACCGCTGCTTGATGGCTCGGCTGTCCCCTACGTCGATCCGGTGTTCCGTTAGCGTGGTGGCCCCAGGTTTCGGTGGTGCGGGGGGTACTTCCGTCGCGATGAGTTCGTCCAAGCGTTGTTTCTGCGCGGGGAGGAGTTCTTCTAGACCGCAGCACCAGGTAGCCGAAGATTTATGGGTGCCCCGCGTCTCGAGGGGGTGACTTCGAGACGGGGCCCACTTGCCACTCCAACGAGCTCGACCGAAGTCGACCACGAGGCCCGCGGTTTGGAGGAAGTCCAGACCGAGGATGCAGGGCAGCACGAGGACCGGCAGTAGGTATGCGGTCAGCTGGACAGCCTGCCCATCCAGTACAGTGGTCAGGCTGACCGATTCCCGCGCTACTGCCCTCTGGCCCCCGGCCATTTCCACGTGCGTTGGAGTGGTACGGATCCGAGGAATTCCTAGGTCCTCGAGCAGACGAATGCCCTCGCGGCCCAGGAAGGTGCGACTGGATCCGGTGTCTACGAGAGCTTGGAGGAGTCGGTCCTGAATCCGGAAAGACAAGAAGAACGCGGCTGCGCAGGGAGCCGATTGAAGGTTGACGCACCACACCGGGGTCTCGGGTGCGTCCTGGACGGTAGCCGAGGGATCCGTTGGAAGGTCGCCTTTCGCGGAGGCGGGGTGGTCGAGTAAGTCCTCCGGCCCCGCCTTTACCGGTTTCCCGTGCAGCTGCAGGTATTACTCTTCTGACCGGCCCGCCCGCAACGGTAGCAGAAGAGTCGCCGCGGGTCCTTGCAGGTGTTAAATCGATGGCCGGGGTTACCGCAATTCCAACAGTCAGGTGGACGGCGGGGTTCTCTGCGTGACTCTCCGGAATCCTGAGTGGTTAGGCCTCGGACAGGTGACGGCTCTGAGCGTCCCGACGGTTGAGTTGTGGTAGTTGACGGGGTTGCAGCGGAAGTCGGCCTCACAAAAGTGACCCGCTTAGAGGCGGGCGACGACGCCCTGGTTCCGGACTTCGGGGTGCTTGGTGGAGGGTCCCGCATGGCCTGCAGGTGGGCCTCCGCCGGGCCTTTGATGATCGGAGGCTCCAGCATTTCGGCGAGGTCGCACCCCTTGCCGCCCTTCGCGAGGTCGTCGTCGTCCTGGGTGGCCAGCGTGGCGTACACATGCTTGGCTAGAGGTGGCTTCGGAGTCCGGGGGCTCCGGTACGCCAACTCCGGGCACAGTGACTGATCCGGGGATGGTGGCGCGCGGTACGTACGGGCGGCTTGGTAGCTTTTTTTCCACTCGGACCGCGATGTGTTCGAACGAGTCAAAGTCGAACAGGTCGTTCCGGTGGATGGCGATCTCCAATTTAGGTAGCAAATTGCGATGGGCGTATTGGATTTGCTCCGCATCGGTCCATGGGGGACGTAGCCGACTGAACAGTCCTCGCAGACAGGTGAGGTAGTCTGCGACGCCCTCTTCCGTGCCCTGCGTGCGACGCATAATTTCGGTCCTCAGGGTGTACTGGTAGTCCGGGTCGCCAAAGCGGAGCCGGCAGGCAGCCTTGAACTGAGTCCAACTGCTCCACCGGTCGCGGTCGTTGCGGAACCACTGAAGGGCTATCCCGGTGAGGAAGAAGGGTAGGCAGCAGATCAAGTCGGCGTCGTTCATCGGGAAGAGGGTCCGTCCCTCCGTGGTCCGAGCGAGGAAGGGTTCCACGTCTTCCCCTCGCTTGCCGGAGAAGGATATGTTCCACTTTTTCATGGTGTTGAGGGCCGTTGAAGCGGAATGGTAAGGCGGCCGTGCCCCGAGCGCTTCATACTGGTCTTCCGGGGGTCGTCCGGCTCTCGGCGGATAGTGGTCACCCGTATCGGGGTACGCGGTCGGGCGGAAGTCCTGATATCGTTCCGGGTCGTGGCTCGTATGGCCGATTTCCATGGTGGACTGGTCGACCATACCCGGACGCAGCTCGGGTTGCCTCGGTAACGGTGGTCGTCCCGGGCAGGGGTTGGCCCTAATATCCTGGTTCCGGTCCGGTGGTATTCGGTGTCGACTCGGTACAGTCTTTGGGGTCCAGGGGGTCCCTGACCAGGGGGTTCCCACCGACTGTCCCCTGGTAGTCCCAGGCCGGAGTCCCAGGTGGTCTGGGCCGCGCCGCAATGGGCTTCGAGATGTCCGTCTCGTGGTGCCGGGTTCTCCGCAGGATTTCCCGGTGGGCCTTTCTGCGCGGACGGTGGCTGGGGCTCCTCCCCCGGCGCGGTTGGTGTGCTCGCCGCGGGGTCGGACATGCTGGCGCGAGATCACCCCTTGCTTCTGGATCGGGTAGGTAGCAGACGCGAAACGGGTAGGTAGCAACGCGGGTAGGTAGCACTCGCGAAACGGGTAGGTAGCAAACGCGAAACGGGTAGGTAGCGACGCGGGTAGGTAGCACTCGCGAAACGGGTAGGTAGCAACGCGGGTAGGTAGCAATGCGGGTAGGTAGCACTCGCGAAACGGGTAGGTAGCAAACGCGAAACGGGTAGGTAGCGACGCGGGTAGGTAGCACTCGCGAACGTGACCGGGTCTTCCGTTCCCGAATCTGGAGGGTGTCTCTGAAGTCTCGTGCTTGCTAGGCTTCAGTCGATCGTTATTACTCGTGACTTCGTATCGCTAATCAAGATCTGTGAGGCTCCTCGGCTTATGCAAGACTGACCCTTCAGGCGGCCTCTCCGCCAGATATATTCTCGAGGAGCGTCCTTCTGGGGGGGGGGGGGGGGGGGGGGGGGGCGAGAAGGAATTTTGGGTCAATTAGGCAAAGTATCAAATTAATTCCACAATTAACAGGCAACCAATTTATTGCACGAGGAATGTTTACAATCGCGATTCTCTTCCACTGATAACACTCGCTCGCGGTAGAGAACCTCATCTCGCTGGTACCCTACCTACTCATATCGCCAGATAACCGCGTCCGAGAGAAGGATTTATAATATGTACTCCCGGTATGTAACGAACGAGGATAGGTAACCCCCGTGATGACAACTAATTATTTCCGGTAGCACCCTGTAGATAGCCAATGATGGTAGGTAATCCCCTTAATGATAAACGATTATTTCAGGTATCACCCTGTAGATAGCCAATGATGGTAGGTAACCCCCTTACTGATAAATGATTATTTCAGGTATCACCCTGTAGATAGCCAATGATGGTAGGTAACCCCCTCGATGATAAATGATTATTTCAGGTATCACCCTGTAGATAGCCAATGATGGTAGGTAACCCCCTTACTGATAAATGATTATTTCAGGCATCACCCTGTAGATAGCCAATGATGGTAGGTAACCCCCTTAATGATAAATGATTATTTCAGGTAGCCTAGACGCGACGAGAGAAAAATTCCCTACTCTATGATAATTGTAACAGTATTCTAAACGACATAAAACTGGCACGGTGACTCGATATAAAGTAGGTAAACAACACGGTATGACCGCGGTAGAGGACGGTCGCGCGTGGTACGCGACGCCGGCGCGTGTTATAAAAGGAGTGAGAGTCGACAAGGGGCGAGCAGCTTTTTTGGTACGCTAACATCGTATTCTCACTCTGTAATACCTGACGCGGGACTACCGCAAAATAATTTCGATTGTTTAAGGATTATCGCGGGACTTACTTAATTCGCTGTCTCGTCCCTGCCTCCTCTCTCTTTCGTTCAAAAAGCTGACGGAACTCACGTACGGCCGGTGTCGATCTCGCTTGCTTCCTTTTCTTCACTTCTACTTCTCCCTAATACTCTCGTGCTTCTAATGCTCCTCGACTTCTCACTCTGATGCTCCTCGAATTATCACTCTGATGCTGCTCGAATTATCACTCCGATGCTGCTCGAATTATCACTCTGATGCTGCTCGAATTATCACTGCCGGTCCCGTTGTCCGGCCGGTGTACTTAGCCTACGTACTCTCCCCCTACTTTTCCTTATTACTTCTCGCTGACCAATTATGTCACGGGTGTCGCGTGGTCGGCTCTCTTCCTTGAAGATTCTCGCCGGTCCTCCCGCGCCGCATACCCCTCTCTGGCCATCCAGTGGCGCGAGCGGGGGAGGGGGGAGCGCGACGAGAGTCGTGCACAGCTCACCTAGGAGCCGAGTGCTCCCGAACCCTACGACGCACCCCCCTCACCGCACGCCTTCCCCCTGGAGCCCGGAACGGGCGACGAGGAAGGGGGGGAGCTCACCTCGCCGGGCAGGCGTCCCTGTCTTTGGCGGTTGGCTCACGTGATTTTGCCACCAGGCACGAAAACTGCAACACCGCCTTCCCCGCCGCACCCGCCGAACTCCTTATTTCGAGGCGCCGTTTCGCGCGGACTTCAGCGTGCGGTGCCCCAACGAGAACTTCGTTGCTGAAAAAACGTAGCCGACGGACCGAATTGCCCCCGGGGGTGATGACTCGACGTTCCATCGGCGCCCAGGGTCGCACCTGCGACCCCCTGCAGGCTGCCATCTCCGGTGTGACGAAAAAATCGTCATAATATATATTTTAAAATTATAATTTTTGTAACTTTCTTTTTTTTTCTTTCTGAGAATAAAATAGATAATTTGTACTTTAGTATCTTAGCTCGTCGATTCAACTGATATATATGAGAGTTTTAGTCTATTAATGTTTACTACACGAGGTTTTTTCTTTATTTGAATTTTTACGTTTCCTTTTGACAATATTTCTAACACCTCGTGTGGTCCTGTATAATGATCTTCTAGCTTTCCAGGCTTTGGGCCCTTTAAGAGAAATACGAAATCACCGGCCTTTAGTGTCTGGGGGTTAATCTTTTTATCATAATTAAACTTCGATTTCAGTTTCGCGCTAACTAAATTTTCCCGCGCTAGTGCTTGCAGTTCGTGCAACCGCGTGACTAATTTTACGAGGTATTCATCGTATGTTATTTCTTCTTCGTCAAGTATTGGTTCGGTCGATGGGAGCCTCGCAAGTTTGCCGAATACTAGTTCGAAAGGGGTATGCTTAGTACCCTCGTGCGTACTCGTATTATATGAAAACATGGCTAGTTCAAGCCATTGGTCCCATTCTTCGTCTTGGTTCGCAAATTGTTTTAAATATTCACTCAACACATGGTGTGAACATTCGATTGAACCGTTTGATTGGGGGTGGAAAGCAGTTGTTTTAAATTGTTTGATTTTGAACCGTTTAGCTAAATCTTTTAAAACTTTGCTCAAAAAATTACTACCTTGATCAGTTAATACGGACCTTGGTGCTCCAAAAGTGCAAATGAATCTTTTTACAAAAGCATTGCTTATTGTGGCTGCCGTGGCATTCGGCAAAGGGATGGCTAACGAATATTTTATAAGCTGATCTTGGATTGTTAATATATATATATATATATATATGTTATTGGTTTTGGTTTCGGCTAAAGGCCCAACAATATCCATAGCCACCTTTTCGAACGCTGAACCCGGCGTGTCTGTGATGATCATAGGGTTTTTGTGTTTAACTCTGACTAATTTCTTTAGCTGGCACCCTAAACAATTCCTTACGAATGTTTGTATATCCTTCTTTAGGTTTTCCCAATAGTACCGGTGTCGGATTTTACTGAATGTTTTCGACACGCCTTTATGGCCTCCGAGAGTCGAACAATGAATTTCTTTTATTAACTCGTTTCGTCTAGAGGGTTCGACATATTGAATTACTCCAGTACAGATTATTATTTTTATAGTTACTGATTGAGCGAGGGAAAACAAGTAACTTTTGATCTTCTTCCACTCTACTGTCTCTACCTCCGGTGTCTTAGCTATGCTGATTGTTTTTAATTGGGAATCTTTAATGATTTCACCGAGGCTGTGGAGAGACCCTTTTATGTCCTCTTCAACAGCTGTTAGACCCTCGGCGAGACGCCGTATTGGTAGTGCGACGTGGATTTTATGACCATGCTCTTTGGTCTGACTATTCCCTGTTTGTAATTCCCCGAATTTCGGAAGATCGTTTCGGGCCTGTAATTGTTTAGAGCCTATGTCGCAAGTTTCGCCCGTATCGTAGATAAAATAAGCATAGTTATCCTTCCGCATAAACATTTGGTCTTTTGACTCTATCAGGTTTGGTGCATAGAAGTTCTGATCGCCCTTTTCTTCGAATGTTTCTCTCATGCCCTGGATTTCGTCGTGTTCGTCCGTATTGTCTTTGCCTATGTCTTCGTTTTCCTCAATTTCGCTATCGTTATCCGAGGACTCGGAATCGCTGGACTGGTTACGAATTTCGTCACCTTGTTGTGTTATAGATGTTTTTTGTTTCGGAGTTTTTCGTTTCACTCGTATCTCTTCCTGGATTGTTTTTTTCTGGTTAGCGATTTCATCTATTAATCTTTGGGGTTTTTGTTTAGTTCTCTGGCTTCGTCTTAGTGAAGGTTCATTGGATGTTTGCGGTTCGTTTGTCCGATGAACCGTGGCCTTGGTTACAAACGTATTTTGAATGTTTGCTGATTCGGGATTCCCTTGAGAATCTTGTGGATCTACAGGATTTCGCGAGAAGGCATCGGCGTTGACATTCATTTTTCCTGCTTTATAAACGATGTCGAAGTCGTGCAATGCCAGTTGTAGACGCCATTTAGATACTCGCGACGCTGGATCCTGCGATGATTTGAACCAAACTAATGGTTTGTGATCCGTGACGATTGTAAATTTTCGCCCATAGACGTAAGGGTGAAATTGTTTAACCGCGTAAACTATCGCCAATGCCTCCTTTTCATACGTAGAGTACCGTTTTTCCGCGTCGTTTAATGCTCGAGATATGTACGAGACTGGCAGGTCCTTTCCGATTTCCCCTTGTGAAAGAATTCCGCCGATTGCGTAACCAGATGCATCGGTCGTTATTATAAAAGGTCGCGTAAAGTCTGGGTGTTGAAGAATTGGGTTGCTACACAACATGTCTTTTAATGTTTGGAATGCTGATTGTTCTTTATCTCCCCATAAGAAGGTTATGTCCTTTTTCAGGAGGTTTGTCAATGGTTTCGCGATTCTTGCAAATCCCTCGATAAATCTTCGGTAATAATTGAATAGTCCCATGGTTTCTTTGGAACAATCCATACCGGACTATTGTATGGAGATTCGGACGTTTGGATTATACCGTTATCCAAAAGATCTTTGACTTGTCGATCTATTTCATCCTTGTGGATTTGTGGGTGGCGATATTGACGAGTATTTATCGGATGTTCATCGACGGTAACGATGCCATGTTGTAATTTATTTGTCGCCTCGAGTTTATCTCCTGGGAGATGAAATTGATCCGCGCTTTCTCGAAGCAACTCGTCGACGCTTTCGCGTTCTTCTTTATTTAAATGTTCAAGGCGTAGTAATTTCGTTACTGCCTCTATTTGATTTTGTTGATTTTTTGTTGATGTACCGATTTTTAAACAATCCGCGTACGATTTTTTCGATTTTGTTGAGTTTGTAAAAGATTTAGGAGATTTTGTTGATTTTGTAGGTTTTGTTGATTTAGTTGATTTAGAAGATTTAGGAGATTTGATTGATTTAGTTGATTTAGAAGATTTAGGAGATTTGATTGATTTAGTTGATTTAGGAGATTTAGAAGATTTTGTTGATTCGGGTTTATTTTTTTCCTCGAATTCATATAAGTTTAACGTAGGAACTTCGATTTCTATTTCTTCATCACGTGTGTTAAACACTCGAGTGTATGCAACACCCCGGATATTTGAGACGACCGCTTTCCCGAAGTAAATACCGTCTCCAATTTTTAAACGTGGTAAGTATCCTTCGCTTATCTCGCTGTTTTTCACTCTGACATAAAAAGAGGAAACAGTTCGGGCTGGAATTATGACGGTCTCGGGACTCGTAAATACGACCCGGTTATCTCGCCAGTGCAACCAACGATCCTTATAATTTACTGTCGCCTTGTATTTCTCTAAAAATTCGTTTCCCAATAAGCCCGCTTGTTCGATCGGAAAAGACTCTCTCACCACGTGAAAATTGACAGGACATCCTAAGATATCTACCGTTAATGTCCCTAGGGTGTTAACTGGTGTTGTCGTTATTCCACGTAATTCGAGAATATCTGTGCGATCGATTATCGCGCCTGGTTTAACCGAATTTTATTTAATGAGATTAGGCTCGGCACCTGTATCGACCAACAGGTTTATTGGTGAACACAGGTCCAAGGATTCTATTTTTATTGCAGGGGGTCGACATCGGTGTTGTAATTTAACGTATTCTACTCGGACACGTCTCCTGTTTGGTTCTGTACTACGATTAGCGTTTTGCGAGGGGCTGGTTGCGCCTGAGTCTCCGACCTCGCCCCGTTGTTTGGTAGACTGTTGGAGTTTTCCTGATTCTGTTTTTTGTTATTATTATATTGGCATTTCCTGCATTCTTCGATGGTGTGTCCCTTGTTCTTACAATAGCGGCAGAGTTTTTCTTGCTTGTCTGTGGTCTGTGTTTGTCTTTGCGGTAACGTACCCAAATTACGCTGTTTATTGTTATTCTTGTTTCCCGTATTTTGGTTACGAAACCAACACGCGTCTGCACCGTGTCCCTGGCGTTTACAAATTTGACATATGATAGGTCCTTGTGTGACGGCGCCTACTATTGCCTGGCGTGACTCTGTTTTATGGTCGGGCAGCCCTTTTCGGAGTTCGTTTATGGCTTTCTGTTTTCTGTCTATCCTCGTCGCATCTGTACCGGCCTCGGTCAATGTTTCGTATTTCGTTTTCATTTTAAACTGTATATCTGGCTTAAGGCCGTCGAGGAAACATTCTATGCATTCTTGTTCGGTGGAATTTTTTTCTTCATCGCTAACTTCTCCTGCGTTATTGCTTTTGTACGCCTCTATGATGTGATTTCCGATTTCGCGCACCCGGTTTATATATGATATTACGTCTTCATCGTTTTTTTGCACTAACATTCCGAGTTCTCGACGTATTTGGTTAACTGTTTTTGCGGGTGAAAATAAGTCTTTTAAGTGTTTCGCTAATGATTTTAAGTTTTCGAATTTTATCCCTTGGATTGACCTTTTTGCTTCTCCCGTGATTTTCGGTCGAATGACTTTGACGAGGTTTTGTTCGACGTTCGGAGGAAGCATCAATAGCGCTTCCTCGCAACTATCAATAAATTGATAAACCGGAATATTTGTTCCGTCGAATTATAAAACTACTTGGACCACGTCTTTAAGCGAAACGAGTTGTGTGTTACCGATCGGCATTGTGTCTTCGCGTTGTATCTCGTCGTTTGATATTTGTAAAATATTTTCTTGTGTATTGTTAGTTTCTTGGGGATTTTGAGGATTTGTTTCTTGGAAGCCAACTCCTGGATCTCCGCTAGTCTGTTTTCGAGATGTTTCGGGTTTTGTTGGAGTATGCTCTACAGGCATGATTCGATCAAACTACCATTTTAATATCCCACCGCTGTCACCAAAAATGTATGTTACGTCCTAGTAACATAATAGTTGCCCTATTTTTGACCTTAGCAAAGCTAATGAGTCTTGGGAAACGGGCTAATGGAGTTTGATCAGATGAATGAATTTTTGACTATGGAGTCCCCAGAAGTTAGAAGTAATTTGGATTAATGTGTAAGGAAGGTATCCTCTGAGTTCGAGGTGGTCCTCGCAACTCAACGGATGATGGAAAGAATGAGCTCGCTGTTGTCCTCGCAACTCATTTATTCTTTGGGGAATCTATCGAACTCGGGGTGGACCTCGCAGTTCAATGGGTTGTGTAGGAGGATGATCGAACTCGAGGTGGGCCTCGCAGTTCAATATGGAGTATTGGAGGATGGTCGAACTCGGGGTGGTCCACGCAATTCGACTTGTTGTTGAGAAGGAATTTTGAATTCGAGGTGGTCCTCGCAATTCAATAATTTGTGGGAATCAGTTAGTAACTTACTCTTTTCTATTTTGCTTGGTTGGTTGAGTTGAGACTGGTAGAGCAGTACAGGGTTTTTGCTCTATCCAGGACTTTTACAATTTTGAAGACTTAAGAGAAGCTTACAAGTTTGAATTTTGATGAAGAACTGATTTTTATGCTAAAATTCGGGCCTTATATACTAGTCTATCAACTATCTTTGTCTATTGCGTAGGGGTTGGAGAGGGTAGTTTACAAATTTCTTATTGGTCCAAAGTCTCCACCATCTCCTACTCCTTACTTTTCCAATTCGGAGGAAAATTTATCCTTATCGTCTGTCCCCACTCTTGGGCCTAAGCATCTCTCCCCGCCGCGTTCATCCCCGAGTTAGGGTTGCGTCGTGCGTTGGCGTAAGGAGGGATGCTCGTCTTTAAGGCGCGATGGTGGTTGCGTTATGGGGATGTAACAGTGATGTCTTCCGGTCGAAGAGCACAACACGATGAATAACAGTTAACAATTGAGTTTATTCAAGTTGATTTAAAGTGGTAGAGTAACTCTTAGATTGTGTCGGTTTAATTGAACTGAACGTCGAGCAAGACGTTTTACAGAGTCTGTTTTAACTGAGGACTGAGGGAACTCGAGTTGTGTAATAATTGTCTATGAGTCTAAAAAGACGAAGTCTATAAGTGTGTTTTTTGGTCAGAGCGTGTCTTTTTATAGGTGCTCTGACTTTGGGTGGAAGGGATTTTGTTTAGGGTGGAGTTTGGTTTAGGGTGGAGTTTGGGTTTTCCCTTAGGAGAGGGTCGGAAAGTGCTTATGATAGGCCGGGTTTTCCCTACCGTCTCTCGTGTTAAGATAAGTCGTACTATTTACTTATCAGACAGAACTATCTGCTATGTCGGTACTAAGGGTAACTACGCAGAGCGCCCTTTTACCGACTAGAGGACATATGCAACCGACGTTTGGTCATTGCTGAATTTTGAAAATTGACTGGGCCTTTAATGTCGGCCAGTACATAACAACGACACCGCAGGCCACTCCGATCAAATATAACAGCATCGTGAGTTGAACCAGGATGCCTGACAACTATGTCTAGAACTTCCTGCTAAGGCTCAGCTACAAACTAGAAATATCATAATTTGGACAAAATTAATATCATACTTATTATTATTATTCAACATGTTACATGCATAAAATTGAAAAGTTCAAAGTTGTACCTGGACATTCAGAGAAAACCACCCTTTGCGATTGCGAAATACTTCTCCATTATTACCACCAGGATTGGATATACGTATATGGGTGCAGTCGATACATCCTATTACCGATGGAAAGTTAGCTATATCATGGAACCTAATTTTATCACGCCTTCTTTTTTCTTCCGTTGAAAAATTGATGTAAGGATGAAAATACGATGCCCAAATGTTGAAAACGCGTGAAACAATTCGCGATACTAATACTTGGCTGATTGCTCGCAAGTCCCCGTTAACAATCTGTAATCAACACATCGCATAAATGAAAGAAAAATATTTTAATTATTTACAATTCATATTGGGTATAGAAACAAAGTATACGAACCTGAAAGCTACTCGTTGCGTATAAACGAAGGGTTATCATAAGCTGCATTAGCGGAGAAATTGGCAGTCCACGGTCATTCACTTTTCTCAGCTGAGCATTTACCAAAGGTAATAATATATCGACTACGACTCCTTTACTAAATCTGTATCTTTTTCTAAAAGGTACGTCTTCGAAAAATTCAATAGGGTTTTCCCAATCACGAATGTACCTTTTGACAATCACCCACTTAAATCTTCCCACTTCATCCCCATATTCACTATCAGAATTATTAAAAAACTCGTTGTCCATTTTCACAAGTACGTAAAACGAAAATTTCTTTTTAAATCGAACGAACGAACCAACAGGACGAAATTTTTGAGCATCAATCAATTTTTCGATTTGGCGTTATAAGTTTTTAGTGCATAATATTTTTTATAGCAAGATATGAATTATTAAACATTTTATTACTCGAGCGTGAGCATTGGTTTTGACTTTTCTAATCGTCCGCCGTGAAAAATTCCTAGTTTGGCTCATAAGTCAATTTCCTGGAATAGCGTCACATATATTCGATTACAAACACGCTTCGCTTAAGATGAAAAATTAAGTTAGGGTGCGAGTGCAATGCAACAACTGTGTGAGTGAGGAACTGGCAGAGAATTAAGGACGCCTCTGTCAAGAATACCTTAAATCTTCGAGGCCCCCTTGTTTCATAGAGACGCCTCAAGGCTTCCTCCGAGAAGGGAGCAGTAAGTATTATAGGGATATTAGTGATCTCCTGGTGGCGAAACCATTTTATGATGTTTGTTACTCACTTCATGTGGCGCTTCAGAAGTTTTATTTATGTTTGGAGTGGGATTGGAGTCAAATAGAAAAATTACTCGCGAAAATACTACACATTTTTCCGAAAGGGATATGTTTCGAAACTGTTTACGTGCTCCATTTTTAATTGTTTTTAAGGATAACTTGTAGGTTGGTTGTCATCTCTACGTCATATAGGTCACAACTGCATAGACGCCAAGCGCAAGCGCAAGCGTTGGCTGTATGAAACGAAACAGCCAATCACAGTACCGAAGGCTTCCTCAAGGAAGCTCGAGATCTCCCTTGAAAGAAGGAGGCCAATAAGGCTCCTTGTTCTGTCGAGGAAGATCTATGAAACGCGAAATGAGGAATAAGGGATTCTTATTCCTCAAGGAAGGACTATGAATAAGATAAGGAAAGCAATAAGGTGCCTCGTTTAGACAAGCAACGTTTATGAAACGCGAAGTGAGGAATAAGGAAGCCTTATTCCTCAAGAAGCGACTATGAATGCGGGTATTAGTCTCAAGTAAAATTAACATTAATACCAATGGTTGATGATTTTATTTTATCCTGCCATTTATTTCTGCCGTATTAATCTCTAAACATCTACAAGGTGATATGAGGGAGGAGGCGCATAATACAATTATACGATTAAACGAACTTACCTGTGAACTTCTATCATAATTGTACGAAGCGCCTCCTCCCTCAGATCGATCCCACCAAATCTTTGAGCACAAATTGTACCCACCCTCGGGAATTACAGCTAAATATGGCAGGTAAGCTGTACAAATAATGAGAAACGCGAACCTAACGCCAAGAACCGTACTTCACAGCGGTCATAAAGCGAGACATTTGAAAATCTAGCTGTAAAATGTGGCAGATCGGCATTAAGTACAAAGGGTACTTAATGCCGATATGAGCGATAAGGTGATTTGAGGGAAGAGGCGCTTCGTACAATTACGACAGAACTTCACAGATAAGTTCGTTTAATCGTATAATAGTAACATATTTATTTGCGTATACTATGAATGAAGCATCAATGATGCTTCAATTCATAGTATTGATTCATAGTGAATCAATACTATGAATTGAAGCATCACATCGGAAATATTTGAGAGTCTTGCTGAACAGATAGAAGAAATCATAGAAGATTTGTTTCCGGGAGAATGTAAACAAGTCTACTATTCACCGTATAAGCGTGTGGGAAAGACTTCGATTAATCCTTCAGGGACATTATTCCACCATTATCAATCCCTAAAATCGAAATTTAGAAAAGCCTGTCTTTTGAAGCCTTTACACGAACGGAATCAGGAATCAATGGCAGAACATATCGGAATTACAGGTATGAGTGAAGTTTCCAAAAATAATTCGTAGATGAGGGCATGATCGGAAAAAAATTGATAAATTCAATGAGATTTTAATGACAATTGTTATTGGCTCAAAAGGTCGTATTTTTAGCTTCACTTTATATTACCTATCACAGTACAACACATTCACCCGTTAACTTCAACCTTTAAGGATTGTGCGCTAGTGATAGCATAGCCAAATTGAACATTTATCGTTGACGTAGCATACCGATCATAAACCGAAAAAACTATTAAGTATTGTTTAGATCTTTTTCCTAAATCCTGTCTTAGGGGTTTTTAATTTATGGCTTTAATAGGCAATTGGTCATGTATCGAATTAAAGGAAGAAATTCCGAGGAACTTATTGCTTTTATTATTATTACGCGCGATCGCTTCGCATGCTCGGATCGAATTGACGAGAGCTTGTCTCGTCAACCGGCGTTATATTATTCGGCAGTCTTTGTACTCTCTCTCGCTCGTTAAAACCATACGATAATTTCATACATATCCGCTTCGACGGTAAATACTCACACACTCGTACATACTGCCGGTCTTATAAGTGCATTACTGTATTGTCGAAGCTCCTTAACTGCGAAGTTGCCTAGTAATTTTGGATATATCATTTTATTGTATTAAGTATGGAGGTTGGGGCTTTTTTGTAAATAAAATACTTACATTTGAGCCATCGAAATTCCTTTGTTTTATTGGCTCTTGTGGGAAAAGCCTTGCGGCATAAAAACCCATGACGTTTTACAATTTTGTACTTGCGTATGTAAGAAGGCAGAGAGCCTGTTGGCCCGTGTCATTGCGATCTCTCGCGTGCTTCGTATTAACCCTTTTTGTAATAAGGATCTGGCCTAGAGTCGGAGAATCTAGGACCGTATGGCCGTTCACTCGACTGCTGGGACCATCAAAATGCGGTTTCTCGTGAGAGTCGTATGTGAGAGGACTCAAGGCCCTCTCGCCTTGCGAGTCGATTTACTGCGTGGAGTCGTATGTATTACTCCGGAGAGTCGTATGTATCAGGATTTTTTCACCGACGATCGTCACTCGATCGACCCCTGCGTTCAACTGCCCCACAACATGAGTATACTTTTCTTAACATTACTATTGTTATGTTTTTCTTAAGATTCGTTAGGCCGCCAGGCTCTCATGTCTGAGGTTTCCCATACACCTTTGGTGTATGGCCTTTGGGTTGCTTGAAAATTGTCGACGTCAGTGACGACGTACCGGTCATTTCAGAGGACTTTTGCAATCTGATATGGCCTTTTAAATTCAGGGATAACCTTTTTAGACACTCCGGGTGTAGTCTCAAAATTTTTTATCATAACGTAATCGCCTTCCTTATACACATGTGCCTCTTTCCGCTTATTATCATAATATTTTTTGCTCGATTTTTCGGACTTGTTTATATTGTTCTCAGCTTCGGCTCGACTTGTTATAAAATTGTCTCTCTCGTCTCGAGGCGCTCCTTAAGATGTTTTTGAATTTCATCGGATACCTTTCCACGCTGATTTATTCCGAACAAAAGTTTACTAGGCGTCTCGCCCGTGGTTTTATTGATCAAATTATTGATCGTGCATTCAACGTCTTCTAACACCTTATAGCAGTGACGTCCCGACCAATTATCAATAAGTTTGCCGAGCATAGGCCCGATTACCCTGTTCACGCGCTCGGCTTGTCCATTCACTTTTAGAGAACCATTCGCGACATGTTGAATATCGTTTTCTTTCAGAAGGTCAGCAAATTCGCCCGATGTGAAGCTCGTCCCTCTGTCTGACACGATGACCTTGGGGCGGCTGAAGTTGGCGAAACGCTGGCACAACCAATTTATTGCTTCCCTAGAATCTGTCGTCTTGGTGCCGTACAGCTTCGTGAATTTGGTAAAAGAATCTTTCAGGTAATCCTGAATATAGGATTTTACTTGGACTTTCATATTCGGAAACCACCCCTTGAAAGAATTCAACCAGGGCTTAGACTAGGCCCCGATTATTTTTCCCTCACTCTAGAAGGGCCCTAAAATGGCACCCGATCAGGTCCCTTAGAGGCCGGTCACACTTTTTCGATGAGGGCCTAAAGAGGCTTATGAATCAGGGCCCCGCTGGGTGCTTCAACAGAACCCTGCCAAAACAGAATCGAAGCCATGAAGCAGCCCTGTTACTACCCTATCCCGTGCAGAAATTTTGGCAGGGATACAGCTGGATTCGAGCAGGGATCCCAATCAAATCATGTAAGAATAATGAATTACTGACAGCATTATACTATATTAACTACTAGCTTCTACCCGCGACTTCAACGAAACAAATTAAAAAAAGCAGGATAGGCTGAGAAAATAATAAGTATGTATATGAAAAAGTGTATGTGTAATAGTACGATCCAACAATTGTATAGCACACTTATTGGAGTGTGAGCTAATTCTTTGCAGCACGTTCCACGGGAACCTTAATACTTTTCTGCACAGTTTACGCATTTATAATGCCAGCGGACGCATGGTTCGTTTCTGAAAAGCAGGATGGCCATGTGCCACCTATCGGTTGTGACCGGTACTACTACTACTACTATATCTATATATGTATATTCATATTGGTCATAAACTCTACGCTCACGTATACCCCAAAAGTACAAGAGCGCTATGGTTTCGATATATCATCACCCACAAACATTCTAAATATTCATAGAATACAAATTATTTGTAGTAAAATTCCACATGTATGTTTATTTCAAGTGATCTAACCTAGTGTTTAACCGATACCTTAAACTTTATATGAATATATCACATCTATGCAAAATAAGTCTAAAAACTACAATTTTTTAAAAATAACTTTGCAAATATTGTATGCTCTGAAATAACTACTGCCCTGATGAATCCCGTTTGGGCCCTTTATCATTTATCTCGCTACGACCTTTTTTGCATAAATAATCCAACCCTGTTATTTTCCTATCGGGGCCTAGTTGGGTTGTGTTGAGGAAATCCCTAGTAGGGAATCGATATTCAAATCCTCATGGGCCCCGAATTTTGTTATAACTGCCCTACTAATTTCTTACACGGGAATACATGGCTTGAATAGCCTCGTAAGTTTTTTCAACGGCTATGTGACCCATCTCGTCGTGGTACTTTCTAATGACGTGGGTGATCATGCCCTCCGGGACATAGAACAATAAATTTTGAGTGCGTTTGCGATGGATTAAGCCATTTCGCATTTCGTAATTTTTATCATCGCCGTTCTCGAGTTTCGTCTTTAATTCCTTTATCACAGGGTCGTGGTTTTGACTCAATGATAGATTTAATTCGAACGGGTTATCTTCGATCGCTAGTGTAGAAACGTTAGGACTCAAGGCGTCTACATGCTACATTCGACTACCGAACCTGTGCTCTACCTCGTAATCATAATTTTGAAGTTCCAAGGCCCATCTGGCAATACGTGGATTTTCACGTCTCTTTTATCAAGGGCCATCTTTAAAGAATTACAATACGTGACAATTTTTAATTTAATCCCCCGAAGATAGTCTCTGAAACGTCTCAAAGCGTAAATTATAACCAAGGTTTCCAGCTCGAAACTGTGGTACCGACTCTCGCACTTCGTCGTTCGTTTCGAGAAATAAAACATCGGGTGATATTTAAGGTCCGATTTACGCTGAACCAAAATGGCTGCGAACCCATGACAGCTAGCGTCGCAGTGCATATCTGTTAAATTGTGTGGACTGTAGATGCTTAGAATCGGCGCTCTTACGAGGCTCGATTTTAATTTTTCGAACGACTCCCGCTCTTCGTCACCGAACTTGAATGTCGCATTCTTTTTTATGAGCGTATAGAGTGGTTTTGCAATCACTGAGAATCCCTCCATAAACTTCCGAAAATAGGAGCTCATCCCCAAAAATCGTTGCACACTACGAATGTCATGTAGCGAGGGTAATTCGATATTGCCGACACGCTATCATCGTTTGGGCTGATTCTATCCTCGGAAATTTTGTATCCGAGGTATTCGATCTCAGTGAACGCAAATTTACATCTATCTATCCGGAGTTCGAGTCTATTGGCTACAAGGAGTTCAAGCACGGTCTTCAGCATCTCTATGTGCTGGCCGAGAGTCTTTGGCGCGATAAGAAAGTGTCGTTCATGTACACGACTACATATCCATTTGCGATCGGCTTCGCGAGGATCTCATCTATCCACTTTTGGAATCTCGTGGGTGCCGTTTTCAACCCAAATGGCATTTTCAGATATTCGCATTGTCCGCAAGGGGTGACAAAGGCAGTATATTTTATCGACTCTTCGGCAACCGAAATATGGTGGAAACCGTCCTTGAGGTCTAGCAAGCTATAGTGTATTTTCCCATTTAAAACATCGAGCTGATCTGCGATCAATCATAGCGGATAGTTGTCGCGGAGCGTCAGTTTATTTAGCGACCGACGGTCAACGCATAATCGGGTTTCGTCGTTTCTTTTCTTAACGAGAACGATCGGCGATGCGTACTCCGACACGCGCTCTCTGATCACGCCCTTCGACAGGAGACCGTCTAATATCGCGAGAACGTTTCTTTTTTTGGCGAACGACAACCTGCGCGCTAGGAAATGGAATGGTTCGTGATCGCGCAACAACAATTTGATTTCGCCCTTTATTTTCGGACTAGCTGGTCGTTCCGCTCGTACATATTTGACGCGAAATATTTCTCTTAGGTCCGATTGGGCGTTAGCGGAAATTTTCGTGTTTATTGTCATCGAGTCAGTTTCGTCGTCTCGAGGTCCCGAGATATCAATGTTCGCTATGTCCGTGACATCTTCTTCGCGCTTTGTAAACATTGTGTTTAAACTAAGACCAAAAAGTTTCAATACGTCACGGCCTAATATAACGGGTGATGACATTGTGTTATCGGGGACGACCAACAATCGAACGTTCTCTGCTGTTTTCCCCCTGATCGAGATGTTCAATTCGACTGTTCCCAATACGACCAGATTGCTATTGTTGATTCCGCGAAATCTGTATTGAAATTCGTCGGTCGGGTCAACCGCGTCGCCCGGGACATATGTTAATTTTGCGAGGCTCGCCGCCCTACTTGTATCCAACAACGTCTCTACCAATCATTCGTTCCCAATACCACAGGAGGATACATTATACGGTAAACCGTTGAAAGAACTCATCCTCGATGTTCAGGAGTCCGTCCACGAAGTTGACTCGCTTGTCGCTGCGTCGTGGGCTCGATGACCCGCCTCGTGATAGACGAAGCATGTGTCTCTGTTCTTCTTCAGCAGAGGGCAATTCGTTTGCAGATGATCTTCTTCGTTGCAGTTAAAGCACTTCCTCGTACGATCGTCTTGATCCGGCGGTTTGGACAGTCTCGCTTCATTTTTCCCTTTGATCTCCATTCGTTTTGCTCGGTTTTTTTCGTTTGGACGGAGTGAGATTTTCTCGAACGCTTCGAGGAGAGACGACTGGGAGTCGAAGTTATGGAGCCGAGCTTGGCTCTGCAATTGTGAGTCGGGAATTCCCTCCATGAGGTAGTCGATCATTTCCATGATGACTTTTTCGTGGTAGTATTCGCTGAATAATTCGTGAACCCACCGTTGTCTTCCCTCGAATTGTTTTCGGATCGTTCATTTGTTTGCTCGGTGATCGAATATTTTTCGAAGATCTTCGACGAGTAGGGTAGACCGGGTACGGTTGTAACAAGGTACGGTTGTAACAACGTCCATAATTCGAAAACTACAAGAGTTAGCGGGGAGGGAGTAAGGAGTGAATGCGGCGGCTTTCCTGTCGGAACATGCTCGACAATAGTCGGCGTCACTTGAGACGCGTCGTGCGCCTGTGAGCGGGGTCATTGTTATTTTGAGAGCAAAAGTAAGTATTTTTCGTGCTAATTATTTGTCATTTAATGAAAAACTATGTCAGTTACGGATATTTTTGTTTTTGACATAATATCTTTAAATATTAGAGTGCAAATAGGCTCAATGTAATGTTATTTATATTGTTCAGTTTGGAGGTTATGACGCAAAATATACAAAAACGTGTATCGGGTACGGTTGTAACAATTTTCTTGGGGACGGATGAAACGTTTCAACCGACCCCGACTAATTTTAATTTTTTTATTTTAGATGCCACGAAAACGTATAAGGACTACGACAAAAGGGCAGAGTAATATATCGCAGTACATGAATGCATATGAAGACTTAAAGAATGGGATATCTCTAAGAAATGCAGCCGACAAACACAATATTAATTACGTGACCCTACTACGATATAAAAAGAAGCGAGAAGCTAATAAGGATGAAAGTGGTGTATCAACATCCATGGGGTACGTAGCACATAATAAAGTGTTCACAGACGAACAAGAGAAGATCCTATCCAAGTTCTTGATACGATGTGCTGACATTTATTTTGGGCTGTCCCCAAAAGTAGTGAAACAATTAAGTTATGAGTTAGCTGTAAAGTATAACATAAAGAGACCGCATAGCTGGAATGAAAATGAAATGGCTGGAGAAGATTGGTTCACCGCATTTATGACTCGAAATCCAGAACTTTCTATACGAGCTGCACAAGCAACTAGCTTGTCAAGAGCAACTAGTTTTAATAGGACGAATGTCGATGCGTTCTACGACAACCTACAGAAAGTCATGGACAGGTACAATTTTGAGCCACAACATATTTACAATGTCGACGAAACGGGTGTAACAACTGTTCAGACGCCTAATAAAGTAGTGGCTAAACGTGGCTCTCGGCAAGTTGGATCAGTAACATCAGCGGAGCGGGGCACTCTCGTCACAATTGCTTTCGCAGCCAATGCCTTGGGTAACGCCATACCACCATTATTTGTGTTCCCGCGTGTCCGATACCAGGATCACTTCATAAGAGATGGACCATTAGGTGCAGTGGGCACAGCAAACCCTTCGGGTTGGATGCAAGGTGATGACTTTTTGTTATTTTTGAAACATTTTCAAAAACACACAAACTGTTCAACTGCCCGTAAGGTTCTACTCGTGCTGGATAACCATTCGTCTCACATTCATATAAACTGTTTGGATTTCTGCAAAGATAACGGAATTATATTGCTATCATTTCCACCACACTGCTCACACAAATTACAGCCACTTGATCGATCGGTGTATGGCCCATTTAAAAAAGCTATAAATTCGCAATGTGACGCTTGGATGCGCAATCACCCTGGCAAGACAATGAGCATTTATGATATACCGAGTATTGTGGCTAATGCAATGCCATTAACTCTCACTCTGGCGAATATTCAGGCTGGATTTAAGAAAACTGGCATCTGTCCATTCAACCGCAACCTATTTACTGATCTTGACTTTGCACCATCATTTGCGACTGATCGACCAAATCCAAACGAAACGGAACCGATAAATGACATCGCAGGTTTAGCAGAACTAAATTCTGCCCTTGAAGTTGACATCCCTACGCCCTCACCGGCTAGAAGGCCTTCCATTTTGACTGAAGAAGTCATTCAATCAAATCCAAACTTACAGTCTTCACTTAATTCTCCGGTAAACCGTTCATTAGATGAAAATGAAAGTAGTGGAAATCGTCAAACAGATTCGCCAGAGCCATCGACAAGCTTAGAAGTTTTTTCACCTGAATCTGTCAAGCCTTACCCTAAGGCACCGCCTAGATTGACGACGAACAAAGGAAGAAAAAAGAGAAAATCTACTATATATACAGATACGCCAGAAAAAGAAGCAATAAGAAAGGAAAATGAGGAAAGAGAAAGAAAAAAGAAGGCAAAAGGGATCAAGTGCAATTTAAACAAAAAAAAACTAAATTCAAAATCCAAAGATAAAAATAAGAAAGTGCCTAAAAAGGCAACAGTGTCTTCAGATGATGAAGAAGAAGAATATTATTGTTTGGTTTGCAGTGAAAGCTATGGCAACAGCAAGCCAGGAGATGATTGGCTGCAATGCACAGGCTGTCGATTGTGGGCTCACGAAGCTTGTACAGCTGGTGATCGTTTTTATTTGTGCCATAACTGTGAATCGATCTAAGACATTTTTCTTACATTTTAGTATTGGTTTTTGTTACTTTCAGTCTTTCTTTTCTTTTTTCATTTTACAACAGAGGACAAGTTACATTTTGTTTATGTTTTTATTAGTTAAAAGAGTTAAGCTTTTGTTACCTTATTTGTTTTTTAATAATAATATGTTCTTTAATAATAATATAATATGTTCTGTTAATAATAATAACATCTTTAATATGTTCCATTCCTACAGCAGAGAAGCTGATTTTGTTGTGTTAAACATTTCGTAATTTTAATGAGACTGATTATGACTGATTGTCCTTTATCATTAGTAATATCTATGAATGAACAATTCTGTGATTTTTAACTAATAAATGTTTAATGTATCTAGTTGCATTTCTTTAATTTGTTAATGTTACAACTAACCCCATTCACTGTTTCATCCGCCCCAGTGCAGGGGTCGGTTGAAACATTTTTCAACTTTTTTTAAAACACCTATAGATGCTTTTGTAGTGCAAATATTGTCGGTATAACCTCATCCATTTGTAGCCAGATACATACAGTTTCATTCAAGTAGACTTACAGATACGTTGAGTCAGAAATGTTGTCACAGCAAGCGATTTTGTCAAAAATGTTTCAACCGTACCCGGTCTACCCTACGGCGAAGCCAAGTTGAATATTTTTACGCTTCGAGTGAAAACCACCTCAAGGCCTTGTCTTTAAGTTTTGAGACCACAAGAATTCTCGTCGTAGCGTCGTCGAGAGCATACGTTTCGTTTATGAGTTGTACTTGTTTCGACCATTGGGAGAACGTATCGCTTGGGCCATTGTACGCGCTCAGAAGATCTCCAAGCATCTTTATATTTGCGCTAGGCCTTTCCGCAACGACTCGCAGATTCCCTCGTTCTCAAGCCTGCAGCTGGCGATGTTCATTGCGAGCTATATCTAGCTCTCTCTGGAGTACATCTAAATCGTCGAAACCGTGTACAACACCCGTCTAATTTTCCAGACGTAACTGTTTTCCCGGAAGTACGTATAAAGTGCCACCTCGATATTAATCGAGGATCACGTAACTTCCGATTGGCGTTTTTTTTTTTCGTGTTTAACTTGCACGAAGTCGGGGAGATTTTCGCCGCGTATTCCCTTAGTTGTAAATTTTTATTTCTACTCGCGGTTCTTGCTAGATATATCTATGTATAGCTCTCATCCATATCACACGTCCGCGTCGTTACGATCCGAAACAATAAACCCACTAGCTATTTATTTTCCGCTGTACTTTTCGCAACTCGTCACACGCGTTTGCTCAACGGTTGCACGAAGTTATGGATGCCACGTTATACTTTCCAGCTCGCGATTGTTGAATTGCGCGACAATTTGGGAAGCGCCTCTTTGAGGTTGTGAGTTCGATCCCACTTCTGATATTGTTAGGGGTTTTTTATTTTATGGGTTTAATAGGCAATTGGTCAGGTATCGAATTAAAGGAATAAATGCCGAGGAAGTTATTGCTTTTATTATTATTACGTGCGATCGCTTCGCATGCTCGGGTCGAATTGACGAGAGCGTGTCTCATTAACAGTCGTTATAATATTCGGCACTCTTTGTACTCTCCCTCGCTCGCTAAAACCATACGATAATTTCGTACATACCCGCTTCGATGGTAAATACTCGCATACTCGTACATCCTACTGTTACGTCCTAGTCGGTAATACAGAAGTCGACAACTCAAATTCTCGACAATCGGTAACTTACCAACATGATTACCACACACCACTCACCATCACTCGTCGATCGCAAAGTCAACCTATTATACCATTTATTCGTAGAAACTGAATAAGTCTTTGTAAGTGAAAGATCCCAACTAACATTACTAGAGCACCAGGCTCTTATTACATATACACACCAAGGAATTTAAAACCGTAATCAAATTTTAGCACCTCATCCACTTATGAACATCCTCTCCGGCAAACATCTCTTTTTATTTCTTTTCCACGAACCTCTTGCGCGACTTCTTGTCGCTCGAAACCCTACTTAATAACGATACTATTTACTCTTTGCCTTGAAAGCGGACCGCATACCAATTCATAAGTAATCGACCCCATAAACTTACCTTTGCTTCCCTTATTCAAGTTACATTTCAACGAATGCCTTGTACGATATCACCGCGCGAAAACTCAGTTGTAAACAAAACTCTGTATTATTTCTCCGAACTTTAATTCCAAACCACACTTCCTTTCTCACGAGCGTCGTCCACAAAGTGACGATCTCACGTCATCCCCGCGTCTTCGAGACAACCCCCTCCACAAAAAAAAACAAACGCTCATACAAAATCCGACCAATCAAAATCAACCGTCTTTATTTGTCATCTGCCTCTGCGAGACAAAACGGTCAACTCTCTGTCAAATATTGGGCAGAACATACTTCGCTTTCCTCCAGTCAACATCTAAATTCTAACTCTCTAACTACACGAACAGTTATCAGACATCTTTATCAAAAATCCGAAAGTTGTAGAACTTCTAAGTTCGAGCGTGCAATGTTCACTATCGATTAACGGTTAAATAAAGTTTACTTTATTGGTTACTGTTAAAATAAAACAAATGTAACT
Organism: Netelia fuscicornis; assembly: GCA_946811545.1. Classification (NCBI taxonomy): domain Eukaryota; kingdom Metazoa; phylum Arthropoda; class Insecta; order Hymenoptera; family Ichneumonidae; genus Netelia; species Netelia fuscicornis. Next base: position 26,627,425 of record OX328016.1, read on the forward strand.
GTACTTTTCTCTCGAACAGAGATCCAACGTAAACCTAACCAACATCTCACAGATTCGAACGAATCTGTATCATTAAGTATTCAGTTGTGTTAGGAATTCGCAGCCGATCATCGAAGACTTACTCGCACTGAACCCAAGCATATTCAAAGTTCGCGCTTTATCTCCGTTCGCGCCGCGTCTTCGATCTGTGATCTCCCTCTCAGGACGTAACACTACTGTTCTCATAAGTACATTACACCTGACACCCGTGGCAGTATTTGCACTTGAAAAAAAAAACGGAAATTTTAATTGTCATCTTATTGTTAGTCCTACTCATTTACTATTAATGTTTCCCTGCTTTCATTACAATTCAGATTTCAAAATCGCAGAGACGATGGTATACAGTTTTAACCTAACGCTGGTCTTAGTCACCTGGTATTTCGCGCCAACCTAACTTTAACCCTTTCGCTACTACGAGCGACTATAGTCGCTCTCCATATGTTGCAGCTCAGGTACTACGGGCGACTATAGTCGCTTTCCATGTGATGCCGCTGAGATACTACAAGCGACTATAGTCGCTCCTGCTCAGGGGGGTGACACTCAACGAAATTCAACGGGCTTCGATGACGTAGGATGGTTCGCTTAGTGTCGTCGCTTTTAGTTCGCATTGTGCGGCGCTACCGGTCGTCCGCGCTGTACCCCACACCCCCGTCATCCCCTTGCCACTTACCATTATAACCTCAACCACCTCAACTAAATAGACAGCTACTGCAATCGTGAAAATCGTGATACTTCCGATAATTTTTTCTCAGGTTTGAAAACCTTTCTTTTTATATACGACGTTTATTGGTAATTTATTTCATTTAGATTTGTTTTCGATCGTGTGTTTGACAAAAGGAACTGTGAATATGCGACGAATTAGCGATATTAAAATTTCGCAATGCCTACGTGTGTAGTGCTCGGATGTACTTCAGGATATCGGTCGAATCCGGAAAAATTCCACCTTTTCACAGTTCCTAAGGACACGAAAATCCAGACGCTATGGAAAGAAGCAATTCAACCTTGTGGAATCGAAATAAAGTCAGGGCAATCGGTATGTGAAAAACATTTTCGTGTCGACGAGATATTGATGGAACGTAAACTTCTTGGACCTGAAGGAACAGTGCTCGGAATTGTAAGTTTCATATTTTAATACATTATTAATATTATATGCTTATTTTATCGATTGTTCTATCCTGAAATATTTCTCTTGTAGTCACCGTACAAAGTACCTCGACTAAAAAAAGGTACAATACCATCCATATTCCCATGGACGGAACTCATTAGATCACAAATAGATGTGTTACCTAATGAGACGACAGAAATGCTCACAGACGTTGAAGTACCTGAACCGGAACTTATACCTGAAACAGTCCTGCATGTGCAAAGAGTTGCAGAGCCGGAAACTATCGACGCTGTCTCAGATCATTTTAGTGCTGGGGAATCGAGTGCATTGATACCTTTATTAACGCTTCAAGAATTAGCCTCATCAGATATATCAATGATACCTAACTGGATGAAGCAGGTCATACCTTGTGGGAATACGGTCATTGTAACCTTCTTTCTCAACCAATGCATGAAGGTTGGCGAACATTTTAAAATATTTTCATTGAAGGAAATCGTGTTCAAACCTGACATGACCTTCCAAATAAGTGTCCTTGGTAAACAACTTGGCGCAACTGATCTCGCCATTGACTTGAGTCCAATACGTACCATTCAAAGACTGCAAGACTTATTAATGATTGTCAACAGTTTGAATGTTTGTTTTGGTATAAAGTCTGTGGGAGTGCAAGATCAAAGTTTCAATGGCAACGTTTGTAAAGATGTGAGTGGAGCCTGGCGGCATAGTAGATGTTCATTATTGCTGTCTGCAACATCAATATGCCCATTTTGTCGAAGAGCAACAAAAGCGGCCTCTGCAAAAATCCGAAGATTGCTCAAATCTCATGATAACAAGACAAACATTCGTCTTAAACTTTCTCCGAAGGAAAAAAAAGTTTTTACGAAATTACGAGCAAGATGTATCTCTGTTGAGAAATCAAAACAACGTGCAAAAGATGCTCTGGAAACATTAAAAACCGAGCTCGATACGTGCCAACAGAAAATATCGTTGCACGGTGAAGAATCTGTGGATCAATATGTGAAATCAGCAAACCTGCCGGAAAACCAATCTCATGCTTTACGAGAAATTCTTGCTGCTGCAAAATGTCAACAAACAAAAGGAAAACGATATTCTGAAGAATGGCTACTACTTTGCATGCTATTGCATATGCGATCACCTGCTGGTTATAACTTCTTGCGTAACAACGAGATTTTGCCACTCCCTTGCGTGCGAACAATTCGAAGGTACGTAAAATATGAATAATATTGTTTATCTATAATTACATATTAATTCGATGTTAACAGCTCCATATGTACATTTATGTATGTATTTCCTTGAGCATCAGTTTTTAAAATATTATTTGTTTTCAAATTTCAGTTTTTTTTTCAAATGCTCATAACTTTATGTTACAGATATCTTTCCAATATTGATACAGCATGTGGCTTTGACCCACAGTTTTTTGAAGTGTTGAAATTGGCTCTTAAGAAAAAAAATCCTATTCAAAAACACGGGATTTTACTCATCGACGAAATTGCAACGAGAGAAAGCGTCAATGTTAATACAAAGACACTTTCGTACAAAGGATTGGTTGATTTCGGTGGAGAACAAGCATCCGATTTAAGTGAAAAAGCTAATCATGGATTGATAATTATGTTTCATCCATTGGCCGACGATTATACACAACCCATAGCAGTATTTGCTTCACGGGGACCTGTCAAGGGTGAGGACTTAGCACACTTGATCGTCAAAGCAATAGTATTGATCGAAAACGTTGGCGCAAAAGTCCACGGAGTTGTCACCGATGGGGCAAGTACAAATCGAAAATGTTGGAGCGAGTTGGACGTCACCGGGCAAAGAAATAAATTGCGGAACTACTTTGAACATCCCACGGCTGAAAGCCGTCGAGTATTCATCTTTTCCGATACACCGCATTTAATTAAAACAATCCGTAATCGACTCTACGGCAATAAGACCTTACAGGTTTGTCCAGCTTGTATGTACTAGTGATAAAAGTCTTTTTTGAGATGGTTGGAGCATGATGAATTTTTTAATTCTTGTTCTTAGATGGATCCAAATCAACCATTCATAAAGTGGAAGGACATCGAGACTCTGCACAAAAAAGACAAAGAATTGACGGGGCCCGGTCAAGTTCTCTTGTGCCCCAAGTTGACCTTGGACCACATTGAACTTAACAATTCACTCAAAATGCGAGTGAGATTAGCTACACAGGTAAATAAAAGGGGTGTGCTTGATTGCAGGTATTTATATATGTATTAATAAGTATATTTTAATAAAAGTATGATTCACCCAGGTTTTCAGTAACTCCGTTGCGTGCGGACTACGATTTCTTCGAAGATATGTCTCAGAATTGGAACATTGTGATGCGACCGCTTCTTTTTGTGAATGGATCAACGAGATGTTTGATGCACTCAATCGTAAAACGCCCATTCACGGAGTACAGCCCGGTAATACCGATTACAAGGTAATTTATTCAAATACCACTATTTTTTATACTTTCTCTGTCACATGCTACTTATATCGGTACACAACTGATTCATAGATACTTGAGGAATCGATCCGCAAACTGGATGCATGGGAGGAAAACGTCGAAAAAGGTCTCGTATCGAAGGCGTGTTATTTGACCCCACATACTGCAGAAGGTTTGCGAGTAACTCTACAGTCAGTTCTGGACCTCACAACTTATCTTACACAACAGTGTAATTTCCCATACGTTTTGACCGGTCGAATAAACCAGGATCCGCTGGAGGTTAGAAAGTTAATCGGGATTTAAAGCGATGTGCAACGTATTCTTAGTCTGTCTCTCTCGCTCTTTTGCACTTATCTATGTTTCACATCATCATCAGTTAAAATAGTATCTTTTTAGAACTTGAATATTTTTGTTTGGTCATTGTCTATACATACGACCAATAAAGTACCTTTTGAGGGGCTCATTTCCAAGCTACGGACCACTTTAGCAATAATTATTCTACGTTCAATGTTTCAATCAATATACGTATTGAGATTTTGACGTAACTCAACATTTTCTGCATTCGACCGTGTAAAAATTTGCTACGAAGCAATGCGACATCATAAAGCAAAAGCAAAGGTTCTTGATGGTTTTAAGTTTATGATGTGCATTGGTCATATTTAAAGCAATAACTAAACGAAAATATTGAATATTAAAATGATTCTCTCTCATCTGACTCTATTCCCTTAAGAGGGGACTATATACGTGCCGCTATTGCGATTATACTGTTACAATTTTATTGAATTCCATCTATTCGAATGAGAATAAGTTTGGATGGCGATTTCGAAGCGTTGTGTCGGCATTTAGTCTCCTCTTTATGTAATGCTGTCCAACTGCTCTACTGATACTGACAACTTTATCCAAAGTCCGTTAACGATTATTAATAATGAACGTTAATTTCAGGATATCTTAGCATCAGATTTCAACGTGAAATCGCTACAAAAATGTGTGCATGCGTTAATCAGATTTTTATTTTTTCAACCTTGCCCATTTTAGAGATACTTTGGTACCATCCGTCAAGCTGGAGGTTGTAATGATCATCCATCTAGTCACACATTTCTCCAAATCCATAAAATCCTATCGACTTATAGCGTTCTCAAGCCTCCAAAAACAGGAAATTGTTCGATTTTTGAAGATAAACCTCATCAGCCTCTTGTGACGCTAGCAGAACTAAAAACAATTTATAAAAATCCGAGAAAATCTGATTTATCAGTCTCTATTAAGGCGAAGCTTGCAGAAGCTGCGCAACACGATAACTGGGATCTCGAAGATGTAATCGAACATGATTACAGTAAGCCCGAAGTAACAAGTTGCGTTCTCTACTATATTACAGCTAACTTGATGAAACGGATTTCGAATACCGTGAAATGCGAAAAATGCAAAGAGAGCTTATTGAGTACTGACAAAAGAGCAAACCTTCCTGAATCAGACCTGACGGATTTTCTTACTCGGGGTCCATTAATTCATCCCAACGTTCACTTCTATCGATTCATACTTTTTCTAGAACAACTATTTTCAGTTCATTGTCATTCTGCACAAGTTTTTGAATCGATCTTGGAAGATGTATACAAATATGAAAAGCTTTCGTTTCCATGTTCAGAACACGCTGCCGACATTCTTTTTCATGTAATCCAATACTACGTGACTGTACGCATGCAACAGCATTGCTCGCGACTTAATACAGAAAAAGAAAAAACTAATCAGTATAAGAAGAAAAACTCGAAATTCTGTAAAACGTAATATAATTCTGTGTTGCAACCGCAGCTGTGATAATAAATAATAACTATTTTGTAATATTTAATATCATTGCATTTTATTTATTTCCTACCATTTTCAACCATGTGAAAAACGTGTAATTGATAATGAAATGTAAATAAAATTAAGTAGTAATATTAATCTCATAATACAATGCAATTATAATAATTCTAATTTATTCCGCATTTCCATTTACACTCTGCTATTATTTATACTATAATACTAATACTATTATAGTATAATAGTATTAATACCAATACAGCTTTATAGTTAGACGAATGTGAAATTGAGGTAATAACGAGGATTTTCAAAAAATTACAAAACCATTCATTTATTTTATTATTTTCTTCAGGCAAAATTAGAAAAAAAATCAAATTTATTAAAAAAGCTTTTGGAAAGATTTAACTTTCATGATGTTGCAGTTATCGATCGTAATTTGTTTATACAAATGCATGGCGTGGTAAAAAGAATTATAATTGAATTCACAAAGAAACTATCGAAGTAGAGAACATTTGTTAGTCTTCAAAAAATATTGAATAAAAATTGTGCAAATCAGAAAATGAAAAAATTGCCAAAATTGTTTATATTTTTTTCGGAAGAAAAACCCCAAATTTGTGTGCAATTAATTTGTCTACTACAAATTCATGAAGTCATATAACATATATATATATATATATATATATAATACGAATCTATACTATTGTATACATATCTTCAAAATATTTAATTATATTTTGTGGGTTGCTGTAATTATCTATAGCATAATAGATAATGTTTGCATCAGCCATAGCCCGCGCCTGCGGCGCGGACTACTACTAGCGCCACATGGTGGCTGGCGACGCTAAGAGAACCACACTATATATGTTGAGTGCCAGGGACCTGCTCCTGCTGAAGATGTCGCGTAATTGTATATATGATAAGCGCCTGCAGTTGCTATGCACAGAGTATCTCACTCTGGATGTGCCGCGTGAGTCTTTTGTTTTGCATCATTTGTTTTTTACGGGCTTGAATAATAAAACAATGCCTCGATCATCAGTCTTACGACACTGGCTCGAGCGGTCCGTGCGAATTACGTTAGTGCTTACTGTAGGAATATAATAAATTTAAGTTTTCTTCCAAGAACGTATAAAAATGTATGTTTTATTGTTTGTCAAATTTGGGTAGCTCTATTGAGATTAAATTATTTATATTATTTATAAACAGATTTTATCCGCCCCTCAAAAAGATGTCGAATAACAGAAAAAGACGAATTAACATAAATCAGAATTTTTTGGATCTGTCAGAAGATGAGCAAATAAATTCAAATTTGATACGGGAAAGACGCACCCAAAATTGTAAAAGATTTCGGCAAATCATATCCAGCACGTCTGAATACGAAGAAGATACTTCAACGGAATCTGGCAGGAATCTCATAAAAATTACATGGAGGAAATAACTATTCCGGCCAACTATTCATAAGTTTAGTTCCAAACATTCGGGAATAAAAGCATCGATTAGTAATTCAGCATCGATTTTAGAGTTCTTTCAATTATTTTGTTCTGAAAACTTTATAAATTTCATTGTCAGCACAACACACGATTATCGGAATAACCTTGATGAGAATACTAATAACGTAAATTATCAAAGCACTTCTGTCCCTGAGATGTATTGCTTTCTCGCCGTCAAATTACTAATGTCGCGAAATAAAAAATTGACATTTTCCGAGTACTGGTCTAACGACATATTGTTGAAGAGCAACATTTTGGGAGAAGTTATCAGTACGGATAGATTTCAATATTTGTTAAAAATCTTACATTTTAACACGAATAATGTAACTGCGAATACTGACAAATTATATAAAATACGGGAAATTTGCGATAAGCCCCGACAAAGTTTTCAGCAGACATTTTATCCATTCAAAAACCTTTGTATTGATGAAAGTCTACTTCTTTACGAAGGCAGATTATCGTTCAAACAATACATTCCTTCCAAGAGAAGTAGATTTGGAATTAAATCCTTCATTTTGTGTGATACCCATTCTGGATTTGTGCAAGATTTTATTATTCATAATGGATCACTGACTATAGTAAACTTTAAAAATGAATTTATCGAAAAATCGGACAATATAATAATGGAATTATTAAAACCTTACTTAGGTAAAGGCCACAAATTATATGTGGATAATTGGTATACTAGCCCGGCACTTTTCATTCTTTTACATAAAAACGCAACTAACGCATGTGGAACTGTCCGAAAAAGACGAAAAGGCATGCCGATTTTCCAGGATGAATTAAATACTGGTAAAGCGAGTTCCCGCTCTTCTAAGCATTTACTAGCAATGAAATGGTGTGACAAGAGGGAAGTGTATATGCTATTTTCTTGCCACAATCATGAATTTGTTAATACAAAACTTCATTACCGAACGCGAGAAATGATAAGGAAACCAAAGTGTGTTGTCGACTACAATTGTTTGATGGGAAGTGTGGATAAAGCAGATATGGTTATTAGCACCATACACTCCGAACGCAAATCCTTGAAGTGGTATAAAAAATATTTCTTCCATTTAATCGATATATGTGCATTTGGAACGCTCATTGCCTGTACAAATTAAAAACTCGTAAACAAATCTCTATGGCAAAATTTCACCTGGAGTTAATTCGGCAACTTTTACATCATTATTTATCAAACTATAAGAAAAATGTCGAAATGAAATCAGGACAAACGAATCCGCTTCGCTTGCCTGGAAGGCACTTCATGTCGCTGTACACAAATGAATCAACAAAACGTAAGAACCCGTTACAAAAGTGTGTAGTCTGTACTAAAAATGATAAGAGAAGGGAATCGCGATATCAATGTAAGATTTGTGATGTTGGCCTATGCGCAACACCGTGTTTTGAAAAGTACCACACGCAGTATCATTATTAAAATTAATTCTAATCATACGCTTATATCATGTTGTATAATATTATTATATTGTGTAATATCATTTTATCTCAGTAATTAAAAGTGTGCATGTTAATAAATTTTAAATACCCTATAAATACTCTGTTTTGAAACAAGTTTTTTCGTCGAAAGAATCAGCCAAGAACGCAGGTTACAATAAGGCCTTGATGCGATCGGTTGCGTGCACAGTGCACTGTTTCGGTGTAGCGCGCCGTACTGCGGCAGTACCACGGCGGAGATCCGCCCCGTAGCGAAAGGGTTAACTCTAATACCAGAGAACATAGATTTACATGGAAGGACAGGAGCTATGTAAAGTTAGCCCCTCGATTTTGGCTTTTGCATCTTTTTTTAATTTCTAACGATTGTTTGTCGTTTGTTTGTAGTTGTTTGATTAATTAAAACGTTTGTTTGATCATATTTTTTATCAAACAAACAAAATAAAAAGGAGCGTCAAAGTGGGTTGCGTTAAGTTAGCCGCAATTTTTTGAAATTTTGTCTAATTTGATTTTTTCAAACGCCAATCGATTCGGAATCGTTTGTTGGAAACAAATTGTTAATATAATTCGAACGTTTGTTTGATCGTTGTTTTTTCAAAAAATCAATAAATAAAATATTGGTTCGTCGTAGCTTTCACACTAGATTTTGGCAGCTATGTAAAGTTAGCCCCTCGATTTTGACTTTTGCATCTTTTTTTAATTTATAACGATTGTTTTTCTCACCTGTCTTTGCATTATTCTTATAATCTCCAATTGTGATTTCAGCTCAATACCTTGTAGGGTTGCGCTGTTTTTTGCCGAAGTAATTCCTTTTTATTTTCTGTAGAAGAACTGCTCCGAAATGATGTAACGATCGATTCTCATATTGAATAATGAACAAATCAGTATACCTGCATCGACAAACTCGCAGACGAGTTGAATTACGCAAAGATAAATAAAATTGAGAATGTTTTTTGTTACCATACAACTGCGAAGATGCTCAACATGAGATGCACTCAACTACCGAAGGCCAGGATTTGTAAAGTTAACAAAATCTTGTAAACTTGATCAATTAATCCCGTGCCGTAACATAAATTGTAGGTTATATCGTTATATGCACGCGACACATATTTAGTCCGGTCGAGCCAGAATCTAGGGTGAAAGTTACGACGAACCAATATTTTATTTGCTGATTTTTTGAAAAACAACGATGAAACAAACGTTCGAATTATATTATTTGTTTCCAACAAACGATTCCGAATCGATTGGCGTTTGAAAAAATCAAATCAGACAAAATTTCAAAAATTTGCGGCTAACTTAACGCTCATTATTGTTTTGTTTGTTTGATAAAAAATATGATCAAACAAACGTTTTCATTTATCAAACAATCACAAACAAACGACAAACAATCGTTATAAATTAAAAAAAAAATGCAAAAGCCAAAATCGAGGGGCTAACTTTACATAGCTACAGGACAGGTCTTATGGGCGCACTTGGCTGGGGTCCGCTTAGTGCTCACTCCAGGTGCGCTTAATGCTCACCCCAGGTCCGCTTAATGCTCACCCCAGCTACCGCGGCGCTGCTCAATATCTGTGTGCACGCATACATCGACGCTGGGGTGATAGCCCGCGCTCTCTCGCACCCATGCGTTCAGCCATGCTTGGGGTACTGTATCGCTCTCGCTCGCACCCACGAGCTGTGTACCTCGAGGTTGGGGTACTTGGCGTCTCGATATAAGATGCTGGTTCGTTTATTTGTAGAGCCTGTATAATGGTGAAAATAGATTTTATACATCACAGATAATAAAGATGCTTTTTTACTAGAAAGTTAAACGATGTTGTTGTAAATTAACTATTTAAGATATTAAGCCTTCCTGATGATGGATTCGATAAATGATTCCTTCTAACTTAAGTTTGTAAAATGGTCACCCGGTGAGCATGCAGACATAGCAATATTATGTTTAATGGATCGATGCTCCAGCGTGGAAATTTTTGTTTTCGTTTTTGTCAGAAAATAAAAATTTATTGATTATGACCGAGAAATAAATTATTCACGATTCAACTAAAATTATGTACAGGAAAAAAATAAAATATAGACTCCTCGTAGTAAACATTGCACGCAGATGTTTTTTCCGCAAAACAATTTGAAAAAACGTTCTGGCAAAGAACAAATTGTTAATGGTATTACAGTGGCTGTTGATAAATGGTCGCGATTTTTAAATCAATTCGAAGATAGAAGACCAAGTTCGTTGAAAATCTAAAAATTTTAAGTCATACGAAGGATTTCATACTTTGTTCCATTGAGATGAAACATTCCGTTAAAATATAACGGATTTTGAATTCCATTTAAAAATGCATGTATTCTGCTTTTTCTCAAATATCGATTTGTTTCTCAAATATCGATTTGTTTTTGCTCTATTCTCATCGCACTCATTTAAACCCTTACTTTGTCAATATATCGCGGTTAGTTGCGAAACGTCTCCTGGCGGCATAGGACGTGCTTGACTTTCGAGAAGCGAATTTTTCTTTTGTGAACGAATCGCTTTTTCTTTCTACTTTGAACAAAACTTCTGTTTCTTAGTCATTAAAGCATTGTTCCGTTTTTTATTGTGTACCTTGATAATTGTGAATTATTTGACTATGCCAAAAAGTAATCTTTGTGCCTACAACGGATATTGTAATTCCTCGCTGAAGAAGCCTGATCTCAGTTTCCACCGATTTCCTCGTAACGATGTCGAACGGTATGTACTTATTAGATGATAAGGGTAAGCCAATTTTAATAATAGATGTTGCAACGATAGGTCAACATGTCGAATATATTTTGAAAACTTGGCCTTTTCATCAGGATGGAAGAAGTAGTAGTCAAACGATATGCTACTTTGATAACGGTAGTAAGATAATTGTAAATAATTCACTTTGCAATAATACTCGCACGAGAATTACTTAGGGGAGACCGGGGCCACAATTAACAAAAATTGGATTTTTAGTTGTAGCTTCGAAATTATTCAACATTGAGACTTGATTTTTATGTTAGATGATGCTTTAATTAGTTAGGTATTATGCCATTCACATAAATCAACCATAAAATAACTGATGTCTTAAACAGAACATTTTTTCTCAAAAAAGTCAGTTGTTAATTCTTACCTCATGTTCGGGGCTAGAATTAACAGCTCTGAGGTAAGTATTAACAGACGGGGCAACAATTAACATTAGTTACGCCAACTGATAGAGATGAAAAGAATGAATGAATATGTATGGCATAATTTTTTTATTAGTAAGAGTGAAATTAATACAGACTCGTATGGAACATATTTTATTATATATAAACAACACAAATTACAAAATATCTAAACATGAACTAAAAATTCAACACAACACCAATTCACAACATGAACAAAAACTAAAAATTCGTTAAACTATTTTCGGCACGCAACGTTTTTTGGGCATTTTTTTAACATTTATTAACCTCACACCAGTCATCTGTCATAATTTATATACTAACAATTAGAATCTCTGTAATTTCGATGTTTCTATATCACTTCTGTGATGTATTATCAAAGTATATCAATAGGTATATTGACCGGCAAAGGAGACTACAGCGAGAGACATCGATAGTGCCTATAGAGACGTCAGTAGCGTACCGTACGTAGGCGAGAGCACACGAGCTAATAAGTATACAGACGATTACCTTGTATTATCCTGTTAATAAATCTAATACACAACAACTGGCGACGAGGATACTGTGAATCACATAAACGTTATTAAAGTCAATGTCGGATGACCAGCAAAGCAGTTCCGAAGAATATGAAAACGACTATAGTAAAATAGTCGTTTGATAGTCGTTAGATAATGAAGGAATACGGTGGCAAACGAAAGACTCTACAGAAAGACTAAAACGAAAATTAATTGAACAGTTGAAGTTGCGCGAGTGTAAGGCGCAAACGGTACAATTAAACGATACAAGTGTAAGCGAGAGAGTGATGATGGAGTCTAGAATTAAACTCGAATTCGAACTCGGTAAAGACGACTGGGAAACGTTTGTTGAAAGAATAGAATTGTACTTCGAGGTCAACGACATAATGGACGATAAGAAGCAAGCGGCCATTTTGTTAACGAAAGTGAGCCCCGATACATACAAGTTGGCTAGAAATCTTTGCCACCCAACAAAACTCAAGGACAAAACGTTCGAAGATATTGTAAACGTAATGACTAATCATTTGTGCCCCAAACCATCAGAGACAATGGAAAGATATAATTTTTACGCGGCGAAACAGACGATGACTGAGGCAGTATCGGATTACGTAGCACGTCTAAAAGAGTTATCCCTAAATTGTAATTTTGCGTCGGTGGAAATAGCGCTAAGAGACCAGCTGGTATGCGGACTGCATGATCATGCAACGAAATCGGAGTTGTTCAAAGAAAAAGATTTAACGTATGAGAAAGCCTGTAAAATAGCACTAGCACGTGAAAAAGCTGAGAGAAACGCATCGTTAACAGGAAAAAAGGGCGAATCAACAGGACTAGAAAAAGATGTACATGCACTCAACGTAACGAGCGTAGGTAGTCGTTCTAACGTTAGCAATCGTAACGATCGATATTCGAATATTGGTCCGAACAATGGTACAGGTTATAGTGCAGCTACATATCGTCAAGAGGTACCGTCTCGTTCGCAACCGGCATACGATAAATCCACGGGAAATCGAAGAGATTCGAATTCTATAATCTGTTACTGTTGTGGCAGCCTAGGACACATCGGCAAGGAGTGTAAACATCGACACAAGGTATGCCGACAATGTAATCGACGGGGGCATATACATCAAGCGTGCCGAGCGCGGGGCCGATGGATACAGCACCTGCAAGGAGAGGCAGGAGAGGGGGACGGCGATGACGAGAGCAATGGGAAAGAAGAAGACGAAACATACGAGTTCCATAGTTTGAAGCAGCGTGGTATTGTAAACAAAATAAGCAGCGTGAAGGACTTGAAGGCCGCGATAGCTCCAATGTATTTCGATGTGTGTGTCAATTCGACGGAATTGAAAATGGAAGTAGATTCGGGCTCGTATTGGAGTATTATCTCTGATTACACGAGAAGCCAATCTTTCCCAAATGTAGAAATTTCGGATGTTTCGTTTGCCATCAATGCGTATAATTTAAAAATAAAACCAGTCGGCATATTACGTGATCTGAACGTCGATTTCAGGAACCAAACGATAAAATTAGATGCGTTGATAATGCCGGGAAAAGGAGCGACATTATTCGGCAGGTCCTGGCTATATGCTTTTGGGCTTTGGCCGTTACTTAAATTGAACAAAATGGAATTATGTACTGAAAAGAAGGTAGCAGATAGAGTTGCAAAAGATTTTCCAAAGTTGTGTGGTCCAGGCATCGGTTGCTTTAACAAAGGTACTATAAAGCTAGTGCTAAAAGAGAACGCTGTTCCGAAAGCATGTAAGCTAAGACACGTACCGTTCGCATTAAAAACTAAAGTAGAAAAGGAGTTAAAACGATTAGAAGAGTTAGGACACATCGAGCGTGTCCAAACAAGTGAATGGGCTACGCCTATTGTACCAATTATAAAAAAAGATGGAAGTGTGCGTATATGCGACAATTTTAAGCTCACGGTAAATCCATGTTTGGTGATGAACAGACATCCATTGCCAACGATTAACGATATTTTTGGAATACTGCAAGGCGGTAAAAAAATTAGTCAAGTGGACTTGACACATGCATATATGCAAGTCCCGGTTCATCCGGCATCACGTGACATGTTAACAATAATTACGCATATTGGCTTGTATCGATATACGAAGTTAACCGAAGGAGTTGCCTCGGGGCCAGGAGAATTCCAAAAAACTATTGAGGATTGTTTACGAGACATTCAAGGAATGATAGCTATATACTTGGATAATGTATACGTTACGGGCAAGACAGACGAAGAGCATATGGATACGTTATATAAAGTTTTGCAACGATTAGAAGAATACGGAGTTCGGATCAATGTTAATAAGTGCGATTTTATGAAGGAAGAATTAGAAATTCTTGGGTTCGTAATTCGAAAAGGTGAACTACGTACTTCGAAAAGTAAAGTAAACGCAATCATAAACGCGCCGATCCCAACAAATAAAAAGCAATTGTTGTCCTTTTTAGGACTTGTAACGTATTACGAACGTGTTTTGCCTAATCGAGCATCGCGACTGAAACCGTTGTATGAACTAACTAAAAATACGGAATTCGTATGGAATGCTGAATGTAACGAAGCGTATTGTTGGTTGAAAAATGAGATCGCGTCACCTAAAGTGTTGACAAATTATGACCCGACCAAGGAACTTGTGCTAGCATGCGACGCTTCGAAGTACGGTCTTGCGGCGATATTATCACATCGTTATGCTAACGGAGTTGAGAAACCTATTGCATTTGCATCAAAAATCATCCCGGAAAAAGAGTTAAATAGAGCCATTATTGATAAGGAGGCTGGAGCAATCGTTTACGGGTTTAAAAAGTTTTATAACTAACATATGTATATGGTAGAGAAATCACTTTGAAAACGGACCATAAACCTTTGGTATATATTTTCGAACCGAATCAGGAAATTCCGTTAACCATAGCCAGCCGACTTCAAAGATGGGCCTATTTCTTGTCGCATTTTACATATAAGATTGAATATGTTAACACAAAAGCGAATGGTAATTGCGATGCATTATCAAGATTACCGATCGCGGATGTCACACCGGTTTTCAATAAAGATTTTGTATCGTTGAATTACATTGCACAAGGATTGAAAGTAATAACAGCAAAAGACATAGCAAAAGAAATCGAGCAAAAATATTACGCGAAACGTGATGAGCTATACATTGAAAAAGATTGCATCCTGTGGGGTTATCGTGTAATTGTACCGGAAAGTGCTAGATCTCAAATTCTTAAAGAAATCCATGATTCGCATTTCGGAATAGTAAAGATGAAAGCACGGGCACGATCATATGTATGGTGGCCTAATATCGATGTACACTTGGAAGAACTAGCAGCTACGTGTAAAGTGTGTATGCGTGAAAGAAAAGCGCCGCCAAAAGTACCGCTTAATCCATGGCCGGCACCAGATAAATGTTGGAGCAGGATCCACAGTGATTTTTTAGGGCCGTTTCATGGGCATATGTTCATGGTAGTAGTTGATGCATATAGTAAATGGCCAGAAATTTTTGACATGAAAACGAATACACAGACCAGTAACGCAATAGCTCAGTTTGAAAAACTTTTCTCGCGTTTTGGACTGCCAAGCCATTTAGTAACGGACAATGGTCGTCAGTATACGAGTACCGAATTTGAAATGTTCACAAAAGTAAACGGAGTAAAACACACGTTTTCAGCACCGTACCACCCCGCCACCAATGGCGCGGCAGAAAACTTCATAGGAACATTTAAAGACAAGATTAATAATATGATCAAAGCCGGGAAGCAGCTTGATGAAGCTATTGATAAATTTTTGTTTGACTACAGAAGCACTGAGCACTGCGCTACTGGTCGATCGCCATCATGGATGGTGTACAAGCGCGAACTACGAACTAAACTTGACTTATTAAAACCTAATGTATCAGAGGCAATACAAAATGCGCAGTTAAGGCAAACGCTGAGTCGTAAAAGGTCACGTAATGTAACATTTGTACAGGGGGAGAGAGTTTGGGTAGAAGACTACTCAAAAAATTCAGAGAGAAGAATTCCGGCAATAATAACGGCGCAACTGTCACCAGTGAACTTTGAGGTCGAGGTTTCCCCGGGAAAATGATGGAAGAGTCATGTTGAGCAAATGTTAAAGTATAAAGAAGTAAAGAATGCGAGTATTGATAAGGCCATTCCAGAGGAAACTCAACCTGAGGGGACAGTAGTGGGACGGAGCTCAAAACGCTTAGCTAATAAGAAGCGGGAAAATTAAAGGCATCTCTGTAAGGGAGAGGAAATTGTGATGTATTATCAAAGTATATCAATAGGTACATTGACCGGCAAAGGAGACTACAGCGAGAGACATCGATAGTGCCTATAGAGACGTCAGTAGCGTACCGTACGTAGGCGAGAGCACACGAGCTAATAAGTATACAGACGATTACCTTGTATTATCCTGTTAATAAATCTAATACACAACAACTTCGATGGCAGCTAACTCGTACACCTCCAAAGATGTAGTGCCTCGCTTAGTTTTCCATTTATACGTTCTCATGCTGTAAATGAAAAAAAACATGCTAAAATAATTATGCACAAACAGTCCGGTACCCTGTTAATACTAGCCCCTACCCACATCCGGGGTAGGTATTAACACGTTAATACTAACCCCGACAATTTGTTAATTGTAGCCCCAACGGTACATTTTTAGTATTAAATTGCATAACAAAATATTGGTTAAGAGTTACGTCAATTGACCAATGTAGAATTATTAAGTATAAAATATGCTTCCAAGGGAAAAAAATATAATCATAGCACCGTATATTTCAAGCATAAATCAAAAAGTTGTAAAGCTAAAAATGTTCGTTACCTGCGTAAAAATGTCGTCCGACACACAACTTACTCGCACGACGCGCAAATCGCAACTGACTAATTGCGTGTCATGCAGGGCGATCTAGTGGACGTATTAAGACATGCGGTATAGGTGTAGTGTGTGTAGTTTTAGAGAAATTTGCTTGTTAATACTTACCTCTGTTAATTGTAGCCCCGGTCTCTCCTATTCACAATTTTGAACATATTCTATACGTTTGAAAAATGCATTTCAATGAAGAGAAATAATTGTTTAGTCTCTTCTCATTAATCTCGTTATTCTAACTCGTTATGCTAATAAAGTAAAGAAGCATGTATATGTAGAAGTCAATGATAAATTGTTTAAAACCCTCTAATGCCTAAGAAGCCCGCTTCGCATGAGCCCTTTTCTAGTTGATCGTTAACCACGAAAATGTCATTCAAAAAATTCGTTAACTACATTGTTTGCTATTTTTGAGGTCACTCTTTACAGTCGTACAATTTAAATTTGGCTAAAATCGTTTTTAATGCACTTTTGCAAAATAAATCATAAAAGAAGACACATTCGAGGTTCGCTTTTTTCAACCCACGATTCAGAAGCCTGTTCATGCTATTTTTCAATAATAAAGTCCATAAATAGTGTCATCTGTTGAGACGCGATGGGCCCTAGAAATGTTTCTGAATGCCTTTGCACACCGCTCTCAACACACACTTGTAATAACGGCAAGGGTTTTACGCCTTGGACCGCTTGTTTCCTTTTGAGGTAGTTGGTTAGGTAACTAACTAGTCATTGTGCTACTGAAAAAAAACACAAACTACAACTTTATTGATGATTTATGACACAAACGATAGAACGGGTTCAGTGGTTGATTACAGACTAACAACTTTTGGCGCATCACCGGCCGGCTTAGAACTAATGGCCGATGGGGGACCGCGTGACCACAGGGCCGTACATATTTGACGGCGAGGCCCCAACATGCCGCCCCCCCTTTGAACGCTTGGTTCAAAACAACAAACAAACAACATTACATTTTTACAGTTGGTGGTTAAAACAAGGAGCTTATTCTATCGGCAACGGAGATATCTTTTTAACGCTTCGCTTATATATGCCTTTGGCTGTTTGGACCGTTACCACTCTGACGACGTCATCATCGCCAGGGTGCGTAGAAATCACCCTACCGGTGGGCCAATTTAAGGGCGGCGTGTTTTCCTCCTTGAGAAGGACAAGGTCTCCAATTTTAATATTAGCTTGCTTTCCTGCAATCCACTTCCCGCGCTGCTGCAGTTCATTAAGATATTCCTTATGCCAGCGCTTCCAAAAGTGCTGCCTGAGCTTTTGCATGTGTTCCCACAACGAGAGGCGATTCACCTCCATACTTGTCAAATCTTGTTCAGGAACTGACAGCAACGAGGAGTTAATTAAAAAATGCGCTGGAGTTAGGACCAACAAATCGTTTGGATCCGCAGAGAGGGGGGTGAGTGGCCTTGAGTTTAAAATCGCTTCCACCTCGATTGCGAACGTATTAAATTGCTCAAAGGTAAAAAGCGCCTCACCAATAGTCCGCCGCAGGTGATGCTTAAAGCTTTTTACTGAGGCTTCCCAAATGCCCCCGAAGTGGGGCGAACGCGGAGGAATGAAGGACCACTGGATCCCTTGATCTGACAGGAAGCGCGTAATACCTTGCTGAGTTTCCTTTCTTCTTAGCATTTCGAACATTTCCTTTAAATGATTGTTGGCACCGACAAAGTTTGTCGCGTTGTCGGATTGAATTATTCGAGCTTTTCCGCGACGCGCGAATAGTCTTTTCAAACTAGCCAGGAAGGCTTCGGTTGTTAGATCGCTTACGACCTCAAGGTGCGCAGCCTTGGTGACTAGGCATACAAATACCGCTACATAAATTTTTACCTTCGCACGGTTGCGAAACCTTTTTTCCTTAACGAAAAACGGACCACAGAAATCAACACCGACCTTTTCGAATGGTCTCGAACTTACAAGCCTATTCTTTGGCAAATTACCCATCTGATAGTCGGGAGTGGTCGGTTTCCAACGACGACATGTTAAAAACTTACGGACTACTCCTTTCACGTAATTTCTCCCATTTGGAATCCAGTACTTCTCTCGCAACGCATATAGGGTTGCCTGGCTTCCAGCATGGCAGAGCGCGACGTGAGTTTCACGGACAAGGAGCTCAGTCACATGTGCCTTAGGATGCAACAAAATCGGATGCGTGTGGTCGACATCTAAGCCCGCGTGCTTCAGCCTGCCACCAACTCGAAGTATTCCCTCAGCGTCAACGAATGGACTGAGCGATCGGATGTTGCTTTTCGGGCTAAGCGGTTGATTTTTGCTCAAATCCCGCAACTCCATTGCGAAGTAGGAATTTTGAGTCAGCCTTAGAATGCATGACTCAGACCTTTTTAATTCCTTAAGGTCGAGATCCGCCGAACCGGTCGCACGTGCTCTGCAGCTCCTTATAAAACGTATACAGTATGCGATGATCCTCTTCATTTTTGCGAACGACGAGAATCTTGCGAGTAGTTCATTTTCGATGAAAGTAACCAAGACAACTGTCGTGCGTCGCTCGGGAATCTCGAACGCGTATGGCGCGTCCGGCGGCCAAGTATTTTCCTCTGCAGACAACCATGGTGGTCCACTTGGCCACATACCGTTATCGATGAAGTCTCGAGGAAATTGACCTCGTGACAACGCATCTGCGGGATTGTCGAGTGATGGCACATGCCTCCATATTCCCGACTCCGTGCTTTCTTGTATTTGTGCTACTCTATTAGCCACGAATGTTTTCAGTTTATGCGGAGAAGTGCGTATCCATGCGAGAGTGATCGTGGAGTCCGACCAAAAGAAGGCCGCATCCAATGCAATATTAAATGAATTGATAACGCTTGCGTACAATTTTGTGAGGAGCACTGCTGCGCATAACTCAAGACGAGGCAGCGTTAAAGTTTTTATTGGCGCCACTCGAGATTTCGAACAGATCAATCGTACTACATGATCTCCCGAGGGCGTTGTCGATCGCAAATACAGCAGGGCGCCGTACGCGCTTTCACTCGCATCGCAGAAGCCGTGCAATTGGACACGAGTGGCGTTTTCGCCAACAATCTCACGAGGCACGCTGAAGTTGGTGATAATGCCGATTTGTGACTTGTATTTGCCCCAAGCCGTAGCGATCTCTAGCGGAACTGACTCATCCCAGTCCTGCTTCATCTTCCACAGTTATTGTAGCATGATCTTTGCCATCACTATCATTGGTCCCAAGAGTCCGAGAGGATCGAAAAGAGTCGAGACTTGGGAAAGCATAGCCCTCTTAGTTATTCTCCGTTGTTCGTCAAATGGCTTCAATATATAGGTCAGCAGATCGTCACGAGGGTGCCAATATATGCCGAGAGTCTTTTGAGTTTCAACCTCGCTCAAACATATATGAGGATCGTTAGATTTTTCTCTCAAAGATTCCAACAGACTTGGCTCGTTTGAGCACCATTTTCTTAGGTTGAATCCTCCTCTGCTTAACAGAACGGTGATTTCATCGCGCAGCTTTCGCGCCTCTTCAACGCTCGAGGCGCCGGTGAGAAGATCATCCACGTAGAAGTCCTCCTGAACAATTTTGCTAGCCAGCGAAAACTGTTCTTGCTCGTCGATGGCTAGTTGTCGCAGTGCTCGGATGGCAAGAAACGATGCAGGAGCCGTGCCGTAGGTTACGGTATTTAGCTGAAATACCTTGACCGCTTCGGTAGCGCTATCACGCCATAAAATTTTTTGATATTTAGTATCATCGTCGTACAGCCTGACCTGCCTATACATCTTCTCGATGTCTGCACTCAAAACGTAGCGATGCGTTCGAAATCTCGTAATAATTGAAAAGAGATCATCCTGAATGGTCGGCCCCGCATTGAGCACGTCGTTTAAGGATACCCCGGTGGAGCTCTTCGATGATGCGTCGAACACCACACGCAGCCTAGTCGTGCTGCTGTCGTGCTTAAAGACGGGATGATGCGGTATGAAGTATCCACCTTCAACAGCCCCAGGGTCAGATATTTGCGTCATGTGCCCGAGCGATTTGTACTCGTTGATGAACCTTGAATATTCTTCACGCGTTTGCAGATCCTGAGCTAATCGTCGCTCTAGCGCATACAATCTCCTTTTTGCTACCTGATACGAGTCACCTAGCTCGCCTTTTTTATCGTTAAACGGTAACCTGACAATATATCGTCCGCTCGGATCCCTAGCCACGGTATTGGTAAAATGCCTTTCACAGGCTCTCTCCTCACCCGACAAGTGCTTAACATTGGGCACTTCTTCAGTTTCCCAAAACTTCGTGACCTGAGAATTTAGTGTCTCGATGGCCAGGTTACACGCGACTTTATTTGATAAGAGCCTTTGATTGTGTATTGCTCCTGACGCTATCCACCCCAGCCGCGTTTTTTGTAATATTACTGCCGTATTCTTCACCTTGATTTGCCCTACGCACAGTAGTTGATAAAATAGTTCGGCTCCAATGAGCGCATCAATTTCCGTAGGACGGCAAAAATCTGGATCTGCCAGGGCGATGTTCTTGGGCAAATTTAATTCGCGACGATCGATGCCCGCGGTCGGAAGGAACTCAGTGATTCGCGATACCACCAAAAAGGACAAATGCGCCTTAAAACGCCCATCCCGTGACCTGATGCTCGCCGCGGTGGAGTGTTTAATGTGAGTCAGACCTTGACTAAATCCCGAGACCGGTATATTAACCTCCCTTTTTTTGAGATTTAAAGCATCGCACAGTCGCTCAGTGACAAAATTGGACTGCGACCCATTGTCTAGCAAGGCCTTGCACTCGATTTCCTCGCCCTTGCTATTTAACATACGGATCGCGGCGGTAGATAAAAGGACCTGTGGCGTGACAATAGCCTGAAGACTCGTGCTAGGTTTGCCCTCAACTGGACCCAAATTTGCGGAGCTGTGCTCTGTTGATTCGTTCTCAAAATGGAGCAGAGTGTGATGCTTTCGTTTGCACTTTCTGCAAGTACCCGACTTACAGTCGTTTGCCAAATGATTTCCCCTTAAGCAATTATAACAAAGGCCCAATGACTTCACCGTGGCAGATTTCGCGTCCCGACTTGACTTGAGAAATTTGTCGCATTGATAAATGTTATGACTCTGCTTGCAAAGCGCGCATTGAATCCCCGCCTGCACGCTTAGAAGCGCCTTTTGATTTGTGTTAGCTCGCGCGATGTTTGGCCGAGACTGACCTTTTATTCAACCACTCGTGAAGTCTGGACTTGTACTCTCTAAGACATGACAGCGATTTTTCAGAAATTTCCAGAATTGATCGATCGACGGCATCGCAGTACCGTCCAGAGACCGCTCCCACTCCCTATGCGTGTTTCGATCAAGTTTTGAAGTTATCAAATGAAGAGGCAAGGCGTCCCACGTCTCGGTAGGTTGGCCAAGAGCATTGAGCGCTCTTGTATGCTTTAAGGCTGAATCGACTAGAGCTCGTAATTGCGTTAATGATTCTTTCGTCATTCCCGATAGTTCAAAAAATGCGCGAATATGGCTCTGAACTATTATTCGCTTATTGTCATAACGCTCTACCAATAGCCCCCAAGCAATTTCATAATTCTGAGCTGAAGTCTCCAAGGCCTGAATGACTTGAGCCGCTTCATCTACCAATGACGATCGTAAATATTGTAACTTTTGAATAGGCGTGAGAGCTGCGTTGTCGTGTACGATAGATCTGAAGTTATCATGAAACCCTAGCCACGCATCGTATTTCCCGCTGAAGGTCGGCAGTTGAATTGTCGGCAGTTTTATGTTTGTTGCCGCGCCTTGAACAACCGGTGCCGCCTCAGCAACCGTTACATTTTCGTGAGGCGCTGCTGGCCTGAGCGAGTCGAGTCGCCTTTGAGCGCGCGCGACAAGCTCGAAATACGCATCTTCAAAATTGCCTCTTTCGCCTTCATCGTCAACGCCGTCACTGTTGAATTCAATTTTTGACTGAATCGTTTCAAAATCATTCCAAATGGATTTTATTCTTTCTAAACGCTCTATTAATTGTTGTTCGTCTGGCCTCTCACCCCACCCCCCCAAATACGTTCTAAAACGTGTCAATTGCGCCTTCAATGTCGCGCGTCTTTGTACTAGCATTCGCACCTCGTCGGCCATCGCGAAACATGAAGGAAACGATTGGCAAGGGAAACTATAAGGCTACGCGCACGCGCGAGGGATGGCAAGACAAGACCCGAAACGCGGCGGACGATATATTGTGTACACAACTATCACTATATATATATAGACTAAACCTGAGCTATGAACGATGTTCTCCTCGAATTGTGTGTGATGATCAGCTCTTCCGCGCTGTCCCCGCGTCCTTCTATGCGTTGTTATTATGCCGTGACCGGCACTCCCCTTTCCACCGCCGTAATACGCCTTTGTGTCCTCGACGCCTGCGTAGCTGCTCTGAGACGCTTGCACGCGTTGTAAGAGTGAGACAAAAAACGTCCAATTTCGCCTCGTTTTTCCACTGCTTTTTCACCACTTCACGATGTCACTGTTGTTTTCTTTTTTTTTTTGTAAAAGAATCCGGCTCGAAGGACCAAAATCTTATGTTGAGACGCGATGGGCCCTAGAAATGTTTCTGAATGCCTTTGCACACCGCTCTCAACACACACTTGTAATAACGGCAAGGGTTTTACGCCTTGGACCGCTTGTTTCCTTTTGAGGTAGTTGGTTAGGTAACTAACTAGTCATTGTGCTACTGAAAAAAAACACAAACTAAAACTTTATTGATGATTTATGACACAAACGATAGAACGGGTTCAGTGGTTGATTACAGACTAACAACTTTTGGCGCATCACCGGCCGGCTTAGAACTAATGGCCGATGGGGGACCGCGTGACCACAGGGCCGTACATATTTGACGGCGAGGCCCCAACATCATCGATGTTTGCATTTTCGAAGCATGTTGGTCGGTGAATGACCCACATCTCCTAAAAAGTCTATTAAGGATTATTATGTTATGTGTTAATATGTAATCTTGTATAATATCCGAAGCTAAAGATGTGTCGTTCGGAAGTCCGAACGCATTCAAGATGGGTTTATGCGATCTGCGAAACGGCTGTAGTAAGCTAGTTAACGCGCTCGCACGCGTGCACCCTTGCGGCGATGCCAGATTTATGTACCTAACAGAGAGTCGAACTGCCGCGAGCGCGCAACAGTGTAAAGTCTTGCCTGAGAGTCAAGCGCGATCGGTCGACCGATGGGCCCAGTCCCACGCGCAATCGTAATAGTCCAGTCGGAATAGACATAATTTCGACCAAGTTCTATTCTAAGAGCCCAGCGCTTAGCCAATTTTTTCCTAGGTAGTATGGACCCCCACGAATATGCCCTCAATTTGTCCCCGACAGAACCCGTGTTCTACAGCCAGGAAAATTATTTATACGAACAAAAATCGGTTTTTTCGAGTTTTCTTGGTTGGAACCGGTTTATTTTTAATCTTATATATAAAAATGGACGAATGTTTGTTTGTCTGTGTGTCACGAGTAATCTCCTATACCATTCGTCCGATTGCGATGAAAATTTGGTGAATTGTAGTCCGCACTCCCGAGAAGGTTTCTGCGTTGGTAGAATAATTTTAATTGCCAAAATAAACGCGTACGGGGCAAAACAAAATCAACATTTATGTATATCTATATATAGAGATTATTTGACAGCTGTCAAAGTATGCTACCAAAATGACATGCGAAATAAAAGACACGCATTTGTTTTAACGACTCGATCGACTCGATATTACACATATCGATTGCATAATTCATTTGGCAGCGAATGTCAAATTAAGGAGGTTTATCTGTTATCGAGTAAGTCAAAAGAAAAATTTGTGTGACAAGCGTAGTCAATTCACCATGTTTGACGATGCTGCGAATGCTTAACCTCGCAAAAATTACTATTATTCGAGACAAATTAATTTATTATGAATCTCATGAGTACTTAATCGATTTTATGAAGCTCTACAAATATTCCTTAGATATTGTTTTATTAATTCTGCAATTTTGGTCAAAAACTGTTTGTCAATGGTTGTGAATTTAATGTTCGTAAACGGAAAAAACACTGAAACCCACAAAGGTAGGTGTTAATTTATGAAAAGTATGTTTTTATTTATGTCCCGCGAACAAGGTATCCTTGAGTCTTCAAATTTGAAGAACATGACTTTATAGATATTGATAACTATATTCTGATTTTTTAATCAATATATGTTTTTTAATTCACTGACCAGATAAATTTCCTTAATCGTGACATTAAATCGGGAAACGATTGGAAGATATACACGTCAGTCACAAATGAAAAATACATTACGTGCTTCAGAAACGGACGAGCGACGAGAAGCAAGACAGGAAACAGTTAGAGTACGTACGACGGCGTACAAACTATCTTAAAATAACAGCAATAACAAACGAATTAATTAACAAAGTTTTTGAAAATATTGCACATAACTACAAAAAACATATGTGGTTAAGGGAACGTGCTATATTAGCAGCAAAAACACCAATGTCAAGTATATAAATTTCACGATTGAAAAGAGAATATCATGAGAAACTGAAATGTACAAGTCGATTGCTGCTTTTATTAATCAAGAACAAGTTGTTAATTATCCAACTGAATTCCTGAATTCGTTTCATTTACCAGGCATAGCGCCGTACGTTGTAACATTGACAATGGGCTTGCCTATCATACTTTTACGAAACATCAATCCACCACGACTTTGCAACGGTACTGGGCTTCTAGGGAAAAATATGATGAACAATATCAGCGAAACTACAATTTAAAATAGAAAATTTGAAGGAAAAGACGATGTACTGTTAACACGTATAGGGGAGACCGAGGGGAGTTGAAACAATTTTGACATTTTGTTTCATACACCAAAGGCTATAGACAGAACTCATATGATATTAGTACCAATCGATAGGTCATTCTGTACACTTGCGAATGACTAACATAAAGAAATTGTTAGAGTTCAATATTACGGTGAAAAATCGACTTAACCGTAACAAGTCAACTTGTTTCAACTCTCCTCATACCGAGGTAAGATGAAACAGGGGTCGAGGAGAGTTGAAACATATGATTTTTAAGAAGTATGTTTAAGGATGCATAATAAAAATAATGATATAATTTACAGGTATTTATTGAAATAAAACTTTTAAAGTACGAAACAAAGTTTTTTATTAATATTTTGTACTGATACAATTTTCAGTAACGACTAGTCTGCGAATAATCAACTCCTAAAGTAGTTAAAAGTATCATAACGACTTATTTGTAATATAAATCAAATAACAATCAGATAAACAAAATGTTTCACATTCTTCTGTTTTATATATATAGTTATTATATATAATAATTAAGTTCTCAGTCTTTAACATAAAACAATTATTAACTTTCAGTCGTTTCTTAAGTACCTATTACAATCAGTCTTCGAATATTTAACTTACAATAATCTCACAAATATTTATAATAATTTATATTAAATATTATAATATATATTCTAAATCTTTAATATAAAATAATTGCGAGATCATATATTTCGCGACTCGCCATACCTCTATCTGTCTTTCTCTTATAATCAGTAGGCATGCTGAAACAAAATAAACAAATTAAATCAACAAAAAAAACAATATTTTTTGTGCCCGTTAGTTATCGACTGCTGTTTGATATAAAATGGAAAACGAGGAGAGTTGAAACAGCCTGTTTCAAATCTCCTCAGTAAAAAAAAACCCCTCAATTTTTATTTAATCTATTATCAAGAAGCAAATACACAGAAACCAATTGTACCAAATATATATAATAAATCTTCAGTTAATGAGCTTTCGAAACAAATATAACTTAAACCAAAATACAAAACCCTTATTAAAATATAAGCATCGTAAAAATACGTTAAAAACTTACTTTTCACGATTTTTGTCACATAGCACGTAAAACTTCACAACCGCGCGACTTACGCGACAGACAAGAACTGACAGGTCCGCGGGCGGCGGGAAGTGGATAAAAAGCGACGTTGCCAACTCGCTAACGGTTTTGAGTTCCAAGAAATCGGTACTGTTTCAAATCACCTTTGTTTCAAATACCCTCGGTCTCCCCTACCAATGATACCAAAATATATGCCATTCGATTTCAAACGTTTGCAGTTTCCAGTGCGGCTCGCATTTGCAATGTCCATCAACGAAGTACGGGGACAATCGCTAAAAATGTCTATAGTATAGATCATATTTGGAAAGTCTATACTCCGCATATGGACAAAAAAAAACAAAAAATATTGTGTGTCAATAAATTATGACACCAAAACGGCGTTGCAACGCATGCCGGGTACCGCTAGTTTTATAATAAAAGTTGTGCGTTGTAGAGGGCATGCCCTCTGCAAAATCAGTTCTATGGAAAAATTACGTGAGATTGTTAGTTTAACAGTAAATTGCAATTTTTCGGTTTCACGTTTGCAACAATTCACCATATTATAATAAACATTTCGATTTTCAAAGTAGTTTATCATGTGGATAATGCCACTCCCAAGAGAGTCACGTAAAGTTTATCGACGTGCGTCGCAAACTTTAGCAACAATTCTCGACCTACGAAAAAAAGGACTTGCCTTTACCGTCTTTCCCAGAAGGCGCACGGCGGCGAAAAAAATTCAGGTGGTTCGATTCACCAAGTATTTTGAGGAATCGATCGACTAGAAAAAAATCGTTAATAAAAATGTTTGTTTTTGGACGATTTAAAATTTTTACTTATAAACAAATAGGAATAACTCCTTAATCCGTTGACGTAAGTAGAAAATTTTTCAGGGATCGTATGCATATTTGCGAGACACGCAATTTAAAAAAAAGTCTCAATATCTCAATTAAAAACAAAGTTATGGATATTTTTACGTTTAGTCAATTTAACATTATTCTAAACAACATTTTTGCAAAATTCAAGTCTTACAGCTTTCTACACGCTTTTCTACACAATATCCGATTGGATGCAAACTCTCCCGAGCGTTAATTTTGTTGCAGTGACCGAGTCATTTTAATCGGCCGCGCGCGGATCTGCACCCGCCGTCGTCGACGCGGTCGGGCGGCGTGGTGGGGGTCGCGCTCCTGGCCCCGTGGCTCGTCTCGAGCGCTTACTCAACAATTTATATATTATAATTTCCTTAAAAATTGACGTAGAACAATTTTTTTTTAAACCAATGTATTTTTCCCCTCAACTCGAATATGCTATTGAAAATGAAAAATCTTCAGTATTTTTGCACGTCTCGATTGAGAGTGGCTGATCATAATTTTTGCATCGTAATTTTCATTGCAATATTTCACGCATCATAATATTCAACATTTTGCATTGTTATATTATCGTGCCAAATAAAATAGTACATGTAATGGGGTCAAACATATGGCGAAAGTATTTTTTGCGAAATTTCATTTATTACAGTGTATTATTTACAAAACTATTAACTGAAATTTGATTACAAAACTGTATTATATTTTATAATTAAACCAATTTCGCCCTTTTTCCTTGCGGTTCATAATCGGAATTACACATCGTATTCTCAGGGTCTTCGGTTATCGAAAATGTTACATCGTTTTCTGCCGCATACATATCATCGGTTAATTGCATAGAATCCTTATCGATTTCATGGTCACTTAAAACTAACATCAAGATCCTTGGCATTCGCACAATTGACGCTGTTACATTGACTACAAAGGATTGTGCATTTCAAACCAAGTTTCCGGCACTCGCAATTTGAAGTGCATTTACTCACACCGCAACCGCACGAAATCATATCTAACAAACGAAAAAGGGCGAAATTGGTTTAATTATAAAATATAATACAGTTTTGTAATCAAATT
The DNA here is from genome assembly GCA_946811545.1 of Netelia fuscicornis. Taxonomy (NCBI): domain Eukaryota; kingdom Metazoa; phylum Arthropoda; class Insecta; order Hymenoptera; family Ichneumonidae; genus Netelia; species Netelia fuscicornis. Next base: position 26,656,087 of record OX328016.1, read on the forward strand.
TCAGTTAATAGTTTTGTAAATAATACACTGTAATAAATGAGATTTCGCAAAAAATACTTTCGTCATATGCTTGGCCCCATTACATGTACCTACTATTTTATTTGGTACGATAATATAACAATGCAAAATGTTGAATATTATGATGCGTGAAATATTGCAATGAAAATTACAATGTAAAAATTATTATCAGCCACTTTCAATCGAGACGTGCAACAATACTGAAGATTTTTTATTTTCAATAGCATATTCGAGTTGAGGGGAAAAAATACATTGGTTTAAAAAAAAATTGTTCTACGTCAATTTTTAACGAAATTATATAAATTGTTGAGTAAGCTGTCACGTGGAAACCGGCGAGCGGATGTAGTATTTACCTTAGTAGCTGGTCAGGATCGCCTCGTTGTCTAGGATCTTCTCGTAGGCACGATATTTAGTATTTGCTACTTGTCGATGGGAGCTGTATCTCAGAAGATATGGTGAAGTACTTTCCACTGATACTTCTAAGGAGATGGTGTTGTTGCGCGATGAAAGAGGATGTCGATTGGGACTTCGATTGAATAATCAATAAAATAATTATACTAAATAATTATTGAATATATTTTGAAAGTACGATCGTCATAGCACAATGATTACAGTATGAGCGTAAGCTCTTACGGAATAATACAAAAAGGACGGTTACGTCGAGTTTATATTTGCGGGAACCTATCAATTGCCGGGAAGCTATATCGAGCTGTGTCCACGTCCAATGAATTTACTTAACTAACTCGACTGTCCGCTGCAGCCCATGCCGAGGGTGACATGCTCCTGCTTATCATTTCTTCCTCCGTAGGCTTAAGGTGTCTTTCTGCCGTGGGTAGTGATGCCGTCGAGACGAGACATTTCTCGGCGAGACGAGACGAGATCGAGAAATTTCTCGTTTCATCTTACAAAATTCTCGTCTCGAGGTCTCGAGACGAGACGAGAAATTTTTCTCGACTGACGGAGATTCTCGATCGAGACTCTCGACATCTCGACATTTCTCGAATTTCTCAGTCGACATTTGATACTGAGGGCACCGAATGAGAAACTGTATTTATTCGAGATAATTACAATTTCTAATATTATGTTAATGTTTTTGGGAGAATTTTAGAAAATCTTCATATACCAGATCGATCTTTCGACAAGCTCTTTGTAGTTGCATCGAAACGTCGCTAGAAGCGCTGTGTTCAAACAGTTGACCCACGCTCGTGTATATATCGGTACAGCACGTATGACCTTGGCCAAGGCTTCTGTAAGCGTTCAGTATCATCGAGCTAGTGATCGCGACAAGTACATATCCATAACATCTGCTTTTTTCACTTTTACACAATACGCGGATCTTTGAGGCTCTGAAAAAGGTATAGTTTATATTTTTGCCTGTGGTTTAGTTGAATAATTCGTGTTTCCTGTATTTTTAACATCCGATGAAATATTCCTAACGCGTCTTTTATGGAGAAAAGAAATATATTAATATCATAAAAAACGATCGGCGGAGACATGGTACGACTTAAGAAGATGTGAAATTTTGCCAGCTGTTACATGAGTGCGAGAGAGATAGCTTGAAATTTTCGAACAAGTCTTTTTCAGAAATCAGCAACATTTGGGGAAAAACAAAAGTTTTAGCCTCTGCATCAGTAAATTACGTAGGACCTAAAACTTTGGTTTTTTTTCTTAATACTTCACCAATTACAAGAAAGACTTGTTCGAAAAATTGTCGGTGAAACAGATCATTCACATCCTCTTAAAAGGGGCCCGTTACGCGTTTAGTGATATATCTATATATGCATAGCTATATGTACATTGTATATGGGGCGTTCTATCTCAAATCGGACAGTTTGAAAAACTTTTTTTTCTCAATTTGTTTAGATTTTTTAGTACTCATCAAAAGATCCTTCTTGTGAAATATTGAGATTTTTTTTATGACCCGTTCAAAAGATATTGAATTAACAAAAACCCGTTCTTTTTTGGTATTTTGGTCATAATTGGTCATAACTTCTTTAATAATTATCCAAAATAAATTTTTTTTTTCCAAATTTTTTGTTTTTTTTTATAGCATTTTCAGAAAAAATACAACACAAATATTTGGCGTGTTTTTGAATGAGTTTTTTGAGTTTTAAACTTTAATTCGCGTTTTTAAACGTGTGGGCCTATTTTGATTTTTTGTTATAAACATCTATCAATTTGAGATGATTACTTTGACATTCTGCCATTTTTTAAAATCACTTTTTTATGTTTATGTGTTATCATTTTTTTATGTCTAGGTTAAATCGAACTGCATACGCTCTGCTATCCTAATTAATGTTCGACATTTCTAGTTCTCTTTTCTCACTTGTGATATTATCATTGTAGATCTGACTATAAAGTGGCGAACTCTCGTGAAAAATGAAGCGTTCCAATGTAACAGCGATTTCCAGTCATGGCAAAAGGAAAAACAAACGCCAAAACGCTTTCATCAGGACCGATGAAAGTGGAGAAAATGATTTGCCGACCGGTGAATTTGAAAAAAATTGTGGCGACGTCAGGCAGTCGGAAATCATGGTGACTGAAAATTTACCGTCCACTTCGTCGAATAAACATAATTGTATTGTACAGACAATGGCTAAAGTACAGCAGAAATACACTGGATTTTTTGAAGTATGCTCGGTCGATAAAGAAAAATACGGAAAGTGCTTGCTGTGTTTCCAGTCCGGAATCGATCGTCGAATTAAAATGAAGGATTCGAATACTTCGGGGCTTCAAAGACACTTGCGAAATGCACATCGTGGGGATTCATCCGTGAAAAACCTTGTCGATACCAGCACACCATCTGCTATTCGGAAAAAAGATACTAGAACATTCGAGCAAAGAATTGTCGAATGGGTGGCGATAAAGTATTTACCGTTTTCGTTTTTCGATGACGATGCCACTCAAGACTTTTTCACTTTCCTTAATGGAAACTTCGCATATCCGAAACGGACCAGTTTGCGAGAAAAAGTCATGAACCACTTCGTGATTATGAGAGCAGCTGTTTTTAAAACATTGAAGCAAATTGATTCAAAATTTTCTTTGACAGTCGATGGATGGACATCGATTGCTAATCGATCGTATTACGGCATAACGATGCATTATATCGATAATGACTGGAAATTGCAGTCTCTGCCTCTGGATTTTATTGCATCGAATGGAGCTCACACAGGCAAGGATATGGCTAATCTCGTGCTCGATGTGTTAGAGGAGTTCGAGATCAAAACAAAAATTCAAGGCATCACTCTCGACAATGCAGCTGCAAACACATCGTTCATAGCCGAACTCTCTGATCTCTTATCTGGGGAAGGCATCGAATTCAACGCGAGTGATTCTCACTTCCGTTGTTTCGCTCACATCTTGAATTTGGGAGTACAAGATACATTGAACGCTCTAAATCCGGAACACTCAAATTTCGAGTTATCTACCGATATCGGCAGCTCTGACGAAGAGACCGTATTATCTGTATGGGAGCAATCAAAAGAAAACAATTCCATTAATAAGTTGAGAAAATTGCTTGTAAAACTTAAGAGGTCCGAGCAATGGATGAGTAAATTGCACGCATGTTGTGACGCCGTCAATGAAAAAAAAATAACGATAACGATAGACGTATCAACTCGATGGAATTCGACTTATATAATGTTGCGAACAGCACTGAGTCTCAAGTCGGCTCTTAACGCACTTACGCACAGCTATGGAGAACTTCGGGATATGATAATCAAACCCGAAGAATGGGAAATCATCGAGACTGTGTGCGCATATTTAAAACCATTTGATCATCTGTCGACGGTTCTCGGTGGTCAAACGTACACTACGTTGCCGTTGGTAATTGTGGGGTTCAATATGCTTCTAGATAAAATCGAGACGGTAACTCACCAACTTGATGAGAAGCCATCGCGAAGTGACGTCGACGAGAAATTTATCGAAGCTTTTCAAGCTGGAAGAGATAAAATGATCAAACATTATAAAAAGACGAATTGGATATATGGAGTTGTTCTCATCCTCGATCCTCGGCACAAAGTTGAAACGTTTCAACTTACGTCTTGGGGTCGTAACATAGAAAAGTCATCAATTGCTAAATTCCAACAAATTTTCCAAGAACAATATTGCGCGAATTCCACCGTCGATATGGTACCATCTCAGGGCAAAAGTTTATCGGATCAAGGAAGCCAGGGATCCTTCGATTTATATGAGCTTTATGAGGCCTCAACGCAGATTTTTCACGCAGAAGACTGTAGTGAACCACAAGGAGAATTCGATCGATATTGTAAACTCAAACGGGCGAGCCGAAACGAGAATATTTTGGACTGGTGGCGAAACAACTCGGTTTCGTTTCCCAATTTAGCAAAAATGGCGCGAGATTTCTTGAGCGTCCCGGCGACAAGTGTCCCGGCTGAACGTTTGTTTTCGAAGGCTGGTTTGATCCTAAGGAAACATCGAAATAGGATGACTAATGAATCAGCGAGAAGTCTACTTTGTATAAACGGATGGCTGACGTGCAGCCTGAAATCAGTGATTCAACAAAATCTTAACCCGTCCGAATAATAAAAGTGTATTTCAAAGCATTTTCTTTGTATTCAAATTATTCGAGCCCAGCCCATACATGCAGCCCAAGACTCGACGAGATTATCGAGAATTTCGAGACGAGAAACATTTCTCGAAATTGTTCCGAGACGAGAAATACGAAATTCTCGTCTCGTCTCGCTCGACGGCATCACTAATCGAGAATTTCGAGAGTCTCGAAATTCGAGACGAGAAATATTTCTCGAAATTCGAGACGAGAAATATTTCTCGAAATTTTTCTGAGACGAGAAATACGAAATTCTCGTCTCGTCTCGCTCGACGGCATCACTATTCGGCAGCATTAGAATCGCAGCCATCGGATATATATTCTATCAATACGGCGGATTCTCATGCCTCGCATCTATAATTAGATCATGCTATTCCTGTAAGAAATAACGTAGAAGAAATTATGCAGCAAGATTCCTGAAAGAACAGGAACAAATAGATTTACAAAATATTCACAGTCAAAAACAAATATCCGAACTGCCACAACAGTTAGACCAAGAAAAAGTCAAATGTCTACTTAAGTAAACCATTCGAGACGAATTTCAATCTAACTTGGGGGTTGTGATGGATAATCACCATTTCACCAAATCTGACTGACGGTGTACCAAAACTCCCACGCTCAACCGCGAGTCGAATATGATAGCGCGCTGCTGTGTCAGTCGCTAATTTCGATCCGAGCCCTATCGCTTCATTTTTCTCACCTGAGAACAGTGAGAACACTCTCTGTTCCCACGGCTAGTGATGCCGTCGAGCGAGACGAGACGAGAATTTCGTATTTCTCGTCTCAGAAAAATTTCGAGAAATATTTCTCGTCTCGAATTTCGAGAAATATTTCTCGTCTCGAATTTCGAGACTCTCGAAATTCTCGATTAGTGATGCCGTCGAGCGAGACGAGACGAGAATTTCGTATTTCTCGTCTCGGAACAATTTCGAGAAATGTTTCTCGTCTCGAAATTCTCGATAATCTCGTCGAGTCTTGGGCTGCATGTATGGGCTGGGCTCGAATAATTTGAATACAAAGAAAATGCTTTGAAATACACTTTTATTATTCGGACGGGTTAAGATTTTGTTGAATCACTGATTTCAGGCTGCACGTCAGCCATCCGTTTATACAAAGTAGACTTCTCGCTGATTCATTAGTCATCCTATTTCGATGTTTCCTTAGGATCAAACCAGCCTTCGAAAACAAACGTTCAGCCGGGACACTTGTCGCCGGGACGCTCAAGAAATCTCGCGCCATTTTTGCTAAATTGGGAAACGAAACCGAGTTGTTTCGCCACCAGTCCAAAATATTCTCGTTTCGGCTCGCCCGTTTGAGTTTACAATATCGATCGAATTCTCCTTGTGGTTCACTACAGTCTTCTGCGTGAAAAATCTGCGTTGAGGCCTCATAAAGCTCATATAAATCGAAGGATCCCTGGCTTCCTTGATCCGATAAACTTTTGCCCTGAGATGGTACCATATCGACGGTGGAATTCGCGCAATATTGTTCTTGGAAAATTTGTTGGAATTTAGCAATTGATGACTTTTCTATGTTACGACCCCAAGACGTAAGTTGAAACGTTTCAACTTTGTGCCGAGGATCGAGGATGAGAACAACTCCATATATCCAATTCGTCTTTTTATAATGTTTGATCATTTTATCTCTTCCAGCTTGAAAAGCTTCGATAAATTTCTCGTCGACGTCACTTCGCGATGGCTTCTCATCAAGTTGGTGAGTTACCGTCTCGATTTTATCTAGAAGCATATTGAACCCCACAATTACCAACGGCAACGTAGTGTACGTTTGACCACCGAGAACCGTCGACAGATGATCAAATGGTTTTAAATATGCGCACACAGTCTCGATGATTTCCCATTCTTCGGGTTTGATTATCATATCCCGAAGTTCTCCATAGCTGTGCGTAAGTGCGTTAAGAGCCGACTTGAGACTCAGTGCTGTTCGCAACATTATATAAGTCGAATTCCATCGAGTTGATACGTCTATCGTTATCGTTATTTTTTTTTCATTGACGGCGTCACAACATGCGTGCAATTTACTCATCCATTGCTCGGACCTCTTAAGTTTTACAAGCAATTTTCTCAACTTATTAATGGAATTGTTTTCTTTTGATTGCTCCCATACAGATAATACGGTCTCTTCGTCAGAGCTGCCGATATCGGTAGATAACTCGAAATTTGAGTGTTCCGGATTTAGAGCGTTCAATGTATCTTGTACTCCCAAATTCAAGATGTGAGCGAAACAACGGAAGTGAGAATCACTCGCGTTGAATTCGATGCCTTCCCCAGATAAGAGATCAGAGAGTTCGGCTATGAACGATGTGTTTGCAGCTGCATTGTCGAGAGTGATGCCTTGAATTTTTGTTTTGATCTCGAACTCCTCTAACACATCGAGCACGAGATTAGCCATATCCTTGCCTGTGTGAGCTCCATTCGATGCAATAAAATCCAGAGGCAGAGACTGCAATTTCCAGTCATTATCGATATAATGCATCGTTATGCCGTAATACGATCGATTAGCAATCGATGTCCATCCATCGACTGTCAAAGAAAATTTTGAATCAATTTGCTTCAATGTTTTAAAAACAGCTGCTCTCATAATCACGAAGTGGTTCATGACTTTTTCTCGCAAACTGGTCCGTTTCGGATATGCGAAGTTTCCATTAAGGAAAGTGAAAAAGTCTTGAGTGGCATCGTCATCGAAAAACGAAAACGGTAAATACTTTATCGCCACCCATTCGACAATTCTTTGCTCGAATGTTCTAGTATCTTTTTTCCGAATAGCAGATGGTGTGCTGGTATCGACAAGGTTTTTCACGGATGAATCCCCACGATGTGCATTTCGCAAGTGTCTTTGAAGCCCCGAAGTATTCGAATCCTTCATTTTAATTCGACGATCGATTCCGGACTGGAAACACAGCAAGCACTTTCCGTATTTTTCTTTATCGACCGAGCATACTTCAAAAAATCCAGTGTATTTCTGCTGTACTTTAGCCATTGTCTGTACAATACAATTATGTTTATTCGACGAAGTGGACGGTAAATTTTCAGTCACCATGATTTCCGACTGCCTGACGTCGCCACAATTTTTTTCAAATTCACCGGTCGGCAAATCATTTTCTCCACTTTCATCGGTCCTGATGAAAGCGTTTTGGCGTTTGTTTTTCCTTTTGCCATGACTGGAAATCGCTGTTACATTGGAACGCTTCATTTTTCACGAGAGTTCGCCACTTTATAGTCAGATCTACAATGATAATATCACAAGTGAGAAAAGAGAACTAGAAATGTCGAACATTAATTAGGATAGCAGAGCGTATGCAGTTCGATTTAACCTAGACATAAAAAAATGATAACACATAAACATAAAAAAGTGATTTTAAAAAATGGCAGAATGTCAAAGTAATCATCTCAAATTGATAGATGTTTATAACAAAAAATCAAAATAGGCCCACACGTTTAAAAACGCGAATTAAAGTTTAAAACTCAAAAAACTCATTCAAAAACACGCCAAATATTTGTGTTGTATTTTTTCTGAAAATGCTATAAAAAAAAACAAAAAATTTGGAAAAAAAAAATTTATTTTGGATAATTATTAAAGAAGTTATGACCAATTATGACCAAAATACCAAAAAAGAACGGGTTTTTGTTAATTCAATATCTTTTGAACGGGTCATAAAAAAAATCTCAATATTTCACAAGAAGGATCTTTTGATGAGTACTAAAAAATCTAAACAAATTGAGAAAAAAAAGTTTTTCAAACTGTCCGATTTGAGATAGAACGCCCCATATACAATGTACATATAGCTATGCATATATAGATATATCACTAAACGCGTAACGGGCCCCTTTTAAGAGGATGTGAATGATCTGTTTCACCGACAATTTTTCGAACAAGTCTTTCTTGTAATTGGTGAAGTATTAAGAAAAAAAACCAAAGTTTTAGGTCCTACGTAATTTACTGATGCAGAGGCTAAAACTTTTGTTTTTCCCCAAATGTTGCTGATTTCTGAAAAAGACTTGTTCGAAAATTTCAAGCTATCTCTCTCGCACTCATGTAACAGCTGGCAAAATTTCACATCTTCTTAAGTCGTACCATGTCTCCGCCGATCGTTTTTTATGATATTAATATATTTCTTTTCTCCATAAAAGACGCGTTAGGAATATTTCATCGGATGTTAAAAATACAGGAAACACGAATTATTCAACTAAACCACAGGCAAAAATATAAACTATACCTTTTTCAGAGCCTCAAAGATCCGCGTATTGTGTAAAAGTGAAAAAAGCAGATGTTATGGATATGTACTTGTCGCGATCACTAGCTCGATGATACTGAACGCTTACAGAAGCCTTGGCCAAGGTCATACGTGCTGTACCGATATATACACGAGCGTGGGTCAACTGTTTGAACACAGCGCTTCTAGCGACGTTTCGATGCAACTACAAAGAGCTTGTCGAAAGATCGATCTGGTATATGAAGATTTTCTAAAATTCTCCCAAAAACATTAACATAATATTAGAAATTGTAATTATCTCGAATAAATACAGTTTCTCATTCGGTGCCCTCAGTATCAAATGTCGACTGAGAAATTCGAGAAATGTCGAGATGTCGAGAGTCTCGATCGAGAATCTCCGTCAGTCGAGAAAAATTTCTCGTCTCGTCTCGAGACCTCGAGACGAGAATTTTGTAAGATGAAACGAGAAATTTCTCGATCTCGTCTCGTCTCGCCGAGAAATGTCTCGTCTCGACGGCATCACTACTGCCGAATATACTCCCAATTGAGGGTAGGGTTATTTCATGAAAATTTGCCCAAGAGTCATTGTGTTTGATTATTACTTTAGCATTAATTAAGTCTTTCTTAATATCCTTAAAAGATTTGCTGAAGTCTCTGAGTACTTCTGTTCTTAGTTCGTATGCAAGGTGTTCGCTTTCATGCCATTCTGGTAATGTGAAATTTAAATCGTTGCCAATTCTTAATTCGAATTTATGTTCGACTGTTACTATTTTAGTTAATTGGATGAGTGACATTTCTGTTTCCAGTTCGCAAGAATGGTTCGTGATAATTTTTGAAACTCCAGCTATTACCACTTGGATTTTCTCAGTTTTACAATTTATTTTAAGTTGTTGTATTCCCGATTGATGGTGAGGGATCAATATCTGAAAATTCTTTGTGGGTATCATTCCGATATCTACAATATTAAATATTGTCATTCTACATTTATCTGCATTCACATATTTTTCACATAGTTCTAATCCTTGCATTTTGTGACCAATCCCAGAACACTTTACAATCTGTAAGTTTTCTCCTATTTTACGTATATCTAGGTGTGTTGCGTCCCGAGTTACATTTTCTCGTTGTAACCTACTATCATATGTCGGCATATAATAACATATATACTTTTCTGCGGTACTGTAATGACATATAATACTTTTCTGCGGTACTGCTATATTCCGGATCCAAAGCCATGGCTTCAGTTCTGGTACAGGTATCTTGATCAAATATGTCAGCGAATGATTCGCAGTTGTTATATAAATGTCAGCATAATCTATGAACGTTTGATAATTTAGGACCTTTATTTTAATCAAATGGTCTTGATCATTTTCTTTGAACTTACTCAATACTTCGTTTAACATTTTTGGTGTGAACAATTGCGGTGATATAATACCCTTATGTCCAAGGACTATTGCTTCTGAAATTAATACAATCTTTACCTGTGTGATTCTGATCATCGAATCCATATTATTCAAAACGTCGTTTTGTTTCATAGCAAAATCGTTCATGTTCAGCCGTTCCAAGACACCGTTTATTGAATCTTTGACCTGGTCGAAACTATTATGTATCGCAAAGTCGTTACGTGCCATATTATCGACGACTTCTTTTATTATCATAGTTTCTTTATCTATAATTTTTCTCATTGTCTCGGATGTGTTGCTTAATCTATCTAAATTGCCATTAATTATTCTTAAATCTTCAGCATCGGCGGTTCCCCACAAGGCTTTTTGTACTTTGGCCCATGCATCGACAATACATCTTTTCCTTCTGTTAGATTGTTTTTCTATATCAACACCGCTTTGTAATAATAGGTTGTCGTATTCATCTGACAGTTCCGTTAATTCTCTTTCAACGGTAGCAATATGTCGGGCTAGCTTGGGCGTACAAAAGTTTTCCCGGCATCCCTTTACTACTAGATCTTGGGTTAGTCCGATGAAACGTATTTGATCAGTTATACTAGAATAATCGATACTATATATTATACGCCATTCCTTGGAATATCCGTATACCTTTCCTTAATCTTCTTGAATCAAGTTCACGTCTTCCAAAGGCTCGATCTTTATATAGGCACATACCCTCCATCTAGAATTATAAATTATATTACATCGCGTATGATTAGGTTTCGATATTATTCCACTACGACTTCTAGCGGTGTTTTGTTGATTCTAGGAATAAGAATATATATATATATTCGAGCATTTCGTTATGCCAATTTGGAGGCTAGTTTTCCTTCTCTATCTTTAGCAATCTTAATCTTGATCGGGGGTTGGGTATTACCTGTATCATAGGAATGATAAGGTTTGGTATTATTTATATTAACCCAACGGATCTGCTCAGTTCTACCTGTAGGGTAAAGTTCGATCAACACTCGATTTTTATCCAAATTGACTGCGATGATCTTAAATGGTCCAACAAATTCTTTATCAAGCTTGTGCTGTTTTTTATGATTTTTTAACAGTATTTTGTCTCCTATTTTATAGAGGGGGAGAGTTTTCGTTATTCTTTTATCTGATATAACCTTATTCTTTTCCCTTGCTTCTTCAAGTTTCCTTTTAGCTTTGTCGATGTCCTCGTGGCGTCGGTTAATCCATGCACCTAATCTTTTGCTTATATTCTCGCATTTTTTCTGAGGGATATTATTTGGAGAATTAGCGCTTTGACCGAATACTATGTTATGTGGAGAGTCTCCTATACTTTCCTGTTTGGTGGTGTTATACGCGAATGCGATATGATCGAGCTTCGTATCCCAAAGTGTCGGATTAGTTTTAACCGTAGTTCGGATGAGATCTCCTAACACACTATGCATTCCTTCTATAGCACGATTGGCTTGCGGATGGTAGCTTGTTGTCGTTATTCCTTGGATTCCAAAAGCATCTTCAAAGTCTTTCATTAATTTAGAGTTAAATTCCTGACCCTGATCCGTGAATATGATGTCCAGTATTCCGTACTTAAGCATATATCCGTTTATATATTTAGCTATGATTTCTGATGACTTCTTTGATTTCAATGGTATTAATTGAGTGAATTTAGTTAGTGTATCTTGAATAAACAGGATATACAGATTCTGATTTCTGGTTTCGACCAATGGACCTACGATATCCATAGCAACCTTTTGGTTTGGTCTTTCGGCCGTATCCACAACCTTAGCTTCAGCAAGCTGTGGGATGCGAACCTTTTTATATTTTTGGCATTCCTCACAATCTGTCACAAATTCCTTCACATCATGGTACATGTTAGGCTATCTCGCTATCTTGCGGCATTTATAAAATGTCTTATTTATTCCCATATGACCTGCTGCCTTGTCGTTGTGGCATGATAGGATGATTTGAAGTTTGTTCTCTTCAGAAGGAAGCTCGTTATTGGAAATACAAAGGAGTACTTTGATGTAAGGATACTCCTCCGTTATGACCTGAAGTTCTCCTTTAATTTCGTTCCTCCTTTGTTCATTGAAATCATCATTATCGATTGTTAAGCATAACTTATCTGTTTTCTATGTGATCTCGTATTCGACTAGATCTCTCAGCGTTTCTCTCCAAGTTGTTTCGTTCAACCGAATGCTATTTTTCTTGAACTGCTTGCCCTTTCCATGTTTTAAAACTATTGTTTTCCATTTTTCAATTCCTTTATTAGGGACGACTATAAGGTTATTTACCGATAGTCCTTCTTTGATCTTATCCAGTTTATGTTCCGACCTTCTCTGATTTAAATCATTTAAAGTATCTTCAATGCCCCCAATCGCGAACGGCGGTTTCTTATCTTGCTCTTTCGACATTTTGATCTTATTTTCATAAACCCTTGATAGAGCATCTGCAGCTTTATTTTCACATCCCTTTTTGTAAAGAATTGCCATATCGTATTCTCCTAATTTCAATCTCCATCGCAGAAGGCGAGAGGCTGGGTCTGTAACGCCGTATAACCACACTAGTGCTTTGTGATCTGTTTGAACCTCGAATCGTCTTCCAAGAAGGTAATGCCTTAATCTTTTAACTGCCCAGACGATGTCCAAAAGTTCCTTTTCGGTCGTAGTGTAATTTTCTTCCGCTGATTTTAAAGTTCGTGACATATAACATATAGGATGACCTTCTTGCGACAGGATGGCTCTTAAGCCGGTGTTCGAAGCGTCGGTGGTCAATGTGAACTTCTTTTCAAAATCAGGGAACTTTAAGACGGGAGAGGATATGAGTTTTTCCTTTATGCTGCGAAAAGCCTTCTCGCATTTAGCATCAAATATCCACTCTTTATCTTTCTTTGTCAGCTCAGTGAGAGGTTTAGCTAAAATCGAGAAATTCTTGATGAATCGTCTGTAATATCCTGCCAACCCGAGAAATGATTTGATTTCCTTTGGGGTTCGCAAAGGCGGAAACTCTTTGACGGCTTTTATCTTTTCATCATTAGGCTGAAGGCCTCTTTTCGAAATAGTATGTCCGAGATAAACGAATTCTTCCTGCATAAACTCGCATTTATCGGGTTGTAACGTTAATCCGCAATCTCTTAATCTCTGAAATACTACTCTGATGTTATTCAGAAACTGCTCGAATGTTTCGCACCAGATGATTATATCATCCATATATACGAAACAAATATTTTGATTTAAGCCGATCAGTGCTTGATCCTTTATCCTCTGAAAAGTCGCGGGCGCATTTTTTAATCCAAAGGGCATTCGTTGGAATTTGAAATGTCCCTTCTTAGTAGAAAATGCTGTATACTTTCGAGACTCATCATTCAATGCAATCTGATGAAATCCACTAGATAAATCCAGTGCTGCGAAGAATTTAGCTTTTCCTAGTTTATCAAGGAATTCTTCTATTTTAGGTACAGGGTAAGCATCATGTGGAGTAAGTAACCTTTCGAAAGTCGATTACTACGCGATATTTCTTTTCTCCCGAGGCATCCATTTTTTTTGGTACCACCCAAATAGGTGAATTGAATGGTGAAGCTGACTCTGATATTATTCTTTCTTTCATCATTTGTTCTACTGGTTTATTGACCTCTGCTTGGTGGCACTCGGGTGGTGCGTAACTTTTGACATTTACTATTGACTCTTTAGACAGTGTGATTCTATGTTTTACTCTAGGTGCCTTTGGCAGTGGGTCCCCGTCCATTCGAAATAGTGTATCGAATTTTCGCAACACTTCCCAAAGTTCTGTTCGTTGATCTGTTTTAATATAGTCCAGTCTCAAATGCATTAGCTTTGCCTGTCTGGCTAAGTCTGATACGATTCGTCTATTACGAATTGAGTTCACTTTAATTAAATCTAGACACAAAGTTTTGTCCGAATCGGTCTGATTTTCCAGTGGCACTTTTACTTTGTACTCCTGTACATGGCATACAGCTGAGTAGTCCCCCAAGTAAATTAAGCAGTTACCTTTCTTCATATTAATATCGAATTCGACAATGGAATTGGAACGTGGTGACATTTTTATTCCGTTACGGTTCATAGGGTACCTCTTTCCTTTAAGAGTTATTCCCACTGAGACAGATTGAATTGTCTCGGATTAAGAAAACTCAATCCAATTAATCCTTCATATGGGAGATCAAAACTATCGTTTCTCATAATGTAGAATACATTACGGATTCCCATATGTGTAAGTTCGACCTTTTGTTCGGATACATATATTTTGTTTCCCATTTTGAACTTTCTTACTTCGTTAATTCTTTTAGCATTGCGAGGCACTGTTCTACTCATTATTAAGTTAATTTGACTTCCTGAATCAACCAAAAATTCTACCGGGAATTCTGCTTCTTTTACTTTCAGTTCCACCGTCTGCAATTCGCCAATGATATTTGATACTATTGAGATCTCTCTTCCTCTGATTAGCGTTTGTCGCTGACGTCTGTTTCGTGGTCTATGACTGTCTGTTCCATGTCTGATTCTGCTACGTTCGACAGAAGATCGTCGTCGCTCTCGTTCTCGGGATCAAATTGGATATGTGATGAATCCTGGGGTTTTGAGGTGGACGTTTTGGATGGCGGTCCTTCCGAACAATTACGGTAGGGCACCGAGGCGACATATGACCACTCTTGCCACACTTGTAACAAACATCCGTTTTCTTACCGTCATGTTTATTGTCGGTGGTGCGGATTTTACTTTCGTCTGAAGCGAAAAGAGAAACTCTAGGTTTCTTGCTTCGTTGTTCTTGTCGTGCGTATATGCCATCTCTCTCTTTCCTAGAATCTCGTTGTCTGAGGCTCGATGTTCTGTCTTCGTGCCTATCTGGTCTTACTTTGCTGTTATCTTTTCAATGTTCGCGGTATTGTTTGGTTGTTATGTCGATTTTACGGGCCATTTCTTGTGCGTGTGCTAAAGATACTGGATCGCACGCAGATAGCGCGAGACTTAGCCTCTCTGACAATCCTAGCGTGAAGTATTGACAACTAAGAGCTTCTATGTCACCGGTGTCGTTCGTGTCTCTACCGTTTTTCCTATTGTCCATTTTCTTAGCGTGTTTTACTGCTTCTAACTCCGTATTGAATTTGACAATGTAATCCATTAGTGAACCCGTTTGTTTGACCTTACTAAGTCCGATGATCAATTGCGCGTGTGTATACGTTACGATAGTAACTTCGCGTATCTTCTCGATTAAATCTTGAATCGTTCGGATGTCGTGAGTATTGATATTACCTCTCAAACTAGTCGAAATGCGTGTATTTAAGATACCTATGATGAGCATCTCGATTTGATCTGGTCGACACGAACGGCTGGTGGTTCGCAATGTCTTTTCCCATAAGATGACATCTCCCTTTTCATTCAGAGTATCGATAAATCGCAAGCATTCCGCGGCGCTGATTTTACCTTCGTTACTTCTATCTATTGTTGGTGGATAGAAAGGATCGGATTGTGGTGTTGGATTTCTGGGTGTAGGATGATTTCCTCGTGTTGTAGACCTTTCGAGCTCCCCTCTCAGTCTTTCTGCTTCTTCTCTTTCTACCTGGAATTTTTGATCATTTTCATATTTAATCCGTGCTTGTTCCTTTTTCATATTATAGATTTTATCATGCATGATTGAATTTTCTTCGATTGCTGTCTGATAAGCTCTTATCAGCATTTCTTCTGCTGCTGGTTGTAGTGTTTGTTCTGCTCTTAATTTTTTCCTTTCTCTTTCTGCTTGTTGATCTTTTACGGAGAACTCGAGCATTTCTTTTTCCCATAACTTTAAGTGTTTCTTAAGCACGTACTGCTGAGTATTATCGTCCCAGACATAATCTTGATGGCCGAGCGTTGGAGTATCAGAAGGAGGTGGTCTTTGGAGTGATGGATGATTTAAGGCTTCTATTTCCCTATTAACTCCGGTTATTTCTTCGTGCATTGTTGTCAATTGACTTGGGATGTCGGAACGTTGCATATTTGAAAACGAGGGTCCGAGACCTGCTTGATCGCTATATTCCAATCGATATTTAGGATTTTGATTTTGTTTGAGTTTACGTTGAGATTCTTCTAATTCTTTTTGTTGCAAAAGGTAAAGCTGTTCCTTTTTTCTTTTAAGTTCTTCTCTTCCAGATCTTAACGATTCTTCGTATGTAGGTGCAGGAGAACCAACACCGTATGGCGGAAGTTGTGGAATTGTCTGTGGAGTTCGGGTTGGAGAAGAATGCAGACGCGACGAATCATTAGGATTTGGATGATCTACTCTTTGGAGCGGGTTAGAGAATAAACTGGGTGTGCTGATTCCTAATCCATCAATTGCTCGACTCAACCTAAGGTCCTCACTCTGTATATCTGTTCGAGAACCCTCCCCGTTAGAGTCATCATCTTCGGCTTCGAAATTTCCCTCGTCGCCTTCCATAATTACACCGATGACAGCTTTATTTTGCAATTCAGAATAATTGGCGCTGTCACTTTTGTAACCAAGCTTCTTTAATTCTTCAATATATCTCATGCTTGCGCCTTTGCATTAAAAAATTTCTCGATCCAATTTCTCGATCTTATTGTGATTTGATGTGTTTTGATTTGAATCTTTGAGTTTAGCAATTTTCTTTTCCTTTTTGTCTATGAGCTGTTGTGAACTTCCTAATTTACGCATATACCTTTTGACACTTTCGTTTGAGCAGTCCAATCCCATAAGGGGCGGTGTCGAAGTGTCCGACATGCTTACAAATGCTTTGACAATTTTAACAAGCTGCGTATATTAAGTACTTACAATATGGAGAGTATTACGCACGATGCGCATGTCATTCTTAATTATAGACGTTCTTGAAGAATCGGTAACCTATTCGATAGTTCGCTTTACAAGTCGTTTGTAGTCGTGTTGCGACGCCAACTTACTCGCGATTACTAGGCGGTAAGTTCTCAGGTATCGTGTTGATAAATCCGTATGTTTGACGAATAATAGATCATCTGAAACGTGAGTCAATGACAGCACGCCAGGTACCTTAGTATGGTAGTATCCTGTAGAGTCGTCTACTTCTGCGGGAACGTGTGATGGTTGCCGGTGGGCCGACCGGGGGCACATACAGTCGCAACTATCTTTTCAGTGGAGTGACTGGTGGCATTGATTCAATGAATCCTTCGAAACCATCTACGTAGGGTCTCCACGTGATGCGTTTCTCGTCCCCCCGTTTTTTGTTTTTTTTTTCTGTTGAACGTAAGGCACGTCAATTTGCAGAAGCTAATCGAGGGCCGTGCGATTTGATGCTACTCGCGAACCAGCATTTACAGGCACCTGTCCACCTTATTAATTTTTGCTCAGGTATTAATTAACCGATGTTTTTGATAACCGAGATCAAATAGCAAACTCGGGAGTCACGGGTTCGATTACATCAATTATGCAGGCGAAATTGAGGGATGAACTGTCGGCCGGATATGTGGCATAAGCCTAGAGACCGCGAAATGGTTTGACTGTCACGCGTTACACTTTCAGCTTCAGTTCGTTTCCATCACTTTTCGTACGAGCATACTTATTCGCTCTGTACGCTAAACGAAAGAACCACGGAGCCGTCGCGTTGTTAATTTAGAGCTTTCACTGTTAAATAACACGGACTAAAAGTTTCGATTTACGACAAGTAGTAGTAGCGTAGTTTTCACCGAAGTTACTTTCCTCGAATCACGAATTTTGGGGTCAAGTAATCTCGTATTAGTTTTCACCGAAGTTACTATTTCCTCAAAGCCGGAGATATTCTTTAAATATTCACACTCTTTCACGCACTGATAAGTATTGATGGAGTTGACACCTCAATCCCCCGTTCCAAAGTTCGGATCCAAATATCACAATTTTGATTGTCACCCAGGACTGTCAACAATAGTTATATGTGTCGACGAATCGTTGGGCTGGCGCTTCACCAAGAGTCGTCCGAATCTTGTTAGTGATATCCTGGCAGGATCGCCAATTTGTCACGTGGAAACCGGCGAGCGGATGTAGTATTTATCTTAGTAGCTGGTCAGGATCGCTTCGTAGTGCACGATATTTAGTATTTGCTACTTGTCGATGCGAGCTGTATCTCAGAAGATATGGTGAAGTACTTTTCACTGATAGTTCTAAGGATATGGTGTTGTTGCGCGATGAATGAGGATATCGATTGGGACTTCGATTGAATAATCAATAAAATAATTATACTAAATAATTATTGAATATATTTTGAAAGTACGATCGTCATAGCACAATGATTACAGTATGAGCATAAACTCTTACGGAATAATACAAAAAGGACGGTTACGTCGAGTTTATATTTGCGGGAACCTATCAATTGCCGGGAAGCTATATCGAGCTGTGTCCACGTCCAATGAATTTACTTAACTAACTCGACTGTCCGCTGCAGCTCATGCCGAGGGTGACATGCTCCTGCTTATCATTTCTCCCTCCGCAGGCTTAAGGTGTCTTTCTGCCGTGAGAACAGAGAGAGTTCTCACTGTTATCAGGTGAGAAAAATGAAGCGATAGAGCTCGGATCAAAATTAGCGACTGACACAGCAGCACGCTATCATATTCGACTCGCGGTTGAGCGTGCGAGTTTACACCGTCAGCCAAATTTGGTGAAACGGTGATTTTCCATCACAAAGCGGTCGAGACGAGCCACGGGGCTAGGAGCGCGACCCCCACCACGCCGCCCGACCGCGTCGACGACGGCGGGTGCAGATCCGCGCGCGGCCGATTAAAATGACTCGGTCACTGCAACAAAATTAACGCTCGGGAGAGTTTGCATCCAATCGGATATTGTGTAGAAAAGCGTGTAGAAAGCTGTAAGACTTGAATTTTGCAAAAATGTTGTTTAGAATGATGTTAAATTGACTAAACGTAAACATATCCATATCTTTGTTTTTAATTGAGATATCGAGACTTTTTTTTAAATTGCGTGTCTCGCAAATATGCATACGCTCCCTGAAAAATTTTCTACTTACGTCAACGGATTAAGGAGTTATTCCTATTTGTTTATAAGTAAAACTTTTAAATCGTTTGAAAAGGAACATTTTTATTAACGATTTTTTTCTAGTCGATCGATTCCTCAAAATACTTGGTGAATCGAACCACCTGAATTTTTTTCGCCCCCGTGCGCCTACTGGGAAAGTCGGGAGAGGCAAGTCCTTTTTTTTCGTAGGTCGAGAATTGTTGCTAAAGTTTGCAACGCACGTCGATAAACTTTACGTGACTCTCTTGGGAGTGGCGTTATCCACATGATAAACTACTTTGAAAATCGAAACGTTTATTATAATATGGTGAATTGTTGCAAACGTGAAACCGAAAGAATTGCAATTTGCTGTTAAACTAACAATCTCACGTAATTTTTCCATAGAACTGATTTTGTAGAGGCCATGGTAACGCACAACTTTTATTGTAAGATAAAAAAAAACCGGTTCCAACCAAGAAAACTCGAAAAAACTGATTTTTGTTTGTTTAAATCGGAATAAAATCGGAAAATTGAAAAATCGAAAAAAAATAGATCCCATCGTTATCCCATTATCCAACTAGTCTTAAAAGGTGTGGAATAATTGACAGTTTTTTATAAAAAAAATTCAAGAAAATCGATCAGTACGTGTTTTTTGCAAATCAACAATTTAGACTTGAAACTTGAAAATCTTATAGAAATACGGTTTGAAAATTTTATTCGATATTTTTTTATGAAAAGTGCGTTCAAAAAGAAAAATTTAAAAAAACGTCCAGTTTGGCCCATTTTTCGCAAAGTTATGGACGTTCAAAAAAAAGTAACGTAATTTTTGAAAAATCGATATCTTGAAAAAGGTTTGACAAAAAAAAATTGAAAAAAATCATGGAGGCCTCTTTCAACGAATATTAGAGCATAAAAATTTTTCAAAAAATCGGAGATGGTAAGGCAAAATGGTGTTTGATCTGGCGTGGAATCCCTCATAGATATAGATATATTTTTCGTTTCTTTTCGAGCAAAAATGATTTTTTTTCAAAACGTTATCTCTATTTGAATGCGATGCGAATACATGGACATGTCCTTATTTTACTGTAAATAAGATGAACATCTCTATTTCATTTCTTTTATACCCCGAAAATATTTTTAAATCTTTGGCAATCGATTTATGCTTGATATTTGAACACGAAAAATTATTGTAGGCGAGACCGGATCAAAACAGGGTTCGTAAACAATTTCGGAATTTTCTTTTTCATTCTTTCAATTTTTTATATTTTTCCAAAAATGGAAACTTGGAATTCTTTTAAAATTTCATTTTTTACATTTCTGGAATTTTGTATTTTTTTTTGGTAAAATTTCTATTTTTTTCCAAAATGACTTTTTTTTATACTTGCAGCTTTTGTTATACTTTTATAATGCCTACTTCTAAAAAAAACAGCCGCATTAGATTAAAATTAGAGTAAAAAAAAGTTTTACAGATTGGTTTTCAAATAGGTTTATAGTTTAATTAGTCGTATCGTTACAACGTTTCCGTTAAATTTCACTGAAAATTTGCAGAAACTTTGTTTGATGCCATATGTACGAGTGTGTAAAATTTTAGGGGCCTTCATTGACTCAAAAATCACGATTTATATTCTTGAAAATGATAATTTTTCGCAATCTCCCATGAGAGTTCCTGTTAAATATCACAATGTTATACAATGAGTATCTCGATTATTTGGTTGATGAAGCCTGTTGAAATTTTGCACATATTTTTATATGACAGCAAAGAAGCTTCAATTAGTTTTGATAACACATGTTATGGAAAAAAATCATGATTTTGTTTATTATATAACAAATAAACTTTACGTACCATCAACCTGAATTTTGAGTATGTTACTCAGTAGTCAATCTGCAACAACTTTTCTTAATGAAATTAAACGCTCAAACCCCTTGGAATGTCAGAAAAAACTGGAATAAAATGTTAATCCCTCCCTCAACGACACGACTATCTTTTAAAACCCTCTTCATAAATTAAATGATTGTCTAAACTTCTTGATGGAATCTTTGATAGTTTAGGAAGCATGTCATTCTGTATGTTGCTTTTTACGGTGTTTTTAGCTTTAAAAAATGGATCGTCCGAGCAGGTAGAAATGCGTGGCTGGAGATCGAGCCTCAGAAGCTCGATCTGTTCAGCGTATCTGTTCGGCACATTTTCAAAAAACCAATTTCATTGAAAACGATTTCGTCAAGAATCAGCGACGATTAAATGATAAAGCTGTACCATTTGTGAGTACTTTCCATAGTAATCTGATTCAATCAAATCCGTCTACGAAATTCACAAACCCGATTGAATCGGAACCGGGCGTTTCGGGAGCCGCGGATGTGTATCGATCGCGTGATGTTGCTGCAGGGCCGCGTAATGATCCTCCTTTATCCCGGCGAGAGATTTGTTTAATGAAGAAGAATAAAATTTTGACGATGAAGTTGAAAAAAGCGTGTCAAGACATTCGGAATCTTAAAAGAAAAAATAACAAACGTGTAACAATTCCCGAAGTAATCGACGCTGCCTCTCATTTTCTTGATGGAAACCGATTATTATTTTTGAAAATGCAGTTAAATCACCTTAAAACCTCGCCATGGTTAGATGAAGAAAAGCAATTTGCTTTAAGTTTATTTTATATGTCAGCAAAAACTTACACTTTCTTAAAAGAAAAGAAAAAAATTGCTTTGCCATGTATTACTTTGATTAGGCAGTGGGTCAATAATTTAAATTTAACGACTGGCATTAGTCGACAAGTTTTTCAACTATTAAAAATAAAAGCTTCGACATTAGACGAATATCAATGTCAATGCGTTTTAATGTGGGACGAAATGTCAATCAAACAGCTGTGGGAATACAATTCGAAAGAAGATCTTGTGGAAGGGTACGAAGATCTCGAGCATCTTGGTCGTACCGATAAAGTCGCAAAATATGCGCTTGTATTTATGCTCCGCGGCTTAATAACATCATGGAAACAGCCGATTGCATTTTACGTCTCGCATTCAAACGTTAATGGTGCGAATTTACAGGATATCATAACTACGGTTGTGAGTACTGTATTTGATGCTGGATTTGTTGTAAGATCCATGGTGTGCGACCAAGGACCTCCCAACAGGAAGGCAATCAACGCCATGGAGATAAATGAGGATATCCCTTTTGTAGTTTTATCGGGTCATGAAATTTATCATAATTTTGATGTTCTTCATTTGTTCAAGTGTATCCGGAACAATTTATACGCCAAAGATTTTATTATCGGAAATTCGCGTTCATCGTGGGCCGCAATTCGAGAGCTATACACTGTGCAACGCAACAAAGCGTGTAAAGCTGCGCCTAAACTCACTGATCGCCATATCGATCCAAATACTTTTCAACGGATGACCGTGCAATATGCCACTCAAATTTTTAGCGCTTCCGTCTCCGCCGTAATGACTACCGGAAGAATGACGGGAGATTTAACCAATACATGTAATATCGCGACAGCTAACTTAATAAAAAAATTAAATGACATTTTTTATTGCCTCAATAGTCGATTCGCGAACGATCCTAACCCGTCGAAAAAGGCATTGCCAAAGAAATCCCCTCAAGTACAACGATGTTTGGAAAATGCGCTTCCGTGGATACATCAATGGACCATGGACGGGGGGGGGGGGGGGGGGGGGGTCAAAACCACCTTGTTTTGCAGGTTTAAAAATGGCCATAAAATCAATTTTAATGTTATGGAATGATCTACACGGAGAAGGAATTCTTCATCATTTAACAATACGGTTAAATCAAGACCCGTTAGAAAATCAATTTTCAGTTTTGCGAAATCGTTCTGGCCATAACGGCAATCCACCCGCTAAACAATTTAGATACAATTTGCAATACGTAATAACCGTCGATCTAGAAAAACACCAAATTAAAAACTAACATTATTAGCGAAGGATCGGGTTTGTTGGTTCCTGAAAACGACACGATGGACGAAACTGATTATAATAGTGACGATGTGGTCGCAAACGACTCAATCAGCAACATTGACCAGACACTGGACGATAAAATAGATGAAACAATGCCGACGTTGATAAACACCAAAGAAGATAGTAACGAAATAACTCTTGAAAGGTGCAGCATGAATTATGTTTCTGGTTACTTGCTCCATAGTCGTCTAGAAAAGTTTCAGTGTGCGAATTGCAAAGAACTTTTTGTTAAAAGTAACCAGAATTTCGAAAATAACAGTCAGCTTTTAGTTTTTTAAATCACATAAACCACTGACGGACAAGAACTTGGACATTTAATAGCTTCTGTCGACAAGTTTCATACTTTGATAGTTGCTGGGTACAGACGATTTGAAAGTGAATTTTCTCTGCACAAACACGAAGTCGGCATTGGTAAATATCTCAGACGATGTCTGCATGAAACATTGACAGCGACCGACAGTGACTTTTGGTTAAAAACCGTTGATTGCAAAGACCATCGCGATTTTATTGTAGATTTGTTCGTTCGAACACATCTTTACAATTATTTGAAGCGGATGTCCCGTGATTTGAGAGATAAAACTAATAAAAAACGGCCAAGTAGCGACGTTCTTGCGAAACCGAGTCGCAAGTTATTGAAAGTTTCTCAAAACTGAAGCGATTTTTTTACATTCTTAACCATTTTAATAAGTTATTTTTAATTTGTCAAATTAGAATTTAAATTTCAATTCAGATTAGAATTTAATTTCACACGAAAGTACATGCTTTGCCGCTTTTTCAGTTAGATTCATTTCCCTTCTTCCTACCCTCCCTTATTCCTTACTATCGGTTTTTTAAATCCAAAAACTCGTTTTAGGATTGTAAAAAACTAGCCATTATTCCTTCCCATCCTGACGAAAAATACTCGCCACCTTCACGTGGTTTTCGTCGAGTAATATCAATCACTATTATAGCCTGTTTGATTTTCTCATTTTATCGTTCATTTTGTTAATAACAATGCACTACAAACGCTTTACATGTATACATATCGATTGATATAAGCTAAGAGCGAGTCCAATTGAAAAATATGCACATATTTATTTATAACATTTTTTTTTAAATAAATAACTCTCAAATTACAGACTCAAAAGAGAAAATATTCTGTTAGATAAGTTTATTATTTCATTTCGTATCTGAATATGATTTTTTACATGTCATACAGTTATGATGGCGAGACATATGCACACATTTTTTTACAGAACGAATTTCTCTTTCGATTAAAAAAAATAATCATTTTTACAAAAAGTAAGAGTCAATACTATGAATATTGAACTTCAATATAAAATAAACTCTACTAAAAAAGAAAACTCCAGCACTAGGATTCGATCCATGAACCCCTAGCATGTAATCCCCCTCTTCGCTTTCGAGCGTGCCGCTGATACAAGAGCGAGTGAGATACACCTATCCGCAGGCACGCGTAAGTGCAAGCGAGATAGCATGAGAGTGGGGGTCAGCAGATGCGTCGAGTGTGTGCGGCACACCGATACATCGCTGCGCGCTCTACAGCTCATAACTGGGACTACGTTTTCCGTGCCAAAAGTTAACACGGGACCTGTCATTCCATGTAAATCTATGTTCTCTGCTAATACTTGTCGTCATTCTCAATATTTTGCACTGTGCTTGCATCAGTTCCTTGAAATATAATCGTAATTTTGTTAATAGAAGAGGAATCTTAATGGTTGAAAACTCATCTAGCCCCTGCAGAAACCGTGATTTCAAATTGGAGAAATTGTTTGAACTGCCGGAAAAATCTTTTGAAAAAACATTTGTCCATTGCGCAATATTACGAGTTATTTCCCTGCCTTCGTGTGCAACTGGGAAAAAAATAAATAAGCAAATAGTGTACATTTTACAGAATATTAAAAAATTATGTAAGACTATTGTTTAGATTTATGAATTTTTCATTAAATCATTGTGAAATTTCAAATATTTTGAACATTTTATCTCGTGAATCGTCTGGTAAATCATTGTCTTATGTATTTTGATAAATTTTCCAACATCGAAATCAAATGAAGAACATTTTTTTATAGTTTAGTTTCCTCAAATAAAGCAATTATATGCAATTACAGGTAATCTTTTAATATTTCGGAAAGAATTAAAATCTATAAAAAAATATTTTATATAAGAAAACTGATTTTTTTCCATTATTTCCGAAATATGTGTATGTATTGGATATATAATACTTATTTAGAGTAAGAAATATATTTACGTATACATAGATTAAAGTACAAAAACAAATCAACACACGAACCCGTGTAAACATAAATATTGACCGGCGATTCGATAGCCGGCAAATACGTACAAAGAGACCAAAGGGTTTATAATTTCCTTTCTAGCTTAGCGACTGTTCCTTTAGTTCATGTAACAAGTCGTTGGTCTCGTAGAAATGTTTGTCAAGAGTAGATGGACCTTGCCTCACGTTAATAATAAAATTAAGTAGTTAATTGAACATCTCTACCCGAGTTATAATTATTTCTCAACCCATTTAAAAAAATTCGCATTTCACATTAATCTTCATTGTACTTCACATTTTTATGGATAAAAAGTAATGCGTTGAAATTTCACGAATAAAAGGTTTTTTTTTTCAAGTGCCATCGTCAACAATAAGATATTTTATTTTTCGACAATTAGACGCCGACTTCAAACAAAATTATCCAGAAGAACAAAGCTTCTTTGATAATTGGGAAACAGCTTGGGATCATCTCATCGATACAATCCGAAACAGCCAGAAGATAACATCTATGACGGACAAAGCTCTTGCCTTGCTACTGCCGACCCTATTTGCATGTACGTTTTCTTTGCTCGGTATTCTTTTTTAATAATTTATTATAGTTATAATTTATTGAAATTACAGACAATAAAGATGTGCTGATATTCTACTTGCTACCGTACGTTATCGATAGTTTAAGGAAACGGAAAAGAAGCCGTAACGAAGAAAGCCAATCACAACGAAACGAAAAATTGACTGTTCCTGAAAGGTGGGCATCGTTTTTTTACATGTCGAGGTAAATACAATGTTGATAAAATTTGATTTTATTCGTTCTTATTCAATTATAATAAACACTTTGAAGATATCTTTGTTATGATAGACAGGATAAGGTCTTGAGTCTGTTGTAGAACAGAGAGAGGAAGATCTTCGGTCGAATCGTCGAACGTTTCAACCAACACCGGTTTTCATCGGACCAACGGTTAATATATCTTACAATAGTAAACGACGTGATTTACAAGACGGATTCCGCGTTGCATTCGGTCGATTTATGGTTCAAGATATTTATCGTATAGGACTGTGCCTATCCAGAATAAGCTCTATATGGAATACTTTTAGATAAAGATAGGGTAAATCGATCGGTAAGTATTCTTGAAGACCAAATTAGGCACCTGATACTTGAGCGAAACATTACATATTTTGATTACGATGTACTATAATAACTGCTTTAGTTACAAAGAACAATTTGTTCATGATTCAATATTTTTGAAGCATATTAAATATTCTCATCCGTTGACGTCACAATACGAATGTGGCGTTCATACTTGCGACAGAATATTCAGTTTCGTAAATTCTCTTCGAAAGCATATAAACATCAACAACATTTAAAACTAACATCTAGCATTAAAAGAAAAAATCCCAAAGGACAAGTCGCCAAAAAAGAAAACGAGAGGTTGAGTCTGGCTGTAGTAAAGAGTCTATTGAAAAGCCAGAATGGGAAAGTGATAAAATGGATATTGATGAAACGCCAAATCTGGAAGGAGCGCCATTATTGACCGAACTATCAAAGAAGCGCAAAAGTATTGAAACATGTTTAATTGAAAAAAAAAAAAAAAAAAAAAAATCTCGTCGAGTATTCGTTTTGCGGCAAACTTATATGATCATCCGGATTTGTCAAGAGTACGTTCAAGTAGTATCATAAATGATGTAAATGAACTGATTACAAATTTCGTAAGCACGATAGGGAACAAGGTCTTAAATTGCATAAATTCTCAGTCAAATGAGAGTGATCTTCTTTAGGAGATCACTGTCACTGTTTATACTGATATTTTTCACGCTATTTATAGCGTGAAAAATATTTTCGACACAAATAATTCTCCACTGAAAAAAGTGCTCACCGAGTGGAGTTGTTTAAAACAATTTGAAAATCTGGGCACGTACATTCCTCCAGAATCATATCCGTTGAGAGAAAGGCAAGAATATTACAACAAAAATGGTACACAAATTTTCAAAATGGTACCCGTGGTTGTGCAGTTCATTTCAATCCGAGCTGCTTTGCAAAAAAAAATCGATTACAAGGAATACTGGAAAAAAAACTTTGAAATGCACAGAATATTTGAAAACGATACTGAAGTGTATTCGAATTGTATTTAAGGCCCATTGTGGAAAAAAATATCGTCGAAATTTGATAAACAGATCGTTGTTCCGATTTTTCTTTTTTTTTCGACGATTATGAAAATAATAATTTTCTCGGAAGTCATAAAGGAATATCAAAGCGTGGGGCTGTCTGCATATCGATACCGTTGCTATCCCCGTAATTCGCATAAAAATCAAAGAACATTTACCTTTTAGCCTTGTTCAATACTCTTGACCGAAAAGTATTTGAAAATCGCCTCATCTTCAGTCGAAGCATTGACGAATTGCGCTTCCTTGAAACTGGAGGTATTACGATAAAAATTGAAAAAACGGAAAAACGAGTATTTTTTGTTTCAAATTGGCCCTGATACTTGTAGGCAATTTAGGGTTATATTCCATTTTAGGCTTTAACGAAAGTTTTAATTACAACAGTTTTTGCCGGTTTTGTCTTATCGAAAAGAAAGATATAAATTTCGTTTGCAAAGAAAATCATTTATTACTTGGTACAAAGTTAAATTACAGCGAATGCTTAATAATAAAAAAAATCACCCAAAGTGACCGGCATCTCTGAAGAATGTGTTTTTCACTGCGTCCCACATTTTTATATTATCGAGAACTTGTCAGTAGACGTGAATCGCGATTTGTTAGAAGGTGCCTGCCAGTATGATTTGGGGTTAATCCTAAACGAATACATTGTAAATAGGAAATATTTTTCGTTGCAGCAATTGAATGATCGATTTTGCAGTGTTTACTACGGCACCAGCAAAAATAAACGTCCTGAAGTTTTGTGGACTCATGTCAAGGATTGTCATTTAAAAATGACGACGTCAGAAATGTTATGCTTCATTCGGTATTTTTGCATTATCATCGGCCAGTTTGTTCCTCACAATGATAAGACTTGTACATACACTTGCGCAACAATGTCGAAATGGTTGCGAGTACAGATGTTGATTTCGAATTTCATAAGGTGTTACGAGTAAGCATCTTGGAATA
The DNA here is from genome assembly GCA_946811545.1 of Netelia fuscicornis. Lineage (NCBI taxonomy): Eukaryota > Metazoa > Arthropoda > Insecta > Hymenoptera > Ichneumonidae > Netelia > Netelia fuscicornis. The sequence continues at coordinate 26,684,604 of OX328016.1, forward strand.
CTTACAATTATTAACGACTGTTCTGAGTGTATGAAACTGAAACATCATTTCTTGGTTCATTACCCTTCGGTATTAATGATGTCAGATCCGTTTTGGAATAATGGTCGTCAATGAAATTTGAAAGTTAATATCGAGAGGACAAAATTACGTCTCGAGCTTCTGTCAATAGAATCAATGTCTGCAAAACTATTGCGATAAAATACCAGCTGCGACTGAACAACGTATTTTTATACGCTGCATGTTCGAAAAAAATTTCGTATAATGAATCATCAACACGTCAAATATCAGCTTTTGATATACCCGGATTTTTGTCCATACAACAACTATTGCCCGACACTATCCAAATAACCAAAGAAGCTACGATTGTTGATAAAATAAGCATCTGCGATACTGTCGTCAAAAAAGAAAGCGTGATTATGGGACCATCTAAAGATGGACCAGTTCTATTTGTGATAAGCTCAATAATTATCGATGAGAAAAATGTTTATTTTATTGTTAAAGAATTAAACGATATTGGTTTGAATTATCACTTCCAAGGTCATGAAATATTCTTATATAATTATACCTTTCAGTTATTAAATTTAGAAGAAATGTTTTGTGCTAAATTTACTCATATTTCACTTTTGCATGGCGGCGCAAAAATTATCATAAAGAAATGGATATGAACGTTTAATTAAATACTCTTCATTACTGTAGTTGTCAATTTTTCCGTTCGCTTTCCAATGAGGATTAGGAATAACATTGAAAATATATGAAAACATCGAAATTCATAGTTAATAAAAAAATTAATCTTTTTATCTACAAAAACATTTTAATTGTATAATTGTAGACTTATTTTCCAATTTTCTTATTTTTTAGACCTATTTTGTAGAATTTTGTATCTTATTATAAATTGTAACGTAGTTCGTTTTTGGTACTCGAGGAAAATTAAAGTAAGTGTCACGGGATAAATTGAAACAACTCGTAGTTTAATAAATGTTTATTTAAAAATACACATCACTCTTGTTTTCATTTCAAGTTTCGTGCGAAAAAGACACCCCCACCCCCGTTAGGCAGCGCGCGAGTTTTTACAGAAGTCTTATAGCTAGAAGCTTTGGGTAGGGGAACCCAGTAAGGGGAACACGCAGAATGCTGCCGCGTGGCAGGAATCGTAAGTTATTTAATACTAGGGAATTTGGTAGGGCGAATCCACACGAGAAGTGACAGAAATCCCTGGGCATTTCTTATAAAGCAGAACGTAAAGTGCTGCCATCTTGGGACATCCGTCAATTGGCAATATATGTATTACATAAATGAGATAAAGGTAAGGTGTCGGTAAGAAGGTTTTTATTATATCGTCCCTATCTACAAAGTAGTATGTCCTGCTTCGCGCTATTTGCGATGTGCCGTGAGCTATGTACAGTTAGCCCCTCGATTTTTACTTTTACATCTTTTTTTTTAAATTTATAACGATTGTTCGTCGTTTGTTTGTGATTGTTTGGTTAATTAAAACGTTTGTTTGATGATATTTTTTATCAAACAAACAAAACAAAAATGAGCGTTAAGTTAGCCGCAAATTTTTGAAATTTTGTCTGATTTGATTTTTTGAAACGCCAATCGATTCGCAATCGTTTGTTGGAAACAAATAATATGATTCGAACGTTTGTTTCATCGTTGTTTTTCCAAAAAATCAATAAATAAAATATTGGTTCGTCGTAGCTTTCACACTAGTTTCTTGCTTGACCAGACTTAATATCTGTCGCGTGCATGTAATAATATAGCCTACAATTCATTTTGCGGCACGGAATTACTTGATCAAGTTTGCAAGATTTTGTTAACTTTACAAATCCTGGCCTTCAGTAGTTCAGTACATCTCATGTTGAGCAATATAAATAAACAAAATTGAGAATATTTTTTCTTACCATACAATTGCGAAGATGCTCAACATGAGATGCACTCAACTACCGAAGGCCAGGATTTGTAAAGTCAACAAAATCTTGTAAACTTGATGAAGTAATCCCGTGTCGCAACATGAATAATTGCAGGTTATATTGTTACATGCACGCGACACATATTAAGTCTGGTCAATCAAGCCAGAATCTAGTGTCGAAGCTACGACGAACCAATATTTGATTTATTGATTTTTTGGAAAAACAACGATCAAACAAACGTTCGAATTATATTATTTGTTTCCAACAAACGATTCCTAATCGCTTGGCGTTTGAAAAAAATCAAATTAGACAAAATTTCAAAATTTGCGGCTAACTTAACGCTCATTTTTGTTTTGTTTGTTCGATAAAAAATATGATCAAACAAACGTTTTTAATTAATCAAACAATCACAAACAAACGACAAACAATCGTTATAAATTAAAAAAAGATGCAAAAGTCAAAATCGAGGGGCTAACTTTACATAGCTTGTGCCGCCGGACGTGCTCCTTCTAAGTGCCCACGGTTCACTTAATTAGCCGCTCGTGGCGCACCGGTGTCGTGATGCCTCTTCGATGTGTGTCAACTTTGATACCGGCGTGGGCAGTCGTGCATCGATTGGCGGCGTGTCGATTGCGCAAGTGTGGAAATCAACATGGCTGCGGTCGTGACACGTGCGCGCTCGTGTTTTTGTTGTTTTCGTGTTGTCTTTAATTATTTGGTGTTGTGCGCGTATTTACGTCGTTGTCGCCTTTTCTGTGCAACAGCAGTTAGTAGTAGGTGCGTGTGTTTTATTTTTAGCGGTTTTATGCTGTTTCATGTTTCTCAGGTGGTGTTCAACCGGTTCTTTTTTTATTATTTCGCCTGTTAGCGGACGTTGATTAATTTATTGTTACCCGACGCCAATCTCTGTATTACACCAGGTAAGCTTCGTTTTAATGCGTGTTCTTGTTTTTCCCATTACTAGCTACTGTGTTGTTTTCCAGGTGGTCGAGATGCAGACTAACTTTTTGGCTGCACTTTCTTGCTGCTACACCTGGCTTCCTGGACGTCGTCTCCGCCTACGTCAGTCCTATAGTCCTGCTCAGGCTCTCTCGCCACTGGTGAGTTTGTCTGGTGTTTGAGCTTACCCTCAAGGTTGCTCACCCGCTGACTCCGCTGTCGCAATACCAGGGTATTGCGCTGCTCCACCGGGGCTTTTGCTATCTTCGAGAGGTTTGCTCCGATCAGAACCAACTTCAGGTACCTTATTCTTGTTCATTTTATTCACTTTATATCCTTCTAGGTTGTTTATTGTTTACGCGATTTATTTGTTTAGTCGCCATTTCGTGGCCACTTACCGAACCTGATTTGTTAATGTTATTTTGTTTTATTTACAGGTCACGTGATCATCCGTCGTTGGACCGCTACAAAATACAATATTATTTGTTATTATTATTAATATTAGTAATGATTTATTATTATTCTTATTATTATTACTATTGTTTACTAGCTTTTTACGAAAAATACAGTATATAGAGTATTTATTCAATCACAGGGAATCAATTTTTTCGCTAAGGACTTTAAGGATTTTAAGTTTGTCCACGTAGTTTTTATTGTAAAGACTTGAAATTTGTTGGGTAGTCCATTGGAATTTGTATCGTTATGTGTCGGTTATATTTCACAATATAACATACAAATTTTACACAAAAATTTTTCAGAATTTTTACTGAGAGGAATGTAATAATTATGCTACGTGCTAAAATTTGTACACGCTTGAAAGTAAAATATTTGAAACTATGTCAGTTTTTAACTGTTTGCACATTTTTTACCGGGTTCAAGTTTTTAATGTAATTTTGACCGAGATATCACGGTAAAAATTAATAAGAAATTCTCTCCGTGTGATGATAGTTCAATAATATCACTGGATATATATTATATCACAAATAACAAAAACATACACAACTAACAACAACTATTGTAACGAATTTCATCTTTCGGATGAATTCCACCTCATTTTCCCTCTCCCCAATCGAGATTCGGTTTAGAGTGGTTCAGCCGGTCACCGTTGTAAAAGGATCGATCAAGCAGAACGATCGAGACGATCGACGAGTATAGATAGTCTTCGTGCGAATACGACAATACTCCGTCACGAGATCAATTAAAATTCTCCGAACTGTCGCATACATATAACGGTTGGATCTGTTTCGACTTTACCAACCGTCATCGGACTACCGGAATCACAATCACTTGGCCGCCGAGAGTACCGCATACAACGGATCCAGAGATCGGCAACCAAAATCCGGATCATCGGTCAACTTGGCTTCGACAAGATCAGGAGAACTACGAGGATACAGATCATCCTGCCACGGAAGCCACGACGAACGGTGTGATCGACTACAGCGGATCATAGAGTCGCCGTTATAAAAGTTCACTGTCGAACTAGGGCGAACAACTTGTATGTATCGATTTAATTGATATAATCCGACCAGTCATGATCAGTAAGCCACGTTCTATATTTTAAATGGGTCAAAATAATCCATAAGTCCACGTTCTTCTAGATCGTCTTTGTTAATGCGCTCTAAATCATACGCCGAAGACCCCCTCATAAAAAGCGAGATTTAACCGAAATGGGAATCAATCCAAGTAGCATTAGTTATAAAAGTTGATGATTGTTATTCTAATAAACATATAATATATCTGTCAATAAATTTGGTTATGAATCTTACACTATAAAAAATGAATTTTGATATAACAACGTATAAGGCTTGACGCTCTGTAGACGCAATAGACACCATAGTATAACTAGTATGGGCACTCTTTGTCGGCACTTTGATCTTTTTGTCGTCAATTTTCCGCCATGTTTTTGGTCTAACCTCCAGTGACGGATCATTTGTTCTAGGAACCCGCGGTATATTGCTATCTCACCAGGGACGTATATAAATTTTATAAATAGAAAAAAGAAATTTTTTAATTTAAAAATTATCTAAAAAATAAAACAAATAAAAGCTTTTTTTGTCAATAAATTGAAATTATTAGAGATAGATTTATTAGAGATAAAATATATTAGATAAAATTGATAAAAAGATGAAAATATATATAAACTAATTTATACAGATTAGAACCGATTGTATACATAAATAAGAAAATAAAAAAGTGAAATGGTTTGCATATTTTATTATTTTAAAACTAATTGTTATTTATGTCTATCATTATTATTATAAATCATTACATAAATATAGGAGTTCGGTAATCATAAGTAAGGTAAAAATATATGATTACATCAATCATTTATTAATTACATAATGACATACAAACATCTATTACAAAATTACATTAATTATACAATTAGTGAATAAAGCCATACATATCATAGAAATATACAGCCAATTATTCCAATTGCATACATTCGATCTTCAAAATGATGACTGTAAACTCTGTTGGTTGTGTATAAATTTTCTGCTGTTTTCAACATTAAATCGGGGGCGATTGTAAAATATTATCCACTTCCTTGCCCTAAAATTATTACAAATTATTTTTTAGTATAACATTCATTGAAAAAATTCTTCCTCTCAGTCTACCTTTCATTATCTTTAGGAAAGCGAGAAAAAGAACACTCTGAATTTGCAATCGTATTTCTGCAATTTTTAACACTGCACTTTTTGTACCCTTTGATTTTATACATTTTTTTGATTATAATGTATTATTTACCGACGTTGTTTTAAAAAATTTTAACCTCTCAACTGACTGTCACAGGCTTCACATCACCACTTATGAAACAATTTTCTGATTGGTGGCGCCCAAAAACATGGCGGATGGATGCGCAGAACGGATCGACGCGAACCTCGCAAATGCTCGGAGTGCCCATACTAGTTATACTATGTAGACACTTTCCGGAGAGGTATACGTCTTTACACTGCAATGGTCGGTTTCTAACTGAACGAATGCTTTGTTGTCGTGGCCTTGGAAAGTCGAAAAGGGGGGAGGCTATATACCTATCACTTCCAAGAATATTTTCAACATCTGCCGCTTGGTAAAACCAATAAATGCCTGTGGAACCCCCAAAATTCCCTTCTCAATCGATCTGTATTGCAGCGACGCGCCACTTTGTGATCCATTGTAAAACTGGAGATGAGTACCCGTCGGTCGCACATCGACGTAGGAAAAATTTTGCTACACACATAAGGTTTGAAATGGCATGAGAGTTGGAATACTGAGGTACTTATTCGACGCTGGTTGCGTACTAATTTCGTGTACTTGGAAATTGTTTATGTTAACCGTACTGCATAAGTTTCCTGCATGGACGTATAAATATATGGACGGAGCCTTTCTCCGTGGGAGCGAAGCCACAAAGGTAAGGGGAATGAAAACCTGCTGCAACGGATATGATGAACCAAGATGGGCGGCGGCGATATCTATGTTCACGGTGCGATGACAAAGTAGTAAGGCGGTGGGGATAGATTACGGGGGTGCAACGAGAGAGGCATGTCGAGAGTAGCCCCGCGAAGCACTTGCTTCATTTCGTAGCCGAGAAATAATTTGGAGGTAAAAACAGTGGAATGCTCTTTTGGAAATATATATGCAATTTAATTTTATGTGTATAAAAAGGTACCATTGTGGCCGGCCGTTCATGATCGTTTTTATTATTGTCCTTCAAATAACACCATTATTAGCTATTTCATTACGCCCTAGGAAATATAATCTAATATTTATGTATTTTGCAGCGATCGCCCTCGTCAGGTGCACAACACGTTTTTCCAAAGCGTTTATCAAGTAAATAAACTGAAAGGTTGTGACGGTTATGACAAGTCGAGCGCGAAGTGTCTTCGACCACTGCACACTTTTGTTACACCAACGCCGCATGCCGTGAAAATAGACGCGTCTTAGCATACATATATCTATTATATATATAGGTGAAAAACTGACGAACCAAGATGGCTGACACGTATTTTCTCTTCGCCCCTGTGGCTTCAACCCCCGCATGCATAAAAGCACTTTGGGCTTCGTCCATATATTTATACGTCCATGGTTTCCTGTAATGAAATGAGGTATGCCGTAAAAAGGGACATTGATCTTTTGGACTTGCGGTATCTACAGTGACCGTCCGTATCTTCGGTGTTGCTCATGGATTTCCTGCTGACCTGCAGAATTCTCGTAGCTCGTGCTTTCTTCGTCAATTGATAGATGTCGCGAGAAGGCTGAGACCATGCGGAGCGTGGGAGGTTACGAGCTAGCGAGCGAAAGAGACGAGTCGCGGTTACGGGTTTTTAAGGGGGGACGTAGGGAGCGCGGCGCGCGTGTGTTCGATGAAGGCATGCGCGAGACCCGAGAAAGCCAGACACGGCGAGCGAGTCAGTGCATGGCGGCCCGAGCCCCTTATCGCATATATCTTATGGTAGTCGATAGCCGATCGTCGTAACACGCGAGAACTGTTCCCGTGTCTGTGCCCCGATTGTCAATCGACGTTAACCTATACAATTATTGTTTTTACATGGACAAGTGCGTGTACTCGATTGTTTTGTTTAGTTTAACGAGTGACAGTGCTGATGCTGAATTCTTAGACGGTCACGAGGGATAAGCTGCCCGAAACTCGTGAGTTTGTACATTCTTACGTATGTACTCATATACAATTATACCTGGATGATGCATCTCGTTGAATCTCTCTTATCGAGTATACACGATCGGCGCGCTGTTCCACACCTAGCGCCACGCGCGTCTGTGTGTACTACGATGTGCAAATCCTCCTCCACTGACTCCCCTCTCTCCACCCATCTACCGACGTTTCCCCACTGCCACAAGCCAATGAATATTTTTCACGCATTTTAGGCGAACGACCAAAACTTTGATGTCCCGATACCGACGGATATTAGTAGTTGTTCATTCGTACAAATTTCATGCCCGGTGTCAATTCACGGCGATTAATCAGTGACTCGAGACATATTTTCTGATACGGATGTGTAGTACCAAGTGGATAAAGCACGCTGTACATCGACGAGCATCGTTGTATCAAGTTTCCGGTACAACGTTCAAAAATCCTTTTAAATTCGTTAAAGTTTGTCTCTTGTGGACAAAGTATAGGAATTTTTTATCCGATGAGGGTCTAACTCGCTTAACGAAAAAAAAAGAAGAAACAAAAAAAAAAAAAAAACGACAGAATGTACGGTACACGACGAACGTCTAGAATTCATCGGCTGGTCGCTGGTTTTTACTCGCGCAGAAATTTCCCAACAACCAAACAAGGTGAAAACAATCCAGCACGAACAAGTAGAGTTGCCAATAGGCGTAACAAAGTGCAGCGAGAGAAAAAAGAACGGCACAACTGCGCGATTAGCCAGAACTTATTCCCAAATTCGTCACGAATCGAAGAAAATAACCTTTTTCACGATAATGCATGTTCGTTTTGTCGGTATGTATTATATAAAAAATTCACATATTTCGAGTTACTGCTGACTCTTTATACATACTTTGACATTTTTTCCCTTAATTGTGCATACCAACATTCGCAGATTTAGAGTGTATCGGTGTCGGTTCGACCTTTCAAATCGTTCAAATCGGTTTTTCAGTAATACCTCGAATCCTCTAAAAGAGCGGCAATTAATATACAGACAAGTCCAAAATGTCCGACACAAAATTATTAAAATTATTGAATTCTCCGTTCGGATATCATTTGAATAGTAATAGCGTTGAAACGTAATCGTTGTTGTTGAGATGATTTTTCGTAATATTTGGACGAAGAAATTGATTAATCCGATGTGTACGATCGTAATTAAAAACCAGACGGAGGAAAACTTCGTCGTTATAATTGTAGTCGATGAGAACTAAGGACAAAAGGAAACGGAGACGGTGCCTAACGTCAAATGGTCCATTAGTTTCGATCAATGCTGCGATCATCATTATCCTGTTGACGGTAGCGTCGCGGAGAGAGCAGGAGAGACAGAGAGAGAGAGAGAGAGAGAGAGAGAAAGAGAGAAGTTTTGTCGTGATATTGTGCTCAATGTCCATTTGTAAATGAATATGTATCATCTCTCAACATCTCTTTGCCCAAATTTTTCAACCAGGCTCATCGACCCGGCAAAACGTTTTGCAAAAAACCGTTCGTTCTCTTTCGTTCTGTTTCCTATTTGTATTTGTTCGCCCTCTGTATCGTACTACCGTACGCGCCGCTGTACGTGACATGACCGCTAAATCGATGAACCTAGCCGATGATCAATCAGGCTGTGTACCCCGACGCCACATGACGATTGACGTATGAATGGCAATATATTATGACCTTGAGATAATTATGCCTTTTTTTTTATAGACATACAGGTTTGCAGGCGGCTTCATATATGTTACAATTTTTGTATATATAAATGACAAATTTGCATATAGCCATACAATTAGATAATTCATTTGGACTAGAAAGTTTTTTTTAAATACCCGGTTGAGCATTTGACGGGAAAACATGGACGCTTCGAAAGTTTCCCATATAAATATTCTAGTTTTATTAGTTTTAGTCAGTTTTCCGATCAAACGAAAATATTTCCTTTACTTTTAGCTGAGCGATGAAAAGAGGATGAACGAAGACAAAAACGCTCTTTTTGCCATGTGCGTTGAAAACATTACTCGTCCGAAGGCTCATTGAATTTGTTTTCACAATGTTCCTGCGTTGTATCATCGAGAGATGGTTATACATTTAAAAAAAATTATTTGCATAACACTTCGCGATCGAGGACGTGGCGGAAGAAATCCCATCGTTCTGTAAGTGGTACAAAATGATCCCTCTAAGGGAAAACAGCTGTAAAACGAGTGTATCCAGCCTTTTCTTAAACTTAAAATATTTAAGGAGAAGCTATTCAATTGAACTATTATACAAATTTATTAAGCGTTGAATCACATAAGCCATTAGAAATAACGTTTATTAATGTTTTCGTGAAGTTCTACTAAAGGATCATGGCCGCAAAATGATCGCCCGAGTTCGGGTAAAATAATCCAGAGATCATTTTACCCCACTATTCAACATTGAAGCAAGAAATAAAATATTCAATAATATTTTTTAGTAGATTTATTGTAGATTCAGTCTAGCCAACAAGTTTAAACGACTCCGTCTTAATTGCACAGGTTCGCAAAAAAGTCGTATATGCTGCGTGTCAAATTATTTTTTTCCGGCATATTTTTTCCCGCTGAACACGAGTCTGAAGTCAGAATTAGGGTTTACTGAGCAAATAATGAAGAAAAATCCCAAAAACTGATCAAAATGACGGCCTTGTAATTTTGTCTGCATAACAATAGCATTCTTATGCTGTTCGTCGTTTCCTGAATCTTTTGTCCACAAATTACCTATGCACTGGATTTCTGCAGCGCTTTTTTCCTCTCTCTTGAGTTTCCCTTTGTAATATCCAATAGTAATCTGCAAACACATTTACTCCCCACTGTCCCTAAAATCGCCGCTCAAAACCCTTCAGATCTTGGTAAAATCTTTCGCCTTGCTCTTCACTAAAGTCTCCGTTATTTTCCGGACATTGATCGATATGAGAATCAAGAGAGTGAATTATTAAATACCTGGCCCGATCACAGGCTATTCAGCCGCCCCAGGGGTGATAACCTTCATATATCCCCAGGCCTAAGTATGAGGGATTTCCGTCTTTGACGAGGACAATGTCAACTCGTCTTCGGACACACTACACCATCATTCTCATATTATAGCGCTTCCCTGCAAATCAACGGCATGGAATCTGCAAGTCGCGATAATACTCTATATCTTCGATATTCGAACTTCGTCATTATTATTCGGTTTACCGAGCAGACCATGAAGAGTTGACGGGTAACGTGCATGCATATTTAGCAAAATTTAAGTTGGTGGCTCGTCTTATTCAAATTGGAGATCGAAGGAAGGCTTAAGAAGATTAATCGAGAGTACCTACACTTGGGCGCAAGGACATTTCTAGAAAGGACCAAGTTTTACGAATATAAGTATATCCTGCATATAAGTATATGCATTTCTCACTTACTGACCGCACATGTGAGTCTGAAGTCCAGAAGTTTCCGACCCTCCAGGGTCGATATCGTTCTCTTATAAACAGTAAAACTGGAAGGATATATCCTTTAGTACTTAATTATGCGGCAATTGCTAAAAACTTCTAATAAACAAGTCTTCAAACGGTTTAAAAAATGGCGTTAGTGCAGAGTCATTTTTATAAACGCTCAAACTTGCTTCGATAAAAAGATTCAATTTCGTGGTACCAAGGCCTCGACAGAAGGCGGAGTATTGTAATATTAGCGTCGATGCGAAATTTGTACAACTAAACGAAGACAAATTTTTAAAAATATAAGCGCGATTAAGCATAGAGGGCCTTTCGGGTCATGATGGAACAGGATAGGAAAAAGCACTGCGTTGCTAACTACGCGAAACGTTGCCTTCAGCCAAGTGAACATAGCCCGTGTTGGTCCGACAAATCTCACGATCGGCTTTGCACGATCTAACTTACATTCTCGTGATTTCCCCTTCCATGTATTTTTTTTTCGAAACCGGCCTTTTTCGTCTTATTTCTTGCCCCGAGCGCGGGCGTAACGCACCTCGGATCACACTTTTTCGATCGAACTTTGCCCCCTCTTTCATTTCGTGATATTCGTTTTTTCTCGAGCCTTCATCATTGCCTTCATCGTTTGAATTGCCGCGTGGTGCGGCCGACGCCGCCACAGTGTAAACACTGTAGGTGCTTATACTCTTCGTCCGATTCACGGTGCTTCCGAAATATGCCGCGCGTTTTATAATATTATATAAATAGAACCAACGTGGCGATGCTAATGGTGTCGTATTTATGAACATTCATATATAGAAACGAACCGGTTTCTGACGACGATGAAATTGGAGGACATGCCACGAGCCATAGTCCGGCCTGCGATGAAACGTATATTATATTTATAGGAACTTTGTACGCATATTCATGTAACCATAATTTCTTTCGAAAACTTTAATGAAGTCGATCCAAGCATGTCTCCGTGGTAAAGATCCCGCAGTTGTCTACTATATCGATCGAGCAGGCCCATCCAATATGGAAACCAATGAATATTCCGAGACTTACATCTCAAGGCCGATTGATCACACCTATTCTTACCATTGAATTTTTTTCCATCTATCTTATTGGCCAATAAATAAATTATACCAAATTGAAAATTATATTGTTTCCCTCCTCGGAATTAAACAAAAAGTGACGATCTACTTTCCACACAATGGGAACTTCGAGACGTGCCATTTTTGTTGAAACATTTTAATCTTATAAAATACAAGTAGCAATAAAGTCGAATGGAGTCCCGAGCAATAGCTCAACGCAATAAGACGTGTGAAAGACCGCTCGAGCATTTCAATTAACCTACAGTAAGAATAGTAATTATTGCTTTGTCCAATCAAAGCAGCGCCTTGCGCGCACGCGTACGCGTGTGTATCAAAGTCATCAAATTTATAAACTTATATATCTACACATATCTATAGAGTGTCAACTACCTGGAAAAGGGTTATAGTAAGTATGCCATAATATTTCCAAACGGAAAAATTAGCAAAACTCTACTCCAAAATGGAGGAAAGTAACATCCAAGCTAGATAGAGCTCTGATCAACTTATGAACAGAAACGTTAGCATGGAGAGTATGCTCTACATTAACCGTAGGAGGAAAAAGAAAAAACTCTGATGAGGAAGAACTAGCATTCTAAACATTTACAAAGAAAAGGGGAAAGGCGTAAAAATAATAATAAAATCTCCATAACTCGTGATCATACGGGCCAACAAAATCAAGATAGTGACAACAGAAGACCAACTCCTGTTGTAGTCAAATCAAGTACATTACCAAATAATCAATAACTACAAACGCAACTACATCGGGTCTATAGGCAGCAAAAAGCTGAGCTCAAACACGATGGTAGAACAAACTGGCAAATCAGATGCCGAAATTTAGCAGCGAAAAATTTTATTAGAGAGTTTCTGATAACCAATAAAATAGAGCACCATACCTTTAGTGATGAATTATGTAATAACAAGAGAGTCATAATCAAAGGAATTAAACCAACGCGATATGAAATAGGAGAATTAGAAACAATAATAGAAACGGAATGGGGCATCAAACCACTACGTATAATCCCATTTACGAGTATCAACATCTATACGATAGTGATATTTCCACCAGAAACTAAACTCACCGAAATCTACAAGAAAAACAAACTCAATGTTGGCATCATGAAATGCGAAAAATACCTACGTAAAGGAAATAGAGCCCCGCAATGTATCAAGTGTCTTGCATTCGGGCATATAGCAACAAACTACGAGCATGAAGAAGTTCGGCCAGCAATAATAACCGACGACAAAATAATATGCACACTGTGTAAAAATGAAGGTCATAGCGGAAAAGACAGAATATACTCGATTCGAGAAGAGCAAATGAAAAAAACGCATCAATCAAACTCCAGTTAAGAGATCGCAACTTCGTGAAATGAAAATAGCCGCTCCGATACTAAACGATACAAACTTTCCTAGGATGAAAATACCACACAAAGAAGACCAGACCAATAATGGGCCATGCGAGAAACCAGAAGAAAATATACCAAGTCTAGCTCAAATCATCAACCGTGAGCAAAATATAAACAAATATCGAAACGATCTGGAAATAAACAAAAACCAAGTCCAGCGCCCAAATCTTAGCAAACCCAACCCTACGTTCAATTACCGAACACCAACAAAACTCATGGTCACCGAGATAATAGTCAAAGCATATGTACGATGGCCAAATAGACATAAGCCACATGAACGCAATATTCACACTAATCGAATGAACTGGATAAAGAATCGAAAGTCAAATACACACTCGGAGGACCCATCGGTGCGGCGCGTATAGTGCTAAATCGACAGTGGGTTTCGTTACAAAATTCATAGTAATAATCCAATGTAACATTTCGGGCATACATTTATGGATAAATGAGATGAGAAATATTGTCACGAAATACAATCCACACGTGGTAATTTTAAACGAGGCCAATGGCGCATAATTCGGGCATGCATCTTGCCGCCAATAAATTATGGGACATAATGTCTGTTACCATTATACAACGAAACATTATTTTAAAAAATTAAGATTTGTTAAAAAAAAAAAAAATAAAAACACTAAAACAAGCCGCTGGGCTACCAACAACATTCTCGGCCGAAGATCTCTGGCAGATGACCGGTGAATAACCGTTCCTGTTACGCCTTGGATAAATACATCGAGACTGCCTAAATAAGCTCCGAAACCACACATATCCCTATCTGAAAGGACTCACAGCGGATGACTCTCAGCCATACGTAAATCCATCAGCAAAGCATAACATACTCCATCCAATAATCTAATCATTAACTCTCATTCTATATAAAACCTCACCTCACTATGTATATATTCACAAAACCATACACCTCTCATTAGCTTTAAGGAAAATGATGTAAAAACCTCATCGTTTTCGTCCTGCGCAGCAATTTTCAAATCGTCTATTTTGTCTCAAAAAAATGTTCCAATATCTTTGGAAAAAAATCGTACAATTTTTTCTAAAAAAAAGAAATTGAAACTTGTACTGCTCCCTTTACGATCACGGTTAAAGAAATGTGCTAAAACAATTGTACTACGAAAGGTGTCCTACTCAAAGAAGAACAAAAAAACAGCCAAAAAATTTTGTTTTCAAAACTGGGTGCCAATTGTAAAAAAATATCGTAAAATTTTTTTACAATAGTAAAAATGAAGGTAAATTGCTTCTCTTTAAAATAACGTTGGTTAAATTGGCCTAGGCCAATTACCGGCGAAATGACATAAAAAACCGTTCCGGCACTTTATACCAGAAAGTGTCCACTCAATTTCGTCCCTGACTGTAAGTAGTGTTTTTTTTACAACAAATTAGATTAGATATATATATGGCATTATTACATAATGTTTTATTATTTAAGTAAAAATTTTAACAATTAAACATTTACTTGCAACACTAACTTATACTTCAATAACAAACAATTGAGCAAACAAATTCAATGGGAGCGATGGCTTTGCATGGTTATTCAAGTACAAAATTTAAACTTTACTAAACAATGTAACTTATATTTAAAATTTTAAAAAATCGATAACATACATTTGAGCAAACAGATTCAATGGGAGCGATGGCTTTGCATGGTTATTCAAGTAGAAAATTTAAACTTTACTAAACAATGTAACTTGTACTTAAAATTAAAAAAAATAAAAAAAAAACAATAACATACATTTGAGCAAATAGATTCAATGGGAACGTTGGCTTTGCATGGTTTTAGAAAGTTTGGATAAATTTGGCTCATAACTTGTTGTTTTAAGTTTCAAACACGATTCTAAATTTTCATTTGTTAATTGGCTTCTTACTTTACTTTTAATTATATTCATGCAAGGGAACGCTTTGTTCGCATAAATATGTCGATCCGAAGATAGTCAGCACTCCAAATGCCAACTTTTTCACCTCACTGTAGCAATCTGGAAGACTATTCCATGCGTCAAATATAAGTGCCTCAACTCGCGGCATTTCTTTTAAAGCTGTCCACTTTTGTTGCATTACGTGCATACATTTCTGGACCTCCAACTCTTCCAACTTACTTTGCAACTGTGTAAATTTTCCACTCCGCAAAGCTTTACTTTGAAAATCGATCAATTGCATTTCTAGAAGGCCAGTATCAATTCAAAATTGCTCAATGTGGATTTCGTTACTATTTGTACTGATTGTGAGAGGATTTACTATGAATGCTAGAGTGGTTTTGTTGGTTTTGAATTGCTCAAGTCTGTCAGCAAATTCATCTTTCATTTTTGTTATAACTGTGCTAAAGTAATTCGTGTCAACAGTTGCACTGGTTTTATCGCGATATTGCTCTAGTAATTGGAAATGAAGTAATTTACCGCTCTAAACATCTTCTGCAAAAAGAATTAATTTTTCTTCAAAACAAACCAATTCTTCTACCAAAACATAGGCTGGGTTTCCCTTTCCTTGCAGTGTTAGATTCAGCTCATTTAATTTCGCTGTAATATCCACCATAAAGTAAAATTTTTTCAACCATTTGTCGTTCTCTAATTCAGGGTGATTAATGCCTTTTTCATTTAGGAAAGTATTTATTTCATTCAAGCTCAAAGCAAAACGTTTCAACACCTTATCTTTGGAAAGCCATCGCACTTTATTGTGAAGAAAGAGGTCGGAATACTGAGTCTCTATTCCGTTTAAGAATTCTTTAAACTGGCGATGGTAGAGTGCTTTTGACAAGATACTGTTAACAATCTTGATTACCAAATTCTTGACCTCAACTATTTGGGTCGGAAATGTTTGGGCACAAAGTGCTTCTTGGAGTATTATGCAGTGAAACGTAAGAATTTCGTGGTTTATTTTGCTCTGAAGAATCGTTGTTGCCCCTTTGTTTTTTACTCTGATACTTGTGGCTCCATCAGTTGTTATTGAAACGATTTTATTTAAATCGATCTTATTGTATTCAAAGCATTTTTGCACGGAATTCGTTATATCTTCCCCTATAGTTTGTCCCGAGAGCGGTAGCAATCCTAGAAGTTCTTCTTTTGGACCTTGGGAAGGCATATACTTGACAAAAAGGGCAACTTGTGCCGTGTCTTCTATGTCGCAAGATTCATCTATAGCAAGTGATTAGGCAGAAGAAAGTTGAATATGTTCCATCTGCAAATATGTTACATTTGAAGACATTTTAGCTATTCTATCTTGTACTGCTTTAGCGGATAGTGGCAAATCTTTGATTTTTTTAAAGATTTCTGGTTTGTTTTTGAAATCACGAAACAGTTCTTCAGATGCACGTATGGAGCAATCTTTGACATACTCGCCATCTGTGAATGATTTGCCTTTTTTTTGCTATTTCTAGTGATACGACGAAGCGTGCCAGATTAACATTACTTGTAGATTGTGTGCAGTTATTTAAAATGGAGCTTGATTCCTGTTTTGTTTTTGGAGCTCGTCGATAGCTTTTTCTCGTTCTTCGCCGGCTGAATATTAACTAGCAACCTAAGTATGTTTTTTAGTGAAGTGTCTCTCTAAATTTGATTTCTTATTGTGTGCGAGTTTTTCGTGGCAAATGAGACGAGTCGGAAGGCCATCTGAGTTGCATATGAAAGTGATCGACTCCGTCCAATCCCGATTGAATTGTCGATGCTCTTCTTCAGTTCTTCTCTTTTTTTTTTGTAGATGCCATGCTCGCGGTGAAGCTGTAATTAAGAATTTTTTAAATTATTATTTAGGTATCCAAAACAGCAGATGACAAGTTTTACAATTATTTACTATGTCAACGTATGCCTAAGTAAAGACATACGAGAAGCTGGCCATAATGAAATACAATTTAACAAAAAACATTTTACAACGATATTTCCCAATTAAAAATACTTACCTAAAGAAAATAAATAATTCTGTAATAATTTAATTATTAAAATAAATAATTTAGTCACGGAACACTGGTTGTCTCACTTTCTCGCGTACTGATTTATGGTACTATAAGTAAATAGTTTCGTCGCATCTGTGGGCGCCTCCCGTGTGCGGTGATCGCCGACTATGCACGAACGGACTTGACAGAACGTGTTTATCACGGTGCAGTCTGCACATTTCACTTTTTTAATTTTGTTTATTTTGGCAAATATTAGATACTTTATAGTTTACGAGTAAAGGTGTTATGCCCAGCTATGTCGAAATCAATAAAAATTGCCAAACATATGAACAATCTAAAACTGCACACACCTACCTACTTTGATCCTGAGAGTTCGAAAATAGGCTTATTAAATAACATTTTATAGGTACTTACACTTATATTTATTATTTTTACGCTAATTTTTAAATAATAAAATCTATAAAATAGATAAATAATAAAACAGGTAATTTATTAAATATATATTTTATTAAAAACACTTTCGCGGTAATACCCAACAGTAGTACCTACTTTGTTTCTTTTTTGACAATACTCATTGACTTCAAAAAAGCAGTTAGATATGTTATTCGGAAAAAAATATGTATAATATGTATTTTAAAAATGTAATACTTATTATGTTACCTATCTTTACTTCAGTTTTTTAAAATTATTATTTTATATATGTACCTACATAACTTTGAGAAGATAATTAGCTTTCAACACTGTTACTTGAAACAACGAACAATACGTCACAGCCAAAGCACTGGTGAAGACGCCAAATTGGCTTGCATGGAAAGCGAACGAAAACCTACATAGAAACATCCGACGACGGTGTTATTCGAAAGCTTCCGACGGAAGCTGTGTGGGGGGTACAAGTCGCTGATGTGAGAGATAGAACCGGTGTCTAATCCTCGTTAATCGGTTCGGAACGATTTTTAAATATTTTTGTTTTGTTTATTAAATAAATAATATTTGCGTATGGAACTAAAGAGCCGCAGCTTCATATTCAAAGAGCCGCATGTGGCTCGCGAGCCGCACCTTGCCGACCCCTGTCCTATACCCTAAAAGTCTAGAGACCCTAGGGACAATAAATTTAAACATGCGAACATGTAACAAGTAATGAGCATTGAATAAAATAATAAAAAAAAAATTTTTTTAAAACGAAGTCGAACTTTTTTCTACGTCGGAAATATTGGCATGGACTTAATTTATTATTTTCCTAAGGACCTAGTGGGATTACAAAATCATAGAATATAGTTGTCCTTCTTATGTTTAAATATTCTACAGAAACTTCGACCTTTCGTCAGAATCGTAATGGACGAGACGCAGGCCGATAATTTTCCAAATTATCGCCGTACTGCGTATGTCAAGTGTAAGGTAGGCTGGTAGAGAAGAAGTTTGTTGCTGCAGGAATAAACGGAAATGGGTGAAATAAGATGTATTTATATACAGTAATTTATATATATATATATAACGTACATACTTATATGTGCAAGTGTGGGTGCCCGTGGGTGGAAGCTTATTGCTCACAATGCCGTGTCCGTGAACACACCCCTTCGCACGCTCGCGCGCGCGTTCTTCAGCCGGCACCAAACACAAAAAATCGTACATTAAAAATAAATCCTAAAGTGGTTCTCACGTGAGAGAGAAATGATGTGCGCGTAGCGAATTATGTATATACTAAATATATATGTATGTACATACGTACTCATTGCGATCGTGCCACATCGTACGTCGTACAAGTTTCATTGAGCATTGCGAATGCAATGGTTCTCGATTAAATCCGCTTGTCCCTCTTATTATTAGACGTGTTACAACTATGCACATGGTGGATGAAAAAGACATCTGGGATGAGAAGGAATGGTTTCAAAGGATCGTTTTTTCTAATTTTTATATCAAGAAAATAATTTGAAAAGGCAATTATTTTTATATCTTCTCAGAACGCTTTATGTTTTTATGTAAAATGTCTAATGTTTCATATCGGAATCTTCGTAATGTGTAAAACGCCACGAAAACGTATTTAGAAAAATTATTTGTGCATATCTATGCATGAGTGTAAAAAGTTCAAATAGGTTTATTCAGAGAACAGCTTAACTGTTTTAACTTGTGGAAACGTGCTCTTACTTTAATAATTTCTCACTTATCCTAGTACAGCTGTTTATACAAATAGGCAGAATAAACTTCCTTGGTATCATATTTAGGGAGAAGTGGTCACGGGATTCAGATATAATGAAATCATAAAAGAATTATTTTTGAGCATAAAACTTCCTCTATGATAAAAACTGTTACGAACGTTACCTTATGATGTAAGAGAACTTCAACATTTTCGAATGCGAAGGACTATTCAATTTGGGGAATATCCATTTATTTTTCTATTTTTTTTTTTTTTATATCGAGCGTATTTTCTCATCCTTCTTTCTTATCTATAAAAATAGAAGAATGTTTGTTTGTTTGATTGTTTGTCTGTCTGTCACGAGTAAGCTCCTATACCATTCGTCTGATTGCGATGAAAATTTGGTGAATTTGTAGTCCGCACGCCCGAAAAGGTTTCTGCGTTATTAGAATAATTTTAATTGCCAAAATAAACGCGTACGGGCCAAAACAAAATTAACATTATGTATACCTATATATAGGGATTATTTGACAGCTGTCAAAGTATGCTACCAAAATGACATGCGAAATAAAAGACACGCGTTTGTTTTAACGACTCGATCGACTCGATATTACACATGTCGATTGCATAATTCATTTGACGGCGAATGTCAAATTAAGGAGGTTTATCTGGTATCGAGTAAGTCAAACGAAAAATTTGTATGACAAGCGTAGTCAATTCAGCATGTTTGACGGTGCCGCGAATGCTTAACCTCGCAAAAATTACTATTGTTCGAGACAAATTAGTTTATTCTGAATCTCATGAGTACTTAATCGATTTCATGAAGCTCTACAAATGTTCCTTAGATATTGTTTTATTAATTCTGCAATTTTGGTCAAAAACTGTTTGTCAATGATTGTGAATTTAATGTTCGTAGACGGAAAAACCACTGAAACCCATAAAGGCACGTGTTAATTTAGGAAAAATATGTTTTTATTTATGTCTCGCGAACAAGGTATCTTCGAGTCTTCAAATTTTTAAAACATGACTTTATAGATACTGATAACTATATTCTGTTTTTTTAATCAATATATATTTGTTTATTCGCTGACCAGATAAATTTTCTTAATCGTGACATTAAATCGGGAAGCGATTGGAAGATATACACGTCCGCCACAAATGAAAAATACATTAAGAGCTTCAGAAACGGACGAGCAACGAGAAGCAAGACAGGAAACAGTTAGAGTACGTACGACGACGTACAAACTTTCTTACTCTCTAAATCTGAATTAGTGAAATTTCACTAAATTTTAGTCATATTTTACTAATTCATTTACCGAAAAGTGGGTTGCTAATTAGTGAATTTAGTAGAATTTTTCACTAATCATTAATGATTAGTGAAAAATCGCTAATTCGATTACTCAAAAATGATCGCTATAAAAATTAGTAAACTTTGACTACGCAATTAGTAGTCAGCACATCTGATACGGTCATGCACCAGCCGATTGTAATTCTTCACGCGAATAATATGTAATAATCTCATACGTACCGACAAGAAAACAAAACGTTCATACACTTTTTGCTTTACCCCTTTAAAATTTTTAAAAATAAGACTCGCTGTTTCGCACTGCGTATGAACTCACTGACATGAGAAAATGGCGCCTCGGACATCACAATGGCAGAACAAAGGAAGTATCGGGTCGGGAACTGGCGCCTGTGATTGGTCGATCGCTGAGTCCTGTACTAATTGATTAGTGATCGTGTAATATCGCTAATGAATTAGTAAACTGTATTGACAATCGTATTAGTAATTTGCTTTAATAAACCGAATTTATTATTTGGTTTGCTATTCTATCAGTGAAACGATGCGTTTATCACTATTTCACCAGTAGAACATGCATTTACTAATTGAATTAGTCAATTTTTCACTAATTCAGATTTAAAGAGTAAAATAACAGCAATAACAGACGAATTAATTAACAAAGTTTTTGAAAATATTGCACATAATTACAAATAGTCATAAGAGATTAAGGGAACGTGCTATATTATCAGCAAAACATCAATATCAATTATATAAATTTCACGACTCAAAACAGAATACCATGAGAAGCTGAAATGTACAAGTCGATTGCTGCTTTTGTTAATCAAGAACAAGTTGTTAATTATTTAATTAAATTCTTGAATTTTCTTAATTTACCAGGATACCGCCGCACGTTGTAACATTAAAAATAGGCGTACCTATAATTCTTTTATCGAATCGTTGAAACATCAATCTACCACGACTTTGCAACAGCACTATGGTTTTCGGGAAAAATGTGATGAACGATCCGAATGAGACTACAATTAAAAATGGATGATTTAAAGGAGAAGATGTGCTGTTGCCACGTATCCTAATGATATCAAAATATATGCCATTCGAATTCAAATGTTCGTAGTTTCCAGTGCGACTCGCATTTGCCATGCATATCAAGGAAGCACATGGACAATCGCTACAAGTGTGTATAGTATAGATTATATTTGGAAAGTCTATTCTCCTCATATGGACAAAAAAAACAAAAAATATTGTGTGTCAAATAAATTATGACACGAAAACGGCGTTGCAACGCATGCCGGATACCGCTAGTAAAGTAATAAAATACCGCTCGCCAGCTTTCGCGATCATGTTAGGATCGCTCCTCCTATCTTTAAATAATGCCGCAGCCGGCAGAAATTCTTCGTGGCTTATTAAAGTTGTGAGAGCTTTACATTTGCTGACTTTAAATAGAGCTGACGTTGTGTCACAGCCGGTAAATGAATGTAAGAATATAATATTTTCTCTAATCTTTTCACCGTACTCTGGCTTCAGACACCGTGCGTTGTATAAGTATTGCGGAGTGCGTTCTTTTCCGGGTGTGCGAAAATAAATTTTTTTTGCGTCCTAATACGGTCAACAATACGAGTAGATCGACGTCCTCGCCTACGATGATGACTGCCTCGTGTTGAGAAGAAAAATTGATAGCAGTTTGAATAATGAGCATGTCGGCATCTTCCAAATCTTGTTCAACACGAATTCCCGATTTTAAAAGCTCTTGTAATAACATTGTTATAATGCGAGCTTTATTC
Source organism: Netelia fuscicornis (assembly GCA_946811545.1). NCBI lineage: Eukaryota > Metazoa > Arthropoda > Insecta > Hymenoptera > Ichneumonidae > Netelia > Netelia fuscicornis. Next base: position 26,707,090 of record OX328016.1, read on the forward strand.
TTGTCGTTGGCTAAGAATTTTTCTTGCGGAGTTGTTGCTGTCAGGGCCTCGCTGATGATAATGTTCGCGGAAAAGTCCTTTTTCGATCGACGAAGACGTTCGGAGGACTTTGTACCCATGAGATTAATATCTTCAGAATACCCATCGAAAACTACTACGGTATTGGTACCGAAATGATTTTGCGCGACATAGTAATAAATCGATGAATACATAATATTATAAATGAATATCCATTGTGACGTGATTTTCCCGATGTAGGGAAAAAGTCACAGCCCCAAGGCCGTTATCGGGTTTGCCCTCGCCGCACAAACCGTCGATCGTTATGCGCTCCCGATTTATTTTACTGCCGTTATAGATGTATTTTGTTAGGAGACAGTGTTGTCAGAGGGGTAGTTTCAGGGACGATGAACGGCACGGCGTTCGACCCTGACGAGGAAAGGAGTGCTCGACGTACCGAGTTACCATTCAGGGGAAAACGGCCGGCAAGTACGCTCGGAAAATTGATGTAGGTCCGGCTGCAATACCGGCGCTTCACTGTTAGATGCATCGTGCATAAGGGGAAGCGGAGGTTTTGGGATTGCGGGCGAGAGCGGGAACCTATTGTGCCGCCGATGTAAGTGCTCCCCTATGCACGATGACCATGGTGTTTCGTACTCTTCGTCCTGCGATGCGACTTTGTTTTGTAAGTCAACCCAGGTTGTAAATCTGGGCCCCGCGAATATTTACCGGACACAACAGTCGAAGAATCTTCACGACAAATTAATGTGGTGAAGATGGTTTAAAATAAGGCACACGTTAACTCACAAAAACACTTAAACTCTTTATTAACGCTTAGTACAGATGTTACGCCTTATTATTATTATTTTTAAATGTATTATTACACGCGATCGGAATGCCTACACCGCGCGGAGTCAATCACTGTTTTGTTCTTATAATGTGCATACAAATTGTTGAGATTATTGATGTTACACTTGAAGAGTTAATGAACGAATGTAACGACTTGTGAAAAACTGGTGAAAGACTACTGATGAACGAACTGATGAATGACCGATGAAAGACTGAAGAAAGACTGACTATTGATCGGAGAAAACAGACGAGCAAGACTTAGAAAATCGGACGTGGGAGGAGTTAAACAAACTATGAACTTTCTGTCGCCTAATTTGATTGGTCTCAACACGTAAAGAAGGGATGACTACCCTTGCACCGCGAAGGAAAAACCCCTGAGTCCGCGGGTATTCAGCTCGCGGCCGATGGCAATTAACGCACATCTGCAAGGGAGTCGTAGTTTTCCAAAAAACCAATTATAAGGATGAATTTTTATAGAACCCTTCAGTACGTGATTTTTCCGAGTTTGTGCGGCTTGCTAAATTGACCGTAAAAAAAATTGTGCAGCGCAGATTTGCTGTCGACCGAGTTTGGAAATCCCCACGACCGCGTTTGCTCCTCTGTCTCTCCCTTTTTATGTATTATTCAAAAAACATAGAAATTCTTCATCGTTCCGTTCGCGACGGAACACATGGGGATACGATTTTCGGCGTACTCGCAAGATCTCGAGTAACGTCGATAATTGCGATTTCGTTGAGGTAAGTATTGTGTCGAGCGAGAGGGCAGTAGCTCTCGGTGATAGATTTCATATTTCGTAGGATCAAAATTTGATTGGCTGAAACTCAGTCGTTATCGTGTCTCGCTCTCGCTTACGCGTCGTACGTAAGTCGCGCTCTCTCCCTCTACGCGCCCGCTCTAGAGTCGTCGGTTGTCTCTCGCCGAGGTGAGAGGTGTAAGTTTGCGTACGTGCTATAAGGAGTTCTGTGTCGACCTGGCTCCGTATAGACGAGATAATGACTTGGGACGTTTTAGGATTTTTGGTGTTCGCGGTAACGATTTTACCCTCAGGATTTTTCGGATGTGAATTAGTGAAGATTTATGTTCTCGTTTTCCGATCGGGGCTCAGCCTCTCGAGAAAGATTAACGTTTTGGTGCCATCTCGGAGTGACCTACCCCGACCCTCTCTACCAGAATCGACAACCTGAGCGGCCGAGCGTTTCCGGTTTGTCGATCTCGCTGGCGCATCCAGATGGACCGGATTGTCACTTCCGGCGAAACAAAAGTGACCCGATCCACGCAGGTAAGTTCGTGAGGATGGAGGGGCCGGGTCGTTCCCTCCCGACCCCCAGGTTGTGTCGGTTGTCGATACCGGCAATACAAAAATCGACTGGCGCTCTGCCGGAAAAATTGCGGGTGCGATAGCGAGGCAGGCAACCGAAGGTGACAATGGCGGAAGGATTCCGGCAATTCGTCACACCATATACCTTTATTGTTAAAGAACGCGCCGACGTGCAGTAAGTACCACCTGCAATACTTGCTGCCAAGACGTCGCGTCTCCTTACACTTTTTGTTTGCATGCCAGAGTACCGTATTACCACAAATCGCTGTTTTTCTTTACCTGACGGCAACTTTCATTGCGCTAGAACTCAGCAACTATTGAGTTTACAAAAAAAAGTTTAATACAAAATCTGTAGAAAAATTCATGCTCGACAATTCTGATTACCACATTTTTTACCGTATTTCCAAAAATGATCGAGATATTTTCCAAAAACAAAAAATTGGTTTATTTACTCGACTATATCTAGAGAAATAATAACAGTAGAAAAAAAAGTTTCAATAGAAAAAGATGGGAAATTTTATTCTCTATAAAAAAGATATTAACGATTTTTAACGTAACACTCGCCGTTTCCGAGATATTTGCAAATAGGCGTTTTCCAAGATGGCGCCTAACGCACAACGTTTCAGACGACACAAACTTAGATTTATACTTAGGAGATACTCCCTGACATAATTCAATCAAAAAATCGCGATCAAGGGACTATTGCATTATGAACACCGTATTGGTGCTAAAACGTCCTGGACTATTTGTGTAAATGGTTAAAACTGTTTTGGGGATAATGCCTAACTCGATACCAATGTTGTCACTGCTAATATGCTTATCGTACTGAAGTGTTTCAAGAATTTCATCAGCTTTTTTAGTGATCGGGCGGCCAGATCGTGAGTTATTTTTCACATAAAAATTACCAGAACGAAACCAAGTGAATTATGTCCGCGCAATAAATTTTGGTAAAGTGCGCGTTCCCCGTACACAACACAAATTTGTTCATAAGCCTGCGCAGCGTTCTTTCCTTTGTCGTAATAATAGTACAACATATAGCGCAATTTGTTCGTTATTTGTCGCCATATTTAAACGGAAGCAAGTTTCTAACCACTGCGCCAATTATGAGGTTTATACACTAAAAGTAGTGCTCGAAGGATCACCTTTTCAACGATCGTTTAGGATCGTTTAGTGGTGTCGCTGCGATCTGTGTTTCCTGAATTATAAGCATTGACGCCGTCTATGGAAAACAAATGCCGCAAACTTTTCCCAGAGCCAATAACATAGGTAATAGCAATTTGTATAATAATGATTATTGATTGTATGCTGATCTACGTTTGTCGAGGTGTTTTATGTTTTGCTACGTTTTCGACGTCCATAACATATCTATATGTATTAACCATCAAGTTAACACACACACACACATAAGCCGGTCAAAGTTTCAAGTCCGTCGTAGAGCGAGACGAGATTTCGCATATCCTTGACTGCGATCCGCTTAATTCTATCTTTTCCATGAACTGAATAACTGAATAGCATTTATGCACATATACAAAAACATATAGCCTTATTCAGTTACATAATAATATATGTATCATATGTATATACGACACTTATATATATATATAAGACAAATTTCTGCATGGCTGGTAAACCTCTATAGTATAAACATGAAAACATGTTTGTTCGTCTCGTATGCGTTCCTATACCATTCATCCAATTGCGACGAAAACTTGATGAGCTGATAGGTTCGCTCACGACGGTTTCTGCATTAATAGAATAATTTTATATAGGTAAAAAAACGCATACTGGCCAATGAAACAAATAACTGTGTTCTATTGTATTGCTCGTTTCGGTAAATCTACACCTCGATCATGGAAGAAAAAGAAATTACGAGCTTCGGAAACGGACAAGCAACGAGAAACAAGTCTGGAAAGCCTATATGAAGTTAGCCCCCCATTTTTCGATTTGCTTGATTCTTTTTTTGTTCCAGGTTTTTCTACATTTGTTCTAAATTGTTCCAGAGTTTTAAGTCGATCAACAAAAAAACATGGCGGAAAAATTAAAAAAAAAAACTATTTTTTTGAGCAGCCCCCCATTTTTTGAAAATTTCAATTTTGTTGTTGTTCTGGATTGTTCTAGTTGTTCTAAACATGGTTCCAAAGTATTAAAACTCTCCGAACAAAATTTAAAAAGATACAAAGGGCACTTTGTTCTCATAGGTACATAAATGTTTTTACGTTATTCGACCGATAACGTTGAGCCAGCGCTACCAAAATATGGAACAATATTATTTAGGCATAGAACGACTCAGAACAACTCGGAATTTGCCCAGAACAAAGTATAAAGGGCACTACTCTTGTAGGGCCATAAATGTTTTTACGTTATTCGACCGATAATGCTGAGTCAGCGCTACCAAAATATGAAACAATATTATTTAGGCATACAACAACTCAGAACAACTCAGAATTTGCCCAGAACAAAGTACAAAGGGCACTTTACTCTTGTAGGGCCATAAATGTTTTTCCCGCATTCGACCGATAACATTGAGTCAGGGTCACCAAAATATGGAACAATATTATTCACATATAGAATAACTCAGAACAATCCGCAATTTTCCCAGAACAAAGTACAAAGGGCACTTTACTCTTGTAGGGCCACGAATGTTTTTGCGATATTTGACCGATACAGTTGAGCCAGTGCTACCAAAATATGGAACAATATTATTTAGGCATAAAACAACTCAGAACAACTCGGAATTTGCCCAGAACAAAATACAAAGGGCACTTTACTGTTGTACGTACGTAAATATGTTTGCGATATTTGACCGATACAGTTGAGCCAGTGCAACCAAAATATGGAACAATATTATTTAGGCATAAAACAACTCAGAACAACTCGGAATTTGCCCAGAACAAAATACAAAGGGCACTTTTCTGTTGTACGTACGTAAATATGTTTGCAATATTCGGCCGATACAGTTAAGCCCGTGCTACCAAAATATAGAACAATATTATGAACACATAGAATCACGTTTAGAACGCATAAAGGAACTTGTAATAAATTGTTTAGATGATGATGTATGCACGTGAATATGGTCAAGGCAAAAAATTAAATCTAGGATTAAAGTTCTCATTGCAAGATACTTTTGACATATATACATGTCTTGTGTTTTCTTTAATATTTCTAATTTTTTTGTGGCTTTTTAGTCTTTTATATGTTGTTCAATCATATTTCACGTTTTTTGTACATTGTTGTCGTCATTGGTTTATTGTTACCGTTGTTGTTTTATAGTAGTAGTATTTATTTCCACTTGTATGCCCTTTCGAGCTTTTACATCCTCCTCTCTTAATCTTCCCCATATTTACATTTTAACATTTGATATTTCCTTATATTAATCTATTGCTATTTCTGCTCGTTGCTCTCCTATTTTTCTCGTTCCGTCTCTTCTTCTCTTCTATTGGCTATTTTTCCGAACTGTCTCACCACCTCGCACATTTCCTCAATTAGTTCCTTTCCTTCCAGTGCCTTGGCCCATCCCGCTGGTTCCGTGTCCTGTTGTTGTTCCGTCCACCGTTGGTATCTCTTCAACACTTCCTCGTCCATCTGCCTTCCCGCCTCCTCACATTCCCATATGTGTTTCAGAGTCTCTTCCTCTTTCTTACACACTCTGCATTTGCTATTCCGGAATCCTTTTTCTTTTTCCCTTCCTATACTTCCACATCTCATTTTTGCCCATATTTCTTTGAGTTCCCCTCTCGTCGTTTCTTTCGTCCAGTACTCCTCCAATCCTACCTCTTTTTTCCTGTCCTTGTATTCTGGGCAGTACTTGGATTTCTCTATTTTCTTCCAGTTCCCCTGTATTTCCTGGTCCGTCATGATTTGCTGTGCTCTTCCTGCCTTTTTCTCCCATTCTCTTGCGTTGCTCCTTCTTAGCGTGTCCCCTATTTGGCCCTCTCCCGCTTCGTTCATTGCCTCTTCCACTTCTCTCCCCCACTTGGTCGCGTTGCCGTTTTGTATCCCTCTTGCCTCTTCCATCAAGCATTTCCTGGGCCATCTTTCTCTTTCCATTTCCATTATTTTTCCCAAATAGTCCGCCGCCCTCTTTCTCATCACTATTTGTACTCCCTTGCATCCTGCCTCCATTTTCCAGATGTATTCCGGCCTTTGTTGTTTTATATTTTTATAAATTTATATATATGCACAATTGTGGTCGTATCTTCGTGTCATTTGTAACGTCTATTGATTTTTTACATAAATCATCAAATTTCCTCCACTCACAAGGAAACGGTCTGAAGTGTATCTGCCGATTTTGATGAAATTTGGCATGGTCATAGAACGGACAAAAATAGGCGATACGTATTTTTTTATACGTGCCAAGATTGATTTTGAAGGGGTGAAACGCACCCTCGAAAATAGGGGTATTTTTCGTTTTTCGTCGATAACTTTTGAACAATAGGAGATATGAAAAAATTTCAAATTGCAACAATATTTATTTTTTGGCGTACTATACACTGGATATGAGAATGGTGCAGATAACAACAAATTTCATATTGTTTATTGCAAATATGCAATTTTTTCATACGTATCTCAGACAGTTCTTAACCGATTGGGATACAAATTTGCATACGGATAGAGGATGACAAAATAAAGTTTACGTGTTTTTTTGTTTTTCCGATATCTCATAATTAAGGGGTTTTAACTACTCTTCGATTTTTTACTCAACTTCATCGTATAATCAGCTGGCCTTTTGCCATTCCGGGTTAAATTCGTGTTAATATAAATTCGTTTGAATACTCGAGTACATATTTCTAAATGCCACTCACCCCCCACTCCCAATCATCCCCCTCCTGACCGTTCAACGTTCTTACCGCGCGGCATGGATGAAAATTTGTAGAAATAAAATGGGTTAGACTCGAATTTCAACCAGTCCAAATAATCGATACAAATTTCACTGTTTTGGCTTAACATTACCCTTAAGGGGGCAACTCAAAAACTTTGTTCATTCGTGAACGGGCGGAGATAAAAAAAAAGTTTATAGGGACAAAACGTTCTGCTATTCGACTACTAGACGTTCGTGATAATAATGATGAATATAACAACAAATGGCTATTATTTATTGCAATAATTCTTGAATAATTGGATAAAAATCACTCTTTAATTGTTCGTTCATATCGGTACAGAAATAGGTAAGTCTTTCGCTATTACGGAATAATGTCTTACTTCGGAAAGGAACTGGATTACTATGGTATTTTTACGAAAAAAGTCTGTTCGGCACATACTGCCTTTGAAGATTAAAATATAATCGGAACGCTTTAATAACCATTTTAACAGTAAATATGTTATGGATTATACGTATTACAATAATGATAGTCGTGATAAAAGTGTTTAAAACACAGAGATTTTTACACCACGCACAAGTGACAACAGCTGCTTCGCCGCATATGTCGCATGTTGGTGCATTTTGTGAAAAGCAGAATTGTACTTTTCACAAAATGCACCGATATGCGACATGGGCGGCGAAGCAGCTGTTATCACTTGTGCGTGGTGTAAAAAATCTCTGTGTTTCAAACACTTTTATCACGACTATCATTATTGTAATACGTATAATCCATAACAAATTTACCGTTAAAATGGTTATTAAAGTGTTCCGATTATATTTTAATCTCCAAATGCAGTATGCGCCGAACAGATTTTTTTTTGGTAAAAATACCATACTAATCCAGTTACTTTCCGACGCAGGAAATTATTTAGTAATAGCGAAAGACCTATTTCTGTACCGATATAAACGAACAATTAAAGAGTGATTTTCATCCAATCATTCACGAATTATTGCAATAAATAATATGCCATTTGTTGTTATATTCATCATTATTATCACGAACGTCTAGTAGTCGAAGAGCAGAACGTTTTGTCCCTATAAACTTTTTTTTTATCTCCGCCCGTTCACGAATGAACAAAATTTTTGAGTTGCCCCCTTAAGGGTAATGTTAAGCCAAAACAGTGAAATTTGTATCGATTATTTGGACTGGTTGAACCTCGAGTCTAACCCATTTTATTTCTACAAATTTTCATCCATACCGCGCGGTACGAACTTTGAACGGTCGGGAGGGGGATGATTGGGGGTGGGCGGTGAGTGGCATTTACAAATATGTATTTGAGTACGTAATTCTTTATTGTTTCCCCTTAGGGTTACAAGCCTCCCGTTTCTCGCCCTTTACACTTTTCTCTATTTACATTTCCTTACCGTATGATCTTATTCTACCTTATCTACTACTTATTGTTCTACCTTATTCTATTTACATTTGCCTTATTCTACGTTTTATCTTCAACTCCGCTTTTTCTTTTTTCCTCGCCTCTAGCTCGCACGCTCGCTCGCTCGCCCTATTCGCCATTCGCTCGCTCGCTTTTCTCACCTCTCGCACGCTCGCTTGCCTTTACATTTTCCTCGCCGCCTTTCTTTCTCTCCTTTGCACATCTCGTTTTCCTATTCTCTAATTATCTAATGCCCTTCTCTCCTCTCCTTCCCTCCTTCTCCCGACTTCCGTCTTCTCTCCATTCATTCCATTCCTTCTTTCACTCCCTTCTTTCCTCTTCCCCCTCCCCATTTCCCTGTTCCTCCTTTTTCTTGCGTTCTCTTGCTCCGTCCATTTCCTTTATCCACTCCTCTCCTCCCACCTCCTCACTCAATATTTCTCTTATCCTCTCCCCTATCCCCTTACTCTCTTCTCTTTCCCCCTTGCACCTATCCAACACGTGTTCCCATGTCTCTTCTTCTCTCCTGCACGTTCTACATGTCCTTTCCTCCTCTTCCTCCCAGTATTTCCCTTCCCTCATTTTGTTCCCCAACCTATACCTTGCTATTCTCCTATACCTTTCCTCTGCCCAGCCTGCACTTAGATATTTTGGTATCCCCCCGTCCTTACCTCCCTGTACCACCTATTGTACGTTGACTCCCTAATCCTCTCCTCTCTTTCTTCCTCCTGCTCCCTCCTGTCCTCCTTCTCTACTTTCTCATATTCTACCTCCTCCGTCCCATTTTCCTCTCTCCTTTTTCTTCCCTTCTCTTTCATCTCTTTTCTCTCCTTGTCCCATTTCGACAATCGCTCTTCCCCCTCCTTTTCCCTTTTTTCTATTTCCTCTAAGCATTCTCTCGCTATCTCACTTCCTTCTCCTCTTTTCAGCTTTTCTTCATATCTTCACGTCCTCCTTCCTGCTCTTGTTCTTATTTTACACCTTTTTGCTTCTTCCCTGACCAAATATCCTGGCGTTCTCCAGTCCAGCCCTAACGTCCATCTTATATATCCCTCCTGCATGCCCTCTATTCCCCTCCTTTCCTCCCATCGCCAAATTTCTACCCCGTATCCCATCACCGTCCACACCAATGAATCAAACAGCCACATTCTTCTTTTCCAATCTCTCTCGAATTTCCTTTTTCCTGTACCCCACACCTGTTTCATTACCGCCCCCGTCTTCCTTATCCTATCCCTTAGTTGCCCCTCCTGTCTCCCGTTTTTTTTTTAACACATATCCTAAATATTTGAATTCCTTTACTTCCTCTATCCTCTTTCCCCTCCACTTCCATTCTATTTCCTTACTCCCCCCCCCCCCCTCCTTAATCTCATTATTTTCGTTTTCCCTATATTTACCTCCAATCTCTTTTTCTCAAAATACCCTTCCAGTCTCCTTATCGTACAATCCATTTCTTCCTCTCTCTCCGCCAACACCACCACATCATCTGCATATGCTAACGAACATATCCTCCTCCCTGCTACTCTCACTCCTCCCCACCTTCCCTTACCTAACTCCTCTTCCATATCTGCCGTCAGTATGTTAAACAAAATCGGACTCGTTGGACATCCCTGTCTAACCCCCCTTCCCGTCCAAAACCCTCCCCTATCCCCCCCCCCCCCCCCCCCCCCCCCCCCCCCCCCCCCCCCCCCCGCGCGCTTTCACCCTGCTCATCGTTTCTCTATACACCTCCTCTACTCTCTCTCTCAACCCTACTCTTACCCCTCTCCTTTCCATTGCCTCCATCAAAGTTCTTCTATTCACCGTGTCAAACGCCGCCTTTAAGTCCACGAACAACCCTATCACCTTCCATTTCTCTTCCGCTAGTCTTCTATTTACTATATAGTTTAATACGTAGATATTATCTATCGTTCCCATGCCCCTTCTGAAACCCGTCTGGTTCGGTGGTATCATTTTTTTTTCCTCCACTTGCTTCTCCAAACTGTTTGCCAACACCGTCGTGTATATTTTATATATCGTCGGCATTAGCGTCACCCCTCTATGATCATCCACTTTCCTTCCTTCTCCCTTTTTTACTATCGGCGCAATTATTCCCGTTTTTCATTTCTGTGGCCATCCTTCCCCCTTCCACACCCTCCCGCATATCTCCCATGCCATCTCCACCGCTTATTCTCCCCCCCCCCCCACTTCCACGCTTCATTCGGCACCTCGTCCCACTCCATCGCTTTTTTTTCTTTCAATTTCCTTATCCCTTTCCTTATCGCCTTCTTGCTTATTTCTTCCTCTTCTCCTCTTCTCCCTTTTCTTTCTTCCCCCATCCTTACTCTTTCCTCCACCCCTCCCCCCCTATCAGTCCCATAAAATATTCGTTCCACTCCTCTTTCCCTATTCCTTCCGATATCCTTTTCCTACTTTTCCTTCCTCTATTCACGATCCTCCACACACTCTCTTCTGTCCTTGCCTCCTCTATTTCCTTTATCATTCTCTCCCTTTCCTCTTATTTTTTCTTTTCACATAATTCCTTATACTCTCTCTTTTTCTCTCTGTATCTTTCTTTCGTTCCCCCCTCCTTCCTCCCTCTCCTCAACTCCTTTCTCGTCTCTGCCTTTTTTTCTCTGCACTACTCATCCCACCACCCCTCGCTCCTTTTCGTCTTTTCCCTTTCTGTTCTGTTTCCCTCACTTTCCCTTACCTCTCTCTTTATTTTCTCTATTACCCCTTTTATTGCTTTCTGTGCCTCCTCTTCCTCCATGCTGATTTCCTGTAATCCTTCTATATATTTTTCTTTTCTTTCCTCTGACCACCTTCCCCTTCTCTGCCCCCCCTCCTTTCCGCTCCTATTTTTTCTTCCTCTCTCCCTTTCCTTTTTTCACCGTTACCACTAACGGCTGATGGTCCGATTCTACCCTTTCCCCTATTTCCAAACATTTTATCCCCTTCCTCGTATTTTCATCCCCCAGCACGTAATCTATCACCGACTCTGCTCTCGCTCCTATATACGTATACTCTCCCTCTTCATCCCCTTCTATATTCCCATTCATAATCTCCCACCCCACTTCCTCCAACCTGCTTACCATCTTCCTCCCTTCCCCGTTTACCTTTCCATCCTTTGATTTCCTTCCTTCTTCATTCTCCTCCTCTGTTCCCGCTCTCCCTCCTTTCGATCCTGTCCTTGCATTAAAATCCCCTCCTATTATCACATTTTCCTTCTCATTTTGTCCTTCCATCCACACCTTTATTTTCTCTAATTTCCTTCCCATATCCCCATTTACATACACCGCCACTACTGTCCATACCTCTTCACCCGCTCTCACCCTTCTCCACATCATCCCTTCTTCTTCCTCCTGTTCCTCCTCTTCCTTCTCCATCGCGATCTCTTCTCTCACTCCTATCAGCATTCCTCTCCTCGCTCTTCCCTTCTTATTTCTCTTCTTCGCTCATTGTCTCGTCCATTTATATCCCTTCGGTAGCTTGCACTTTATCTTCTCCCAATTTTTCTCCTCTATCCACGTTTCTATTGCCACTATTACTTCCCATTCCTCTAGTTCTTTCCAGAACTCCTCATCCTTGTTCCCTAGTCCTGCCACATTCCAAAACCCTATTCTCCATTCTCCTCTTCCTTCCTTCCTTTCCTTCCCCCCTCTCCCCCGTTTTTGCCCCTTCCTCCCCCTCACCTGATCGCCCCCCTTCTGTTATCCTGTCTTCTTTCTCCCCCCTTTCTCTTCCTCTTCCATCCTTCATACCTTGCCGCTCCTCATCCCAAAACCACCATTCCCCATCCACCCACAATTTTCCGTATCTCGTCTTTACTACCTTCCCCTTCCTTTTTTCCCTTTCTCCTATTTCTTTTATCCTCCACTGCATTCTTGTCTCCTGCCATGGCTTGTCTTCCTCTATTATCTCTCTCCTTCCTCTTAACTTCCCTTTCTTCCACATCATCTCCCTTTTCCCCTCTTCGTCCTCCATTCGTACCTCCGTCACCGTCTCTCTCCTTCCTCCTCTTCCCTTTCCTATCTCTTTTGCTTCCACTATTTTCACCTGTACTCCTATTTCTTCCAGTAATCTCCTCGCCGTTTCCTCCACCGACCCCCAAACTTCCACACTTTTTATCATTATTTTCCTTCTTCTTTCTTCTCTCTCTTTCTTCTCCACTTTCCTCTCTATTTCCTTTACTCTCTCTTCCAGTTCCCTATTCCTTTCTTCTCCTATCCTCCCCCATCTCCCCCCTTTCGTTCTATTTCCCCCTCTATTTCCATCTTTCTTAATATCCTTTCTATTTCTTTCATTTTTTCCCTTCCTTGCTCCGTTTCCTCAACCCTCGTCTCTAACTGCTCTAGTCTCTTCTCCATTCCTTCTCTTTCCCTTTTCCATCTTTCTTCCCCTTTTTTTTATTTCCTCCTTTATCTTTCCCATTTCCTCTTTTATTTCTCTCATTTCTCCGCTCTGCCCCTTTATCCCCTTTTTGACTTCCTGCATCTCTTTCCACATCTCTTCCCTCATTTCTCTTATCATTGCCCCTATGCTCTCCTCCTCCCCCCTTTTATTCTCCGGTGATCTATAAATCCTTCTGCTCTTCTGAGCTACCTCGCCTTCTTCCCGTTCTCTCCCTTCCATCCGTTCTCTCTTCCTTCTCCACAATTCGTTTATTCCTACCAAATCGCCCGTACTAACACTTCTTTCCATTCCCAGCCTCTCCGCATTCGTTTTTCTCCCCCTTTTCTTCCCCTCTTCCTCTCCTTTTTTCTCTTCTGATCCCATTTCCTATTTTATTTCACTTCTATTTCTTTCCCTTTTTATTTTTTCGCTTCCCACTTTCCTTTTCTCGTCGCTCCCTTCTTTAACTACCGACTCTCTACCTTCCCTCGCTCACTCGCTTCCTACGCCTCTCGCCGTTGCCGCTGCGCCGTCGCTCTTACCCACCACCTCGCTTGCGCCTCTGCCTACTTTCCACCCCCGTGCCTGCCTGTCTTTATTCCCTCTAAGGCCTCCTAACCTCTATCTTTTTTTTCACCTTTCTCTCTTCCGTTTATTTCCTACCTTTCTTTCCTATTTTCCCTGTTTTCCACCCCCTGTCTTCTTCTCTTCCCTCTCTTCTTCTCCCCCACCCCTCCTTTCTTCCCTTTTATCTCTACTTGCCTCACTTTTCACTGCCTTTCTCTCACTCACTCATTACACACGTCTTTCCACGCACGCACCGGAAACGGAAGTCATGTATTCGAGTATTCAAACGAATTTATATTAATGTCAATTTAACTCGGAATGGCAAAGGCCCAGCTGATTATACGATGAAGTTGAGTAAAAAATCGAAGAGTAGTTAAAACCCCTTAATTATGAGATATCGGAAAAACAAAAAACACGTAAACTTTATTTTGTCATCCTCTATCCGTATGCAAATTTGTATCCCAATCGGTTAAGAACTGTCTGAGATACGTATGAAAAAAATGCATATTTGCAATAAACAATATGAAATTTGTTGTTATCTGCACCATTCTCATATCCAGTGTATAGTACGCCAAAAAATAAATATTGTTGCAATTTGAAATTTTTTCATATCTCCTATTGTTCAAAAGTTGTCGACGAAAAACGAAAAATACCCCTATTTTCGAGGGTGCGTTTCACCCCTTCAAAATCAATCTTGGCACGTATAAAAAAATACGTGTCGCCTATTTTTGTCCGTTCTATGACCATGCCAAATTTCATCAAAATCGGCGAGATACACCTGAGACAGTTTCCTTGTCAGTATTTTTGACGAATGCAGTGTAGTGTCCTACGGAGGTTAAAGTGGCACCTCCTTCATAAATTGACTACGCCCGCCAGATCATATCGTGCCTTATTTAATATTAGATTATTTTGAAATATTAGATTAGTTTGTTTGTTTCGATGAAAAGAACGTTTCCATATTGCAAGCTGATATTGACCTCGTTGTTACATTCTTTACACTTTTTGTTAAGTGTATGATTGTATTCGACTATTGCATTTTGTAAATTTTCGTATCCAGTCTTCAGTATACTGATATTAATTGGTAAGATGGTTCCTTTCCATTCAACTGTATGTTTACATTTAATGCAAGTTTTCTTTATAGAGTAGCTAAAGTTTTATTTGTATAATTGATGATTTATGTAAAAAATCAATATGTTAAAAAAAGCAATGGACGTTACAAATGACACGAAGATACGACCACAATTGTGCATGTATATAAAAACATAAAAATATAAAACAACAACGGTAACAATAAACCAATGACGACAACAATGCACAAAAAAACTTGAAGTATGATTTAACAAAACATAAAACAGTAAAAAACTATGTACAAAAAAAAAAATTAAAAATATTAAAAAAAAACACAAGGCATGTATATATGTGAAAAGTATCTTACAATGAGGACTTTAATCTTACATTTAATTTTTTTCCTTGACTATATTCACGTACATACATCATAATCTAAACAATTTATTACAAGTTCCTTTATGCGTTCTAAACGTGATTCTATGTGTTCATAATATTGTTCTATATTTTGGTAGCACGGGCTTAACTGTATCGGCCAAATATCGCAAACATATTTACGTACGTACAACAGTAAAGTGCCCTTTGTATTTTGTTCTGGGCAAATTCCGAATTGTTCTGAGTTGTTCCATATGTGAATAATATTGTTCCATATTTTGGTGACCCTGGCTCAATGTTATCGGTCGAATGAGGGAAAAACATTTATGGCCCTACAAGAGTAAAGTGCCCTTTGTACTTTGTTCTGGAAAAATTCCGAGTTGTTCTATATGTGAATAATATTGTTCCATAGTTTGGTGACCCTGGCTCAACGTTATCGGTCGAATGAGGGAAAAACATTTATGGCCCTACAAGAGTAAAGTGCCCTTTGTACTTTGTTCTGGGCAAATTCCAAGTTGTTCTGAGTTGTTCTATGCCTAAATAATATTGTTCCATATTTTGGTGTTGCTGGCTCAACATTATCGGTCGAATGAGGGAAAAACATTTATGGCCCTACAAGAGTAAAGTGCCCTTTGTACTTTGTTCTGGACAAATTCCAAGTTGTTCTGAGTTGTTCTATGTCTAAATAATATTGTTCCATATTTTAGTGTTGCTGGCTCAACATTATCGGTCGAATGAGGGAAAAACATTTATGGCCCTAGAAGAGTAAAGTGCCCTTTGTACTTTGTTCTGGGCAAATTCCAAGTTGTTCTGAGTTGTTCTATGCCTAAATAATATTGTTCCATATTTTGGTGTTGCTGGCTCAACATTATCGGTCGAATGAGGGAAAAACATTTATGGCCCTACAAGAGTAAAGTGCCCTTTGTACTTTGTTCTGGGCAAATTCCAAGTTGTTCTGAGTTGTTCTATGCCTAAATAATATTGTTCCATATTTTGGTGTTGCTGGCTCAACATTATCAGTCGAATAACGTAAAAACATTTATGTACCTACGAAAACAAAGTGCCCTTTGTATCTTTTTGAATTTTGTTCGGACAGTTTTAATACTTTGGAACAATGTTTAGAACAATTAGAACAATCCAGAACAATAACAAAAATTGTAATTTTCAAAAGATGGGGGGCTGCTAAAAAAATAGTTTTATTTTTTATTTTTCCGCCATGTTTTTTTGTTGATCGACTTAAAACTCTGGAACAATTTAGAACAAATGTAGAACAACCTGGAACAAAAAAAGAATGAAGAAAATCGAAAAATGGGGGGCTAACTTCATATAGGCATCTGGAAACCATTTTTGAAAATATTGCACACAATTGCAAAAATCATAAGGGGTTAAGCGAACGTACTATATTAGCGCCAAAAACGACGATGCAAATTTAATCGATTGATTATTTAATGAATCAAGAAGAAGTTGTTAATTATCCAATTTCCAATTATCCAAATTTTACGAATTTTTCAATTCGTTTTATTTACCAGGCACACCGACATACGTTTTAAAAGTGAAAATCGGCGCGCCTATTGTTTTTCGACAAAACAATTCCTCACTATTTTGCAACGGTACCAGGATTTCTGTGTAATATATGAAAAGCAATATCATCGAAGCTACAATTTTTAATGGAAAGTTTTAAGGAGAAGATGTACTATTGTCACGTATCCCAATAATACCAACAAATATGCCATTCAACGCCAAACATTTGCAGTTTCCGGTACGACTCGCATCGCTATCTTCTTCATCAATGCTCACTAAAATTAACTCGTCATCAGATTGATTTTTTCATGCTTGATAGTTTTTCTTTTCTTTAAATAAAAACAATTGAAAACAAGATACGTTTAATAGTTTAGTTAACTAATATCAGCCCGGAACAATATTAGGTAAACAGCAAATTCTTAATAGGGTAGAGCGGGGATAGTTGAGCAAGCGGGTAAGTTGTGCAATCGTAATATCTCGAAAACTAAGCATCACACGCTGGTGCATCAAATGGACGAAAGAGAGGTATGTGGGAGGGGAATACAACAAATCATTGCCGGTAGCCACGCGGCGCACGAGACGATGACACGGGCCGTTTTATTATTATTGCGCACAAAAGTAAAAAATACGTGATTAAGTATTTTTCTTCTAGCATTGTGTGAAAAACCAGGGCAGCAACTAGACGAGTACTAGTATGTAGTACATTTAAGTGGCTATCAATCTGCAATAATTATTTTAACGCACGTGGTACGGATTTCATTATAAATTAACATTTGTTAAAAAATCTGAGAAGGGGCTAGTTGAGCAGTTTTCGATGGGGCTAGTTAAACGATGCGCAACTGTCCTCATCGGCTGGCACGCATAACATGGCGGAGGTGAATACATCACGCTATCGCCGGTCCTCCTTGTTTATTTAAGAAAAAATATTTCACAGTTTGTTGCAGTTAATGTTCATGATTCAAAATGTAGCTAATTAATGTAGCTATTGGTTTATTATTGCATTGCATCAAATGGTCTTGCCTGTGTCTGATTTGTTGATGGAATTATTACGTTGCTCAACTTACCTCATACCCTTGCTCAACTTGCCCCACCTATGGGGCAGATTGAGCAGCTCGACACTCTGTCACATTTACGATAATATCTCCTAAATCAGACTTAAATTGGATAATGTTTCTGAAGGCGTTTTGAGCTGGAGAATTTGCGGATCTAACGGTGCAAGAATCAAGGAAATCGGATGTATTTTTTAAGAGTTATGATTGATTAAGCCAGAAACTGCTCAACTATCCCCGCTCTACCCTATCGTCTCCTAACGTCGATCTAATATCGTCCCAAGGGACGATGTTAGATACGTTAAATACGTTACGTAACCTCAAATTTCCTTAATCATATGCCGGTCCGTGTAACTAGTAATCGTTTGAACAGAATTTTCCCCCAAAAAGTCAATCATTCATAAGATTTTCAAAGCTTAGAATATTTGAATAAAAAACTGCACCGACACGTTTCTTAATTATTGATATGTCTCGTCGCCGGCGTGACTTTCGACATGCAATTGTATTTCGTACCTCTTCCGATAGATCACGCTGTAGTATCCTCTCTCGTGCCCTAAATTACCACACGCTTCACAGCCATCTAGTAACTTTCTTTACCCCGATGGCTGGCGACCCTGTGACTTCATTCTTCTTTCGTGTGCCGAAAGAAAGCCACGCGCTGTTAAAAGTGCGCTATTAGTAGTAAAATTAAGGATGGAAAGCTGGAGAAGATAGCCGCCGGGGGAAAAAGAGTAAAAGTAAGTGCAAGGTTTACTGTGTTTTAGGTTAGGAACGCACGTGGCGCATTCAAAGACGACGCGAAAATGTAATCTACGATGGCTCTAACTTACGTAGGGAGGAGATATTCTCCGCGAAAGATTGTCACAGAGCACGAGACCTTCGTCGCTTGACAGGCTCTAACCTGTCTAAATCAAGTACGTTTTACGTACGGAGATTCGGTGGATAACTCGAACGAAATCAGCGAGGGCTCCGGTCGTTTCTGGGCGCTAACCTAGAAAACGAGTATGCTGCGCATACACGATATCGAGCGAATGTCTCAAGATGGCTATGATTAAAGGAAAATTTTGTTTTTCTTCATTAATTACGACGACGGCGCGAAACTGAGTGGTCAGAGGAGGAGCCGCGGCGATTTAGGATACGTATTGAGAGTGAGACATGATCCGAGGACCGTGGACAGTACAGCGAAGTTGAGGAAATGGGCGTCGGGAATATCGACGAACGTGTCGCCTCACCACCTCCTTAGGAGCTTGAGCAGCAGGATAAACCAGAGCAAGATTCGGAAAATATCAGTGAACCAAAAATTTTCGAATTGCTGGGAAAACGTACTGTTGAGGAGAGATGTCTCGATGGAGAAATCGAGAGTGAAATTGTTGTCCGATGGGAGGAAATTCTTCAGAAGGTTCTCCCTTCAGAGGAACGGGATAGAATAATCAAGAAATACCCTCCGCCAAGGAATGCAATATGCATCGACCCTCCGACAATAAACCAGGAGGTTAAAAGCTACCTTGCCGGAAACAATTGTCAAGAGACACGAGAGGATCCTCGAAAAACAAACCAAGATTACAGCTTGTTTGGCGGCAATGAGGAAGATGTTTCAGGAAATTTTGAGCGAAAGACAAGAAAATTTGGCGCTTTTAGAATGTTTGAGCGACGCAGGGAGACTTCGCGCTGACCTTCAGCATGATGAATCATTGATCAGAAGGAATTTGATTTTAGCAAACACTAATACATCTGTCAAGGATATTTTGGTCTCATCAGCCTCGGATTCCTTCTTATTCGGAAAAGACCTTGAGGAAAAAGTAAAGGAAGCTAACGTCTTCGAGAGTACGTCTCGGGATCTTAAAATAAGTAAAATCCCAGTGTCAATGAAAATCTCAAAAAACTTGAGATTCTCGCCCCGTCGACCTCAGGGAAAATATGCTCAACGATCGGCGGTATCAGGTGGGAGGAGATATACTTATCAAGCGAAGAATCAGAGCAATGCATCGAGACGGAAGGACACTCGCCGCCGAGATGACAACAGTCGCACGGCGGACAATCGCGCATATCGCAGACGTTAACAACAGAGGTAAGGAAAGTCGGAGGCAGGCTAAAGTATTTTCAGGAGGAATGGGAGGAAGTCATGTCGGATATACGAATTTTGAGTTGGATAAAAGGGTATAGAATACCTTTTGAAAAGGTACCTCGACAAACCTTCGTGCCGAGGGAAAAGAGTACGTCTTCAAAAGAAGGATCAGTTACTCATGCATGATTTGATTCTTGAATTAATAGAAAAAAGAGCCGTGGACAGATGTGGGCCCATCGATGGCTAGTTTATATCGGACGTCTTTACTGTACCAAAAGCGAATGGCGGGCACAGATTAATCTTAAATTTGAGAAAATTAAATGAATTCCTACGCACCTAACATTTCAAGCTCGAGGACCGACGTACATCAATTAATTTGATGCGTGAAGGTTGTTATTTAGCAACTATTGATTTGAAAGATGCGTACCACACAATTTCGATAAGCAAATCGAAAAGAAAGTATTTGAGATTTCGGTTCGGGTGCCAGTGATTCGAGTTTACGTGTTTGCCCTTTGGTCTGGCTTCAGCACCGTACGTATTTACTAAGATAATGAGTCCTGTGGTCGCAAAATTAAGAAGCCTCGGTTATCTTTCGGTCGTTTATTTGGACGACATTTTGATTTTGGCGCAATCGGTTTCCAAGTGTCAGAGTAATATTGAAATAACGAGCGCTTTAATTGAAAGATTGGGATTCATTATAAATTGGAAAGAGTCGAAGTTGAACCCTTCGGGAAGATGTAAATATTTAGGCTTTTATTTCGACTTGGAAAAGATGCTACTTGAATTACCAAAAGAAAAAGAAGAGAAAGTGAAACGATTAGCTAAAAGATTTCAACGGGCAAGAACGTGCAAAGTGAGAGATATTGCTCGATTTGTAGGCACGGTGGTATCTTGTTGCCCGGCAGTCCCGTACGGATTGGCTCACTCAAAGATGTTCGAAAGAGCACGGCATTTAGCGTTGTTAAAAGAGGGTGGAAATTTTGATAAAATTATGGTCATAGACAAAGAACCAGAATTTGAATGGTGGAGAAAAATCACGGGGAAACCCGACATGACGATAAAATCTCCGAAATAAAAAATGGAAATAAGAAGTGATGCATCGACATCAGGCTGGGGAGCCGTGTGCGGAGATAAAAAGTCACATGGATTTTGGGATGCTGATGAGAAAAGATTTCACATAAACTTTCTGGAGTTAACTGCAGCATTTTTTGCACGTAAATGTTTCGCGGATCACGACAGAAATTCTGATATTCTTTTGCGTATCAACAATACCACGGATGTTGCCTACATAAATCGAATGGGAGGTATGCGCATTCAAAAGTTAATTAAATTAGCGAAAACTGTCTGGGAATGGTGCGAAAAAAGAAGAGTGACTGTATTCGCTTCGTATATTGGTTCAAAAGAGAATAAGGAAGCAGATTACGAACCGAGGAAAAAAGAAGAAGCTACTGAATATGAATTATCGGACTTGGCGTTTAACGAAATTGTAAAGAGTTTAGGAGTGCCAGATATTGACTTATTTGCATCTCGTACTAACACAAAATGTAAAAATTATTTATCATGGAAGCGTGACCCAAGGTGCGTGGCAGTCGACGCGTTCGCGATACCGTGGGAGAATTTTGGACTCGGATACGCGTTTCCCCCTTGCGCGAGAATTCCAAGAGTTCTAAGGAAAGTTGAAGAAGGTCAAACAACAATAATTGTTGTAGTGCCGAAATGACCAGCACAGGCCTGAATATCCATTATTTCGGTCTTTGTTAATCGAAGACTCTATTGTTTTTCGGCCGAATAAAAAGCTCGTTTCCTCCTGCAGCGGTCAACCACATCCACTCTGGAGGGACCTTTCCCTGGAGGCAGGGAAGTTGTCAAAGAAGCCTTTCGATTAAGAGGAACGCCAGAAAAAGCGCTTGATGTCATGACAGCCTCTCTTCGAAACTCGTCCATGAAGCAATATGAGAGCAAGCTGCGGAAATGGTGGAGATTTTACTAACAACGAAGGATTGACCCATATTATGCCTCGGTAGAAGAAGTATTATTAATCCTGTCCGAGGAATTCAAGAGAGGATATTCACACGGGTCACTAAACGGATTGCGTTCCGCTGTTTCACTGGTAGTCCCTCCTCACGTCGGTCAAGATCCTAATATTAAACGATTCTTCAGAGGAGTGTCAGAACTTCGTCCGCCGCAGGCTAAGTATGCACAAACGTGGGACTCGAAGATAGTTCTGGACTACTTGATTACCTTGGGGGGAAACAAAGAAATGATAATGGAAATATTAAGTGAGAAACTAGCAACCTTGCTTGCTCTTGTGACAGGGCAACGAGTACAAACATTGTCGCTAATTAAAATCCAGAATATGGAAAAAACGGTAGAAGGATTGCAGATCCGAATTCTAGACGCGATAAACACATTCGGTCTGAAGAGAGCACAATCGTTGCTAGAACTGCCGACGTAGGTACTCACAAAAGGATAATTTATGTGTCGTTTCAGCACTTGAGGCTTATTTGGAGAAAACAAAAGATTTTCGAAAGGATATACATTCGCTTATTCGTTTATTACACAAAAAAAGCCCTACAAGAAGGTTTCACCGCAAACCTTATTAAGATGGATTAAAAGAGCAATTGAAAAAAGCGGACTAGACACGAAAATTTTTTCAGCGCATATTACGCGCCATGCGTCGACATCTGCAGCATAGAGGAGAGGGGTAAACATCGATACGATTAAGAAGGCTGTAGGTTGCACGGAGTCGTCAAGTACTTTTGCGAGGTTTTACGACCTTCCCGGTTACTTCAGAAAACTCATCTTTTGCAAAAGCAGTGTTGAATAACGAATAGTTATGTTATATGATCGCTTAATTTTATAGTTAAAAGGGTTAAGTACGGGTTGTTCTATAATAATAATGCGATAACGAAAATAAGTTAACCAAAAGTAATTCATGAGAAAAATTAATGGGATTTACTGCATCTTGTGTAGTTGCCGTGAATAACTGTAAACAGCTACAAGATGATCTATCGGAAGAGACGCGAAATACAATTAAGCGATCAAACGACTTACCTGTAAGGAAGTTCGATCGTAATTGTATAAGCGCCTCTTACGATATACCTCGACCCACCCGGTTCTTAAAACTAAAAAGTTCGGAAATACCCGATTCATCGCACGATGATTGCCCTAGCACGGCAACACGTTGAAGTAACGAAGTCACAGGGTAGCCAGCCATCGGGGTAAAGAACGTTACTAGATGGCTGTGAAGCGTGTGGTAATT
This sequence comes from Netelia fuscicornis, assembly GCA_946811545.1. NCBI lineage: Eukaryota > Metazoa > Arthropoda > Insecta > Hymenoptera > Ichneumonidae > Netelia > Netelia fuscicornis. Next base: position 26,729,760 of record OX328016.1, read on the forward strand.
TAGGGCACGAGAGGGGATACTACAACATGATCTAACGGAAGTGGCGCTCATACAATTACGATCGACCTTCCTTACAGGTGAGTCGTTTGATCGTTTAATTCTTTACAGTGATCAACTGACAGCTAAGACTATTGATTTCTTATGTCAACAAGAGGTGGCGTTAGCTGTATCGGAAAAAAATATGGGGGGACGAAATTAGGCGAGAGGACGAAATTTGGCGACTGTACCTTACATTTCTTTTATGATTTTCTATAGGGCTACGAAGCAGAAAATGTAGTTTTCGCAGATTCAATCGTTCGTCATCCAGTCTTGCTGCTTCACATTTTCACATACGTCAACCTACGTCACATTCGAAACATTTGTCCACTTGAGTCGGACAAAAAATCTCCTTATCTCATTTCTATCAGCTGCTGCGCGATCCTAGCACCTTCTTTTTCTGTAATAGCGACCAGGCCTACTCCCTTCCGGCTATTACACATATATCTAAGATATGAGATAACTCATTTATTTTCATTAAACCCCCGAGACTCAGAGTCGAATCAACGGTTGCAATCTTTCTGCACACAATACAGCATTTTCCGTGTACCAAATTGTGTTCTCGATGAAAATGACATTGAGTATATAACTGTTTCATGAAATTACTCGTACGGTATATATGTATAAGCGCCATTATGTGCGGAATGGTTATGTTTTATTTCATTATTATTCATGTTCAATTCAATTATCACATATAGCTCGAGGGGTTGGTCACTCGCAGATTTGGTGGCACAACGATTTCCAAAAGGAATCAATTGTTTGCGATTTCCACTCCGATTACCGTGATTTCTGAATCAATAAGATAACCCGCGATTTAACGTGATTTTTAGTGATTCCTAGCCTGATTTTAGATGACTTTAGTGATTTCTCGAGTGACTAACCCCTCCGGAATACATGCCCGCATACGTTTTCGTATTTCATTGTAGCGCACCGCTCTATTCCTGTACGTGTCGCTCGAACTAAGATTTTGTCGAAAGTTTCTCGATTGTTCTTGGAAACACGCAAACAAATAAGGATGAAAAAAAATAAATATTATCATTTAAACTGAATCAATTATATTGTCCAACTAAACAATTTACAATTTTGTTTAACAAAATAATATCAAATTATAACAAAAAATATGAAATTCATGCGATCACAAGTTTCGGGCCCAAACAAACTTATGAACAATAAACTATAGAAATCGCAACGAAAATGTTTTCTAATTCGTCACAAGGTCGAACAATATTAATATTTTGTTGACATGCCCTTCGAAGCTACACAGCTTCGGCACAGGCACATCGCCGAGGCGTTGATTCTATTAATTCCTTAATCCTTGTGTGATCAATTTTTTTAACATTCCTCTTGAACTTTGTCCCACAAACCGTTTTCATTTGAACAAGTAGTAGCTCCTACTTCTACTTTAAGCTCGTCCCATAAATTATCAATAGGATTTAGGTCAGGAGATCGACTTGGCCACTCAAGAACACGGACGTTTTTTGTCTTGAAAAAATCTTGAACAAGTCCAGATCGATGTTTGGGGTTATCTCATTGGAAAATCCATCCTCGAAGTATATTTTGACGCGCATAGGGAAGCATATAATCTGCTAAGATGTTTTTATACACGACTTTGTCCATGCGTGCGGAACCTCCCCACGCCATGATATCACCGCCCCCATATTTTGCAGTCGGTATATCATATCCTAGAATCATATCTGGCTTTTTTTGGTTGTCGAACATATCTCGTTCCGTCATTTCCAAAAAGATTCATTTTTATTTCATCTCTATTCATATAAACACTATTGGTGGAAATTAGTTTGCCCCGAAAATTTGCACGCAACTGTATATACATATATATAGTTTTAGCTGAATGAGTGAAATTTATGTGTCCCTATGATTGACTTACGATAAGTCAATCATACTATTTTACTCGCAATTTTACTCACAATCCGTTATTCCGATGAATACCGAAACCATACGAGCTAAATGGTATTCTAGCTCAAATAATGATCATATATGTAACATTTTGAAAAAAATACTCAACTAAATACAAACATTTCTTACTATTATTTATAAACATACTTGTGATGACTTATTATTAATTTTAGATGCCTGTTAACAAAAAAAAATGTACAAAACTTCTTTATCATAATTGAAAAAAGATTATATAGTTATAAAAAGCGGTTTTAATAGTTGTTAAGGAAAAAAAAATTTGTTCAAATTTTCAAATTCGAAAAAAAGTAATAATTATGGGCGGCCCACAATCTACCCAGGCTTAAACATAAAAATTTTCAAAAAATCAAAATATGCGCTCACTTAAAAAAAAAAATGTAGGTTGAAAGCTTAAAAATCACATTCAAAAACGCAAATTAAATAAATAAACAAGATTCAATTTCACTTATTATTAAAGAAGTTATGAGCAAAAATGCCGAAACAAGGGCGATTTTTGGATAATTCGATTAATTTTCAACGGGTAATAAAAAAAATCTCAAAATTGACCACAAACAGTTTTTCGATGGGCACTAAAAAATATCAAAAAGTTGAGAGAATAAGAAAAAAAGTTTTTGCAACTGTCCCGTTTGTCGTGGAATACCCCATATACGAGTATACAGCGGCGATTCACGTAACCTGAAACATTGAAATATCTTGAAAAATACGCATCGTACAGAAAGTTCGTCGAATGGAAACTTTAATGTCGCCGAGAGTTGCATCCGTTCATTCTCAATTATACCCCCCCCCCCCCCCGCTCCCTGTCGGCGGGGCGTGGGGCAACTTTGATATCTTAAATAGGAACCCCTATTTTTTGATCGCAGATTTGGATTCTACGTGGAAAACCACGTATGATTTGTCCGAAACATTTTTTGTTTTTTTGCGATAGGTGGCGATATAATCGTAAGTAATGAAACAGAAAACGAATGAATAAAAAAACAGCGAAACACGTATTTAATATTTGGCGACGGGATGTTCAATGATTCTGATACGTCTTCGTCGTCATGCCGGAATTATGCTACCAATCACCCCGCTATCATCATTGAACAGCCCGTCGCCAAATATTAAATACGTGTTTCGTTGTGTTTTTATTCATTCAATTTCTGTTTCATTACTTCCGCTTATATCGCCACCTACCGCAAAAAACAAAAAATGTTTCGGACAAATCATACGTGGTTTTCAACGTAGAATCCAAATCTGCGATAAAAAATAGGAGTTCCTATTACGTTATCAAAGTTGCCCCCCCCCCCCCCCCCCCGGCAGGGAGCGCGGGAGTGGGTATAATTGAGCACGAACGAATGCCCCTCTCGGCGACATTAAAGTTTCGATTCGACGAATTTTCTGTACGATGCGTATTTTTCAAGATATTTCAAAATTTCAGGTTACGTGAATCGCCGCTGTATATATGGTATCAACGCACTGAACATTTAACTCCAAGCTGCAGGTCCTAGCATACTCGTCGTATTAGCGCCTAGATAAACCACGCGGATCATATAATAGTCCGCATAGTCCGTTCGATGCGCTATTATGACCACTACCATGAGTTCTGTAATAGTCGCTGCATAGTCAAGCGATCACTTTTACCATATGGACACAAAGCTTCAGAATGCGCAGTACAGGCCAAGATCTTACGGACAATCGGAGAATCATAAAGAGTTTCTCGTGGCTCTCGTCCTCGAACTACACACCCGGTGTACCGTTCTCGTGTGCACGTCGTCAGCACAAGAGCGATCGATAAACCATTGCAAACAACGCCCCTATTGTCGTCCTAGTTGTACAGTGGTTGAATATATATTATATACGCACCTGTATATAGTTCGCTGTTCGTGTTATAGATGTATATACAGGGTGAATCACATAAAGTGTCGCACATCGAATTCTGAAGTAGATGAGGCCATTACAAACAAAAGTTACAAATAAATATTAGGGATATTGTTTATAATTTACGACATATAAATTTTTTAAATGGGTCCAATCAGAGCGCGCCGAGAAGCGTTGAAGCCGCCCACCCCCACCCTAGCCGTAGATATAGCCATAGATTAGGGCGTTACATTTCGGTTTGCAAAATTCAGAGCAGTGTAGGTATACCCGTTTTGGGGCATCCCTGCCATATCCTGATCAGAATATGATCAGTAGTTTGGTATTTCTGTCAACATTTCTGCACGGGTCTACACCCCCGCGAACGTCGGTGAGTAGAAACAGAGACTTAAATAGGAATTTAATACTAATACCGAAAATACAAGTGACGCCACCATTTTCAAAATTATACCATCGTCGTCGTACATATACTGATGCCGATACTGATGTAAGTTGGATTCGAAAAAGGATGCCGGTTTTGGGGTATCCATGACAAATCCTGATCAGGATTTCATCGGACATAGGGTATCCCTGTCAACATTTCTACACGGATATAGCTATGAATCCTGAGTCAAAGTCCACGTCATTAATATACCAAAAGTAATCGGTACAGGCACCCCTACTATTTAAGAATAATTGTACCATTACACCTTGCTGTTCGAGGGCATTCGCAAGCCTCTGGAACGCGAGGTGGATATACACTGGCCCGTCGCAACCGTAATGTATGTTTATCGAAGAACTGATAATTTATTCCATATGTAGAGCGCGCGCGAAAGGTATAGTGATTGGCGCTTACACTCTTCGTCTTTGATACGAAAAAGGTCTAAAAACAAAATACGAAATAATTATGCCCACTATGGTATGACTTACAATCATTTTTGTAATGAATAAATCCACCCGCGTACTCGGTGGTTTTATTAAAATTAGAAGTAGCTAATATAGGAGGTATATAATAACGGCGTTTCGTAAATTATTCTGAGAAATCTGACGCTTGACCTTATTTTCGATGTTATGAAAATCAAAATTTATATGGATGTCATCGAAAATATAATGTAAGTAAAAAATTTTACAAAGAAGAATTAAAAAAAACACACAAAAAGCCGAAGTAGTGCGATGCAATTAAAATTAACTGGATATTCAAAAAATTGAAAAAAAAAATGGTTAAAAAATTTGGTGGCACTTTTTTTGCAGGGTAGATAACGATGTTACTCAAAATTCGCCCAAAAAAAACTGAAAATTCAAAGATCATTATATCGGAAAACTTCTTTTTTAAATAATCTGTGCGTAATATAGATATTGAACAAATAAGTTAGTAACGAGTTAATTTTGTACCTCTCACAATTAATGACACTAATTTCAAGTCGAACTAAGGCTCTATTCTCAATGAACTTTGCTTATTACGCGTTAAATTATTCCGTAATGAATATAATATATTTGATGCCGCAAACAAATAACTTGTGATAGAGCGCAACAAAGTGGTGAATTGTTAATTACCGCGCCTTTCTCTCGCTCCTCCGTACGTATTACCGATGTACGAGCGCGTATGTTTAAAAGTGACGTATGCGCCAATAACGGAATAATGCACGCAACGTCGCTGAGACTTTGAAACTGGCACCCATATTTCATAAAGTATAGTGGGCATATCCGATTGGAAAGTACAACCGAGAGATAGTCCATTGAAATGTTACAAAAATAAGGCCTAACCCTGCATTTATCAAAGTCAGCAATTTTTTTTTTTTGATGCATAGGGGATGGTATAGGAAGCTTAAGTCCAAGTTTGTGGGGTTGTAACCCTTGAGGAAAACCCGCCATCTTGAAAAAGGGTTAAAACAATTTTTGGGTTATAACAATGAAACTATCCACCGCGCAAGAAAATTATGCTGTCGTTTTTTGTAGGAAATTAAATCCTCTACAAATTCACTCTCCTGACTTTTTGCCGTAAAATTGAAAATAGCAAAGTTATTAACAATAAATGACAACAAATGGAAAAACATCGTTTTTTTGAGTCGCTGTAACTTTTTATTTTTTCATTTTTCAGAAAAATTTATTCTTAGAAATTTTTTGGCGCTCCTTGAGACGAACAAATTCCACCCCTTATTTCTTAAATTTCGTTTTTTTTAAAGGATTTTACAGCCATTCAAAGGTAAAAATGTGCGTCGGCACATCATACTTTGGGTTTGGGTTTAAAATCGTTGTATTGATATAACAGGAAAACTATCCACCGCGCAAGAAAATTATTACATCGTTTTTTGTAGGAAATGGAATTCTCTACAAATTTGCTCTCTTGACTTTTTGTTGTAAAATTCAAAATACCAAAGTTATTAACAAACAACGATAAAAAGTGAACGAGTAATTTCTTTTAAGTCGCTCTAACGTTTTGTTTTTGCATTTTTCAGAAAAATATGTTTGGAGCTTTTTGATAGAGGATTTTTAGACGAACAAATTTCACCCCTCATTTTTTAAATTTCATTTATTTTTAAAGATTTTACAGCCATTCAAAGGTAAAAATATGCCTCAGCACATAATATTTTGGGTTTTGGTTTAAAATCGTTGTATTAATATAACAGAAAAACTATCCACCGGGCAAGAAAATTGTTCAGTTATTTTTTGTAGGAAATTAAATTCTCTACAAATTTGCTTTTTTGACTTTTTGTCGCACAATCAAAAATATCAAAGTTATTAACAAACAACAACAAAAAATGAAGGAGTAATTTCCTTTAAAACGTTCTAACTTTTTTTCTTTTCATTTTACAGAAAAATATGTTCAATGCATTTCGATAGAACACCTTCTGACGAATAAGTTTCAATATAAATGTGTCAACTTTTATTTATTTATAAACATTTTACAGTGCTGCAAAGGTAAGTGTCGGAGTACTCGAAAATAGACCTAAAAATGAACGATTATGCGTCGTTTCTTTGCAAATTTCATTAATTGCGGCGGACAAATTTTATTTGTTGCTATTGCAATGTTCATAATAATTAGTTATGAACTCTTTTCCGCGCCACCTACGAGGAGTTAATAATAATAATTAGTTATGAACTCATTCCGCTCTACCTACGAGAAGTTCATAGCTAATTATTATGAATATTGCAATAACAACAAATAAAATTTGTCCGCCGCAATTAATGAAATTTGCAAAGAAACGACGCATAATCGTTCATTTTTATGTCTACTTTCGAGTACTCCGACACTTACATTTGCAGCACTGTAAAATGTTTATAAATAAATAAAAGTTGACACATTTATATTGAAACTTATTCGTCAGAAGGTGTTCTATCGAAATGCATTGAACATATTTTTCTGTAAAATGAAAAGAAAAAAAGTTAGAACGTTTTAAAGGAAATTACTCCTTCATTTTTTGTCGTTGTTTGTTAATAACTTTGATATTTTTGATTTTTCGACAAAAAGTTAATAGAGTAAATTTGTAGACAATTTAATTTCCTACAAAAAACAACTTCATAATTTTTTTGTGCGATGAATAGTTTTCCTGTTATATCAATACAACGATTTTAAACCCAAACCCAAAATATTGTGTGCTGAGGCATATTTTTACCTTTGAATGGCTGTAAAATCTTTAAAAATAAATGAAATTTTAAAAGTGAGGGGTGAAATTTGTTCGTCTAAAAATCCTCTATCAAAAAGCTCCAAACATATTTTTCTGAAAAATGCAAAAACAAAACGTTAGAGCGACTTAAAAGAAATTACTCGTTCACTTTTTATCGTTGTTTGTTAAAAACTTTGGTATTTTGAATTTTACAACAAAAAGTCAAGAGAGCAAATTTGTAGAGAATTCCATTTCCTACAAAAAACGATGTAATAATTTTCTTGCGCGGTGGATAGTTTTCCTGTTATATCAATACAACGATTTAAAACCCAAACCCAAAGTATGATGTGCCGACGCACATTTTTACCTTTGAATGGCTGTAAAATCTTTAAAAATAAACGAAATTTAAAAAATGAGGGGTGAAATTTGTTCATCTCAAGGAGCGCCAAAAAATTTCTCTGAACATATTTTTCTGAAAAATGCAAAAACAATAAGTTAGAGCGACATAAAGGAAATTACTCCTTAATTTTTTGTCGTTTTTTATTAATAACTTTGGTATTTTTGATTTCACAACAAAAAATCAAGAGAGCAAATTTGTAGAGAATTTCATTTCCTACAAAAAACGACAACATAATTTTCTTGCGCGGTAGATAGTTTCATAGTTATTTTGCAAAAACTATTTCACCCCTTTTTTCAAGATGGCGGATTTTCCTCAAGGGTTACAACCCCACAAACTTGGACTTAAGCTTTTCATACCTCCCCCTATGCACCAGAAAAAAAAAATTGCTGACTTTGATAAATGCAGGGTCAATGTAACATTTCAATGGACTAAGAGGGACGCGTCGTATATGGACGCCGTTCCATTCGTAGACACTTGACGAGTCAATCTCCCGGTCACTCGCATTTTAGTATGAACGCTCGAGCAATGTTCACCCGAGTGTAAATACTCGAATGGGGTATACTCCGTATACTTATTAATATCTTCATCGAAATATTCGTTCTTTGGATTTAATATGGCCTAAACGAGGATTTATCATCCGTCAAGTTGTGGGAGACATGATTTTGAAATTAAAGTGAGACGACAAATAAGCCCTTTGGATATTTGGATATGTACAAATAGGGGAAAGTGGTACAAAATGATCCCACTAAGGAAGAATAGGTGTATAAAACGAGTGATGCAGCTTTTTCTTAAACTTAAAATATTTAAGGGGTAGTTATTCAATCGAACTACAAATTTAGTAAACGTTGAATCGCATAAGCCATTAGCAATAATTTTTCCCCGTATCCAAAATGATCCCTCGGGTGAAATTCAAAATTCAAGCAAGAAATAAAACACTCGATAATATTTTTGATAGTTTTATTTTAGATTCTGGTTAGGCAACAAGTTTATAAACGACTCCGTCTTAATAGTCATACAGTAAATTCTTAATTCTCGTAGTAGTCTCTATAACAGTAATGGCAGTTTTATAGTATTACTAGCGGTACCCGGCATACGTTGCAACGTCGTTTTGGTGTCATAATTTATTTGACACACAATATTTTTTGTCTTTTTGTCCGCATATGCGGAGTATAGACTTTCCAAATATAATCTATACTATAGACATTTTTAGCGATTGTCCCCGTGCTTCGTTGATGGACATTGCAAATGCGAGTCGCACTGGAAACTGCAAACGTTTGAAATTGAAAGGCATATATTTTGGTATCATTGGGATACGTGACAACAGTACATCGTCTTTTCCTTCAAATTTTCTATTTTAAACTGTAGTTTCGCTGATATTATTCATCATATTTTTCCTTGGAACCCCGGTACCGTTGCAAAGTCGTGGTGGATTGATGTTTCGTAAAAGTACAACGTGCAGCGCTATGCCTGGTAAATGAAACGAATTCAGGAATTCAGTTGGATAATTAACAACTTGTTCTTGATTAATAAAAGCAGCAATCGACTTGTCCGTTTTAGTTTCTCACGATATTCTCTTTTGAATCGTGAAATTTATATACTTGACATTGGTGTTTTTGCTGCTAATATAGCACGTTCCCTTAATCACATATGTTTTTTGTAGTTATGTGCAATATTTTCAAAAACTTTGTTAATTAATTCGTCTGTTATTGCTGTTATTTTAACCCTTGTGTTCGCACCCAACTTTACCTACGTTGTTACGCACCTCTTATTTTTCTTCGCTTTTCAAATAGTACGGCTCTGAAATCGATTCCTAAACCGTTATTTCTATAAATAGACATCACTATATAGTCTGGCAGGGGCCGTCAAATCGTCAGGGTGATGTTCGAGAAAAAAATCAGGGAGAACGAGTCGTAAAAGAGCTTGCAGCTCCGTACCGAGGCAGTGGTAGAAATATTACCATGGACAATTTGTTTACAACGTTACCCCTTGCCAAACACATGCTTTCATGGAATTTAACTGTCGTTGGCACTTTGAGAAAAAATAAATCTTGTGTTCCAAGTGTCATGGCTCCGCATAAGTCGAGAGAAGTATACTCGACTGAGTTTGCTTTCAGTGAAAGCGTCACGATGTGCTCATACGTGCCGAAGAAAAATAAAGCCCTAATTATGTTGTCGACTATGCATTCCGACAGAGCTGTAAATGATGACAGTAAAAAAACCAGTCATTATAACATACTACAATAAATACATATAAAGCTGGCGTTGATACTATGGACCAAATGTGCACTCGATACACTACGCAACGTCGTACTCTGAGATGGCCGGTAGCTCTGTTCTACAATATGCTGGATATTAGCTCACTCGCGTCCTATTTAATTTATTACGAAAATAATAAGATGATTCCGAAGAGAACAAACCAACGACGACTATTTATGCGCCAATTGAGTGAAGAACTGGCAAAACCAGTAATTGAGAACCGGCCACAAAACGTTCAAATAATGCGAAATTACAGTACAAAAATCGTCATTGAAAGTATGATCGGGCGGTCATTAAATCCCGTGGACATCGCTCCAAATCCTGCTAATGAACGCGATATGTCAGGAAGGATAAAAGTAACTGGCTCCTGTCATATTTGCTACAAAGCAGCAATAAAGAGGAGGAGAAAGACACGAAAGTCATGCTGCGATTGCAACAAACCTGTCTGCGATGAACATGCTACAACCTTAGCGAAGTGTCACGAATGCAGGGGCTAATTAATTTTCTACATTTATTTTAATGTATTTCGTATTATCACAAACCATATTCGACGTATTCTAATAAAATAAAATATCCCAAACCAATAATCCACTCAAAACGATTTTTTTCAAGGTGGGTACCGGGGTACCCGGGTGCGTCCGTGACGTATATATACTTCACACTCGATTTTTTCTTAGTAATTAAACAAATTATTTTATTCCAAACGAATCACCTACTTACAATTGAGTTGAATAACGACGTTCCGGAGGTTTTTGCCGAAATTTCTATTTTTGACCAAGTTAAATTAAAAAATGTACCGTGGTGGGCACCCGGGTACCCGGGTGCGAACACAAGGGTTAAGAAAGTTTGTACGTCGTCGTACGTACTCTAACTATTTCCTGTCTTGCTTCTCATTGCTCGTCCATTTCTGAAGCTCGTAATGGATTTTTCATTTGTGACTGACGTGTATATCTTCCAATCGTTTCCCGATTTAATGTCACGATTAAGGAAACTTATCTGGTCAGCGAATTAAAAAACATATATTGATTAAAAAATCAGAATATAGTTATCAGTATCTATAAAGTCATGTTCTTAAAATTTAAAGACTCGAGGATACCTTATTCGCGGGATAAAAATAAAAACATATTTTTCCTAAATTAACACGTACCTTTATGGGTTTCAGTGGTTTTTCCGTCTACGAACATTAAATTTGCAACCATTGACAAACAGTTTTTGACAAAAATTGCAGAATTAATAAAACAGTATCTAAGGAACATTTGTAGAGCTTCATAAAATTGATTAAGCACTCATGAGATTTATAATAAATTAATTTCTCTCGAATAATAGTCATTTTTGCGAGGTTAAGTATTCGCGGCACCGTCAAACATGCTGAATTGACTTCGCTTGCCGCACAAATTTTTCTTTTGACTTACTCGATACCAGATAAACCTCCTAAATTTGACATTCGCTGTCAAATGAATTATGCAATCGATATGTGTACCGAATATCGAGTCGATAGAGTCGTTAAACCAAATGCGTGTCTTTTATTTCGCATATCATTTTGGTAGCATACTTTGACAGCTGTCAAATAATCTCTATATATAGATATACATAAATGTTAATATTGTTTTGCCCCGTACGCGTTTATTTTGGCAATTGAAATTATTCTACTAAAGCAGAAACCTTCTCGGGAGTGCGGACTACAATTCATCAAATTTTCATCGCAATCGGATGAATGGTATAGGAGCTTACTCGTGACATACAAACATACAAACATTCTTCCATTTTTATATACTCGTATAAGAAGATTGATGTTTCTGAACATAATGTTAACAACAACAACGATACTCTCATTTTTAACTCGTATTATTGGCTTCATACTTCATATTAAAAAAAAATAATCTAAAAAGTATTTATTTAAAGTGAACTGAACACGATTGGAAGCAGATAATAAGGCAATGCCTTATTACCGAAAAACATGAAAACATATAATATAATAATATAACATACGTTTTTCAAATACTGTAATGAAGGACGATTAATTCCATTGCTAATTCGTAACAGAAACTGAGATAAACACACCTATCAAAAATGTGTATATAGACTAAAGCTACATAATGTCAAATAATGGCTTACCTTAGATCGAGCACAGTAAATTTGAATATTTTGTGATACTACCAACAATGCCACGACGCTGACAGAGGTTGTACGGCCCGGCCGTAAAAGCACGAAATTTACCTAAAATATCCTAGATGTCGATATTAAGTCGGTATAACACCCGGGGATCGTTGTACCTCGAGGGATCATATTGTATTACCTTCCCCTATATATATAGAAGGTAGAGAAGGTAGTACAAAATTGAGACGATATTGTCTCATACACCCGAGCAAAAGCCCCCCACCATCGAAAGATCGAACGTCGCCAGTGCACACGGCACCAATGTCAAACCAGCTGATTAGTCCGTCTGAAAATCCTTCGACCTATAGGCAAGCAGCCTAATTAGTATAAAAGGCCGGAAAATCACGATAAACCATCAGTTAATAGCTGGTCACTTACCTGGGTGGGTGCTCTGAAGAAGAGACGAAACCTGGTAAGCGGCATTGACCTCTGAATAAGAGCGAAACGGCGATTTAACGGAAGAATTCTGAAAAAGAATTCTTGCTCGACGAAAAGTATCTCGAACGAGCAGTAAAGGTCCTGCCTAAGAGCATTGACTTATAACCCAAACACAACAACGCGCATTGTCAAACCCAAACACAACGACGCGCATTGTCAACGGACAAGCGGGGAGAGGAGCGATCACCTGTGTTTACGTCGCCGGCCCAGCTGACGAGAGAGGAGAGGAACCGCGATCGAGACGGTGATCGATGTTTTGGACGGCGCACCAACGATCTACAGGGACGGCCAAGCAGACCGGGAATATTGACCCGCAAAATTAAATACAAATAATATCAAAACAATTGCATTGTAGTTCATCAAATTGATATAGGAAATAAAAGCGAAGTCGCCGGAACCAAAGAGTTAAAATCGCAGAAACAAAAAGAATAAACGATTTTTTTATCAATACAAAAACCAAGTCTCAAAGAGAAATTACTCTCCCTCATCAAAAACCTTCATAAACTATATAATCGTCGAGCCATCGCACTCAAATAAATTTATTGAAGCGTTCTGCCGTTTCAATATATATAGAGGGTGAATCGCGTAAGGGGTGCCATCCGGGATTTCAAGGTAGATGGGCACAGTACGAACAAAAGTTGCAAATAAACATTAGGGATATTGTTAATAATTTACGAGATATTAATTTTTTAAATCGGACCAATCAGAGCGCGCCCAGAAGCGTTGAAGCCACCCACTCCCACCCTAGCCGTAGATATAGCATAGATTAGGGCGTTACCTTTGTGTTTGCAAAATTCAGAGCAGTCAATTTTATTGATTGTATTAGTACACAGTCATTTTTTATTCGCGGTCATTGGTTGCTCTGAATTTTGCCCGGCGTGCCAATAAGCGTTAAAGCTGCCCACCTCCACCCCCACCCTAGCCATAGTATAGCATAGATTAGGGCGTTACATTTAGGTTTGCAACATTCAGAGCAGTCAATTAGATTGCTTGTATTTTCCCGCAGTCATTTTTTTTTCTCGAGCATTGGCTGCTCTGAGTTTAGCCGACCTTCGCGAGAAGCGTTGGAGCTTCCCACTCCCCGCCTTAGCCGTAGAGGTAGCGCAGTGAACTAGGCCGGGCAAAACTCAAAGCAACCAATGACCGCGAATAAAAAATGACTGCGTACTAATACAATCAATAAAATTGGCTGCTCTGAATTTTGCAAACACAAAGGTAACGCCCTAATCTATGCTATATCTACGGCTAGGGTGGGAGTGGGTGGCTTCAACGCTTCTGGGCGCGCTCTGATTGGTCCGATTAAAAAAATTAATATCTCGTAAATTATTAATAATATCCCTAATGTTTATTTGCAACTTTTGTTCGTACTGTGCCCATCTACCTTGAAATCCCGGATGGCACCCATTACGCAATTCACCCTGTATATATATATATAACATATATGTACATGCACGCGGGCCGAGGGTACTAAAAGGATTACTTCCCCGTGCTTTAATCAACTGAAACCGAAAAATACTATACATATTTACTAAATATACTTATATACAGTAAACACGTACATATATATATATATATATATATATATATATATATATCGAAAATATATACAACAAAGCGTGCTCAAGGATCATTACAAGATTTCTGAATTTATTAGGTACAGATGAAAAACTCTGCGGGGTGCAATGGCCCCTCCCTTTTAGACATACTATTCGATATTTTTTTTTTATTACCTCTTTACTGCCACCAGTATATTTTAATTTCTCCCGTTGACTCATCATATTCGTCCCAGTTAATATTTATGTGCACTTCTTCACTCGTTTACATAGTTTCGATAAGAGTGTACGTGAGTTGGCTTTGGATCGCGTGGGACGTCTCGTTTTTAAAGTGTTCCACGACGAGTTTCTGCGACATAACTGGTAAATCGATAAATCGTACAGCCCGTAGGACTAATATAACGATGAGTCGTTTAAGCTAGACAAGAACGGCTTAATGACAACTTAACGTTTATGGTATGAATTCGTAGAGGGATCTTATATTTTTTCGCGTTCGATTTAACATTGATAATTGGGGCTTTCATCGTAAGGACCATAATACGTATCACTCATATACATAATACTCGAATGTCCTGCCTATATTACCGATCTCGTTTCTCATTCGAATAAAAATCTACCTGGGCATTTCGGCAAAGTTCGATAAAACTGGGAAACCGTCGTGTTTGCCACCAGCATCCTCGAGAAAGTTCTCGAGACTCTCGCGAAAATGAAACCTCGCTGAGACTTTGTTGCGAACGATAAAGGCGAGACACGGATAAGGGGAAAAAAGAACACAAGGAGGAAGGGAAAAGAAAGGAAAAATAATTTGTCTCTCAGCAACCGCATGAGCAGAAGCTCGACCATCGGGAAGCAACTCCCTCTATGATCTGCTCCCTGTCTCTGGGACGCGAGAAAACGTTCCTTATAACAAAAGCACTGAAATGCTATTTCTCTTTCGGTTTTCCGAACCGTGAAATGAAAATGCTCTAGCGAGAGTAAAAATAAAAGACGCCAGCGGAAAAAATGGATTCAATATTTTCTTTATTGGCTCGCTGAGAGTAGTAAGAACAAAGATTAATTTCTTTCTAGTTCAAAATAATGGGTACATATTTATTACTAACGTTACCTTACGTTTCGTTACCATTATAGCGATGTTGTATGTAATATTTTGTCCCAAATACTTAAGCAACGAGCAACTTTGATTTATTAATTCGATGAATTTTATTAAAAAATGTATGTTGCAAATGAGATAATTTTATTTCCTCATTAGGAATAGTGGCCAATTTAATTTCATTCGTTTTAAGAATTGTAATTAATTTTATGTACAATAAAAAACATGCCGTCGCACCAGCACAGAATTAATTTGCAAACAAAATCAAGCGTGCCTCGTATTAGATAAGAAATAAACGATGCTGGCGAGGCGCCAAATAGATAGAATGAGATAACGATTTATCACTAGACAATTTATATGTTTTAATTAACTGCAAGGTTTGAAATTCGTGTATGTTGGTTTTTTCTGCCTCTTTCTCCCTCTCTCTCTCTCTCTCTCTCTCTCTCTCTCTCTCTCTCCCTCTCCCTCCCTCCTGATTCTCTGAGTGAGTCAAAACAATATCGAACGCGTGATTTGTCAGCCTTTATCGCTGTACGACACTTATTTTTCGTGGTATTAATTGGCGTTCTGACCATGTGTATATGGTAGTTAAAATTATGATAGCTTAAATTAATCTATGAATGTCGACCTTGTGCTATAGATGCTGTAAGATCATAGCAAAGTGCCCAGTGGTCTGTACGATTTGTGGTAGAGCCTTTCACCCAGGGTGTGTCAAATATTATCTGCCTCAAAAATTGGCGAATGAGTGTTGTAGGGGTCTTAGTGGTGTAAGCCAATCAGAACAGCAAAACATGGCTACCACAATAGGAAGTGTATTACGACTAGAAGAATCGAGGCCGGTATCGCTTGAATCTATAATGGATTTTCTAAAGCAAACGAGCAACGAGTCTGCTCTTCTGGGTACGGAGCTTCGTGGAGAGATTAAAAATATTAAAGAGGTGCTTACACAAATCCCCATAATACGTGCAGAAATTAATAACATCAAAGATTCGCTAGAAGTTATCCCAAAGCTGGTTCAGTCGAATGCTGAACTGAGGGATAAAATAGCTGTCCTGGAATCTAGCGCCGCAAAGGTTTCTCAGGAAATAGATAACTTAAAAGCTAAGGGGAATTCTTCCGTGACAGGTGGTGATGCTGCGAATGCCAATGAGATTGTAGTAGCGGGTATTCCCGACAATATTTCTGATACTCCATGTAAGCTTGCTGTAAGAGTTTTTACTGCTCTAGGCCTGGAAAATCTTTTAAGCCATATTTTGGGAGCGCGAGTAGTGAATCGCAAAAACATCGCTATGGCGCAAAGTTCGGGTCATCAAGGGGGAGATAGAGTGGTGATGAGTTCATTCTCCATAGTGGTTACGCTCACGTCAGCTGCGGTGCGTGAAGCTATAATAAAAGCTAAGAGAGCTAAGGGTGTTCTCAAGGTCAGCGAAGTTTTTAATATCAATGCGAAAGGGAATGTTTATATAAATGAGCTATTATCTCCTCAAGCTTATAACTTACTTAGGCGAGTTAAGAAAGAAGCTGGCAGATTATCTTTCAAATACGTGTGGGTCAAGAATTCGTCAATTTTTATTAGGAAGGATAACGGCCAACCCGTGAGGATGATTAAAGATATAGATGATTTGAATAAAATAATCTGACAGCTTGCACCGTCATCATTGTCGGGTGATCAGCCAAATTCGGTAGGTAGTGTATCTAGAATAGAAGAAACACATAATTTGAGAATAATACAAATTAACGCGAACTCATTGTTAGGTCATATTGATTACGTCAAAGCATTATTGAATGATAAACATTGCCATGTTATATCGATTGCCGAAACATGGCTTAAACCGCAGATATCGGATGAGTTGGTAAACATACCAGGATACCTTCTGCTGCGCAATGACAGGATTGGGAAAATAGGAGGGGGGGTTGCGTGTTACGTTCATGATACGTTGAAAGTTAATGTGCTTGCTGCCTCGCCGGCAAAATATACTAAATCGCCTGAATTTCTCCTGTTGGACATTCATTATCCAGATAAGGATCCAGTATTATTTGCGTCAATATATAGACCTCCGAAAGGGCGACTGTTGGAGGATTTTCTTAATATTTTTGGTAGATACATGCATTCGTACAAAAATGTAATTATAATGGGGGATTTGAACTGTAATGTACTTGCGAACTCCTATGAATCAAAGTACTTGAGAGAGGTCATTTCTTCTCTATCATTTCATTTATTAGAATCTCAAGCTACTCATCACACGGCAAACTCAGATTCCCAGATTGATGTAATTATTATTGATTCTAGAAGTAAGGTAACTAATTTTAGTAAGTCATTATATCAGAAAAAGCTAGATGTGTAATAAGTTTCCTAGTAATAGGCTAAGTAATAAGTTTGTGTAATATGTTTGTGATATAATACAATATAAATGTATAAAGATAAAAATTTTGCCCCAAAGTTCAACTAGGGCATAATAAATATATCAATATCAATATCAATATCCCTCCCTCCCTCCCTCCCCCTCTCTCTCTGCAGTGAGTACGTTACACACGTCTCAATAACGGCTCTGCTTTTAAGATTCATTTCTGCCGCGCGACTGCCCTCGGGCGTTTTTGTTTTAGGCGCAAGGCTCGCACTGTAAAGCTTTTCGTCGCTTTTTCTTATGAGATTCTCCAAATTCGTCTCTGGCGTTGGGAAATTGTGAGGAAAAGCTGTGACATTTTTGATAACCTCACTTTGGGAATTTCGGTTGACTGGCCGCGACGCTGCCCTCTCTGTCAGACGTCCTGTGCTCGCGCATGCGCCCACAACAGTTATCTACGGTCACCTGCAATATCATGGCGAGAGAGTAGGTACTGACATCGTACTTATCAGAGAGCGACGCACATCGTATATTACTATTCGTCTCACCGCAGCGCGTGATCTACATTGACATATTGAAAATCGATCGGCCGTCGGTGAATCACTCCCCTCTACTATCGGGAGCATCGATAAGTCGACAATCCGAATAATCAAGCCCTGGTCCGCGCTTGCGCTCACAACGAATATATAGTACCTAGCACGTAATATATCATCGCGAGTGAGTATCGATACCATACTTAGCAGTGAGCGGAGCACAAAGTATACCATCATTCGTCACATAGCAGCGAGCGATCGACATCGGGTCAACACTCTCCTCTACTATCGGGGGTACTGTTAATTTAGATAATTCAAATAGCTGTACGTATGCCGCGGTGTGGCCGGTATCATAAGTCTATTGCTAGTAATCCGACTACTTGCAAATACTGCAATCGTGTGTTTCACCCGGGCTGCTTAAAATACTCTGTCTGTCAGAAATCTGTGAATAATTCTTGTGAGTCGAGTGTTGTTGCCATGGATGCCTCCGATTTTACTTCTGATCCTTCAATCTCCGCGCTTAGCTGGCGTTCTCGAGATGAGGAACCTGCATGGCTCGATAGGATTATGGCTAAGTTGAGCCAGTCAAGCTCAGAATCTAAGCTACTAGCTACTGAGCTACGCGCGTCTATTGACAAAATGAATACTTCGCTCAGTGAAATTCCGACGCTGCGTGCTTCCATTGTAGCAATGAATGAAACGCTAAATGAAATTCCTAAGATAGTTCGGGTAATCTCTGCGCATGCGGAAAAAATTGAGTCTCTTGAAGGAAAAAATGTAAAACGCGCCCAAGAGATTTGTGAACTGAGATCTGACTTCCGTAAATTGGTTAGTAGTCCGGCCAGTGATCAAAGATCCGGCGAGATCGTTGTAGCCGGCATACCAGACGTGGTCAAGGATCCTCCTAAGACGATAGCAATTAAGGTACTAGCGGCGCTCGGTCTCAACGAATTGGCAGGTCATATAATCGCGGCGCGCATTATGGCGCGTAAACAACGATCGGTCGCGAATGCTTCGACTGCTGCGAATGTGTCGGGGGGCAAGAGTGATGCGCGGCGCTTTTCAATTGTTTTAACTCTTACATCCGGTGCCGTACGCGACGCAATAATTAATGCTAAAAGACTGAAGCGCGACTTGAAGGCCAGTGAGGTCTTTAACATTAATACGAGAGAAAATGTATTCGTCAATGAACTTTTGTCGGCAAATTGCTACAAGCTGTTGCGACTGTCGAAGGAGCGAGCTAAGGTCGTGTCGTATAAATATGTGTGGGCGAAGAGTGAAGTAATCTACGCTAAAAAAGATGATGGGTCACCCAAAATCGAAATTCGGTCGGCCGAGGCTCTCGAGCAGCTGATCTGACTCCCTGCACCGTCGTTAGCGCCTACCAGTAACGGCACTCCTGATCCGTCTCTGTCTTATCAGAACATTAGGGTTGTGCATTTCAACGCCAATTCACTTCTTGCTCGCATTGACCTTGTCAGAATTTTCTTCGATCAGAACCCGTGCCATGTGATTTCGGTTTCTGAAACGTGGTTGCATTCACACATTCTGGATGAACTCGTTAAAATTGACAATTATTTTCTTATCCGAAATGATCGTGAAAGCAAAGAGGATGGGGGTGTTGCATGCTATATACATCACACCCTAAAAGCTAAAGTTTTAGATGTGTCGCCCAACAAATTCTCTAACTCTCCGGAGTACATCATTCTCGAAGTATCGCAAGGTGATCGCGAAAGGATACTATTTACCACCATGTACAGAAGGCCAAAAGGGCACTTTCTCCACAAATTTGAACAGGCCTGGAACCGTCATGCTCATTCCTATAATAATTCAATGATCGTCGGGGATTTAAATTGCAACATGCTACTCAACGATTATGCTTCCAAATATCTTCGCAATTTCATTATCTTGCATTCATTGTTGCTCGTTCCTTCAGAAGCCACCTATCACACTGCTCACTGTGACTCGTGGCTAGATATATTCATACTTGACAGTGAGGAAAAATTGATGCTGTACAATAGGTCTTCGTCTCCCTTCATCGCAGGCCATGATATCATATCGCTCCAATTTGCACTTAATGTGAGTAAAGCTGCACCGCGTACGATTACCAAGCGTTGTCTGAGGGACTTTAAGGACAATGATTTTATCAATGCAGTTCAACATTCACTGCCGCCGTCAAATTTGTTCGACGCTGCGACTATCGACTCGGGCGTTGAGCTTGACCGGCAGTTAGACACAGTTACGCAGATGTTTTGCTCTATTTTCGATCCTTTTGCACCTCTTAAAACGTTTGTTGTTAAGAGACCGCCAGTTCCATGGCTTACTGCTGAGCTTAAACAATGCATCAGACACAAAAACAACTTGTACAAGCGAGTAAAACGATCAAATAACGTACTAGGTTTCATCATGTACCGACGAGTCAGAGATGACGTAACCGTCAGTATCAGGAAATCGAAAAGTGACTTCTTGTTAGCCAAACTCGGCACAATAGATGACCCCAAGCTAATGTGGAAGCAACTTAGGAGCTTGGGTTTAGTCAAACCGCGCCTGCCGTCGCCCTTCTACTTTTTCACCCCTGATGAATTAAATGCACATTATGCAACAATCACGGCGTCAGCCCCGGTGCTAACACGTGAAGAGTTCGAGCTCATGTTGGCAGAAACTCCAAGTGAGGAGAACTCGTTCTCGTTTTCACAAACCTCGAGAGAATCGGTTCTACGTATTTTGCGACGCTCGTCTTCGACGTCGTTTAGTGTTGGTTCGGATGGCATTTCAAAATTCTTAATCGACAAGGCCGTTCCGTGGCTGCTCGGTATCATGCTTAAGATCATTAATCTTAGCATCCGCATAGGGCACTTCCCTAAATTGTGGAAAACGGCATTCATCCGCCCTCTACTGAAAGTAAACATTCCGCGTTCGCCAGTGGACACGCGGCCGATCGCTTCTCTACCTAAACTATCAAAACTCCTTGAGAGAGTCGTATTTGATCAAATGACTAGGCATCTTGAGACCACTAATAAAATCGATCCCAGACAATCTGCTTATCGTGTGTCGTTCAGCACACAGACTGCTCTGGTAAGAGTCTCTGATGATATCAGGAGGGGCATCGACGAACGCAAAGTAACGATTTTGGTGTTGTTCGATTTCAGCAAGGCGTTTGATACTGTTCCGCACCTCAATCTATTGAGAAAACTCAAGCGGATGGGCTTTGCCGATACTGTTCTTGAGTGGTGCTTCTCGTATTTAACTGTGAGGTTACAAATTGTCGTGGATGAGCGTGGTAGCTGTTCCAAATCTTCACACACATCGGCAGGAGTACCACAAGGTTCAGTTTTGGGACCGTTACTATTTTCATTGTACATCAACGATATCGGGAACTGCCTTAATCACTGCGATCGCATGATCTTCGCGGACGATATCCAAATCTACTTGCAATCCTTTCCATCTGAGATAGACAGCGCTCTTGCGGAAATCGGCCAAGATGTGATGGCCGTGGGGCAGTTCGCGCGCTCGAACGGTCTAGTCCTCAACTCCGCAAAAACGAAGGCAATGGTCATTGGGAGTAGAGCCTACGTAAACACACTCAACTTGGGTGAGCTGCCCCCCATCACTCTAGATGAGGCAAACCTGCCGTATGTCACCGAGGCAAGGAACTTGGGGGTTATATTTCAGGGAGACCTCTCGTGGAGGAAACATATCTCTGCCGTCTCGCAAAAAATGCATGCTACGCTGCACAGATTGAAGTATCATAAGGGGTCGCTATCAACTGAGGTGAGAATTAAATTAGTGACCACACTGATTTTCCCTCACTTTGACTACTGCTGCCTTGTCTATTATGACATCACGGCAGAACTAAACGATATGCTTGAGAGATTGCTAAATTGTTGCATAAGGTACATCTTCAACCTGCGACGTGATGTGAGAATCACCCCATATCGTCATAGATTGAAATGGTTATCTGTGAAAGGGCACCGCAAATATTTTCTAGCGATCACAATCTTCCAGGTGTTGTTCTTACGCGTACCGTCGTACCTGGATGAGCTGCTGCCTAGGGCACTGCAGGGCATTAGAAGGTCTGAAAGACTGGCTGACCAACCGGTCTTTCATATCCCTTGTCATAGGACATCTACTCTCCAGCATTCGTTTCGATTGTCTGCTGCGTACCTCTGGCGGTCACTTCCGTCTGACATTAGGGAATTGTCATCGCTAGATACGTTCAAGAGTAGCCCAATGGAGTACCTCCTGATCTCTGAGCAGGGCGAGCAATGAACTGATTAATCTGATTAATGGCGTTTTCCTATTCCTATTCAGTGCTTTCTTCGTTTGGTTGTTATATTCTTCTCGAGTTAAGGTCATTGATTTTCATTCATTTTCTATTGATTTTTCTTCATGTTAGTTTCTCTTTTATTTTTTATCTTTGCTTCTGCCTCTAAGCACCGCTATGGAAATTCTTCATCTTCGGTTCTGTTTATGTTATTTTTATTTTATTTTTATTTTTACTTTTATTTCTATTTTTACTCTTATGTTTAGTCTTACTTATAATTGCTATGTTTCATATCAACATTCTACCTTTAGTTTAGTCTATCTTTATTTTAGTATTATTCTTAGTCTTAGTGTTAACTTGTATGTTTTGCTTTATTCTGTAATGTTACTCTATAGCCATGCTACGGTATAATAAAACTCTATCAATTAATCAATCAATCTCTCTCTCTCTCTCTCTCTCTCTCTCTCTCTCTCTCTCTCTCCCTCCCTCCCTCTCTCTCTCCCTTTCCTTCGCACGGCTGCTCTGGTTTCGACGAGTCGATCAGTGGAGCCAAGTTAGCCAGCTAAATGCATACCCCTTGCAAAGAAAGCGAGTCGCATTTGCCGGTCCGGCCCATGGTTTCGTATCTTATCGTTTGGAAGCTCACGAGAGCGAGAAAATGACCGGCTTTCCGATGCATGGGCGGAACTGGTGCATTCACTGCCTACGTTCAAATATCTCCCTCTCGGTCGCCGATGGCTGTGAACGATCATACGATCATTCTCAGGTATCTATGGTAGGCAGTACCGGTAAAGCAACGTATTAACTATATCGATTGATTAATAATCGCTTTGCAATAACGGCAGCGCGACTGAAATGCTTGTTTTTGTATTCTCTTCTTTACGAATCCGTTCAACAATTAACCCCGTTTCCGTATACGATGTGCCGTATCGTAAAAAAAAGTTTCTCCGTTGAAGTAACAGTTGTTTTGGCGTGAAAAACAAAAGTTAGTTAAAAACAATTTATGATTATAAAAATTCAATTGAAATGAACTTGAACACATTCGGTTCGTGATTTATTTGAAAGATATACTTTATTGATAGATTGATACATTACTTTTAATTTAATGTTTCATTTTATTGTTCGGCGCGATTGATTGTTCGTATTTTTGTATATACACTTTACAAAATTTATTGTTCCTCTAGCTAAAAATGATACTGATTTAAAATTAAATATAATCTTGTTTTTTTAAACGATCGATTTCAACATTTGTTGGTATATAGGAAACGCGAATAGTCTGTGTCAGGTGCTTGTACGTAAAGTGCGACAGTCGTTGCTCACGGCGAAGTGGGACGAATCTTAGGAGCTATTCAGCCTCACGACAGGAAACCGACTAACAAGCAAAATTCGATTAAGCGGAGAGAATGTCGAGCGAGCATGGGGTGGTTGTGTACCTATAAACAAAAAAAAGCCCGGAATTTTCGGTGAAATAAAACTTTCAAACTTTGCCGTTGTTCTTTCTCTCTTATCTCCGCCTACGGTTTCGTCGTCGCATAAATTATTGACAAGAGGGTAGTGTTACAATTAAAGGAGTTAACCGAGGCCCAAGGAAATCGTGTTTTATCGTTTTCACTGACCATGCGGCCCAGAGCTTGGTCAAGCGTCGTCTTACCAGCTCGGGCATCCCGATCCTCATTATATTTTTTTAAGTTCACGCCTTACATTTCCTAGTTGTTTATCTACGTGAAATTTATTTCGAAAATATGTTTGCTTTCGTTTTAGTAGTTAATTTTAAGATTATATTATACTTTTTTGTTAGTTTTGTTCCGGAAGACTTTATTGATAATTCTGTGTGGGATTTTTGAGGATATTCGAAATAGAACAATTTTGGAACTAGTTGAAAGTCGAAAAACATTGGTTTGAAAAAATGCCTATTTTCAATGTACTTCTCCTCAGGAAACGTACGTCCGATTTTGACAATTTTTGTTGTGCGTGTATACTAAAGTGTTAGAAACAATGTGTCGAGCCATTTTTCGATATTCTGTTTCAGAATGTTTTCACATCGTTTTAAAATTTTGTTAAAATTTTTTAACACGTCTTTTTTTTTAAATGACTCGACACATCCTTCGTTTCGATATACTGGTTATGCACGCGAAAAACTTAACTTTTCA
Organism: Netelia fuscicornis; assembly: GCA_946811545.1. Lineage (NCBI taxonomy): Eukaryota > Metazoa > Arthropoda > Insecta > Hymenoptera > Ichneumonidae > Netelia > Netelia fuscicornis. The sequence continues at coordinate 26,754,351 of OX328016.1, forward strand.
TGAAACACGGGTTTTTCTGAAAAAGTTTGAATTTCTAATGAATTGAAACACTAACTTCAAAAAATTATTTAACATACTTTCACTGCTCAGAATTTCATGAAATTTGAACCAAATATCAAAAAAGACGTGTACTTTCGGAAGAAAATAAAATTTTAAATGGATCCTTTGATGCTGCTACCTATATGCCGAACCTCCTTAAATGCTGGTTCGCAAAACCAGTTGCCTAAAATTTTAACAAAAACTTCTTAAAACTGAAAACAACGAATGAAAGCAAAAAACAATTTTTTCGTTAAAATACCAAATTTGATTAAATCATACATATAAGAAAAGTTATCGAACATATTTGAAAATGAGATTTTCTCGATAACTGAACATACCAAGTATATGTACTTTTCGTCATAAGTTTAGATACGTATCCTATAAATCCATACCCATTTTCCATTTTTTTCATCATTCCACAATTCTTCCCCAACGTGTTTTTCCTCATTTTATTTTCGAGAGATCACATAACGCGCGTACGACTCGAGAATGTATTGTGAATTCTTTGTACGCTGGTGCAACTATTTTTCTCGGTTCTTTCCATCGCGACCGGAAGAGTGACGAAAAACGACATACAGGGGCGAAAGGGAATGGAGAAAAGAGGAACTAGGAGAGGCAAACGCGAGGGCGACGGGCGTTTCTCTCGTGGTACCGTTGACTTATCGATCTTCCCTCACCTTCTCGCCCACAATGAACGTGTATGTATATCCGTATTCTTTCGTACATACATATATATCGTGCAAGTAGGACGGAGAGGTGGCGGAGGAGGAGGAGGAGGAGGAGGAGGGCATATGCCACTGTGTCGACGGACTGAGAAGAGAGGTGTCGAGAGCTGCGAGCAATGGAATGCAACGTGCAAACAAACCGATGCAGTCGTGCTGGTGGGTCCTCAAACCCACTGGCACGTACCCGCGGACCTCCGAGTACTATATCTCCCCCCCCCCCCCCCTTTACACACGTACATATTTATGTATACATATACCTAAGCGTCACGTCGTACGAGCATTTGCTTCGAAACACATTCATTCCGCGATATTGCCGGTAATACGACAAACTTTTATTTTATCTCTTTATTTTCGACCGTTAACGCAGTCACATCTCCCTTTCGTCGCTCTTTGCAAAAGCGCCTCGTAAATTATATTTCACGTTTAAGGGCGACATTATTTTTTTCATACCTTTCGTCGACTAATGCAGCCATGCGCGCGAGAAGATATATAAACGTCACGACGTATTTCGTGTTATACTTATATCCTTTTAATAATGAAAAAATGTCCAAGTAATAAACATCGTCGAGTTTACAAGTTTTTGTAAATATTTTTCACGCGATAGCGACGTAAAAGGTACTGACTCCCACGTCAGTCTTAACAAACGAAACGTCAGACAGACATGAAACTTGGTCGTCTTTCGAAATTATGATAAACAATATTATTGTCTTATTACACATCTTTATTGGATTATATTTTTTAGTAAATTTTTAGTCTTCGGGTGTTATCGCAGTGTATCGAATTTTTGCTCGACTGTAAAAGTAACAAACGGTTTCCAACCGTTGTACGAACATTTATATACATTTATGCATTATATAAAAGTATATAGCTACTATACGAGTTTCGCTCGCCCGAATATGCTTGGCCTTCGGGGCTCTTCCCACATGTGCCACGAGCTGGGAAGGCGATTTCACGTTTGCCCACGTGCCATCTCGCCTCAGCTATCGCCGATACGTAGGCGTCTCAACGAAGCTACACACTGTTATTTTTTATTATACGCATATGTATAGTTTATCGCGTGTACCTGGTCCACTCGATACCCGCGGTCAATCTTGAAACGATTCTGTATACTGAGAAACTTGGATCCAAGGGAGCGAAACCACCTCAGCAGATGTTTGGTGAAACTTTCGTGTCGCGTCGGTTTAACAATCTACCAATCGTTATGTTTTCGTGCAAAATAAATGAAGCGATAGTCTAATTGTAAGAATACAATAATATTATTATTCTCCGATATGTTTCTGTATCATGGAACCTGTGAATGGACATGGACACATTCGACACTGTGAGTTTTAATTGAAACGTTCGAAAATCCAACATTTTCTTTCTAAAATATAAAATAGATTTTTATCCCTAAATTCTAGAATGAGATGCAATTGAAGGGGGCGAATTTCTTAGATATAACAATATACCTATATTTTAAGACGTTGAACGGTTTTTGGTCGAATGAAAATCGACTTTCTGACATCTAACATGATTTGCTCACGGTTTAAAATGCGATTCGCAACGAAATTATCTATAGATATATTTTAGGATCGTATAGTACGAGCTTCAAATTTTATGGTTCGGGATCTTAAATGGACGGACTCTACTTAAATCTAACAATAAAAAAAATTTTCTAAACTGGAAACAATATTTTTTCTTCTTCTTTATTCTACAATAAGATTGCTGAATGCCACTACGAATCTTGTTAAGAACCTATTGAATAAATTTTTGACGGGTCCAAAACCAAATGTTTGATACAAAAAATCTTAGATAAATTTAATTGCTTTACGATCTTTTCATTTCTGCTAAAAATTCTCGAAGTACGATGAAAGAAAATCTTTGATCGGTGCGGTAAGGTTCAGACACGCCCCATCGCATCGATATACCTTCGTATTATGCGCAATCAAGCGAGAAGGGGCGGGAGGGGGGGGGGGCGAGAGCGACAGAGAGGGTGAGAGAGAGGAGAGCTTTCATCCAGAGACAGGGGTTGTCGTGAGCAGTATACACTCTCTTATTCAGTGCTCGGGCGGCTTCGTACTAATGAAGGAATTCCGCAACGGCCGATAAAATTTACCTCAAAAGTCCGCGGTGATATATCCTACCGGTATATACACTACTTAATCATCGTTATTAGTCAAAAGATTATATCACCTCCTCTTTTCAACCTTCGTAATTAGAGACTCTGATGAAATAATCTAGGCACAGAAATTTCTCGTTTGCGTTCAATTAAATGCGCGAATTTCAGTACTTTGATGGATAATTAATCCAAAAAATTTTTTGCTCGATACGTTCTTTCGTTTTTTTTTGTTTCTTAAGGGCCGTTTTTGATAATACAGGGTGCGCCAGAGAAACTTACTTATTTGAAAAAATTCCCGCGCGGTGAGTTGGGCGGGTAGAGCGGCGAGAGGGGGCGCATCTGGAGGGGGAAGTTCCCAAGTTTGTTTCTCCCTCCAGTCAGTTGCCATCATGCTCTGGTCTAGAGAGCAGCGGGCCTTCGCCGTCGAGAGCTTCTTTTCTAACGATCGCTCACTTGTTGCTACGCAACGTGCCTTCCGCGCTCGCTTTGAAATTCCTCCTCACAGACTCGTTCCTGGCCGTAATTCGATTCTGTCGTGGGTTAACTCATTTCGGGAGTGTGGAAGTGTCGCTAAACCCAGAAATGGACTTCAACGGACCATCAGAACTCCGGAAAATATCGAAAGAGTGAGGCAGTCAGTTATGCGTTCTCCCCGGCGTTCGGCTCGCAAACACGCAGCTGCTATGGAAATTTCTGACACCACTGTTCGATGAATTCTCCATGAAGACCTCCAATTTCATCCCTATAAATTAGCTGTTGTGCAAGAATTAACTGAACGCGATTTTGTTGCCCATCAAAATGCACGTGAAATGCTGATTGACAACCTGCCTTGATTTGACTCCATGCGATTTCTTTTTATGGGGTTATTTGAAATCCCTGGTTTATGTCGATCGACCACGGACCATAGCACACCTCAAGAACAACATTCGCGACGCCATTGCCAACATACCGATTGATATGCTGCAAAGAGTGGATACGAATTTCAAAAATCGACTTCATCAGTGTATGCGCAATGGGGGTCGCCATTTATCTGATGTCATTTTCAAGACGGCATGAAAAAAAATTGGGATATTGTATTCTCAAATAAAAAAAAATTTTAAACAATAACTGAAGTACTTTTGTTTTTATTGACCTTTCAAATAAGTAAGTTTCTCTGGCGCACCCTGTAATTAATGTGTAAAATATATTTTATGCAAAATAAAAAATAAGTATGTACGATACGATAACAACGAGAAAAATACTTTTCACGCGAAATAGATAATTTTTAGCGAAACAAAAAAAAATTTTTACATACCAATATCGCTTTTACCCGAATAAGTCAATTTTATCGTTGCATACTCTAGATTGATGGATTAATAAAGAGATGTTCAAATAAAATAGAGAATTTTATTGCGAAAAAAAGTACCACTTTCTATCGAAGAAAGTATTTTTTCGATAATGAATTATCCATAGCGTCTGTATATAGCTATATTTAGTTTTCGATACTTAACAAATACGGTAATGGAAAAATTACTTCACGAACGAAAGTCGCCAGGGTCGATGCAAGAACTCTCAGGCCTTTTCTCTCGTTTCTTGGGCCGTCCGTGTCCTGTTATACGATCCCAAAACGTGGATCGTTGCGCCATCGAGATATCGAGTGACATTCCTCGGAAGACGAAATCATATGAGGGTGTCGTAGGGCCGCGAAATGCAAAAAGTAAAAAAAGCCAAGCTACAAAACGAAGGGACGGCAGATAAGAGACGAGGGAGAATTATTGAATCTCGGGAGTCCGGGCCTGAGCAGCAAGCAAAAGAAGAGGAGGGTTCTCTCCTCATTAATTAATAGAGTTACTTGAGTTATATGTACAATCAACTGACAATCGTCCATTTTGTCGGTGACTCAATGTTTTCGTCGACTCTTCTTGTTACCAACATCCGGTTTGTTATTTTCTCGCATTGGTCCATTTCCCAGACAATAATAGAATTGATCGAGTAATCCTGCGACTAATAATTTATCAATCACGTAACCGGTTAGCATCGAGTTTCGAAGACATAATTCCACAATAATCAATTCGATATAAATTAATTGACTTTAATTTGAATCAAAATACTTTTCTGTTCCTTGTGTTTATTAAGTATTCCAAGCTTGTTTCGGAATCAAGTTTAAAAATGTGAGATTCGAGAAAATTGATCGTGGCTCGATCGCGATGAAGGAAGGTATCGAATTAATTGGGTGAGGAACCGAGAGTAGTGACGCCGGTGAAATCGAAACGACAATAACGACGACGACACGAACGGGGCGAGGAGAGGAAAGAAGCACGATCCTCGAGAAAGGTGGCGAACATCTGTCTTTCGTCGATTTCCTCAAGACGTGTATACACCACCACGCTCCGTGTAAACGTGGTAGCTTGCGGCTAACCGACATAACCACGGTTAACGAACCCGTTTCATCTCTCGCCACTTCTGCGTGCTTCTCGCTAGCGCGCACACGGTAAATAGCGGAGCTTTTGGTTTCGGATATCACTCGCACGACAAATAAATATCTCTCTCCTGGTACGAACGGAAATGCGAAAGAAGGACGTTGAATGTATACTTTTTATTTTTATTTTTATTTGTACGCAGATGAAGAACTTTGGAACGAAAATCTTCACCGGACCAAGCCATCGTTATATTGGTTTCAGGTGAAAAGGATACGAGACTATGACGCGTATAATATGTAATAGGAGGGTTCATCGAACTTTCACCTCAACGAAAATACAATTATGACAATTAATAAATTATTTTTCCAGCAAATGAATTTGATTTTGCCCGAGTGGAACCAAATGTTTAGTAGTTAAGCGATTATAGCGAGATAGTTCGATGATTACGCGTTCGGAAAATACATCGCGGAAGGGGATATTTGATGATGTATTATATCGGGGATAAATCGGGTGGGAATATTCTTAGTCCAGTCATTATATACATTTGAAAATGCAAAAAATCCGAGGCGGCCAAATATTGGATATGTTGTGGGGGGGGGGGGGGGGGGGGGGGGTGCTTAGAAAAGCTTAAATTCAAATTGTCGACCAAGATTTCCTATGTGCATTTTCCGCCATCTTGAAAAAAGGGTTACATCCAGTTTTTTTACAATAACTCGGTTCTGCGTTGAGATACTAACATATTAATATAATACTTTTTTGTTGCTTTTTTTACGCTCTACAATTTTGGTTTTATACATTTTTTACCTATCGTTCATATTTATTGAGATATTAATAAAAAAAAAGTTGAAAATTTTTGTACCAATTTTTTTTGTTGCTATTTTCTCTTCTCCTATCACAGATATCGAAAAAATATCTATTACCAAACTTGTAGAGCGTATTTAGACCTATAATTTAATTTTTTTATTTTTAATTTCCGACAAAAATTACACCCGCTAGCGCGCCTTAAAATGAGAAAGTCCGTGCTCAGATTCGGTGTAGCAGCTCGCACGGTTGTATCCACGCGTTGAAAGGGGTTCAGGAAAACATTGCGATATAAAATAAATAAATAAACCACTTAAATTATAAATTACGCCGATAAAATTTATTCAATAAACAATTATTTTGTGAGGAAAATAACAATGAAAGGTGTTTTTTTTCGATTCATTTTTTTGGTCTTTTCGGCGGTCCTGGTTGAAGATCTTCCTCCTCGATATATTCTTCCGGTTCTTGAGACTGTTGTACGTACGTAGTGTAGGGACGAGAAAACGATGCAGGAAACACCCGTGCGTAAATTTAAACGAAAGCGTCTTCGCGCCAAAAACGAAGACATGCGTGCGCGCGCTGAGTGGAGGGGAGGCGTACGCGAGAGGCCCAGAGGCCAGTAATTGTAGTTTGATCGAGACGAGAGACAGACGTTAGAGTTGTACCTATAATAAAGTTTTTCATTGTTCATTCTTTCTCATTAACCTCGTGTATCATTTAAATATATTTCCACGTCACCCCTTTCTCTACACATCCATGGAGAACAAACAACACATATTACTATAGTAGGAATCGATATTTGGGTGGTCGTCAAATAATCATCATAATCGTCGTCGTCGTCATCGAGTAAAATGTCAACTTTGGCGACGTTGTTGCATGTTTGCCCACTGCAATGAAAGCAAATGACGGAGCAACTGATCCCTGCTTTCCTGCATCCACAAGCAGCTTCACACTTCCATTTGCATTTACAAGAAATAAGTTTGAGAAGTTCAGGTGGAGCAGGCTCAGCTGTGTAGTAATTGGTTCCAACCCGTAATTTGTTCGTCGCCAACCCCATTCTTCAGGGTTTTTAAACAATCCCAGCCACGTTTGCACCTGGAAATAGGTTCGAAAAATGTGCTGGCGGACTGCACTTTTCGTTGGTGGGAGGATTGACAGGTTGTTCGACCTGTTCGTTGCCATCGATTTCGCGAAACGGTTAAATCGCAACATATTGATAGATTTTTCTTGGTTACCACCATATAGAGCGATGAAAAATTGCTCCCCGGCGCAAGTGAGCACCTCCGGATCAACCTTTTCTTGATAAAATAATTCCACCGACGACCGCAGCTGGGGATGCTTCTCAAGAGTGCTGATAAATTTGGATTTTCCGATGTTGTAAAAGGACGATGTGGTATAACAACCGCTAAAAGCATGGATGAATAGTATGTTCCGAAGAACTGATTCATCCATGCTTTGTCAGTTCCCTTCACTGCAGTAGGCAAACATGTAACAACGTCGCCAAAGTTGATATTTTACTCGATGACGACGACGATGATTATAATGATTATTTGGCGACCACTCAAACATCGACTCCTGCGTACGTAGAACAGTCGCAAGAACCCGAAGAATATATCGAGGAGGAAGATCTTCGGCCAGAACCATCGAAAAGACAAAAAAAATTAATAGAAAAAAACGCCTTTCATTGTCATTTTCCTCATAAAATAATTGTTTTTTGAATAAATTTGATCGGCGTAATTCATAATTTGATTGGTTTATTTATTTATTTTATATCGCAATGTTTCCCTGAACCCCTTTCAACGCATGAATACAACCGTGCGAGCTGCTGCACCGAATCTGAGCACGGACTTTTTGACTTTGAGGCGCGCTAGCGGGCGTAATTTTGTTCGGAAATTAAAAATTAAAAAATTAAATTGTAGGTCTGAACACGCTCTACAAGTTTGATAATAGATATTTTTTCGATATCTGTGATAGGAGAAGAGGAAATAGCGACAAAAAGAAATTGGTACAAACATTTTCAAATTTTTTATTAATATCTCAATAAATATGAACGATAGGTAAAAAATGTATAAAACCAAAATTGTAGAGCGTAAAAAAAGCAACAAAAAAGTATTATATTAAAATGTTCGTATCTCAACGCAAAACCGAGTTATTGTAAAAAAATTGGATTAACCCTTTTTTCAAGATGGCGGAAAATGCACATAGGAAATCTTGGTTGACAATTTGAGTTTAAGCTTTTCTAAGCACCCCCCATAACATATCCAAATCTGAAGATATTATCGGCAAATTTTACACGACTGCCAGTTTAAGAGGCCATTTCCTGCAGTACAAAAAACAAAAAATGCACTTTTATTGCCTAAATTTATAGTTCGAAACCTGTAAAAAACGATACAGTTAGCGAGATTTGCCCCATTCTTTTCTCAACGCGTTATTCCACATCCAAGAGTGCTTTAAACGTTTTACAATCCCCTGATCTTCAATGTAATTGCCATACTTCATTCCGTACTATTCCTCAGATCCCAAAAGCATTTCTGTGATTTTAGAAACCTCCATCTTTTCTAAAGAGCCCTCGAGTTTATTTCAACATTCTTTCCCGTCCTCCTCGTATCATTTATCATAACATCTCGGTGTGTATTTTGCTTCTTTTTACATTAAATACACGCTTGGCAGTAATTATTTTTTATTATAAAGTTAATTAATTTGCCACTGTAATAACAAATGAGCGTTGTCGGTTCTCGCACTATATAATGAGTCGGGTACTCGTCTTTTTTAAAACCCGTCACCTGACACCTTAAAATTGTTTATTGATCGGTCCCTCGGGTTTTTCATTCTCCTCTTGTCTTCTTCTACTTATAGACTTTCCTGCGGCAAGATTCAGAATACTGTTTGGGAGGGAGAATATAAGTGTCGTACAACAACAATGTTGTAGCCGAAGCCTCGATTTCCGCTTTCCCGGAATTTTACTGGGTTTTTATACTTGTGACATAATACATGTGTATACGAATTTCGGCTGAACCAGTGAAAACAGTGAAAAAAAATCAATCAAACGATAAGACAATACGGTATGTACGATACTTCATCACTGTTCGAAATGGTGAGTTTTTTCGCGCTAACAAGCTCGAGATGGATCTTCTCTATTTTCTTTTACAGAATAAGTTATATTTTTCAAGCTTGGCAAATAGTTTCGTACTTACAATTAGAGGCGAAACGCCGAAACTAAATTGAGAGACGCTAGCAAGCCTCGCTCGAGCCCCTAACCTAACCCAACCTAACCTTGGTTCTTATTTTTCCAAAAAACAGCTGAATGAATATTGATATGGTTTAATAGAGAAGCGGTTCTAATATCTATCATTAATGGCTCTCACCTTTCCTCATGCTGCCTACCTAGAAGTGAGTTACGCTTAAAAAGACTCCCGATACGTCGTTTTTTAGGATTGACGAAAATCGTTAACTGTACCATATTCTTCAGCCTCGAAACTATAAATTTTAGGAATAAAATAACACCAATTCCCTCAATAAACCCTCGTCTACCTTCTATTTTCACCAGAGAAGCTTGTTTGTTATCTTTCTATCATAAGATTGTGTCTCATCTCAGTTTGGGGTATTACAAATTATTGCGCGTATAATTACCACGTCCTCTTCACCATGTATTGCTCAAATTAAATTATTCAACGTCTTTTTTGTCTTCCCTTTTCCCATCGCCTGTATAATAGCGAACATAATTGCAATCAACTCCTCGGTAGATAAGAAACCCGATTAAAGAAATATTTGCTAGATACAAATCTCGTTGTCAAATCTACAGAGGGCTGCAGAAAGCTGTATAATTTTTATCTTCCCGAGTTCATTAAGTGACGCCCGTGATTGCGTAAGATCGAATAACGTTCATCTTAACACGGGTTTAAGGCCGAGTACCACTTATCTTATTGATGGTTAAATTACGTAACTCCTGAGTATTAATCGTAAGTCGAGTTACAGGTAGGGTTGACGAAGGACAGACATTTCGGGCCTTATATGATCCTGTGGAATAATACCGGATTTTCATGTTGCGAATGGAATACGTGTTCACTTTGTCATACGCGCGCACAGTGCCTGGACTAAGTACTTGTGTTATTTTTTTTTGTTTTTCATTTTCATTGTAGTCCCCAAGAGATACGTCGAGCGCCACTAGAAAAATGATCGCGATGCAATCTAAAAGGCAGCGACCTACGGCACCGAGTCGACGGGAAACTCCGATGTCAGTTTTTGGCCCGATGGAAGCGTGAAGATGCGATCGTGAAGAACGCCCTTCACCACAGAGTGGCGCGCATTCTCATCTCCTCGATGTCGAAACTTGTACGCACCCAGCGAGGTACGATACGTTATTACGAATGAAAATTCCGCGCGCCGCTCTTTCCCCCGATCGTTCGAGTTGATAGTCGAGGGAGGAGAAAACGAATTCACGAAACTTCCCGATTTTGTGGGTCGCGTGTATTCGCTACGGAAGTGATTGGAGAACAAAGAAATAGCTAACGTATAAACGCATTCTATTTATTTATTTTCCAACGGTGCGGCATACACGATACCGGAATAATTCTTATAGGCCATTGAAATGTTACAAAAATAAGGCCTAACCCTGCATTTATCAAAGTCAGCAATTTTTTTGTTTATACATAGGGGATGGTATAGGAAGCTTAAGTCCAAGTTTGTGGGGTTGTAACCCTTGAGGAAAACCCGCCATCTTGAAAAAGGGTTAAAACAGTTTTTGCGTTATAACAATGAAACTATCCACCGCGCAAGAAAATTATGCTGTCGTTTTTTGTAGGAAATTAAATCCTCTATAAATTCACTCTCTTGACTTTTTGCCGTAAAATCTAAAATAGCAAAGTTATTAACAATAAATGACAACAAATTTAAAAACATCGTTTCTTTGAGTCGCTGTAACTTTTTATTTTTTCATTTTTCAGAAAAATTTATTCTTAGAAATTTTTTGGGGCTCCTTAAGACGAACAAATTTCATTCCTTATTTATTAAATTTCATTTATTTTAAAGGATTTTACAGCCATTCAAAGGTAAAAATATGCCTGAGCACATCATATTTTGGGTTTTGGTTTAAAATCGTTGTATTAATATAACAGAAAAACTATCCACCGCGCAAGAAAATTGTTCAGTTATTTTTTGTAGAAAATTAAATTCTCTACAAATTTGCTTTTTTGACTTTTTGTCGTACAATCAAAAATATCAAAGTTATTAACAAACAACGACAGAAAATGAAGGAGTAATTTCCTTTAAGTCGTTCTAACTTTTTTTCTTTTCATTTTACAGAAAAATATGTTCAATACATTTCGATAGAACACCTTCTGACGAATAAATTTCAATATAAATGTGTCAACTTTTGTTTATTTATAAACATTTTACAGTGCTGCCAAGGTAACCGTCGGAGTACTCGAAAATAGATAAAAAATGAACGATTATGCGTCGTTTCTTTGCAAATTTCATTAATTGCGGCGGACAAATTTTATTTGTTGCTATTGCAATGTTCATAATAATTAGTTATGAACTTTTTTTCGCGCCACCTACGAGGAGTTAATAATAATAATTAGTTATGAACTCTTTTCCGCTCTACCTGCGAGGAGTTCATAGCTAATTATTATGAATATTGCAATAACAACAAATAAAATTTGTCCGCCGCAATTAATGAAATTTGCAAAGAAACGACGCATAATCGTTCATTTTTATGTCTATTTTCGAGTACTCCGACACTTACCTTTGCAGCACTGTAAAATGTTTATAAATAAACAAAAGTTGACACATTTATATTGAAACTTATTCGTCAGAAGGTGTTCTATCGAAATGCATTGAACATATTTTTCTGTAAAATGAAAAGAAAAAAAGTTAGAACGACTTAAAGGAAATTACTCCTTCATTTTTTGTCGTTGCTTGTTAATAACTTTGATATTTTTGATTTTACGACAAAAAGTTGGCAGAGTAAATTTGTAGAGAATTTAATTTCCTACAAAAAACAACTGAATAATTTTCTTGCGCGGTGGATTGTTTTCCTGTTATATCAATACAACGATTTTAAACTCAAACCCAAAATATGATGTGCCGACGCACATTTTTACCTTTGAATGGCTATAAAATCTTTAAAAATAAACGAAATTTAAAAAATGAGGGGTGAAATTTGTTCATCTCAAGGAGCGCCAAAAAATTTCTGTGAACATATTTTTCTGAAAAATGCAAAAACAAAAAGGTAGAGCGACTTAAAGGAAATTACTCCTTAATTTTTTATCGTTTTTATTAATAACTTTGGTATTTTTGATTTTACGACAAAAAATCAAGAGAGCAAATTTGTAGAGAATTTCATTTTCTACAAAAAACGACGACATAATTTTCTTGCGCGGTGGATAGTTTCATAGTTATTTTGCAAAAACTATTTCACCCCTTTTTTCAAGATGGCGGATTTTCCTCAAGGGTTACAACCCCACAAACTTGGACTTAAGCTTCCCATACCTCCCCCTATACACCAGAAAAAAAATGGCTGACTTTGATAAATGCAGGGTCAATGTAACATTTCAATGGACTATTAATACTGCATTCTTAAAACTCGACTTTACCACTCACCCTAATAAATCGGAAAGTAAATTAACTCATTTATAACTCTCATTGCCATGCAATAACGTGTACGCCAGCACCTTTTTTTCACCCTCAATTATGAATAAAACGAGAGGCGATCTTACGCCGAGTCTCTCGTCATCCCGATCTAGTCCCCGGGAGGAAAAAATGTATACTTCGTACAAAACTGGCGAGGACCGTACTGCGTAACGGCGAAGACCCCACGTTCATTACACTATTCGCATAAAAATGTACGCACGAGTCCTTTGCATCGACTCTGTACGCCAGACGAATACCAACTATCCGCTACGCTGATTCTGAAATCCTGACTGACATGAGTAACGTTGGCTGACTCGAAAAAAATATTTTCAAAAAAAAAAACCACATGAGAAACCGTGCACTTTTGCACACTCGGTCTGGATATTCGTTAGGAATTTTGGTGAATCCCCGAAGATATAATTATAGAAAAATTTCTTCTCTCCCTCTCTCTCTCTCTCTTTCTCTCTCTCTCTCTCTCTCTCTCTCTCTCTCTCTCTCTCTCTCTCTCTCCCTGTCTCTCTCTCTCTCTCTCTCCCTCTCTCTCTCTCTCTCTCTCTTGCGGGAAAAAGTGACGTGCCGTTAAGTCCGCATGCAACGAATTTGTAGATATTTACAAATTTTCTCTTTTGTCCGTCGCCGGCGTCTACCTCGCTTATAATTACGAAAATTATACATTGGCAATCCATATTGGCACGAAATGGGTAAATACAACTATGTATGTATATATGTATAGTGATGTACCTTGACAGCCTATTCCATGTTATCTTTTGCGGTCGTAAAGCGTATTCCGTTCGTCCTGTGCGCGTCTGGCGAACGCGCGAACGTTCATACGTAATACGCGACCGCCATGAGAGCCGGTCTCTCTTGTACGTCGCGTCACTCGGTTTGAATCTGCGGCACATAAAAGCGTGTCTCTCGTATTACCGCGCTTGCGCACATGCGTTTATTTGCGCACAATAACGGTCGCCCATTGCGGTGAAAACCGCCCTTGTAGCGAGATTATGGAATAAAAATGGGAATGGGAGTAGGTTCCGCGAGAAAATGTCGTTTCGTGGTCACCTATGCCCACTCGTTCATGGAAGAACAAACAGGCTCTTCTTACCAGATAACACTTTTCCTCTCCTGCAACCGAAACTTAATCTCGAAGCCAAGCATAATATCTATCGTTAGAGAGTAGATTTCTAGTTAAGGTTGAACTTAAATTCCAATTTCATTCCGATTCAAGGCTTGGGCGTGATTAAGTAAGAGTCGTTGATTTTGATTCGAGGCTAAAACTTATATCGAACTTTCGAAACAATGCACGTTAAGAAATTTCTTTACTCGCACCTGCTCGAGGTTTTGGAGTAAATTCTCAGAGGAAGTTGTTTTCTAATTCGTGCGATCGTTTCGGTGAAATATTCTTGTTGATTAATTCACGTCCGAGTGGGGTTTGGGTTTGGGCTTGGTTTGATTTCATTCGGAAAACATTCCTCCGCCCGAGGACGAAACTAAACTTTTTCACCTTAATAAAGATCATCAGGAAATGTTCACCTTTTCAAGAAGGTCAAATGAAACTTTTGACCCACTCGAAGATCAAGGGCTGGGTAATTCGATTATCGAAAATTAAGTTTGTCGAGCATTCGTATAAAGTTTCGCGCCAATTTGTCAAACTCCGATTGGTAGAGGCTTTTTCAAACAGTTAAACTCAATCGAGTAAACCAAGAATGTTGCAAACATTTCTAGAGTACAAGACTGCGACGCATCTAGTTCAAAATAGCTTTACTTTACTAGTAATAGCCTATACCTGAGAAAACATTGAACATTCTGAATGTCGCACCTTTACCTTTTCCAGTGAAGAGGAGAAGCTTTTTTTTTCAGCATAATATTCAGCATAATCCTGCAATTATAATTCCTTTACCAAAGTGGGAACATCCCGAATCCCTCGAAAAGCTCATATAAAGCCCGTGCGAGTTCAACAAGATATTCAGCAATGTGAAATTACAAATTTCGACGGACCATGCAGAAACTTTTCGAGTACGCGCATATATATATACATCCGGTTATCGGGCACGTACTACGGATGGTGTGTTAGGAAATTTTCTAGTTTCCCAGTTTCGAAGGGGTGAAGAAAAAAAAAAAAAAAAAAAAAAAAACAGGAAAAAAATAACGGAGTTTCGAGTATTAGACAGGGTTATACGTGGGATTTTCCGTGTACGACGGAACGGAATGAGGTGAACAAAGCGAGTGGTCAACACGCAATCACGTCCTACATACGAAACACACCGCAGACCCCGCTTGAGCCAGCACAATATTGTCCGTCTTCCTCGTTTGGGGCTCGCCACGTGCTTTGCGCCGTACACGTAGAGTAGGTGTATTTATCGCGTCGGCTTCGGGGCCCGAGAGAGTTCACTCGGATAGATATATAATACGTAATACCTACGCCGGCTGACCCTGTTGCGAATAGCGATTAAACGACGAGGAGGGAATAGCAGTTTTTGCAAGTCGGACTTGGGCATCGCGCGTACATAACATATGTTACATACATATGTATTATATGGGTGCAGTGACCACTTCACCGGGAGATCCAACCTTCTTTGTCGTTGCCAACTATATTGCATTTTTCCCTCTATTATTATTGTTATTATTGTTATTCATCGTTCTATACTTCTTTTGATTCGTCTTCTTCTTCACATCATTGTTGTTATTATCATTATTCGTATTATTCTCCTGATTTAACGAGGTTTTGCATTCCATCCGTTCCGACCCCGCGACCCCGGGCGCGCACCTCCGACCGGGTACCTCGTGGCGTTTCTTTTACCTCCATGAATATCTATATTCAATAAATAATTATACTCTTTCATGAAATCAATTTTCGTGTAACGGCTATTAGCGCAGTTTCAAAACTCTAGCCAATCCAGTGATTATCGAATGGATGGACGAATTATTAATCACAATGATATGTATAATCGTGAATGTATTGCCGGTTGACTAAATTTCTTGATTAAATCATTGAATACAACATGTTTTAATGAAATAACAATGTTCGTGAAATGAATAACAGAGATCTCGAAATGTGCGTCTCAGAAATACTTTTGTTGATTAAAAAATTAACCAGTTTAGGAACATTATTGGCGAGGGAAAGATTTCTTCTATTTATAAATTGATTGCATTCGTTAATTAAAAATCAACTAATTGCTGTTGTAGAATCACAAAGTAATTCGTACATAATTTATGCACAAGTATCATATCATAATTTCGAATTAATCGTTAATTAGTTTCCAATATTTACTCTCGCCAAGGTTGCAAGGTATAAAGTCGCCATTTGGCAATATTTATATATAGATATCTTACGTATCGTTTATATAAAGTCAATTATTCGTCTCTTTTTTACGGCACTGATCTATGACGGCTTATTCTTAATAACTGTCATTCGCACTTATCCTTTCTTCTTATTCTATCTACATATGTATCTCCGTCTTTACATTATGACACTAGATAGCGACGTCGTCCAGTAGTTGACGACGTCGCTATCTAGTGTCATATATAAGCGCGCGCAGAGCACATCAAGCGCGCCACATGTGAAGAGCGTATCGTCTCTTTACACATATATATAATATGTTCGAATCACAGATATGTACAGCCATAAATGTTTTTGTCGCCAAAAATAAAAATCTTTCGTCCGAAACGTTCGTATTAACAGATTAAAAAAAAAAGTCGATTTTTCAGTCGTCAAGATAAACGCATCTTTCACCTTCTTGGACGTAGATGAAGGCCTTAAAACGTTTGGCAAATCGGTTTATTCTACGCCTTTTGAGCCTCACTACTTAAAGTCCCCAACGATACTTGTCATAAGAAATACACAACCGCGGGAATTCACTCACGATTACAATACATTTATTATCACGGTGAGCTCTGACCCGTAATTCACCGAAACGGCAATCTCGCGAACACTAAGTACTGCCGAAATCTGTATGTTTCTCAAGTGTAATTTTATTCGACTGACACTTTGAACATCTAACGGGGTATACACGAGCCCCTTATTATTTTAGGGATGTATTTGGCTGTGTTTCCTGCATGCGCTCTGCACTTTGCTGCCTGGTGCAGGAGATTGAAGGGGAGCAACGTCGTTGCTTGTTCACCGTATATACAGCATACGCACACATACTCATACGATCCATAGAAATACCCTTTCAAAGTAGAACCACTCATGTTCTTGCATTAAGCGGTCCTCTATATACTACATAAACTTACCACCATAAAGACGGGGCGCCCATCATCAAACGCCCTTCATCACCAATCCTCCACACGATTATATATATACGTACACACTTTATACGGGGTATTCCAGGTCGACTCGATTCACTTGCTATAAGCATGTAAAACAACATATGTACATATTTCGAACTATTTAAATTTTGGAAAAAATGATTCACGAATGAATCTAAAATGAAAATTAGGCACACTCACAAATATCACTGGATAAAAAACGTGACGTTACTAAATGAATACCTTTTGCCGAAAATATTAGTTTAAACTATTTAATAATTTGACCATTATTGTTGTATTAATAAACTGTTAATATAATTTGAAGATAATCCTGGTTATAGTATTGTCTTCGATTGTCGTCATAAATCGATTCGACATCGTTAAATATTTTTTGTGGCGACATCGGCATGAGAGGAGGGGGGGGGGGGGGGGGGGGGGGGTACTATATATGTTGATCTCGAGGAAGATACGCGAAATACAATTATTGATATTAGATTTGAAAAATACTAATTTTGAGATAGAAGGAGAATCGAGGATTTCAAATAATCAACACTTTTTAATCGAGACTCGATATGTCCCGACAAATTTTAATATAATTCTCTTTTTAATCCCGATGATAAATCTCGGTAAATTTTTTTATTTCTATTCTGATCTCAAATTCTTTCTTTTGTATAAAATAAAATTATTTTTTTCAAGATCTAGCCCGCGTAGCATGGCACGTACACATATTTGTATAGTATTACCACACGGCATTATACGGTAACGCTCGCGTGCTATAAGGTCGAGGCGTGGGTGAAGGAACACTCACTCAGTTATTTATGATGGCACGCGCGCTCTCTCACGGAGGACCAAAATCCCGTTCGAGCATTTGCGGTACCGGGTGGTCCAAACTCTCGGGATATTATATGGGCCATTCCGCGTGAGGTCGATCAGTCACCTCTCAGAAATTAGTTGACTAATAGTTGATATATCGTTAGTCCCTGACGAGATAAAATATGGGGTCAAGTATTTTTTTTTTATTGCAAAATTTTTCGAGATACGAATAATGGAAAATTTTTCGACCATTTAATCGATAATTGCATAACGTTTTTTCCTTTAAGTGATGGAATAAAAAAAATGTTTAAATTAAAGTTGTCATATAAGGACCATATTTTATGATAAAATCATTTACAACATAAACAAAATTATTTGTTACTATTTATTTAACAAATTATTTTTCAATAATTTTGTTAACTGTCGGGGACACGATGAAAAAAAAAAACAAAAAAATTTTTCAGAAAGTTTCAACCTTCCAACATACTACAAAACACTTTCATCGACGTGTTTTGTTTCGTTATCGAGAAAATAATTGTTGAATTTCTGTACGCGTGAAGAATCGGTACTAGGTGCGGCAGCCACGTCCGTACGGTGACCGCTCTCACTCGCTGGCGCGACGTACGGTCAGCGATCGAGCGCGCTTAGTATAGCGCGACGTACGGCCAACGAGCGAGCAAATATCCAAGTTCATATTCTCAAAAACGAAATACGATGACTATTCGCCACCACGGTTTACTGGACTTTCTCGTTTGCTTCACTTATTGTCAGACTGAAGTGGACTGTAGATACAACAAATTTGACCGGGTCGCGAATCGAATGTTTTTAAGCAGGCAGCTCCAAGTTGCGAGTGCCCCGAGCGGTCTGCAATATTTCTAAAACAGTTGTTAAGCACTTTGAATATCGGTTATCAAACTTCCTTTCGTTTTGTTTTGATTATATTCCTGCAAAATGCCAAAAAAACGGTGCTGCAATCCCTTGCAGCTTAGTGACCATAATTGGGTTTCAAATAAAATAACTCGCGCAACCTCGTCATTACGCGAAAAGTTCCCAAATATAAGCGATTACATATATTTTAATTGTCGTATAAAAATATATAGAGGTGAAGGTGTTGCGTTGTCAACGATGCAACAGCAAAATACTGCAAAAAACGCAACTTTGGAAGGTCCTTCTATAATATAATGAAATGAAAAACCAACCGATCAATTAGAAGATGATGAATCACTGTATATTGGAGAAGTCGCTGATGGATTATTGCATGACACAAAACAATTAGTATACAATGCAACTTGTTTCCAAGACAAAATAAAATTTCTGATAATGACTCCACGCAGATGGTCAATTAGACACTTGCAATGCCATTTTTATGTTTCTTTTCGAATGGCTCGTAAGGCCAAGCAACTCCAACAAAACCGTGGATTCGGATCGTCTTCAGATCCAAGACCTTCTCGTACACTTGCCGATTCTGTAATTTCAGACTTTATCGCATTTTATAATAGCGATGAAATTAGCCGCATAATGCCTGGCAGAAAAGATTATGTGACCATACGAAATGCAAATGGTGAAAAAGATCACATTGAAAAACGACTAATCTTATGTAATCTCAAAGAAGCATATATTCAATTTAAAACTATGAAGCCAGAGGTAAAAGTCGGCTTTAGAAAGTTTGCTAAACTTCGCCCTAAACACTGCATTGTAGTCGGTCCACCTGGAACACATACAGCGTGTGTGTGTGTAAAATACACCAAAATGTGAAGCTTATGCTTGCAGAAATTAATTCCATATCTCGCACGTACAAAAGAACATATCAGGATTTATTAAAGAAAATTACTTGCGAAACTCCAGGTCTTCCCTGTTATCTTAACGAATGATCTTCTATTTTTAAAAATATCGCAATGTCAAGTGAACAATTTCTTGAGATTTTGAAGGAATCGATTGAAAAACTAAAAGTACATAATTTTATTGCGAAGGAACAAAGTGCGTATATGCAACATTGCAAAAATAGTTTACAACCCGGCGAATTTTTAGTCCTGGGAGATTTTGCGGAGAATTATGCATTTGTCGTGCAAAATGAAATTCAAAGTTTCCACTGAAACAACAACCGGGCAACTATTCATCCTTTCGTCGTTTATTATCGTGATGAAGGCGAAATTAAGCACTTAAGCTTTGTAGTGATATCGGAAAATTTACGCCACAATACGGTCGTTGTCCATCTCTTCCAACAAAAGCTAATTGTAAAATTAAAAAGTGAATTTGGAAGCGCAAACGTAACAAAATTAACTTACTTCTCTGCCCTCATCACGAAAAAGATTTTCAAGTTAATGCAGAGTGGCATTTTTCGCAACTTCTCACGTCAAAAATCCGTGCGATGGTGTGGATGGCACAATCAAACGCCTTGCTGCTCGCACAAGCCTGCAACGAACTAATACCGGTCATATTTTAACACCCAAAGACTTGTATGAATGGGCGCATTTGACAATAGAAACTATGAGTTTTCCTTGTTGCACTATTCAAGAACATGAAAACCCAAAAAACAAAACTAGACTCTCGATTTAAAACAGCAATAACGCTGCAGGGTACGCGACAATTCCATGCTTTCATACCATTGACGACAAAACAAATACAATGCAAAATTGTCTCGAAATCGGAAAATACGTCTACATCGAAAATTATGCATTAAGCATAAAATAATTACTAAGTTTTCATTTTTTTTTTTCACAATTAGTTTTCATTTTTGTTATGACAACGCTACGTTGCTTTATAAAACAGAAAAAAAATACAAAAAAAAAAAATACAAAACAAATACAAAAAATACAAAAATTCAACAATTATTTTCTCGATAACGAAACAAAACACATCGATGAAAATTGTTTGTAGTATATTGGAAGGTTGAAAGTTTCTGAGAATTTTTTTGTTTCATCGTGTCCCTGACAGTTAAAAAACTTATTGAAAAATAATTTGTTAAATAAATAGTACGAAACAATTTTTTTTTATGTTGTAAATAATTTGATCATAAAATATGATGCTTTTATGACAACTTTAATTTAAACATTTTTTTTATTCCACTTAAAGGAAAAAGGTTATGCAATATTATCGATTAAAAGGTCGAAAAATTTTCCATTATTTATATCTCGAAGAATTTTGCAATTAAAAAAAAAATACCTGACGCCATAGTTTACCTCATCAGGAACTAATGATATGCAAAATTTGACTAATTTCTGAGAGGTGACGGATCCGCCTCACGCGGAATGGCCCATATACTTCTTAACCCAATAATAGAGTAGATGGTAGAAAAATCTTTCGCTTCGATCCTCCTCCGCCATCTTCAACGGTGTTATTTTATTGTGCATATATTTGTTATCTGACGTGGCACTCGTGTCTTTTCACCATAATAAATGTTGAACCAACACGAGACGTTTTGTGTTGATCTTCGAAAATCTCTTTTCAACGCTTTTTCTAGGTTTCAATTACACATTCCGGACAAGATTATATTTATTTGGTGTTTTTTTTTAGCCCAGCTCCTTTTATATTATAATAACTCGACGGATATTTCAATTACTTTCAATTCAATATGCTTGCAGCTGCGGTTAGTACATATAATTTTTGAGTCGCAATTGTTTGGGTAACTTTGCGGTGTTCTGAATTTTCTCTTACTCACATATCCATTCGGTCCCATGTAGGTATAGTCTTCTTAACACGATTGTAAATCAATTTTTTTTAATATAAAATACCTATAACTAAATTCTTACTCTTTGGTAAATTAAGTTTGGGGTGGACACAAATAATAACTACCAAACGTTCTGGCCAAATGTACTGGCCCTTGAGAAAATGCAAAAAATAGGTACGAAAATAAGTTTAGATATTTTGGAGTTCAGATTTTATATGAATAAGAAAATCGTTTTTTTTTTTCCAAAGGCTCTTCTAATAAAAAAGATGGAACGGGCACTCGTGCTTTTTGGAACATAAGTGTCTATTAAGAGCTACATAAGTGGCTTTATCAATCTCCACCGCCCCTCTTCACAATAATAATGAATAAATAACAATAATCATAATGCAAACAGTAATAAACCGTATAATTGAGAACTATCTTTTACTGTCAGAAATATTATTAGAAAATAATTAATATTATTAGAAGATAATTGCATTTACCAACGGTTCGCTACACATCACAAAATTTCAAATAGCCATTACAGGAATTTAATTTCGTTGAATCCATTTCAGGAAGAAGCGTTTGGATAACTCGATACAACAAAACAATTGACTTCGTCGTAATACGCGTTAAGCATATATTCCCAAAATCTAGGTATCCTTTTCAAGGATCGAACCCCGCTCTGTCCATTACATCCATTATCCATTTAATTCCTGAATATAACCAATCAACCGACGTCGACCTGATCGAGGCCAAACTCTCCTCCACGAATCTCACCAATGCTATCGATTTAACCCCATCCCTTTTTCTCTTACGAGGTTCATGCTGGCGTCGCACCGTATCGTGCGTATCGGTACACGCGATACATTGACAAACGGGCCCGAGCTGGCCAAACAGCAAGCCTGGCACTGTTGGACATCATCCCGATATACATATATGACATAACGATAGATTACATGAGTTCTATATAGTTAATAGACCTGGTACTCGTCAACGTGACTGTGTTCCTCGTGGTTAGAATGATCTACCATTCTCGTCGGATCGCTTCGTCTTGTCGAAGATGTTGACAAACATCGCGAACGCTTTCGAACTACCATATGTACCTACGTATATGACTGATCCCATATCATTTCGACCACTTTTCAACCTGAGCATTTTTTATTTACCTGAAAATTTTATATGTTATACTATCTGATTTTAGGTAAAAAAAACAATATTTTCTATTTTAAATAGTGATTTCTCTGATATTGTTCATCATATTTTTCCCAGGAAGCACAGTAGGTACCGTTGCACAGTCGTGGTGGGTCAATGTTTCGTAAAAGTATGATAGGCACGCCCATTTTCAATGTTACAACGTGCGGCGCTATGTCTAGCAACTGAAACGAATTCAAGAATTCGGTTGGACAATTAACAACTTGTTCTTGATTAATAAAAGCAGCAATCGACTTGTAGGTTTGAGCTTCTTATGATATTCTCTTTTGAATCGTGAAATTTATATAATTGACGTTGGTGTTTCTGCTGCTAAATATACCATGTGCTCCTTTAATCACTTATGTTTTTTGCAGTCACGTATAATATTTTCCAAAACTTCGTGATTCGATTCGTCCGTTATTGCTGTTATTTTACGAAAGTTTGTACTTCGTCGTATATACTCTAATGGTTTTCAGACTTTTTTCTCGGTGCTCGTCCGTTTCTGAAACTCGTAATGTATGTTTCCTTTTTGATTGAGGTGTAGATGTTTCAATCGCTTCCCGATTTAGAGTCACGAATATCGATGTCGATCGAGTCGTTAAAATATATATATATATATATGCAGTCAGTGACGAAATTGAGTGGACACTTTCTAGTATAAAGTGCCGGAACGGTTTTTTATGTCATTTCGCCGGTAATTGGCCTAGGCCAATTTAACCAGCGTCATTTTAAAGAGGAGCAATTTACCTTGATTTTGGCGGTTTTAAAAAAATTTTACGTTTTTTTTCTTACAATTGACACCCAGTTTTGAAACAAAAATTTTTGGCCGTTTTCTTGTTTTTCTTTGAGTGGACACCTTTCGTAGTAAATTTTTTTTAGCACTTTTCTTTAACCGTGATCGTAAAGGGAGCAGTCCAACCTTCAATTTCTTTTCTTTACAAAAAATTGTACGATTTTTTTTTCCAAAGATATTTCATTTTTAGAGAAAAAAATAGACGATTTGAAAATTGCTGCGCAGGACGAAAACGATGAGGTTTACAACAAAATCTCAAGATGGTAAAAAGTTGTAATACTTCTTGATGAGTTAACGAGAATTTTTTCAGATTTTTTTTTCGAAATTTGTTTTCCATCTATTTCCCGTCAGTTCGATTGATGCGAATACCATGAAATCAATAGAATTAAATTTTTTACTTACATACTCGTATTAAACTTTGGTCTCTTCGGAGGTTTATTCGACGACACCAAAGTTTATTTGGTATGTAATAAATTTAATTCTATTATTTTCATGGTATTTAGATCAATCGAGCTTCGACCGAAAATAGATAGAAAACAAATTTCGAAAAAAAAAATCTGAAAAAATTCTCGTTAACTCATCAAGAAGTATTACAACTTTTTACCGTCTTGAGGTTTTGTTGTAAACCTCATCATTTTCGTTCTGCGCAGCAATTTTCAAATCGTCTATTTTTTCTCTAAAAATGAAATATCTTTGGAAAAAAAAATCGTACAATTTTTTCTAAACAAAAGAAATTGAAGGTTGGACTGCTCCCTTTACGATCTCGGTTAAAGAAAAGTGCTAAAAAAATTTTACTACGAAAGGTGTCCACTCAAACAAAAACTAGAAAACGGCCAAAATTTTTTTTTCCAAAACTGGGTGCCAATAATAAAAAAAAATCGTAAAATTTTTTTAATATAGCCAAAATGAAGGTAAACTGCTCCTCTTTAAAATGACGCTGGTTAAATTGGCCTGGGCCAATTACCGGCGAAATGACATAAAAAACCGTTCCGACACTTTATACTAGAAAGTGTTCACTCAATTTCGTCACTGACTGTATATTAGTAGACTTTTGAGACCATTTTCGGGTATGTATAGTTTACTTTGAGGACCGCTGGCTATTTCGAGGACAGTCCTCAATGTTTTATATATTTACTGTACATATTGGGGACAATCCTCAAAAAAGCCACAATAGGTGAAAAGTTTACTTTGAGGCCTTGAACATCATTAGTATAAACGAGGACATTGTCCTCAAAGTTACTATACACCAAACGATCACTTTGAGGACATTTGCGGATTCGTTATTTACGAATCTATTGCTTTGTTCCCTTTCATGGATCGCGGTATTCGTTTTTTTGTGTGTAAATTAAATTCCCAAATTTGGTATATTTCCTAAGGGTGTACCTTATTTTTCAAAGTATGGGAACAACATTGCTCTGCGACAATTTTTATTCGCTAAAAATTTGTATGCACATATGGCCATAAGTAAAGGTAAAATATGAATTGTTAAAGAATTTTTTTTTATTTGTTGAATAGTTCGTCTTAAATAGTCTTAAAAATGGCATAAATACCGTTTTCGATGGAAATTAGCTTGAATATTGTTTTTATGAAAGTATTGCATTTGACAGTTTCATTTATTATCATAATGAACTATTCGAATATAAAGTCTACCCCGGCACTGACGATTTTTGCAGTGGGCATAAAACGAGTTCCGAATCTGAATGTTCCTTGACGTATGATTCCATGATGGTCGAACAAGTTCACTTACGGACTTTTTGTTCCATCTCGCGACTAACATCAGGACATTTCGAGAAAAAGAAAGATTTTTTCGAATTTTAAGTAATCTGATCTTATCATAATTGTACGAACGTTTGATTGCAAGTTGTATACTTTGAGGACAATTTTAAAAATAGATTAAGAGTATTTTTTTAAACTTTTACATACATTGGGGGCAGCGTTTTCGATCATTCGTATCCTTTGGGGACAGTCCTCAAAGTATACGAAAATTAGGAAATACTGTCCTTAAAATATACGTAGGCTAAAAAATAGAGTCCTTAAAATAATCAATCCACCGATTCGCTAGATTTTTGCAGATAATTTAGTTTTTTAATCCAAATGATAATTTACTGTAAAATATACTCGCAATTGCCAGAATGATTCGTCGAAAAATAACTAAAATGAATATTTTTCATTAATCATTTAATTTGCGAACCTTTACTTTGAAGAAATACGATTATTTCGAAAATTGGAATATCCGTGAAATTGCAGCAACACAGTTTACGATCGAAATTGGCTTTTATTTTTGTTGTTGTCTACGTGTTGCGTTTCACAGCTTTGTTCATTGTCATAATGCAACTCTTTGAATACAAAATCGATCTGCACAATTTTTGCTGTGGGTATGAAAGGAGATCCGAATCTGAATGTTCCCTAATGTATCCTTGATTATTCAACAAGTATAACCAGGAATTTGTTTTTCGTTATCGTGACTGATATCGAGACAATCTGTGAAAAAAAATAGCGTTTAGAATACTATTATGAGCCATGATAGCTTTATATTAATATGAATTTTCCTAGAAAAGGAAGGAATTTCTTTAGTTTGAAATAATCCCATGTCATTAATAGTTGTATGAATATTTGATTGCGGAGTGGATACTTTGAGGACAATTCTAAAAATAGATCACTAATATTTTTTAACTTTCGCATACATTGGGGACAGCGTTTTCGGTCATTCGTATCCTTCGGGGACAGTCCTCAAAGTATACGAAAACTAGGAAATACTGTCCTTAAAATGTACGTAGGCTAAAAAATAGAGTCCTTAAAATAATCAATCCACCGACTTGCTAGATTTTCGCAAATAAATTAGTTTCACAATAAACAAATGTATTTATTTTATTAGATTTATGCTGGCTATACTTGTGAATGTGAGTGAATGAAACTTGTATTTTCGTTTATTTACTGTAGATAATAAAATAGTCTCATCTTGGATATTCTATGAATTCGGAGACTTTTGCAGGTTTGCCAAACTCGAAACTTTTTCGAGAGTTGATAGTAATGCTAGTGCAACGACAGATTTTCATAATATATAGCGCGATCTTTGCTTGAAAGTCATTCAAATCGCTTTCAATAATGTGACGTTTTCGAACAAGTCGTAACGTGCCCAAACGTAAACAAAGAGGTTGAGAAGAGGATACAAGTTCTCGTGGCTTCCACGCCGTTAATACGTCGGAAAACGTCGTGCCGATACCTCGGAAATTTTATTGCCGTTCTCAATGTCTTTGTAATCGTTTTATTTTGCTTGCCATGAGGAAACATGGTTGAGATTGAAGAATTTCTCGTCACTCCTATTGAAAATAATGCTCAAAGATAGGCAAAAAAGCTTGGGTTTCTGGTCGTTAATGGATTAATTTCAGAACTAAGCGCGAAAAAAAAGATTCAACAAATCGTTTTTAATTGGATAAAAATAGTGAAAAACCTATGCCGGATCATATCGTCATGTTCTTTATTAATAAAATAGTTTATTGATGAATTTGGGTTAAAGGCAAAATTAAAATCTACTTTTATATTGTCCTCATAGTCGTCAGTTCATGGAAATATGTATAAGACCTCAAAGTATACATTATATCGCGGACTCCATAATAGCCGTTCCATGGTAAAATCCAAAAATTCTTATTTATTTATGTATATTTTGGACAAAAATGTTTTTTGTTTAGCATATAATGACCTGCTAGATGGTTTGAAATAAGTTTTGAATCGTGTTCTCATAGTCAACATTGCGCACACACACACACACACACACACACACACACACACACACACACACACACACACACACACACACACACACATATATATATATATATATATATATATATATATATATATATATATATATATATATATATATATATATATATATAATTGTAAATTTTGTTTTGCCCCGTACGCGTTTATTTTGGCAAATAAAATTATTCTACTAACACAGAAACGTTCTCAGGAGTGCGGACTACCATTCACTAAATTTGCATCGCAATCGGATGAATGGTATAGGAGCTTACTCATGACAAACAAACAAACAAACATTCTTCCATTTTTATATATAAGAAGATATATACGGGTTATTCCACTCCATTAACAACTCTATTTAATTATTTCAAATTTGGATTGGAAAATATCGATAAATGCCGCGACCGCACGCTCGGCACAGGCCGCAAACTCCAAATCTCTACAAACGTGCGAGTACGCACACAACGTGTGAACGCGTTGCAAATGCTTGCGATAAATTCCCTTTGATTTGTGACAAAAACCAACATTCGATCGTGTCAGCTACAAGCGCTTACAAACCTACGAAAACCAAACCAAACCACTCTATCCACACATTTGAATTTCTGACGGCTTGTTCAGGTCAATTGTTTAAAAAAAAAAGGAACATTTTTCTCACACTTTGCTATTGATATCCGAAGCATCTTAAGATGATCACCGTAAATAGGCATCCTGAACTTTTTGCCTTTTTTGTTTCATAATAAACCTTGAAATATTACTGTAAGTGGTCGACCGTGCGGTTGTTTAATCACATGTGTATGAGCATTAAAAAGCTCCAAAGAACCACGCCAAGCACATTGATCATCTCAAAAAGAGATCCAGGTTGTTTAATCAGCTGCCGAAAGGGAGATGTATGGGCCAGGAGTCGCTGATCGAAGATAGGTCTCAAAATACCGCATCGTTGGTCGAATAACCGCACATTTGGATTATTTTGCGATGATCTCGAAACCACACTCTTCAAAATGGTATCAAGGAATTCTCGTAAACTATTGGTCCGATTGCTGCGAAATTTGTACACAATATTTTTAAATACCTTAACTAAAAGGTGACGTGCGATTTTTGCGATTACTGGATGGGTTTTCTTTTTAACGTTTTTTCTCCTGAAATTTCGCTGAAAAATACACATTTCTTTCTTCTTTAGCTCGCCATAGTATCCCTAATGGTCGAAAAAAACGCTACGTTATATTGTAGCGACCCAATTCACGAATAAACTAATTTTTTTTAGATACAATATGACGGTGGCGACATACACGCGTGTCATGCGGAAGCCCTTCGTGGAAATTTCTGCATTGCCGCCATTTTTTAATATTGCGAACCAAAATTTATTTGAGGTATTCTTAAAGCCGTTTCTTAAGTGATGTTAGAAAATAAAAATATTTTGTTTTATACTTTCAAGTTTATGAACTTTTTAAAAGTATACTCGTTTTTCGAGCGGCCAGGGGCCACCCGTCTTACAATTAGACAGGGTTTCCGGAATTTTATATCACAACTCAGAATTTACCTGCTATGCAACATTCGGCGAAATCGACAAAGTAGCGTTTGAATTCTAGATTGAAAAGAATAATGACAGATAAAACTGCCAAATTACGGTTTCGCATCCAGAATATATTGGGATTGTTTTTTCTTTTTTTATGGCGTACTAATCGGAAAAAGTAAACGAAATATATGTATGTATATGCAATTTTCGTCCATTTTCTACTCAACAGCTCATATATATTTTCTAAAATAAGCACAGATAAGTCGACCGCGAAATTTGCGTTGACTCAATATGGAAAGACCCATTTATACAGGGCTCCATGCTATTTTAGGATTGCTCTTACGTTGAGTCCGATGTGAAGCGAGAGGAACGTAACTCTTTCTGGTGCAACGATTTAGTAAACCGTGCGAACCTCTGATAAAAGGACCTGCTCTCCATTATAATAGATATTTGTGCAATTTGCACTGTGTACGTACCGTATATAGTCGATGACTGACTGCTGCGGACCTGCGAGACTTTTCTTATCTTCTCTATGTTCCTCTACCAGCCGATCCTTCTTATGTACATATTGTGACGAGCTCGCTGCGTGTAAAATCTCGTCTAAAACCGGCAACGAGCTACCAGCCAAAAATCTCTCATGACACCCCCCCTTTGTTATTGATTTTCCATCTCGTTACCCTCAGGGCGCCAGGTATTCCTATCTCCCCGAAATACCAAGGGTATCGTCCTTACACTCAATTTCTCCTCGGCTTCTACTCAGGAAAGGGGTGGGATTCGCAGGGCATACAGTCATGCACTATTTTACGAAGAAATAACGGGTGAGCAATTTTTACAAATTTATTAATTCGAAATCGACGATCAATACAATAGAAATTTCACTCTTCTTATTCTAAGGATTTAACTCGTGTACGCGGGGGACGCAGCGGCTTTCCCGTTACGCCGGGAAGCACAGCTGATCATTCGGGGCTGCGAGGGGGTGCGCGACGGACACCAACCGCCACCTCACGACCGATCGCGGAGGGGTCGCGCGAGATAAAGAAACTGCACCGTGTGCGCCTACCTTTTTGTCGGCGTCGATCGTCTCGGTATCGCACAGCGTCCTCGGCGCGTATCCTCTCTCTCCCTCGCTCTCGCCGGTACACCGGTGGCTCAGCCTCGCTCTCTCTCTCGCACGCACACTCAATTCTTCGATTTCTGAACTTTGCACTGTCTCAAATCTTCACTCTACTTTCCGTCTCGCGTTCACACTCCGTACAATACTCGTATCTTCCGTATCCCAACTCTCACTCGTTCTTTCTAATTCCCCATCGAGATCTTCACTCACTACAATACTCTTAACTCGCTTCTTCGGTATCCGAATTCTGACTTTTCCCTGCGTGACCAAAATCTGACTAACTCCTTATTTTAATTTCCATCGCGCTCCATTCCAACGCGCTCGCCACAGGCTCGCGCGTTCTCCTCGCTCCCTTATTCCCCTATCGGCGGAGGTGGGGGCTCTCGCGACGATCGTCCTTTGATCGCCGGCACAGCCATCTCTCTCTCTCCTTCGTTCCTCGGGCAGCGTCGCTCTCTCTCGTCCGTCATCGTTCACGGTTGCCGACCGCTCCCTGAAACCGAAGGAATCCTCGCCGACAGCGTTGTTCTTCTATTTTTCTTTCTTTACGGGAGCGAGGCGTCGCGACTCTGCTGTTTTCTTTTCTCGCTCTAATATTCGTCTCGAATATTCTTCGACAGCGCGATTGCGAGGAGAGTAATGCCTCGTCACAGAAAAATATTATGAAAAGGGGTAATACCCGTTTCAATATATATCAGTTTTAACCACTTTTCGGTGGGGCGATGAAAATAAAGTTATGATGGTCAACGTTAGCTGATACCACATACATGCTACAAATTTTTACTGTACACATGTTTCTGAAATTGGAAATTATCGGGGTTGTTAAAACACAACGTGCAGGGTATTACGTGAAATAGTTACAAATATGTTCCGAGGTAAGTCCCGCACGTGCACACTCATCAGAAAATTTTGGTTCACGCCACTTAGCAATGGTAATAAAAATAATACAAGGCGATTAAATTTTTTTTTTTTAATTCCTTGCAGATTTCTTATTTGTGGTTCGTTCTATTAATTTATTGATTCTTTGTGAGCAAGTTTCTGTCGCAATTTAGAATTTCACATAGTGAAATGCTCTGTGAATAAGGAATAATTTGGGGGAAACAATGCGCGGCTTTCAATGTATACCATCCAGTACTCCGTGTTTACCTTTTTTTATTCTTATTGTTCTTGAAAAATTGATTATTTAATCAAATACATTTTTCGATCAAATTTTTTTTATCATCTTTACATTTGCAAATTTTTTAAGAAACACATTTTTGGGAAATGAGAAAATGTCAGAGAACGCACGTTTTTATAAAATTATAATCTTTATAACATATTCATTTTTCAAAGTTTCAAATTTTGTAAAACGGTGAATTTTTTAATTTAAATACAATATTATGAACAAACTAGTTTAACGAAATTATCAAATTTCTAATTAAAATTCTAACTTGTCATCTAGTTATTAGAACAAAATACGAAGCGAAACTTTCTCTACGGAAAAAAGAAGGGTTAAGTTGGCGATTTCCAAAAAAAAAATATTCACGTCCCAGTGCAGATTTCTCTTTTTCATGAAAAAATATACATATCTATATTTATTATTATATAGGCACTTTGTTCTTCAACGAAATGAGTTTCAGGGAGTTTGCATTTCAATAAGAACCACGGAGGAGAAAGAAAAAAAATCGCGATTAGCCGAGCTCGCGAGGCTCTCGACTTCCCGTGAGATTACGGTGTACGTGTATAGGTAAGTGTGTGCGCGTGTGTGCGTGTGTATGTATGTATATGTTAATTTCTACTTATAATACATTTTTTTACCTTCTTTACCAAAATTTCGCAAAGTCAGACACTGATAATGCACGCAACCGCCGATCGTCAGCATAATAACATAGAGAGCTCGCAACAGCTCAAGAGTGCACCACGAGATATGTTCCAATATATTTGGGGCATTCCACGTAAAATCGACCACCTCTCAAATTTGTATATGTCATATCACCTGACTAAAAACATTTTTGTGAATTTGTTCAAATTTATTTACCCAACCGAACAAAAAGATATGAAGTTTGAAAAAACGATCATAACTTTTTAAACAATTGCTTAATCGAGATGTTTTTATTTAAACTTCTCGCTTTTAAACACTATTTTCAATGATTTTAAATTGAGTGTCTCGAAAGCAGGGGCTCCGAGGACATTCCCGCGAACGTCCTCTAGCGCCCTGCACTCCTTGATCACATGGAAGTGGAGTTTCCTCCTCCTCCCTGCACCTCCAACAGAGTGAATCTTCGGTTAGACCCAAACGTTTGAGGTGCTTACCAGTGTGCCAGTGTCCCGTGACCAGGCCCACCACCGCCCTTAACTGGCGTTTATCTAGGTCTACCAGCGCAGAGCCTAGACGAGCTGAGGGTCCCTAAAAGAGAGCCCTCGAGTGACCCATTCCTTCTGTCTGGCAACAGAGGTCCGCGAAGCGTGCCTTTGTCCACCGCTCTGACAGGGCCCGGATGTGGTCCATGGAAAGGGATACGGGGCGGATTTGGTCTGGGTCGGTGATCGCGGCACCCGCCCTGGCTAACAAATCCGCCTCCTGGTTGCCCTGGATGCATGCGCGAGCTGGCACCCATAGCACTTTGACTCTGTTATTACAAGCAACTTGCTTCAACAAATCATATCAGTCGAGTACCAGACGAGAGGTCATCACCACTCGGTGGAGGGATCAGATAGCCGCCCGGCTGTCGCTGCATATGTAGATGTGTTTGCCTTTGAGCCCCTTGCATAGGATGAATCTTGCACAGGCCCAGACAGCATACACCTCTGCTTGAAGATTCGAGGCCGTCTTCCCCAGTGCCAAGGTTGCCCTCGTCCTGGGTCCGGCACTCCAGATCCCCGCCCCAACCCCTGTCTTCGCTGTGGACCCGTCCGTATACCAGACGAGCCCCCCCCCCCAGGACAAGAGGTCTTTTTGAGTGTCTATCCATTCTTGCCTACTTGGAAAGAGAACCTGGAAATTGTGGCAGAAATGGTAGGTCCGTGAACAACAATCTCCGCTTTGTGCTAGGACCTCGTCGAGATCCTTGCCGCGTTGCAGGAGGGATGCGTAGCCCGTTCCTGTCCTTCCCCAATTTTCATTGTTATGGAGGCGTAACATTGCGTTTCTAGCGTTAGCCTCCGCTGTTAGGTGAGGGGGCACCACATACAGTAGGGCCCCCATTGCCAGGGTCGTGGTCGTTCCCATCGTCCCCGTTATCCCCAGCCCTATAAGACGGTAGACCCCGTCCCCTCGGCACGATAGCTCCCACGTTGGCTTGGGAAGTGATCCGCGATGAGGCCTTTGGTCCCCGTGACCGGATTTTATCCCGGCAGGCTTTCATATAGTACTCGCTACCCAGAGGATTCCACAACCTCCAACGGGGGGAAGGGAACCCGGGACAAAACGAATATTTAAAGACATATTTCATAAAATTTTTCAATTTTTCAGAGAAACCCATCAATTTCTTATAGACCGTCATGTTTGATTTTTTATTAATTTTTTTTAACTTTGCTTCATTCTGAGTTTAATGCCGTAAGACTCGTAGTGGGCAGATTTCTCTTTCTAATTTTGCTTTATTGACAAAACAGCTTTTTTCGTTTAATTTAATTTTGTTTTCACGATAAATTAAACAATGAAATGATCGAAGAAAAAAAATAAGAACAGATATATTAATTAAAATTGATTTTATCATTTAAACAAAGTTGAATTACAAGAAAATAAAACATTTTTTTTCGCAATTGAAAAGCGAAATTAGAAAGAAAAATCGATGAATTTTACGGCATTTAAGGGGAGCAATACAATTAGACACCCGGAAATGAGCCATTTTTTATGTTTTTTTTTGTGGTTGGTGAAATAAGCGCAACATTTTCAATTTTTAGTACGATTTTAATATATATTTGAAGAGTTGTAAAACATTTTTTTTTTATAAAAAAAAATGGCGACGTGGTAGCTTTTCTCCCCAGGCATCTTTCCTGTGGCATCGAAAACTGCTGCCATCACCACATGTATACTATTCATCTGAAACCTGAAACCAAATTTTTTTTCGATTAATTACATATTAAGGGGAAGGATAAACCTAAAAAAATATTTAAAAAGTATAAAATTGGAAATTATGCAGGCTTTGTAAGTTAAAAATCAAATTTTCGACCATTTTTTCAACAGTTTTTACCCCAAAAAATCATTTATCTACGCGATATCCTTCAAAATTGAGGTTTATTTTATCGGTAATATCATAGACCAGGGGTACGCAACTGGCGGCCCGCGGGCCGGACCCGGCCCGCGAGGCTTTCCAGTCCGGCCCGCGACGTTCAAGCTTAATCCACGGAACAATGAAAAATACCTCACGCCCGGGCCTCAGCGTCATCCGTGCGAGCACTAGCAGGCTGTATGAGGAATAGGAGAGCGTGGTAGGAATCGCAGCCTTTTGTAGCAGAGCTGCCAGATCGCGCGTAAAAGTTACCCCCACTCTTGTCTCTTACGCGCGCATCACACAATCATAGTAGCGCGTGTTCGTGAGCGAGCGAAGCTCGGGCATCGTCGGAAGGAGCCGAACGTGGTCGAAATTTCCTGTCGGCGCCTTCGGCCACGCTCGGCACAAAAAATAAAACACAAAAACAAAAAATAAAAACACAAAAACAAAAAAAAAACAAAAAAAATAAAAGCTCCCAAAAAACTAAAAAAGGGAATTGATTTGTCTCACCTCCACGTGGTGATTCCTGGGTAATACAAAGAAGGCAAAAATATGAGTTCTAAATTTCGTTACTGCGGCCCGCGGTATAACTTTAAATTTTACATTTGGTCCGCCAAAAAATTTAGTTGCGTTTCCCTGTCATAGACAAACATCTCTCAAAATTTCATTGAAATCGATCGATAACTTTTTGAGCTACAGTATGAGCAGTTTTTCAAAATGTAGTTTCGAGATAATCACGTTTAAAGTTTCAATGCGATAAAACTATGAATTTCTGTGACTTACCGATCAATCAGTGATTCCAGGTCCATACAATAAACCTTCAGCTTCCTCGAAGAGCTGATTCTCTTCTATTTGCAATTGTTTTCGAGCTGTACGAGCTGCTTTCATCGAGGAAAGGCTCATTCGGCTTTGCCTCTCTATCCTCGCTTCGTCGGAGGTTTCAGCGTAAATTCTGGCATACGTGCCAACAATTATGCCCATCGCATTCATAATTTGTAGAATGGAGGAATGCTCTTCATTGAATGCGCCAGCAGCAATATAAGCTGCGATCTCTACGATCCTTGAGCCCAGAATGGAGGTGTTTCAGAGCTAATCGCCAAACCGTTACGTTGAAACTCTCGTTCGCGTTCTGGGTATGGCCGCCCAAGCATCTTTCGAGCAAATCATCACTCGACAAATCTTTGTAGATCGGCAAGAGATGAAGAACCATCTCTTCACCAAGTAATAGAGGGCGCTCTTCTCCCAGGTACCTAGAATCGCTAGTTTGCAGTACCTGAGTTTGCGGTCTCGACGCTTTTCCTACTATGAGCTACAACTCCGTGAATATTTAATATTTCGATTTCTTCTTTTAACAGTATCTTTTTCATATACTGTAGTATCGAAATATGTTTAAAAAATCGTTTTTTTTTAATTCTAAAGAGTTTGCTCCGTTTCTTGGAAAAACTGAAAAACTTCATAGAATATGGCTTTAAATATTCATTTTGTATTTTTTCTGAAAAGCCCGTTTAAAAACGAAATATTTGACAAAAAAAAAACATCTTGATCGAGCAATTGTTCAAAAAGTTATGAGTGTTTATTTCAAATTTCATAACTTTCTTTCGGTTCGGTGAAAAAACTTAAAAAAATTCACAAAAATATTTGTAGCGGGGTAGTATTTCTTATATATAAAAATGGAAGAATGTTTGTTTGTCTGTGTGTCACGAGTAATCTCTTATACCATTCGTCCGATTGCGATGAAAATTTGGTGAGTTGTAGTCCGCACTCCCGAGAAGGTTTCTGCGTTAGTAGAATAATTTTAATTGCCAAAATAAACGCGTACGGGGCAAAACAAAATTAACATTTATGTATATCTATATATACAGATTATTTGACAGCTATCAAAGTATGCTACCAAAATGACGTGCGAAACAAAAGACACGCATTTGTTTTAACGACTCGATCGACTAGATATTACACATATCGATTGCATAATTCATTTGACAGCGAATGTCAAATTAAAGAGGTTTATGTAGTATCGAGTAAGTCAAAAGTGTGAAAAAATTAGTGTGACGAGCGTAGTCAATTCAGCATGTTTGACGGTGCCGCGAATGCTTAACCTCGCAAAAATTATTATTATTCGTGACAAATTAATTTATTATGAATCTCATGAGTACTTAATCGATTTTATGAAGCTCTAAAAATATTCCTTAGATATTGTTTTATTAATTCTGCAATTTTGGTCAACAACTGTTTGTCAATGGTTGTGAATTTAATGTTCGTAGACGGAAAAACCATTGAAACCCATAAAGGTACGTGTTAATTTAGGAAAAATATGTTTTATTTATGTTCCGCGAATAACGTATCCTCGAGTCTTCAAATTTTAAAAACATGACTTTATAGATACTAATAACTATATTCTGATTTTTTAATCAATATATGTTTTTAATATATGTTTTTAATTCGCTGACCAGATAAATTTCCTTAATCGTGACATTAAATCGGAATACGATTGGAAGATATACACGTCAGTCACAAATGAAAAATACATTACGAGCTTCAGAAATGGACGAGCAACGAGAAAGCAAGACAGGAAACAGTTGGAGTACGTACGACGACGTACAAAGTTTCTTAAAATAACAGCAATAACAGGCGAATTAATTAACAAAGCTTTTGAAAATATTGCACATAACTACAAAAAACATATGTGGTTAAGGGAACGTGCTATATTGGCAGCAAAAATACCAATGTCAAGTATATAAATTTCACGATTCAAAAGAGAATACCATGAGAAGCTGAAATGTACATTTCGATTGCTGCCTTTATTAATCAAGAACAAGTTGTTAATTATGTAACTAAATTCTTGAATTCTCTTAATTTGCCAGGATACCGCCGCACGTTGTAACATTAAAAATGAGAGTACTTCATTCTTTTATCGAATCGTTGAAACATCAATCCACCACGACTTTGCAACGGTACTGTGGTTTTCGGGAAAAATGTGACGAACAATCCGAATGAGACTACAATTAAAAATGGATAATTTAA
This sequence comes from Netelia fuscicornis, assembly GCA_946811545.1. Lineage (NCBI taxonomy): Eukaryota > Metazoa > Arthropoda > Insecta > Hymenoptera > Ichneumonidae > Netelia > Netelia fuscicornis. Next base: position 26,791,337 of record OX328016.1, read on the forward strand.
AGGAGAAGATGTGCTGTTGCCACATATCCTAATGATATCAAAATATATGCCATTCGATTTCAAACTTTGGCAGTTTCCAGTGCGACTCACATTTGCAATGTCCATCAACGAAGTACTGGGACAATCTCTCAAAATGTGTATAGTAGAGATTATATTTGGAAAGTTCATGCTTCACACATGAGGAGAAAAACAAAAGTTATTAATTATCCAAATGAATTCCTGAATTCGTTTCATTTACCAGGCATAGCGCCGCACGTTGTAACATTGAAAACGGGCGTGCCTATCATACTTTTACGAAACATCAATCCACTATGACTTTGTAACGGTACTGGGAAAAATATGATGAACATATCAGCGAAACCACAATTTAAAATAGAAAATTTGAAGGAAAAGACGATGTACTGTTGTCGCGTATGCCAATGATACCAAAATATATGCCATTCGATTTCAAACGTTTGCAGTCTCCGGTGCGACTCGCATTTGCAATGCCCATCAACGAAGCACGGAGACAATCGCTAAAAATGTGTATAGTATACATTATATTTGGAAAGTCTATACTCCGCATATGGACAAAAAAACAAAAAATATTGTGTGTCAAATAAATTATGACACCAAAACGGCGTTGCAACGCAAGCCGGGAACCGCTAGTAACATATAAAAATGTTAGCAAAATTAAAAGGGGTCGGGTTCAAAGGAGATCGATTTGACGTGGAATGCCCTATATACTTATTTGTTTATACTCTGGATAATTCGACGAAGAGAAAATGTCTTCGACGAATTATCCATATATACCTTTCACATTTCAACGTCCTACTCTATTCGAGGTGCGCACTCTTTTTTCTCTTATTGTTAGATTCCTTAACCCGCCCGGTTATCTTAATCCTCCCGCTAAGATGAAACAAGTAACGCTATTTCACCCCCCCCCCTTTGCGCCTTAAAACGTTTATACGAACCATTAAAAAAAATACTATTTAAGATATTCGGTTGCGGGATGTCAAATGGGGCATCTTGTATTATTGCGAATTAAATATTGCGACCAACTAATACCTAAGTATTTTCTGTATCCAGATAGTAAGTTGATTAACACGATGTATATTGTGTTAGATAAGCATTTTTTTATTACTCATTTATAATCTTTTTGACATATGCAATATTTAATTATTGTTAAAATCAAGTAAACTCAATGTCATTCCCGATTGGCAATTACACCTGATACCATTGCCGCGATTGCCCATTTGGTTCATAGTCGAGTAGATACGACGGTATCGACAATGGTCAATCGTGGCTAGCCAGCTATCATAGATCAAGCAACACGATCCTATTAGTCCACTTGACGAACTATCAAACCACTTATCATTGAACCGTGCTTTTGCGTAACGGTTCGTCATTCTGTCGTTCCACTTGTTCTTGCGTTAGCCATGTATACACATATTTATATAAATAAATGTATGCCGATATATTTGCATACATATCGCCGTTAAATGAATGTCGCATGTGTATATACATAGTGTCTCATTTTAATTTATCGATAGAAATAATTTGAGAAAATAAAATTGTACGAAAAAAAGTTTCCGATGAAAGTTTTATACTTTCGAGGAGGACACACGGTGGTCATACTAAAAACTTGTTACCTCGAGGCGTTGAAGGGAACGTAAAGGCTATCGTAGGTTTTACAAATAGAAACTGATCAATTTTCTTACGGAATATTTGGGGCGAGATCAAGGCGAATGTAAGAACAAAGAGAAACATTGCCTCAAAGACGATGACAAATTATGACAGTATGAATTTTTTGAAAAATTGCCACGGGGGTGACTGAAAATGAAAGCTAAAGGTCCGTTTTTGAATCTAAAATGTGATGCTGAAGACCTACGGTCTACGTGGCATTACTCGATCAAGAATAGCTGATGATCAAGGGAATACACGATTTGGACTCCTTATATGTACCTATGTCGTAATGAGGACAAACTTCGCTCCAAAATGTGACCGTGCTCCCTCCCCGAGTACATCGTAGTTGTTAATATATTTGATTTTACGACATCATCCACCTCTCATCCTGAAAGAATGCGCGCTATTTTCAAAAATTTAAACTACCACAGCTCCGTCGTTACGGGATTAAAAATATTGTCTTGCTTTCTTTACTTCATCTTGATTCCATCTACAATGTGACGAAAGAAAAATTATACTTTCCCATTTAAAAAATCGCTCATGACCTTCACGTGAGTCCAAGGCCTTGACGGAAAAGTCTTGATCCGGCCATCGTCCGTCTCAAAATCAGAAATCTTTGATGGGAAACTGTTTTCGTATAACCTCATTTTCTTGATGCGTTTCCATCGATAAATTGAAATGGGACACCCTGTATGTGTACATGCCACACTCTACTCACAGATATAAGTAGAAAAAAAAACTATGTATCTATATATGTATATGTATACCTGTAGTTACGATATGCGCTGTACTCGTATGTATATTGCACTGTCAATTTGAGTACACAATATTCGTCGATGTCGGATAGCATCCACGTGGTTTGTTACGTCTTGTCGATCTTTCTGCTCGGTTACGGATTCTTCGTTGTGGCCAGTTCATCCAAGCAATACTTTCCCTCGAGCATCGTCGGAGAGTGCACTTATATACCGTAATACTACTTTTTGCTCGTTATACTCTATTCGATTGGCGCGGATACTTTGCTGCCTTCCTCGTTCAAACGATCGTGATCGCGCAATGCAAATAAGGAAAAGAGAAGGTACAAAGGCTGGAACAGGGGCACGGATAAAGGAGAAAAAATAGGCAATACAACTCCGAGTACTTGAAAGCTTCGAGGTATTTAATATTACGACCATTTATCATGGTGATCGAGAAATGGAGGAAATCGAAGTTTTTGTTCGTGGTTTTAATCCCAATCCATCGACATTCGGCTCTGCGTTCATCATACGATAAGATTGATTAATGTTGTCTCAAAGTAAAGTACCAATTATTTCCTCTTGTTTGATAAAACAAATCGTTATTTATAATTTGTACATTAATTTTTTTTTAAATCGTCATACTGAAATTAGATACTGACATACTACGCAGATATTATTCAAATAAATATGTACAAAATCAAACATGTATACACAAATCGCAATAGTACCTATAGCAATATTACCTATTTCTTCAAAGGAAATATATTTTTCTGCTTTAAAGTCAATGTTTTGTTTCAATCTATCCAATGGTATTATGCCTTTTCGAATTATTTAACTAAACACTCGTTTACCTAATTTTTATACGTTTAATTTGAATAATTTCTGATTTCTGTATCGTAGGATTTTTTCCCTTTATAGCAATATTTATTAATAAGCTTGTGACGGAAATGTTACATAGGATGTAACATTTCCGTCACAAGCTCCACGAATGCAGCGAAGTTTGTTGTCAAATATGTCATCCTATAAACAAGTAGGAAATATGAAAAATTTACGAGGAACAGTTATGAACTAAATCCATACTAAAGATGTAACGTATTCGGCTTATAGATGTAACAAATTCATACCATAGCCGTAACACACTCGGCTCATTGATATAAGTTTTATGGAACAAAACATAATATATAACGCTTAATGTATAATCTTCGTAACAGTGATATCAATGTTCTTTCGTCGTTATAGGTTATTTACCTCCTGAATATATATTTGTTACAATTATAGTATATAGTATATATTGTACGAAATAATTGCGAGATATTTCCATATTCCTGATATTTCCGATCTACATTTTTTTTCGGTCAGATTTTTATTTTTTGAAGTGAATACTTCTCATGCGACGCTGGAGAGCCGTGCGTAAGTTAAACCGGACAAGAGAATGAAGGACCGAAGAAGATAGAAAAAGACGGAGGTGTAAGCGGGAGAGCGATATTCTCCTTCTCTCTCACTGCGTATGTTAAACCGGGCAAGGGAATGAAAGAATTGAAAAAGATAGCGGGAGACTGATGTGCGAGATAATGAGAGCGGGGGTTCGAGGTTTTTTACGACGCGTACGACAGATAGTCCATTGAAATGTTACAAAAATAACGCCTAAACCTGCGTTTATCAAAGTCAGCAATTTTTTTTTACGCATAGGGGATGGTATAGGAAGCTTAAGTCTAAATTTGTGGGGTTGTAACCCTTGAGGAAAATCCGCCATCTTGAAAAAGGGCTAAAACAGTTTTTGCATTATAACAATGAAACTATCCATCGCGCATGAAAATTATGCTGTCGTTTTTTGTAGGAAATTAAATCCTCTATAAATTCACTCTCTTGACTTTTTGCCGTAAAATCTAAAATAGCAAAGTTATTAACAATAAATGACAACAAATTTAAAAACATCGTTTCTTTGAGTCGCTGTAACTTTTTATTTTTTCATTTTTCAGAAAAATATGTTTCAGAGAAATTTTTTGGCGCTCCTTGAGGTGAACAAATTTTACCTTTTATTTTTTAAATTTCGTTTATTTTTAAGGATTTTACAGCCATTCAAAGGTAAAAATGTCCCTCAACAGATAATATTTTGGGTTTGGGTTTAAAATCGTTGTGTTGATATAACAGGAAAACTATCCACCGCGCAAGAAAATTATCAAGTAGTTTTTTGTAGGAAATTGAATTCTCTACAAATTTTCTCTCTTGACTTTTTGTCGGAAAATAAAAAATACCAAAGTTATTAAGAAATAACAACAATCAATTAAGGAGTAATTTCCTTTAAGTCGCTCTAACGTTTTTTCTTTTCGTTTTACAGATAGAACATCTTCTAACGAATAAATTTCAATATAAATGTATCAACTTTTGTTTATTCATAAACATTTTACAGTACTGCAAAGGTAAGTGTCGGAGTACTCGAAAATAGACATAAAAATGAACGATTATGCGTCGTTTCTTTGCAAATTTCATTAATTACGGCGGACAAATTTTATTTGTTGCTATTGCAATGTTCATAATAATTAGTTATGAACTCGTTTCTGCACCACTTACGAGGAGTTCATAACTAATTATTATGAATATTGATATAGCAACAATGAAAATTTGTCCGCCGCAATTAATGAAATTTGCAAAGAAACGACGCATAATCGTTCATTTTTATGTCTATTTTCGAGTACTCCGACACTTACCTTTGCAGCACTGTAAAATGTTTATAAATAAACAACAGTTGACACCTTTATATTGAAATTTATTCGTCAGAAGGTATTCTATCGAAATGCATTGAATATATTTTTCTGTAAAATGGAAAGAAAAAAAGTTAGAGCGACTTAAAGGGAATTACCCCTTCATTTTTTGTCGTTGTTTGTTAATAACTTTGGTATTTTTGATTGTACGACAAAAAGTCAGGCGAACAAATTTGTAGAGAATTTCATTTCCTACAAAAAACGACGTAATAATTTTCTTGCGCGGTGGATAGTTTCATAGTTATTTTGCAAAACTATTGCACCCCTTTTTTGAAAATGTCGGATTTTTCTCAACGGTTACAATCCCACAAACTCGGACTTAAGCTTTTCATGCCACCCTCTATGCACCAGAAAAAAAAATTGCTGACTTTGATAAATGCCGGGTCAATGTAACATTTCAATGGACTAAGAGAACCGAACGCGAAAATATCGAGTATTTTAAACAATAAAGCTATATTTTTTACGTGTTTTTATATGAAAAAAGCTTTGTGTGAACGCTCGTGTTTAATAAATAATAATTTAACAAAATGAGAGTAGTCAAAAGAGAAGTATTCACTTCCTACGTGTACGCGAAGTACATACACACGCGGGTGTTTTATTATTTTTTTTTTAAGTACAGAACAATATTTTGTTTTTATATTTATTATATATTTTTATAAACCTTTATTTTTTTAGATTTAATACTACTTTTTGGTGGTTTTAGACCGTGTTAGAATTAGGAAAGAACTTTTGTAGTATAATAACGTTAAATAGAAGTTTAAAATAGGTAATATTGCATTCTTTAAAACAATAAGAATAAGAAATTATTATGAATTGCCGGTGCCCGCTGTTTTTTTTTTTTTTTTTTTTTTAATTCTTGCGTATTTTTGTGTCCCCTGTCGGAACCACTCCTTTCCTTCATCCTCGAAGAATTTGTCTGTGCATGCGAAAGACCGTTTTACAGCTTCTAAAAAAGAAATGCAACGGTATTTTCATGTCATATTTAGGAATGATACAGATTCGCAAAGATTTTATATAGGCGAAAACTTATACCTTTGACGACGCCCATGATCGGTGAATCGCCGATTTTATGATTTCCGCGTTGGCGACATATGACGCTTTCTTATTGTTAGTCATTTCAGGACTAAATACTCTCTTTAGAATGCGTGCAATACATTCCTTGGTACTGTTGCCTCCTATTCGAGCTAGATACAAAACCTTGATAGGAAATAATAATGCACTATTATATACGCATTGTGAGCCCGTTTGATAAAAGTTTAAATATTGTTTTAGTATCATTTAATCGCAATCGCAGACTTTGATATATTGGGACGCCGTTGGGTGGGGGCTAGGGGAATTCTGATGGTAAAAAGAAACTAAAAAAAAGAAACGTCAATAAACTTTTGTTCTTTCAATAGTATGACGGCGGACTATCTCCGGGGCAAATAATAACAATAACAAAATCTTGAGTTTGGGCGCCAGTTAAATTTTAAGCAGAAAAATTAACAAAACTAATAACAAAAAAACAAACTCAATAACTGGGCTGAAGGGAAGGGCTAGCACATAGGTAAGGGAAAGGGTCAATCGGGAAGGAGTCTCAGGGTGAGGTTCGCCGACTCAACGGCCTCTTAATGATTACCACTGGCTTTATTTTAGTACGTATTCAATATCGTGTCTTATCTTTAAGAGTAACTCGGTCTGTTGTAGGGAGAGGGGCAGGCGGGGAAATGGAAGTTGTTGTGGTTTGGGGACTTTGTGTAGTAGGAGAAGGTCGGTCGAGTATCTCTCGATCGAACGTTCTCGTTCCTTCGACACCGTACTAGGTGAGGACGGAGGGTCATGCGGGGAAGGATGATGCGTTACTCGGGCAATTATAATATTCACGCGTTTAATTTCTATAATTCCGACAGCCGTCCCACACGACATTTTAATAAACGAAACTCTGGCCAAAAATGCAAGGGTGGATGCACGGAATAAGAAGGGGGGGGGGGGGATGCTCTGTACAATTCCGTTGAAAAAATGGGGATAAAGAAATTTTTGGAGAAATATGCCGATAAGGTTGACCTGTGCAAACACTTACGTTCGTTGCAAGGTCCTTCCTCGTTTTGTCTCTCCTTTTCTCTTCGTGTCCTATCCTCTCCTTATCCTCGAACACTCTCTCCTCACACACTGTTCCGCACTCGCACTCCTCTCTATTCTTTACTTCACTCTCGAAATTCGAATTATCTTTTACTCGACCTCTAAATTTTTCCTTCGCTACTTTCGCTAGCTTCTCTTTATCGACAATTTCTCTGTGCTTTCCCTAAGGTATAGGCTATCTGCCGGCTCGCCGCAAAAGTGCGGCTTCTTCGTCCTTCGCTGATTAGCGGGCTCGATCATCGGGCACCAGCGTCACGGGTCGGTAGGGGAAGGGTCAGGCGTATGATCGATCTTTGATCATCGAGGCGGGATCTATCGGGACGGGCAGGTAATTAGGTCGGTCGGTAATTTAGGGTATTTGCTTATTGGGAGGTGTGATTGCGGGCAATGGGAATTTTTGGGGATCACGGTGCGCTGCTGCCATCTTCGTCCTTCCTTATCGCCGCCCAGCCGATGGATGGCGTTGTGGTGGGGACGGACGGGTGTATTTCCGCGATAGATGACGAAGTGCGTGCTGTGCGAGTGCGACGATGTGGACGGGCTTGACGGTGACGGCGATGATTGCGGGGCTGGCGGGTCGGTCCTCTTGACGAAGTGTTGCACAGGACTTACAATAATTTAGGGAAAAAGGAAAGGAATAAAATAATATTTCCTACTTGCCTTGTTTTGGGCCTTTCCGTGGGGACGGCTGCCTTTGGGACGAGCCAGGTGCAGGGGAGATATATTGTAACAACGTTACAATATATTTTAAGAATAAATAATAATCGACGGTACCCACCAATCGACGTTATATATCACCCACCGTTAAATGATTTTCAAAGTCTTTCACTTGCTCGATTGTTTGTACGTAAGGGGAAATAGGGCTGTCAAAGCGTCATTGCAATTTTGATGTCTCGGAAATTGAGTTATACATATTTACTACTCTTTCAATGCCCTCTAATCTATTTTCGATTCGGCGCATAGAAAAGGCTAATTCCCCTATATCTTCTGCCATCTCCTCGGACAAATCTGTAAAACATATCAAGTATTGAACGGTGTGCGGATTAGGATCAATAAGATAAACCATTATAGAAATATATACCTTTCATTGTAACGGCCAAACTTTCAATTTAAAGAGAAATTGTTCTGTTATCTGAAAAAAAATGTATTATGGATATTTTTAGTACATATGTGTATGATACTAATACCCTTATATGCAATTGATTCAATTCATACCAACGAATAAATCCTTTATGGAACCATCTATAAGCGGCAAAGATGTATAATTCTCGTTAAGCTCATCAAAAGTGTCGTCCATGAGACTGGTATTTGGTTGTTGTTCTAAAGCGGAAAAAACTAGTCTTAGTGAAACTCAGATTTACAAAATTCAGCAGAATTTCATAAAGTATAAAAACAGAAAGAAATAATCTTCATTTGACATTAAACCTGATTGCATTCTTTTCAATTCATCAATTTTCACATTTATCGGGATAATATTTGTAACTTTTGGACAACTGCTTATTTCCAGTTGAAGCAGGTTCTCCATTCTTCTTGAAGATATACTTGTTGTTGTTTTTTAGTTTTAAATTTGGTGGACTTGGTACATCGCCCGCATGATCAGAATCGTCCGATTCATCAGAAGCTAAATAATCGTCTAAGATACATTTTCATAACAGTCATTAGTTAATTATTAGGTTTTCAAATACAGCACAAATCTGTATACAACAGAATATATAATGTAAAGCTGACTACTATTCTAATCTCTGAACCTTTTAAGTCTACCATCGAAAATCTGAGCAACAAATGCTGTTTAAATAAAAAACTCTAATTAGTATTTCAAAAAAGTATAGTATTTCGGCTGTTATATTCAATGGAGCATTAAAAATTGATTTTTTTCCCAAGCTGCGTTAACCAAAATAAACAGTTTGTTTAACTAAAAATATAAATTTATATGAAATACAAATTTCACGTAAAGCAGATAATTAGACTAAAGATTTTGTGCAGTATTAAAAAGAGATTCGTTCTATCCATGCTGCGCAGACCCCAATACACAATTTCAACAAATTTTGTACAAATTTCATGTCAAATACAATCAGAACGAGGATTCTTCACTATAGTCTGTAAAGCGCGGTATTCAAAAGATATTTGCTCTCATCAAGCTCGAAAGACCCAAATACACAGTTTTTTTCACTGTGCTAACTGTTATTTATACAAATTTCATATCAATCAGATAATCGGATAAAAGATCCGTCACTTTTATCTACAGTGTAGTATTAAAAACATATTGGCACTGCCCAAGCTGTACTGACCCAAGTGCGCAACTTGTTTGACTAGGCTAAGTATTTTTATAAAAATTGCATGCCAAATATGATCGGACTAAAGATTCTAGGCTATTGTGTGCAACGTGCAGTATTGAAAATAGATTTGTTCTGATTAACGAATACACAATTTGTTCTACTGGGTTTTTGTTCTTGATACAAATTTCGTTTTCTCAGCTTACCAACAAAACTTTACAGTCTAAAGTAGACACACTTTTATAAAATTATGTGTTTGATATGGAATTAAATTCTAGTGCAAGTGAATATAATATACTGAACCGAACGGTACATGCACGTTGTGAATCCTAATAAAAAGCTTCAATTACACTGTAGCTTCTTGTATTTTAGTATATCGTTAATCTTATATCAGACATTTGAATGTTAATTTGTGTACCTTTTGTTTTTTTAGCAGTGAAGTCGATTGTTTTTTTTTCATGGTTTTAATTCAAACTTTTTTCTTCTTGAATAGTGCCGAAGCAATTTCCTTTCTTGAATCTTGACGGGTTTTCTGATACTTCGTCCGCACTCGACATACCATCAGCTTTTTTTCGAGCCCATGCGAGATCATTTATTTAATGCAAGAGAAAAATCGCTAAGAAGCCATTAATGAGAAAACAGAAGAATCGTTTAACAACGTGAGTTTACTTTAAAATCCGAAACAATTAACGTCGTGCATTTGCCATTTTTTATCACTCGGGTTTGGGGTCGTTCTTTTTATAATGTGAGGCCCAACATTTTTCATATTTGGCCACCAACATTTTTTACAATCTGGAGTTAGCCAACACGATGGCTGTTTTGCATCGACGATCTCGCGATTCGTGTTATTTCGAATTTCTACGAGACTTGCAAGTTCTCGTACGCTATGCTGCGACGGGTTCGTACGGTGCGGTTGCAGACAAAATTAATCGGCTACAACTGATTTCGCGTAAAATAAAATAATAGGATCCGACACGTTAATGAACTGTAACAAAATTTATTTACAACTGTACACTGAAGAGAATTTACACGGTGATAGATATGTGAAAAATTAAACTGGATTTCCGAATTGTCTCGGCGACTAATTCTGGAATCATTGTGGCTTGAATAGATGACTTCTCAAAAGAGACTGACTTGTTTTGAAAAGTTTAAGAGAGCCTTGAATTTTTGTTTTTTCATTCCCAAATGGAGGGAGAAGCGTCTTGCAAACAATCATGCATTTTCATTGGTTCGTGGATTGAACATTTTCGGAAGTGGGGAATGTCTTGAACTCGCGGTTAGCGGGGTTACATAGAACCTCCAAAGGGTCAACTTTTCATAAAACATTTGGCGACCGGAGCCTGATTCATGGGTTTTTTTTCCATATTACTAATTTGGAGGGATTTTCCAATAATAAAACATTTGGTGACCAGACGTTGGTCGCGTACTGTCCTTTTCCCTTTTTTATGGACCTGAAAGGATTACCGCGAAAAGGTCTTTCCCTTGAAAATGCATGATTGTCTACGGAACAATATTGAATTTACAGTTTACAGATATCTTAAACATTCAAGAAAAATAAACTGAATAATAATAAAACATTGCTTATAGCGTCTTAGTCGACGCTCCAATGCCACTTCAGGTGCAGACTCGGTTCCTTCTTCCGAATTGTCATTAAGGAAACTAACGACATTATAGAGTTTGTACATATTGTGCTTCTCCACAAATCAAGGATATTGAGGTGTTTGATGAGAGTTTTAGTTTTATAAAATGAGATCCCTGTGTTTAAAATAGGTTAGGAATGATTAAGAGCTGCTTATTATTTATAACAATAGAATATGCCAAGTTTGACGATTCCAAATTAGAATTAGTGTATTAATAGTCACTATTCGAAAGAGCAATTTGATTAATTGTTTATAAACATATGCTCATACAGAGTTATGTCAAACATGCGATTATCAGCGTAGCGTCGCACGCACTACCGGCATCCCTCCACCTTGGGTTTGGGTTTGTATATATATCAATGTACATATAACAATGTTTTCAATTTATAATCGCGCGGGAATTTAAAAATAATAATATCGGATTTTCCTAACATTATCAATATAGTACATATGTTAGAAAGTCAACACCCAACATACAACTATGTAATAAAATTCAAAGAAACGAACAATTAAAAAATAATTCAGACATAATGGTGTTACAAAAATGTGTGTATCTAAAGTTGATGGACGAACGGTAAAATAGGGCTTTCTCGATTCTTAATAGGAAGTCTAATACATTTTTGCTGCAATTTCTGTTGCATTTATTGTATCATTTTTGTAATTTGCATGCTTTATGATTTTCAATCCAAAAGTCCTAGAGTCACATGGTTTTTCAAAAGAAGACGTGCCTTTGAAAATTCTTTACCTCTTAATAGAATCGATTCATCTTCGACGCAAGCAATTGTTTCAATTAGTAGGTATTATAAGTTTCGAACTGATCCAAAAACAATTATTACGTATTTGGGTACTTAAAAAATTTGAAACAACTGTAATTATCCAATGAACCTAGGAATTTAACATCATCACATATACAGGGTGAATCACATAAAGTGTCGCGCAGCGAACTCTGAGGTAGATGAAGCCATTACAAACAAAAGTTGCAAATAAACATTAGGGATATTGTTAATAATTTCCGAGATATAAATCTTTTAAATCGGTCCAATCAGAGTGCGCCGAGATGCGTTGAAGGCGCCCACCCCCACCCTAGCCGTAGATATAGCATAGATTAGGGCGTTACATTTTGATTTGCAAAATTCAGAGCAGTCAATTAGATTACTTGTATTTGTCCGCAGTAATTTTTTTTCTCGGGCATTGGCTCCTCTGAATTTAGACGAGGGGTGGGTAACTTCAACGCTTGTCGGCACGTTAGGCAAAATTCAGGGCAGCCAATGCCCGAGAAAAAAAATGACGGCGGAAAAATACAATCAATAAAATTGACTGCTCTGAATTTTGCAAACCCAAATGTAACGCCCTAATCTATGCTATATCTACGGCGAGGGTGGGGGTGGAGGTGGGCGGCTTCAACGGTTCTCAGCGCACTCTGATTGGACCGATTACAAAATTTATATCTCGTAAATTATTAACAATATCCCTAATGTTTATTTGCAACTTTTGTTTGTAATGGCCTCATCTATCTCAGAATTCGCTGCCCGACACCTTATGTGATTCACCCTGTATGTACTAAATGTTATGTACATTGTATGTTACAAACTGAAGTCCGTAGATTTTTCCGAAATTTTCAACAAAATAGATTAGATTGTATGCATAGATTGCATTATGAAAACGATTCGAATCTGTGATGAAAATTATACGACATATTTATTACGTATTAATTATACGTAAGTGTTTCGTAAATTGTCCAAGCTGTGTTTGCGGGGATTAGTCATAGGAAAATCATTCGAGGATTGTGCGCATAATTTTCAAGCTACGTTTTAAATTTTTGACATACTTGGCTTTGTACTTAATAAAAACAAATGTAGGACCGTTCCCGCGCAGCGTTGTCAGTATTTGCGACTTATCCTCGATTATTCCAAAATGACGATCGAATTGCCGGAAGAAATTCAGAAATCGCTTGAATTATTAAGAAAATTTAGAAAAATAAAAGAAGGCTCCGTTAGAGACTTCGTGTCCTTTGTAGGCACTCTCGGCTCTCATTTTCCTGCTCTAAAACATGGATTGATACACACCAGGCGTTTTGAGAAAGAAAGATTATTCGCACTTGAAGCCAACGGAAATAATTTCGACGTGTTAATGAATGTTTCGAGTGAATTAAAAGACGATTTCCAATGGTTTCCACCATTGGAAATCAAGCATAGTCTCAGCCACTTTCTGCCTCGCAAAGTTCCTGTGTTTCATTACGAGATTTTGATCAACACTTCTTGCACCGGGGGGGGGGGGGGGGGGGCGTATGCGAAGAGCATCGAGCTAATGGTCACCGGTGTACAGAAGATATACAATTTCACATTAATCATCTAGAATTGTTAGCCGCATTCTTTGGCCTTAAATGTTTTTTAAATAATAAGTCAGATTGTATTGTACTCCCTCGAATTGACAATACAATGGTGATCACCTACCTAAATCGCGTGCGCGCCCGTCGTTTCGATAAGCTAAGCTCCGTTGCGAGGCAGATATGGAATTGGTGTGAATCACGGAATATTTGGATAGTTGCAGGATATATCGCGTCAAGTAAGAATATACAAGCAGATCATGAGTCAAGATAGTTACAACCGGACACAGAATTCGAGCTTGCCAGTTACGCTTGTCAAGAAATTGTAAAGATTTTCGGTGAACCGCAAATTGATTTGATTGCATCGCGAGCCAATAAAAAAGGTGAACGTTATTTTTCTTGGCGCCGAGATCCCGATTCGTTTGCGATTGATGCTTTCACCATTACGTGGAATCAATGGTATTTTCATGCCTTGCCTCCGTTCTCGATCACTTCGAGAGTTTTGCGAAAAATGATTCATGATGGCACCAAAGGAAATGTGGTTGTACCTCACTGGGAATCCCAGCCATGGTTTCCGTTATTTTCTTCGCTAGTGATTGGCGAATTCATTTTCTTAAAACCGCAATGTAATTTGTTATGTTCCGCTAACAGGGGACACCATTCATTGCTCCAACCTAATGCTGTCCGGGAAGCACTCATCTTAAGACAGGCCCCATCAGAGTCGATTGACATTTTAATTGCATCTCTTATGGACGCAACCGTCCGACAATACGATTGTAGGTTGAAAAAATGGTGGCGCTTGTATAATGAAAACGGGATTGATCCATTGATGGGCACGACAACGAATATTCTTTCCTTCCTCACAAGAGAATATGGAAATAATGCGTTGTATAGCACACTAAATTGTTATCGATCAGCTTTATCGCTCATTCTCGAGTCGTGTTTGGAGGAACACGATACGGTAAAAAGATTTCTTAAATGCATGTCAAAATTAAGACGACCAGTAGCGCGTAACGAGTCTATATGGAATCCAAAGGTGGTGTTGCAATTATGTTCCGGTTAAACGAAGACATTACTTTAGAGAAGCTCTCTATGAAATTGATAATTTTACTGGCGTTAATGACAGGGCGTCGGTTGCCGACGTTTCCCTTGATTGAAATAGGTATTATGCTTAAAGTAAATGCACAAAACTATGAGATTAAAATTCCCGATTGGATTGAAACGTCAGCTCCAGGGAGAAAACAACCGATATTGCATTTGCTTTTTTTTTTACATAAGCTAAAGATCTTTGTATTTAACGTCAGCCCTCGAAACGTATTCATCAATAACTAAAGACCCTCGCAACACGGCTCAAAAACTGTTTATTCCTTATAAAAAGTCATATAGAGCAGTTACCACACATACGTTATCTCGTTGAATAAAAACTATATTATCTGAAAGTGCCGTAGACGTGAACGTTTTCACTGCATGCAGCACACGACGCGCGGTCACATCAGCGGCAAAACGAGCGGGCGAGCTCGTCAATTCTAGAATTGACCACAGGTTGATTTTATGACCGAGAGATAGCATCGGACGAAGTGCAATTCGCTGAAGGCGTCCTTGATTCTACAAATTAAGTTGCGTTAATTATAAAAATTGTTTGTTTCATTCTTATTCCAAGAAAGCTTTATACAAATAATATAGGCAACAAGCTTGTCGTAGCTGTAACTTGCTCTAAACGACTACATATGTATTGTTATGCCAGTGATCATAGCCACTCATATTCTGTCTGCATCTGGTCTATTTGATAAGAATTTAGAATAAAAGGATGAAGCAGCGTTCTCATGCTTTTGCCACTAGATCAGCAAAAGTGACCGTGAGAGTCCGGCCGTGTTACGGCTGGACAACGCGCAAAGTCCAGGCGGAGTAATACACCCTCGATGCTAAGGTAGATTTTAATAAGTTTACGAATATCAGTCTTTGACGCTCCTTCGACGAGACACAATCTCCAGAGACGTTGTCTAGGAAGTCAGAACTTAGAATTTATTTCAGAATTAGAAGAAAGAAAGAAAAATTGTTTAAGTTCTCTTATTCGTCAAAATATCATAATAAATATTCTACTCATTAATTCAAACCGGAGCGTGTCAAAATTAAATTTCCACATAGACCCTACGGCATAACAGTATATACTCTGATCTCTGAAGGAAGAGGCACGAAATACAATTAACGATTAAACGAACTTACCTAAGTGAAATTCACTCGTGATTGTATGAGCACCTCTTCCGAAGAGATCAGTCCCTCCCTCCGATTAATCTCACTTAAAATACCCTAATTTTTAAGTTACGGCAAATACATAGGTCTTTCAAAAATGAAGATTGTCTACCGCGCTCTGTCTATCGGGGCACACACACGGGCGGCTCTCATAGGGAATTTTGCTTTTCTCTTTAAAGGTTGTGGCGACACTGGGTGAAGTGGGGGTACTACATACTCTGATCTCTTCGGAAGAGGCTCTCATACAATCACGATTGAACTTGACTTACAAGGTAAGTTCGTTTAATCATTAATTGTATTGGATCGATTCTGATATTCTTATTCCGATCACGTACATATATACATGTATTTACGAGAGCTTGCATGCCGAAAGGAATGACTCTTCATTTTCGGCGGATAGCAATCTCGGGAACAGCGGTTTTTTTATACGCGCTCGCTAAGATTTTCGGTCGGTATTTTCGAGAAGGCTTCAAAAACCGTGAGCGCATATCTCCAAAGACGCTCGGCATGGAGGCTCGCGTTTGTATAAGGAAGCCTGCATCGCTAAAATCTTCGCCGTATATGGCAAGGAATTCGCCGAATGTTGATTGAGGCAAAAAACGTATGCCCTTCACGAGGTTGACTGGGGATAGTGTCCGAGTCTCTGACAGTGGGCATAAGAGCGACATTGATACACGAGAAGCCCTTTTTGAGGGATGCGAGCATACTGAAGATTTCCCATGACAAAGACCAAAATCAATGCATTTTTATTTCATGGTATTCGATAATAGCCATAACAATTGTTTACCTTGGGTCCGACCTTAAGAAGTATAATTATTAAACTGCCCTTGACCTCAATTCTTTATATCTTATCGCTAATTAATGCACAGGGTATCCCATTTCATTAATCCACGGAGATAAATCGTGGAAATGAGGCAGTAAAAAAAGAAAGTTTTCACGAACATTTTTATCATTTTGGAAAAGATGCGCAATGGCTCAATTTTCCTTCAATGATTTTCCCTGACCAATTAAAGTGCAATACCCTGTAGATACGTACGAATAACACACAAAGCTTTTTTCACACAATTAACTCGATTGATTTATCGTGTCCATACCACTTTGTTTCAATGACTTTAATTACATTCTTTCGTTCGACGTTCAAAGTTGATACAGAAGAAATATCGAAACGATTAAATAAATCTTGAACAATTAATCGAATTTACAAAATCGATCAAACTTTCCTTCTGCACGAGATATTTTATTTTAATAAAGTGTTGCATTCTTGCATCTCTCCAATTTCAAACTATATCTAGAATGCGATGAATAACTTATCTCAGATGTTAAAGGTATTAAAAAAAAAATATTTTTTTCTTTCCCATAATTTTGATTGTAGGTATTCAAGGACTAGCCGGGACAAAAATCATCTGCAATCGATTTTGCTTGTAGTTTGAAATCAAACTTGTTTATCCAATTACTGCGAAGTAACGAATATATTAAATCATCCTACACATATACAGTGAATCTTCATTGACCTTCAAAGCCTTGTTTTCACCAATAATTTTGCTGTGATTTGAATAAATTGTTTATTTTAGTGTCCGGCTTCTGGCTATCCAACTGTATGAATGTTATGATGCGAATTAACAAAACGGTACTCTCGAACGTCGATGTTTTCGCAGTACCTAGTTTAGATTGACGATCGATCGACGAAACACTCGTTCAACTAGTCGCAATTAAAAGGCTCTCGAAATAAAAGATTGGTGTACACGCGATCCCGTCGCCAGCAATACGATGCGCCGACTCTCGATTCTTCGTGCTGAATAACAAATATATTCGATATTACTACTGCCGCATGGTTGGCGTGTGTGGTGCTCGTTCCATTGGCCAATTTCGACCCTCATTCCTCGTTTCATTTTGTCTTCTTTCACTCCTGCAGTTAAAATCTTCTTATATGCCGGGCACATCGTACTTAACTCGTAACCGTCACACTTCGAAAAAATCACACAACCGTCATGCTGGGTTGTAACCACCCGTCGCAAAAATGTTGCTGTCATTTGGCTTCTACTTGACATAATGACTTGAAATTTTTACTGGAGTTAGTTTAAGGTCTGTTTTATATAATGCGATAAGTATTGTAGGTTAATTTTAAATTATTGATAGTAAAAAAGCTTATACAAAAAGTTTTCGCAACTTTTATCTTTTTTGATATAAAAATTCATTAAAATGTAATTAATTTTTTTATTTTTTAAATCCAACGGGATTGTACTCTCAAAGTATAATACTTTTAAGAAAAAAATAGTTTTGGCATAAACTTTTCAAAAAGTATATTTATTCCGGAGTTTGAAGTTCGGTAAATGACGTACCTATCATGTAAAAGGTAAATTGGAGTATGCAGATTGGAGTTTCTAGTGATTGTAAACAATTTTTCGTGTGGAAAACGTTATTTATTATAGATATACATATCAGTCACATGTAAAATAAAAAAAACTAAGCAAAGTTTATAAATCCTCCCCCGTGCAATCTATGCAAACGTGGGCCCGATGGTCATTACACATTGGGCGCAAACAGGATTGGCACAGCGTTTTCGTCTTTCTGTCAGCATTTGATTTACAAAGACTACACCGCTTCTGTTTTACTAATTGCTGAACATCTGGGTTGGCTGATGGTGCAAGACGGTCCTTTCCCAAAATCGCCGCGATGTTCACACGCAAATAAGTCTGTAAGGTCGAACTTGCGTAGCGATTTTCAAGGTGCGGTCGTACAAGATGTAGCACGAGTTGATCCAAACACGATTTTGCTGAAATTTTTTACGATCTTCCCGCATTCTTTTCTTGGCATTTCAGCAAAATTCGTGCATTTACGCTATATTCGGAATGCTCGGATTCCTCGGAAACATGGTCTTCATTTTCCGAACGATTCTCACCAAAGACTTCTTCTTCGTCTTCATCTTCCATGACCGGGTCTGGGATTCTCAGATTTCGGAAGTTGTACGATATCTGTACATTTTTCACATTCATTACACGTTGCATTTATCACATTATTCTACGGTAAAAAATTTTTTTCAAAATTTTTTCTTGCGTAACATTAATACTTACATTTCCACGTTTATTTTAGCACAAAATAAATCGAACTTTTTATTCAATTTCGAACACAACCGTCACGTTGGGTGTTCACCACCCGTACAAAATGCGCGTTTGTACTCTTGAGCCTTTCTACAGGCACTGCCATGCTGCAGACCTTCGCCAACCGGCGGGAATACTTGAGGGACGTCCGGACAGTAATAGATGGCGACACAGGTACCGTTTCGAGCGGTATTTAGAAAGATATTCGGACCTCAATTTTCCCTTGGATGGATCGTACCCAGAGTGACGGTTACGGGTTAATTACCTTATATATTCTTCACGACTCGTTGGGAGCTGTCCTCGTGTAAACGGGGCGGAACGAAGAGTGCGAGTGTGCGCGGCTACTATCAGCACAGTCATGCACACGCGGCGCGTCGGAATCTCCGTCCACGTACCAGTCGTTCTCTCGATTCGCGAGATATTCGATTGAGGAACGTAGGTCGTATACGAGGTCGACTAACGAGATCGTGATGACCTCCAGGGTGAATTTCACGAGGAATTAACATCGGTAGAAATTTCAATTTGTACAAGTTTTCACACAAACCCTCGTTTCATTCTGTGTCAGGCTTGTCTCGTCTAAACGCCTCCAAATGAACTTTAGATAAGTGGATTACATTGACTTTTGTTATATTCGAGGAAAATAAAACATCCCTCGTGCGAAAGTTAACTTCATTCCTTTTTCCTCGTATATTTTAAGTTACAACTTTGTAATCCCCAAACTTATTCCCGGACATCAAATCGGTGATAAATAAAAGCGACCTCAACGAATTTCCCAATCTTGGATCCGTTATGCAGAGTGACCATATTTATTTAAATTTGAACACTTTATAAATTATTACACGCCAATACGAGAAAGCGACGAGTCCAAAAAATCAAATATTGTAAAATATTGCGATGGATGCGACCGATTGCGACTGATGAAAAAAAAGCTTGCTCTCGTTTCTTAAATCATTTCTTAGGTGGTAAACTATTAAATCTCGAAGATCAACCTCTTGCAGCCAAAAGCTATGTCCAGAACAGAGCTTGTCTCGAAGAACCTCGTAACGCATGGTGAACATCGTGGCATTCTCTTGTCTCACACGTGTTTTCACGTACGGAAAACACGGTTAGGAGATAAGATATGCCAACGTCGCCGGTGTCTATATGATATGTGCTACCTACCCGAGTAAAATCACCGGTGTGCCAGGAGAGCGAATGGCGCCAGTACACGAGACACTCGACTTTGCTTACACACGTGTTTCACTGAAACGTTGAACGGATCGTGTATTTCCCTCGTCTAGCCCCGAATATAGGTACATATAGCCAATGGATAGTACATAATGATACACGATTGGATTTACGATTGGATAGTGACTGTGCTTAACGGATAATGGATATATCCGCCAGCGAGCTACGGATCTAAGCTACTACAAGCTACGCGTATGTTTTCCGGTGGATATAAAGAGGATGAAAACTGATAGTGATAAAAATGCCAACGATGATTGATAAATCATCGACAATCATCGAACGTATTTTCGAAATAGTCGATATATCTGGATAGTAATTGAATTTTGGAAAATACATGTAGGCGAGAGCGACTTATGGGAGCTATTGCAAAAAAAAGTGCTTAGAAACGCTCAACGTGTTTCGAAACAACCCAAATGCCTTCTTCAAACTTCCTTCGTGCCATACGAGTGCCGATGGTGGCTTTACTGCCACAGATATAGCGGCGACCAAACCAAAAACCTATTTTGCGTTCTCCCGTTGGATTGTGACGAGATCCCAAAGATTGTTTCAGTTAAATATATGTTCCTTCTTGGTTCACCATATGTGTTCAGCAATGCTCATGTTTATTATTAATAAGATTTACTTAAAAAGTTATGAAACTTGTCCAGTTTAAAGCGACATTGCCGATTTCTCATATGGTTAGTTTGTAGCTCCCATTTATACCCGCCATATCTGGTAATGACACCCAAAGACACATTTTTGAAAATTCAATTTTTTACTACCTTAAACAATTATTCGTAGCTTTCTATTTTATAACAATGAAAGCTTATTAACCAAATGACTGATCAACAGTGAACAAAATAAATAATGCCTTTAATAAATTACTTTTTTTTTATCTTTTCAACAACAAAGCAGTCATTTTTACGTGGATTAAATAGGATTTTACAACACTTTCGAATTTAAAGGAAAATAACGGATCTGGATCGTGATTAAATCTTTGAAACACACATGTCTTGCTTCAATTTGTTTGAAGAGAAATTGCAATAAGTGACAACGAGATACAACAAAAGATACAGATGATTCAAATACGAGACGACGAAAAAGTCGAAAACTCTATAACGACCAGGCTTTATTTGAAAATATTGCGAGGATTAAGATATTTCTATATTGAACGCACAACGTTTCAAAAATTTCATACAGCTGAAGAGTGGTAAAAATATATAAACCAGACGATACAAGTTTACTATGCGTATCAATGCATTTTATAAATTGGCTTTTGCTATTAATAAATAATCATTCTGAAGCAACAACTACAACCTTTGCCGAATTAATCACGAAATAGCTAATTGATATGTTACATTGTTTTTCGATAAACTTCATTTGTTCTCAATCTTTACATTTAAATCGAATAAATACTTACTATATTTCTACTAAAAAAATAGTCACGATTCGCATCTAAAATACAATCGGTGGGGGGGGGGGGGGGGGGGGGGTATGTAATAATTTAGATGCTGTACACATGTGTAGCTAGCTACCGATGGCTTTCCAACTATTAACGTCAACTGAAACTTCAAACGAATGCGGCATTATACGTCGACGATGCCTATTCCCGAGACATAGAGGAAAACGTATAGCGAGACGGTACGAAACTTCAAACGTCACAAACGAGAGTCCGCCGAACTGGAAAAGCGACGAGGGAAAAAGATGAGTGTACCTACAGACACTACTTGGAGGAGATTGAAGACCGAAGGGCGAAATAGTTAAAGTTTCGTGCAGACTGCAGTATATCAAAGCCCAGATTTTCCATTTGAAAGTCATGCGCGTTCGTTCAGGGTCGATGTACTCCTTTTTGACCTACTCTCAAAGTTTTTCTTTTCCATAATTCCATTGAGTACTCGGGAAAGAAAATCAACTATGAAATTGATAGAAATTCAATTGGAAAAGATATAAAACAAATTCTTCTAAGATTCAACAAATATTACTTAATTTCACTTTCCCATTATAGCAAAGGGCGTATGTTATTAACAATTGAAAAACATTTAGCGTTGTGTGTCTCTACGGTTGAAAAACACGATACTATTTCATATTTCAACGTTTGAAATTGTTTAAATCTCATTTGTCATAGATATTCAATGTCAAAGTTTGTATAAAGAAATCATTTAAGAGAACCAAACAAATATTTACTGTAGAGCGCCGATTATGCGGAGTAAAAAACTAAAACCTGTAAACATTCACGTTGACAAGTGATACAATTCTCGTGCGTTTTTACAGTTATCACGCTCCTCTTTCAACCTTGTTACGTGAAAATAAAAGCGCTCAAAATCGATAAAAAAAAAAACATGGAAACGTCGGTTGGCTATTTTGCGAAGGAAAAAATCGACCATGGTTCGGCGAAGTAAATCCACCACCGCATTGAATGTTTATTCGATTAATCAAGATTTTACGGTATTTGTAATGAAAAAATTGGATATCTTAATAATTACCGTCTTCCGTATCGCATATACGTATGTATGTATATTCGAATGATATACATATGAAATTCTATAACAAAAATTTGGTTCCGAATAACGACATAATTTTCAACATCTTTCATTCCTATAATAGCCATCGGTTCAGACGTTTCTATTTTCATAAAGATGACAACCATATAATAATAACGCAGTCATTTTGTGTTGCAACGCGTAAATGACGTTTGGAAATTTCAACCCTTTCGAGCGCCGTCTGTCGCGCATAAAACCGTCGCGACAGAGAGGATCGCGCACATAATCCCAAAATAGAGAGTAAGACTGGATTCCAGCGGTGGCATAAGCTGATGGGAAGAGAACAGAGAGAAAGAGAGAGAGAGAGAGAGACAGAGAGAGAGAGAGACAGAGAGACAGACAGACAGACAGATAGACAGACAGATAGGACGAAAGAAAATCTCTGAGGGAGCAAACGAACAAAGCAAACGGAGCAATGAACAGAAAGTAAGAGGTGGAGAAAGTTCTTACGGTTAATGGCGCAAGCCTTCAGAATTGCCCCCGACCGGATGTTGCGTCCAAGATACGTGACATATGTATATATAAAGCTATCGAAATTCTATATTTATTATTGGAAGTAACACCGAGGTACCAGAGGTTTGTCACTTTGTAAGGAAGCCACAAAAAGAAGGTCGATATTTACGCTAGCGCTTTTTCGGGTGCTTTCACTATATTTTACTAGCTTGAGGATTTTGCACCAAACAGCCAGTTTTCGGTCGATTAAATGATTGGCAGATTCTGTTCCCTGCATAAATCTAATTTTTCAATGCTTCGATAAAATCTTTTTGGTCCTAAAGTTCAATGACTCATACGACTAGAATTGTCGTTTTCACAATACGAGCATGTTATTGAGGAGAACATGAGAGTTACCTTTCCATTACATGCGGGGTCAGTTTGACCCCAAAAGTTTTTTGTCAACGATTGTACCGTAAAACGCAGCAATCCATTCGTCCGAATTTTGACGCCCTAATTTTCTCCCATTACCTCAGACCCTGTCGGTTTAGCGAGAACAGCGTAAGAAAAAGGACGTAGGGTACTTTTGACCCCGGGTGTGCATTAGGAGAGTGCATTATGAAAGTGAACATTTTTTCTTGTGAAATTTCGTGTTTAATCTTTGAAAGTACGTACGTTATAATAGAAGAGGCCAATAGATATTTTTTATTTTCGGATATTACAATAAACTATGCATTTAGAATGGTAAATGAGCTGCGGATACAGCTACGGACTCGAAAAAAAAACAAAGTCGCGCTTTTGGTTTCGTCGTATTGGCTCGACAGTGAAAATGGCGATATCGGAAAACCATTAACAATAGAACACCACAATTCCCCAAAATGGTGAAACTGACGTCTTCGAACAACTACATATGTCAGCGGTACACCGTTGCACGGGAAGCGAAATGATGGCCACTGCGATTGTTTTTTGGCATTGGCATCGACTAGGCAATAGTAAACAGCCGTATTCTGCATACGCGTGCAAAAATAAATGCAAATAAAGGGAAAGAAAAGCTGTCGGATCGTGAATGCCAAAAAAGAGTTACTCACTATCTGTTGCGGCCTTTTCTTAAGAAGAGGTTGCAAAATACACCTTCTTTGAGGTCTGGAATCGTAGCAAGTCTAACAATTATTCTACGCAAAGATGAAGAGATCCCCGAAGATAGTGATGAAAGGCCGGAGTTCTCAAAACGCATCAGGTACGGTCTATACGATCGCGTAGATGATAATAAAACAAAACTCCAGTGTCCGTCGTGTAGAAGAGCTATGTGTTACATTCACCGAATGTATTTATGTATTAGTTCCGACGAATCCCAATAATATTATATTATTGGAGGCAGAAAACGCCAATAATATATATTTTGTTATCAATACTCTGCAATTGGAGTAGTTTTTTTTTCATTTCTCACTACTCCGACGAAAATGCCAAAATTCATACCTCCAGATAAATATACTTTTTGGAAAGTTGGTCGACACTGTATTTTTGTTCGCTTGTATATAAAACTTCCTCTTAAAAAATCTTGAAGGGTAATTCTTTTTATTGAAATTAAAATTTAAACAACGTTTTTTCAACGCATGCCCCACTTTGAACCAATGTTTTGGCATTTAATTTTTGTTTTCGTGAAAATATAAATTTAGGGCCATAAACTGGGGATAATTTACTACAAAAAATGTCTCTATGAAAAAAAAAAAAAAAAAAAAAAAGTGAAGAAATACATATTTACCGAAATACAACGGTTTGAAAAATGCCTGGGGTCAGATTGACCCCGTATGCACTTACAGATTGAAAAAGGGGGTGTGCACTCGAAGAGTTAAACTAATTTCAAAGTTTATTATTGTTTTTGCATTGGCATGAGTTGGAATTGACATTTAGACAAAGGTATAAAGATGTTAAAAAACACCGCTTAATATACGCCTTCGTTTTTTGGTTTTCTATGATTAAGTTTAATGCATCATTGTCACTCAAATAAAAAGATAATTAAAAACTGCCGTGAGGTGAACAATTGGTTTCAATTTTGCAAATTTATAAATGTCAAAATATTGTTATTTGTAATCATTGTATTTCATTGTTACCTTGCCTTGGCATATATTTTCATGTAAATCTTATATTCGGGAAAATTGTTATATCGTCAATACAATTGTCAGAAATTTGATTTCTCTAAACCTAGCAGATCTCAAATATACCAAAGAAATTATTTAAATTCGCATAAAAAATAAAATTTCGAATTAATTAATCTGAAAATAATTATACTTTGATAATTATAAAATTAAATTCTCGAATTGACTCGTGGCTCCCTGAGGCATGAAAATAAATAATCTATCAGTCAATCAATCTTTCTTTCTCTCTCCGTCTCGCCCACCTCATTTCTCTTTATAAATTCCATAGCGACGCTTATTAGTTGTCGCCGTCGCCGCATGCATACTGCACTGTCATGTAAATCAATTGTTTCTCATTTATCAGACGAATGGAGAACGCATGCGTAAGCGAAACTTCCATTCGCGAGCACGAGAGCGAAGAAGCCGGAGAGAGAATCGTTTTGTAGACGGGTCTGGCAGCCGATACGCATGTGCCACACGCCACGCGTAATTTGTTTTCTTTTTGCGGGACCGAATCACCTGACGCATTTGGTCGACGAAAGGCAACGAGTATGAAGATGAATACGGAGTGTGGCGATTCTATTTTTCGTCCTCTTGCCCGGTCTTTTCCTCCATTTGTATCTTCGTTCACGCAATTCCTCTTTCACATCGGATCCCTCCTTTCGCCGTCTTATCTCGTTTATCATCTCTTACCATATTATACCGCTGACGTGTTTCTCGCGTCGAAAAATGAAATCTGCCAGGAGCTTAACAGTAGAGTCATGATTCTGGTAAGACGTTTCATAACGCTCGGGCTTTAAGCCTTTTGTACGTTGTACCCATGCACATACTCATACGCATATATATATATATATATATATATATATATATATATATATATATAGCATCGTAAAAAATTTCAAAAGAATTATAACGCGACTCCTTTCGTATGTTCGAATTCACGGCGTGTTCCATAAAGCCACTAGACGCCCGATGTTAGGGTACCCATTATTCCAAATATCTTTGTCGAGACAAAGAGAATACTTGAGTCGTACTGTACGATGATACGACAGAGTTTGATTTCAGGATGTATCAGTCGCGTGTGTCGAAAAGAGATTTGTGTGGATCGCGGATGACTTGTGACACATCTGATGTAGACATTGTCTCGACGTTGTAATGTTTCTGTCGAAAAGGAAATTCACGACAAGCTATTTCTTATTCCATGTGACGCGATGCACATACATTTTTTATATTTTTCCCGCAGACGGTGGTTTCTAAAATACTCGTTGACGTTCAGGGTAATAATTTATATCTTGGATTATCGAGGCGATAAAAATCTTACTGCATCAATTCGTATGTATAACGAAATGGATAGCGAAAAAATATCGATATGTCGATATATCGATATTTTCATGCGATATTTTTTATTTCGATATATCGATATAAAATTTAAAGGAAATAATCGAAAAGGTATTAAAAAACGATATTTTTTTCCTATAACAACGCCGACTTTATGTGCCTCTAGTATACGTTAAAATATCACTTCGTGACCTTAAAGATATAAAAATTAACCTTGAACTTGGACATCATCGTCTATCCTCTACGTGACTTTATAAAAAATCATATTTTTTATCTATCTTATTTATTATAAGGTCGAGCGGGGATAGTTGAGCAGTTTCTGGCTTAATCGATCATAACTCGTTAAAAATACATCCGATTTCCTTGATTCTTGCACCGTTAGATCCGCAAATTCGCCAGGTCAAAACGCCTTCAGAAACATTATCCAATTCAAGTCTGATTTAGGAGATATTATCGTAAATGTGAGAGAGTGTAGAACTGCTCAACCTGCCCCATAGGTGGGGTAAGTTGAGCAAAGGTATGAGGTAAGTTGAACAAGGTAATAATTCCATCAACAAATCATCAGACACATGCAAGACCATTTGATGCAATGCAGTGACAAACCAATAGCTACATTTTGAATCATGAACATTAACTGCAACAAACTGTGAAATGTTTTTTCTTAAATAAACAAGGAGTCGCGTACGGGTACCGGCGATAGCGGGATGTATTCACCTCCGCCATGTTATGCGTGCCAGCCGATGAGGACAGTTGCGCATCGTTCAACTAGCCCCTTCTGACAGATTTTTTAACAAATGTTAATTTATAATAAAATCCGTACCACGTGCGTTAAAATAATTATTGCAGATTGATAGCCACTTAAATGTACTACATACTAGTACTCGTCTAGTTGCTGCCCTGGTTTTTCACACAATGCTAGAAGAAAAATACTTAATCACGTATTTTTTACTTTTGTGCGCAATAATAATAAAACGTCCCGTGTCATCGTCTCGTGCGCTGCGTGGCTACCGGCAATGATTTTTGGTATTCCCCTCCCACATACCTCTCTTTTGTCCATTTGATGCACCAGCGTGCGATGCTTAGTTTTAGAGATATTACGATTGCTCAACTTACCCGCTTGCTCAACTAGCCCCGCTCTACCATTTTCGATTAATTCCGAAATCTCGCCGATATATTGATATTTTATTCGATACATCGATATCTCCTGTATTGGAGATGTACACTATCGAACGGTGAGTCGAAAAGCCGACGGATCTATTTTCAATTCAAAATAGTCTTTATTTCTCCTTTTCTTATAAATTTTATACATACTTACATTTGTTGGTCTTAATTTTCTGGTTATTCCTGTATTATATATGTACATACTAACCCATTTGTATTTATTCGTTCTCATATATGTATCTCTTAATATTTATTTTATTTCTAGGTAAAAAAAACTTTACAAAAATCGTATATATTATTATTCGTACATGGTAATAGAGCGGGGTTGGATTTATACATTATGTTCATTTTATACATTATATATCACAGTAGTTATTGTTACTGCTTATACTACAAACTTTGAGTTATAGATTTCAGATGACAATTGTGTTTTTATTTAATCTATTCTTTCTAGGATGGGTGCTTGTTTTTTTATTCCATATGTATGTGTTGCGGCAATTTATATTTTAATCTAAAATTTAGTTCTTTAAAGTTTTTAATTTTTAATCCTTCCAGTAATATTAGATTCTTTGTTTGTATTTCATAGAAATTCTTTGCATTTTGTCGGATTATGTCATTAAACCATTTGATTTTCACTTTCTTTCTGATTTCTACGTTTTTAGTTCTGGGTTCGCATTTCACGATCATTCTGACGGTTTTATTTAGAAACCATTCTAGTTTTTTTTTTTTTTTTTTTTAAATTACTTATTGAAGTGTTACTCCAAACTGGTGATGCATATGTGAGTATGGCAATTATTATCATATTTATTATTATGGTTTTATATTTTCATTTTAGTGGGCTTCTGTGGCATAGCAGATGATATAGTGCTGCTCTGGCTTTAATTGCTTTCTCTCTTTGGTGAGTCGGGTTGAACAGAAGTAAAACCACTTGTACCTTTATAATACCTTTTATTTGAACAAATTACACAGAGGGATAAACACGTGCGCTCTCCTTTTAGGCTTGGTCGCCATCTTAACTCTCTCAAACATTTACGAATCTCGCGGCTGCTTGCGCTACTAATTCCCTTTCCTCCTTCCGAATGCGATCGTGCCTAACGTCTTGCGACGCGGCTGGCGCGTACCCCGGCGGGCTTGAAAGCCTTGACTTTCAATGAAAAGGAACCAAAACAAACTATTTTAAATGAAACATGAGATCGACTATCGCTTAGCTCATAGCAGTACTCATTCCAGCGGTAATACACATATTTTCGGCAGACTTCTCTGAGTCATGCCGTTTTGAGTTTTTATCGTTACAGTGCGCACTAGTCCATCCTTTCTCGAGTGAACTTCGGTTATTCTCCCCAAGTGCCGTTGAAGCGGGGTTGTGATATCGCGCAGTAATACCATACTACCGATCTTGATATTTTCGTTCGATTTTTCGGTTTTCCATTTAGTTCTATGTTGAAGCTGAGTAACGTACTCTCGGCACCAACGTCGCTAAAAGTCATGGTGCATTTTTGTCATTAGCTCGTACCGGTATTCAGACGGTTCGCATTTATATCCGAAACATCGTCCTCAGGAAGTGCATTTAGTGCGGATCCGACCAAGGAATGACCGGGCGTGAGAACGTCGAGATCGCAGGGATCTGATGAAAGCGGAAATAGAGGGCGGGAATTCAGACATGCTTCAATTAAGCAAAATATCGTCGACAATTCTTGAAAAGTAAGACTAGTGTCCCTAATTACAGCCTTTGCGTGTGCTTTTGCCGACTTTACTGCGGATTCCCACAGACCTCCTACATGTGGCAAATGAGGTGGAATAAACTTCCACTCCAGGGAGTGATCAGCCGCGAATCTCATCACTGTTTTTTGATGATTTTTGTTCATCAGCAGTTCCGCGAACTGCTTCATCGTGTTATTTGTGCCGATAAAATTCGTGCCGTTATCCGAATAAATTGCTTTACATCGACCTCGACGCGAAATGAACCTTTTTAGCGAGTTGAGAAAGGCTGACGTAGTCATATCGAACACGGTTTCTAAATATACTGCTAAATGTTAGTGGCCAAGCAGACGAATAGGCATAGATATGCCTAAGAAGTCTTGTTTCACGATACCTTCACCGTATAGGGTCTCGCGTAATCGAACCCCAAGAGAACGCAAGAGAAGGGTCTACTGGGAGTGACTCGCTTCGCAGGCAGATTTCCCATTGACTGACAAGTAGGACTGACGGGACGCAGTCTAAAGCATGTGATGCATTTCCTCAACGTGTTACGAATTGCACCCCTAGCCGAAATTATCTAATATTCTTCACGCAAGGAAGTCAACAATGCCGATGGTCCGGCATGCAAATCACGATGGTGGAAGTACCTTATAACCAACCTGGTCAGCGGGTGTTTATCCGATAATATGATCGTATGCCGTGTCGCAAACGTTAAGGGTGTGTTACGTAAACGTCCACCGATCCTTATGACACCGTCATAAACTAGGAATGGATGCAGATTGTGTAAACGACTTTTCGAATTGATGGCTCGATTATTCCTTAGATGGAGTGGAGCTCTTCTGTGAACGGTTTGCATTGTGCGACCTTGATTAGAGCACCCATAACCCTTGCAATTCCCTGCTGCTCAACTCTCCACTCATACACTTCTACGATGGAAGCTTTACATTGTTTTTGAATCGTAATATATTCTAGCTACAACGCGTTGTAGTGCGTGGAGTGATGAGAACCTTTCGAATAATTCTTCGTTACCTTCGATGGTTGGGAACGCGAGACATGGGTTTCTAGTTTCTGGTAGTTCATCAACAGGCGTGCATGCCGATGTTGGCCAAGTATCCTCGTCATCTCGAAGCCAATCTGGACCATGCCACCACAGTTTTGCGTATGTTATTTAGGCAGGATCAATGCCGCGGGAAATAGAATCTGCCGGGTAGTGACTTGACCTAACGTGCTTCCACTCTTCTTTCTTCGTGAGCTCCTGAATTTCCGTTACGCGATTACGAACGAACTCTTTCCATTGATGAGGGTGCCCGCGAATCAACGATAGCGTAATATTGGAATCGCACCAGAAGGTTGTGTGGCTGACTTCGATTTTAAGTGCACATGACATTGTTTTATAAAGTTGCGCCAAGAGAAGTGGACCGCACAATTATGGCCGTGGCAAGCTGACCGATTTGATGCTCTGATTGGGTGCTACACGCGATGTTGCACATAACAGATGTACTTCCGTAACACCCGAGGAAGCTGTTGATCTCAGGTAGAGGCAATCTCCATACGTCAACGTCGAAGCATTACAGAACCCGTGTAATTCCACTCACGTCGGCCTTGCGCACAAAAAATAGCGAGGCATCTTTATGTTATTTGTGTCTAAAAGTTTATCTTGATACGCCTTCCACTTGGTGTGAAGATCCATCGAGAGTCCTTCGTCCCATCCCAACGGTAACTGCCATAGCTGTTGGAGGAGAATTTTTGCCTTTATTGTTGCAGGCCCTAGAAGTCCAAGAGGATCAAACAGTTGGGCTACTAATGATAATATAATTCGCTCTGTTGGTCTTCGTTCATTCTCAGTTACCGACACCTTATAGTGCAACTGATCCGTATGTGCCCTCCATCGCAGTCCGAAAATTTTCGTTTCCTCGCCGATATGTCGACCGAATGAGGAGTCACGTTCTTCTATATCCTTGAGAATTTCGAATGTATTAAATTTCCATTTTCTTCACGGAAAGTCAGCTGACTGAAGGATTTCCTTTATTTCTGTCCTGCGATGACGCAACTCCGCGACAGAAGACCCTCCTGTTATAAGATCGTCCATATAGAAGTCTTCCTTTATGATTTTTCCGGCCTCGGGAAATATTATTGCGTTTTCAATGGCTAATTGTACCAGGCATCTCGTTGTGAGAAATGACGCTGGTCCCGTACCGTACGTGAGCGTGTTGAGGCAATAGATTTTTGGTGGAGCATCGACGTCCTCTCTCCAAAGTATTCGCTGGAGATCTCTATCCTCTGGGTGAACTGAAACTTGCCGGTACATTTTTTTATGTCCGCGATCAACACATATTCGTGTTGTCGAAATCGCGCGACTATTTCCACCAGTTATCTTCGTATAACCGGCCCAGCCATTAAGGGGAGATATACACCTAGACGTTTGAAAAAAATCATTTATTTTTTTGACTTTTCTTTAAGTTTGAGGTCTTAAGAATATCTGCTGAAAACGGCAAGGCAATATTTTGATAAATAAGTGAGTTACAGCCGAAAACGTGAACGGGTCGGTGCTGACCCGACAGTTAGGAAGCGGCAAGCGACCCTTCGGACAAAGCGTATTAACTTGTTTCGTCATTCTATTGTAGTGTGTTTTTAGGGTATGCAGGTATAAAGAGCATTCCAGATGGCTCTTATTCATTGTCAGAAATAGACACTTTTTGTCAGTATTTTGCCGTTAGTGCAACTGTGCGCTACATAGAATTTTCGTTGTCGAATAGATATTGAAAAAAAAATGAATACCAGAAATAAATGTTCTCGAGAATCTCATCGATTCGGATCTTTTCGCAAAGATCGCAGCAACAAAAAAGTACCGCCAAAAAATCGATATTCTGCCGAAAAACTTTGCGTCGCGAATATTAGTTCCAGTGCCAAAAAACTGAAGATCGATCGTGAGACATCCGCACCAGAAGATCCGACCATCGTATATCGCATTCTGAATTTTCTTACGGTGTTTTCTGCTTTATCGGAGTGTGTGAAATGCAAAAAATGTGATAGTGATATTCGATTCTCTATAGAAAGCACTCGAGGACTTGGTTTTTAAATTGTAGTGTCGTGTTCATCGTGCAATCCGACTTTCATTCCTTCGTGTCCGTACGTCAACACGGCTTATGAAATAAAAACACGATTTTTTTTGTCATGCGTTTATTGGGAATTGGTTTGCGCGGAGCGATGAAATTTTGTGGACTCATGGATTTACCGCCTCCGCTTCGCCAAACGACGTATGATATGATAATGGAAAACATTCATTCTGCTGCTTCAAGTATTGTTCAATTGGTGCTGAAACAAGGCTGTGAAAGAAGAACAAGAGGAAATAACAAAACAAAATCCGAGTACTGATATCACAAAACTGACCGTTTCAGGGGATGGGACAGAGCGAAACGTGGTTTTACCTCATTATGTAGAGCTGCTGTTCTCATTGGTCAGTTGACAGGAAAAGTCGTTGATTTTCCTTGTAAAATCTTCTTATTGTGTTCAATGTCAGTATTGGAATAATCACAAAAATACCGAGCAATATGAGGAATGGAAATCTCGAGGAATGGAAGTCACGGTGAAAATTGTCAGGCCAACCATAAAGGATCGTCAGGCAAAATGGAAGTAGACGCCATGATTGAATTATCTTCAAGATCTGTCGAAAAGCATGGAGTTACTCGTATGTACACTAATTACGTGGGGGTTGGCGGTTCTAAGACGTACACGGGAATAATAAATGTGAAACCGCATGATGATGAAATTTAAATCGTGAAAAAAGAATGCGCGGGACACGTTTAAAAGCGAATGGGAACACGTCTTCGCGGAAGCAAAAAAAAACAACTCTGGAATTGGCAGCAAAAACAAATTTATGGCAAAGCTTATAGATAAACCGAATATTTACTATGGTTTAGCTATTCGCAGAAACTGTGACTCCAAGGATGAGATGAAAAAAGCGATATGGGCAACATTCTACCATTACAGCTCAACAAACAGCAATCCTCAATATCATTTCTGTCCCAAAGATCCCGAATCGTGGTGCAAGTGGCAACAAGTGAAAGCCAAAAACCAACTGAAAAATTTCTATCACGATTATGCTGCATTGCCACAAATGGTATTAGATGCCATCAAACCAATTTACGAAGACCTCAGCAATGACAAATTGTTAGAACGCTGTGTTGGCGGATATACGCAAAACTGCAATGAGAGCTTCGATCAATTAATTTGGAAGATAGCTCCAAAAACAATGAACCAGCGGGTCCAAAATTGTTAACATTGCTATTTTTCTGGCAGCATGCACGTTCAATAATGGTGCGACGTCGCTTCTCGAAATTATGAACGTGTGTGAATATCGGTTGGGTCAGGAGCGCACTTATTCACCACGCAAGAAGATGAAACTCGCATAGCGAAAGCCGAGCTGCACGCACAGGAACAAACAAAAGAATGTCGAATACGGCGCCAACAACAAAATTTAGAAGCCATGAGCATTCCGTCGACCGTAGACGACCTACACTATGGGTCTGGTGTCGATGATTCCATGTAAGTTGACAAATTTTATCATTTATTTATTCCCAAATTTTCAAACACGTTTTTCTCTCGAAACCATGTTTTTGAAATCGGTACCCAAAATTTCTCGAAAAGCAATAAACCGATTGCCTTGAAATTTGTTGTGCTTATGCTATACACGATTTTCTAGTACGTGTCATAGGATTTTTTTTTCGTTCCTTAGTTTTTTTTTTTTTTTTTTTTTTTTTTTTTATAAACAAAATAATAACTAATTTTTTACCCAAAAATCATTATTTATGTTCAAACGCTCGCCATGTTGTCATAAATCGATATTTTTTAAATCGGCAATGACAAGTATTAGATTATAGTATCTAGTTTAATAATCTTTTTGGTTTTTTTTCAGATGATTTTTGAAGAAACACCAGTGGGTACCGCGTATGAAGATTTTTTTACGGAGCTTCAAAGAACACGCGATATCTCGAAATATTTTCGATATTTTTTAATAATAATAATTAAACATATTCTTGAATGTGTATACTTTCATTTGGTTCAAACTACAGTTCGAAATTTTAAATAGTTTTCCTACAAAAAAAATCTCAAAAATAACCTTTTTCTGGCCTCCTAGGTGCATATCTCCCCTTAAAATATCGTTCAACGACTTGCCTGACGTTGTACGAGTAGATGCGTCGAAAACCACTCTAAATTTCGTGGTTTCTTGCTCCTCGCCCATCACCGCGTGATGGGGTAAATACTCGTAGTTCCTTATTGTGAACTCGTCGTCCTTGTTTACGATACTCATATGCTGCAATGTCTCGTATTCATCAATGAATTCGGTATATCGAGTTTTGATGAGCAGTGTTTCGCGAATAGGTTTCGTTCGATAGATCTAAGTCTTCTCAGCGCATTGCCATACGACTCGCCGAGTTGATCAGGATCGCTTCAACGCGGCAGCCGAACCTCAAATCTTCCCGACGGCAGTCTCGTGTGTGTTTGGGTGAAGTGATCTTCACACGACGCTTCTTCTTGCGACAAGACTCGACTCGCTTTTAGCTCTTCGATTTTCCAAAAACGCTGTAGCTGATCTTATAGATCCCTCGCGTCGAAAAATCCGCAGAATTCTCGTGTTGTTGCCTGTTGATTTTCTGTCGTATATGGACCACCGACTATCCAGCCCAATTTAGTTTTTTGCAGCATCGGTTTATTTTTTCCCATTTTTATCTGTTCTGCACACAGTAAGACCCAAAATACACCTACTCCTAGTAACAGATCGATACTTTGAGGAACGTGGTAGCCCGGGTCAGCGAGAACCACGCGTTTCGGTATGTCTACCGACTGCGCGTCAAAAGTTACTAGAGGGATTTTGCTTGTAATCTCATCGAGTATCGAGAACGAAAGACTGATTGAAAATGTGCGTACCTTTGACATAATACTTGCACTAGCCGCATCAGAGATTTGCGTTACCGTTTCAGCTATTGCTCACATCGATTGGGTAATTTTTCGTTTACGTATTTTCAGTTTGTCGCAAAATGCTCGAGCCATGAAGTTCGACTGTGAACCGTTGTCTAACAGTGCTCGTGCTTCGATTTTGTTGCCCGAGTTGTCTTCAATGTAGACGATCGCCGTTGACAATAATACATGAGAAGGTTTTTTCATGGCGCAAGTCGCGATCGAGTTTACGGACGGACTGAGTCGGAGTGAGTCTCTTTTGACGATGGCGGCCTTTCGATATTGTTATTGTAGTTTGTTCGAGAAGCGTTTAATTTTTGTTGTACGTCATTTGCTTTATCATCAAGGTGCAATAACGAATTGTGTTTTTCCTCACAACTTTTACAGTTTCCAGCCTTGCAATTTTTACTGTGTACCCTTTCCTCAGACAATTCAAGCACAGACCAAGTCATTTTATTTCGTTTATTCGAAATAAAACGACTATTAGTGTACAACTATTTCGAGCTGACGAATTTTCAGTGGTTACGCGAATTGTCGAATGATCGCCTTGTGCTTTAAATTCCAACTCCATTGCGATTTACTACTATTTTTTTTTTTTTTTGTTGAATTGCCTCGGGAATTTGGCATCTATTTGATAGGAAAGTTTTGAGCTGCTCTACCGTCGGACGATCTTGAGCGATCATTTTTTCCTCCCACTCTCGTTTTGTGATTGGGTCGATTTTGTTCAATACCAATTCGATGACCAATGTGTTCCATTCATCTACCGGTTCTCCGGGATGGGGAGCACGCACGTGTTAACGCATCGTGAGTCGTTTGTCTTCGAACGTTGCTTTCAAAAGATCTAGGGCGACTGTGCAATTTTGTTCCGCGATTTCAAGTGAATCTATTACCTGGACAGCTTGGCCTTTAAGCGCCGCGTTCAAATAATAGAACTTCTGGTGCATACGTCTCGTTCGTTTTCACGACTTTTTTCACTGCGTCACTCGAAGGGCCATTTGCTGAGTCGGGTTGAACAGAAGTAAAACCACTTGTACCTTTATAATACCTTTTATTTGAACAAAATGCCCAGATGGATAAACACGTGCGGTCTCCTTTTAGGATTGGTCACCATCTTAACTCTCCTAGAGTGGGTCTAGGAAGAGCGTGGCAGATAAGCCGGAAGCCGCCATGTTGAGATCAAATGGATAGAATTATGCGCGGCTTTCAAAAGCTTATTCCAAGCATATGTAAATGCGAAAGATCATTTATGAACTTTCTACTATGATTCTGTAACTCGTTATGCAGTTCTGGTATCGTTATCGGTGTATTTTTACACGAAAAGTGTTGCATACTCACACCGAGACCAATAATGCCGATATTGTGGCATAATAAGTTATAGAATCTGACGTGTGATAAATTAATTTTTAACAGATTGAAAAGAATATAAATAAATAATCACGTATCATTTTGTATAGGACTCAATTTATTGAAAAACATATTTTAACATTAATAAGTGTAAAAGTACAACTGCAGATTTTGTAAAAAATTTGATTGATATATCATAAAGCAACATACTAACGTATGTATATATGAATGGAAATAGCGGAAGTTGGCGTCAATATGGCGGAGCCAATCAGCGAAGAGGCCCTACATCGGCCCCACTCTACTTAGACCCACTCTAAACTCTCCCAAATAGTTACGCCACTCGCGGCTCCTTATGCTATTAATTCCCTTTTAGTCCAGTCGGGATAGACATTCGATTTATTCAAAGAGCCCAGCGCTTAGCCAATTTTTTCCTAGGTAGTATGGACCCCCATGAATATGCCCTCAATTTGTCCCCGATAGAACCCGTGTTTTGCAGCCAGGAAAGTTATTTAAACAAATAAAAATCGGTTTTTTTCGAGTTTTCTTGATTGGAACCGGTTTTTTAAAAAAAAATTTACAATAAAAGTTGTGCGTTACCATGCCCTCTACAAAATCAGTTCTATGGAAACATTACGTAAGATTGTTAGTTTAACAGTAAATTGTAATTTTTTCGTGTTCACGTTCGCAACAATTTACCATATTATAACATTACATACATATACATTTCGATTTTTAAAGTAGTTTATCATGTGGATAACGCCACTCCCAAGAGAGTCACGTAAAGTTTATCGACGTGCGTCGCAAACTTTAGCAACAATTCTAGGCCTACGAAAAAAAAGGGTTTGCCTTTCCGTCTGTACCTGAAGGCGCACGGCGGCGAAAAAAATTCAGGTGGTTCGATTCACCAAGTATTTTGAGGAATCGATCGACTAGAAAAAAATCGTTAATAAAAATGTTCCTTTTCGGACGATTTAAAATTTTTACTTGTAAACAAATAGGAATAACTCCTTAATCCGTTGACGTAAGTAGACAATTTTTCAGGGATCGTATGCATATTTGCGAGACGCGCAATTTAAAAAAAAAGTCTCAATATCTCAATTAAAAACAAAGATATGGATATGTTTACGTTTAGTCAA
Source organism: Netelia fuscicornis (assembly GCA_946811545.1). NCBI lineage: Eukaryota > Metazoa > Arthropoda > Insecta > Hymenoptera > Ichneumonidae > Netelia > Netelia fuscicornis. The sequence goes on from OX328016.1 coordinate 26,829,151, forward strand.
TTTAACAGTATTCTAAACAACATTTTTGCAAAATTCAAGTCTTACAGCTTTCTACGCGCTTTTCTACACATCTCATTTATTACAGTGTATTATTTACAAAACTATTAACTGAAATTTGATTACAAAACTATATTATATTTTATAATTAAACCAATTTGGCCCTTTTTCCTTCCGGTTCATAATCGGAATTACACATCGTATTCTCAGGGTCTTCGGTTATCGAAAATGTTACATCGTTTTCTGCCATGTACATATCATCGGTTAATTGCATAGAATCCTCATTGATTTCATCGTCACTTACAACTAGTTTAAGATCCTTGGCATGCGCACAATCGACGCCGTTACATTGACTACAAAGGATTTTGCATTTCAAACCAAGTTTCCGACACCCGCAATTTGATGTGCATTTACTCATACCGCAACCGCACGATATCATATCTAACAAACGAAAAAGGTCCGAAATTGGTTTGATTATAAAATATAATACAGTTTTGTAATCAAATTTCAGTTAATCCGACACCCGCAATTTGATGTGCATGTACTCATACCGCAACCGCACGATATCATATCTAACAAACGAAAAAGGTCCGAAATTGGTTTGATTATAAAATATAATACAGTTTTGTAATCAAATTTCAGTTAATAGTTTTGTAAATAATACACTGTAATAAATGAGATTTCGCAAAAAATACTTGCGTCATATGTTTTGTGGCCCCATTACATGTACTATTTTATTTGGCACGATAATATAACAATGCAAAATGTTGAATATTACGATGCGTGAAATATTGCAATTAAAATTACGATGCAAAAATTATTATCAGCCACTTTTAATCGAGACGTGCAACAATACTGAAGATCTTTCATTTTCAATAGCATATTCGAGTTGAGGGGAAAAATACATTGGTTTAAAAAAAAAATTATTCTACGTCAATTTTTAAGGAAGTTATATAAACTGTTGAGTAAGCGCTCGAGACGAGGCACGGGGCCAGGAGCGCGACCCCCATCACGCCGCCCGACCGCGTCGACGACGGCGGGTGCAGATCCGCGCGCGGCCGATGAAAATGACTCGTCCACTGCAACAAAATTAACGCTCGGGAGAGTTTGCATCCAATTGGATATTGTGTAGAAAAGCGCGTAGAAAGCTGTAAGACTTGAATTTTGCAAAAATGTTGTTTATAATAATGTTAAATTGACTAAACGTAAACATATCCATATCTTTGTTTTTAATTGAGATATTGAGACTTTTTTTTTTTTATTGCTCGTCCCGCAAATATGCATACGATCCTTGAAAAATTGTCTACTTACGTCAACGGATTAAGGAGTTATTCCTATTTGTTTATAAATAAAATTTTTAAATCGTCCGAAAAGGAACATTTTTATTAACGATTTTGTTTATAATAATGTTAAATTGACTAAACGTAAACATATCCATATCTTTGTTTTTAATTGAGATATTGAGACTTTTTTTTTTAATTGCTCGTCCCGCAAATATGCATACGATCCTTGAAAAATTGTCTACTTACGTCAACGGATTAAGGAGTTATTCCTATTTGTTTATAAGTAAAAATTTTAAATCGTCCGAAAAGGAACATTTTTATTAACGATTTTGTTTCTAGTCGATCGATTCCTCAAAATACTTGGTGAATCGAACCACCTGAATTTTTTTCGCCGCCGTGCGCCTTCAGGTACAGACGGGAAAGGCAAACCCTTTTTTTTTCGTAGGTCTAGAATTGTTGCTAAAGTTTGCGACGCACGTCGATAAACTTTACGTCTCTCTCTTGGGAGTGGCGTTATCCACATGATAAACTACTTTAAAAATCGAAATGTATATGTATGTAATGTTATAATATCGTAAATTGTTGCGAACGTGAACCCGAAAAAATTACAATTTACTGTTAAACTTACAATCTTACGTAATGTTTCCATAGAACTGATTTTGTACAGGGCATGGTAATGCACAACTTTTATTGTAAAATTTTTTTTTAAAAAACCGGTTCCAATCAAGAAAACTCGAAAAAACCGATTTTTATTTATTTAAATAACTTTCCTGGCTGCAAAACACGGGTTCTATCGGGGACAAATTGAGGGCATATTCGTGGGGGTCCATACTACCTAGGAAAAAATTGGCTAAGCGCTGGCCTCTTAGAATAGAACTTGGTCGAAATTATGTCTATTCCGACTGGACTATTTCCTCCTCCCGAATGCGATCGGGCCTAACGTCTTACGACGCGGCTGGCGCGTACACTCTTCTTGCTTGGCAATTTTTTGTGTAAGTGAGTTTGCTGTCCAATATGACGACTAGACATTTTACTTATTTTATAGGATTTATTTTTGTTCCCTCTATTAAGTATTTCGATATACTTTCGTGTTTTATTTTTATTGATTTATATTTTTTTCATTTTATAGTACTCTATACTTTTTTTTACATGTTCTGTTACTTTTCTTTGAGCATTTTTAATTCTCCAAGAACTCGCATAGACTGCAGTATCGTCCGCGTACATGGCAAGGTTTGTGTTGTTCATTTTTGGAATATCATTGACGTAATATGAGAATATAATTGGTCCTAAGATTGATCCTTGTGGAACTCCAGCGCTTATTTTTTTTTTTTTTTTGCTTAATTCAGTATTTTTTATTTACGACGCAGAAGGTTCTCTTAGTTAAGTAACTTTGTACGATTTTTATGATGTATGCAGTGAAGTTTAATTTTTCCAATTTGATTACGAGTGCTTCTTGCCACACTGTGTCAAATGCCTTTTCTATGTCGAAACACATCGCTGTGGTTGATTTATTTATATTAAAAATTTTAATGATATGATTTGTTATTATGGCGAGTTGATGTACTGTTCCATTTCGTGCCCTGAATCCGAATTGCTCCGGAATTATTATTTTATTCATTATTTTCATGTTGTTTTATTCTGTTTAAGATTAATCTTTCGAAAATTTGTCCTAAAGTGGCGGGTAAGCTAATTGGTCTCTAATTTTTTGGAATATTTGCTTCTTTCCCTGGTTTGTGAATGGCCCAGGACTTTAGCACGTTTCCATACTTCTGGGAATCGACTGATATCTAAGCTTTTATTGAATATTTTTGTTATAATAGTAACCGCTTTATTTGGAAGGTTTTTTAGTATAATATTTTGAATTTTGTCTCCTCCTGGAGCCTTTCTCGCTTTAGTTTTGCGAGTTATTCTTTTAACCTCTTTATTGTTTGTGTGTTTAATTGATTCTATTTCTGTCTTTCTGTTCAATATATTGTTGTATATCTTATTAACATTTAATATTGTTTCTTGGTTACTCATATTTAGTGTTGACTGGTGAATTTTAGCGAAGCTGTTAGCTAATGCTTCGACTTTTTGTTCATGAGTTACTTTAGTCCATGTGGAGTTATTAGTGCGGGCAGATTTTTGTCTTTCCTTTTGTTTAGTATTTTATTGTTAGTCATTTGCCAAAGGTTATTATTTTCTGTTTTCAAGTTTTTGATTTTGTTTTCCCAATTTTTGTTATTGTAATTGTTAATCTCTCGTTTTATTTTCTCTGCCACTTTATTGAAAAGTTTTTTAAGTTTCTTGTCTCCTGTTTTTTTAAAATAGTCTTCTAATTCGACTTCTAGCTCTTATATTTATTTTAATACTTTCAGGTAATTCTTCATTTCCATATTTGGAATTTTAATTATAGGAATTGCTATTTTTATTGCTTCATTTATAATATTTATTAGTTCGTCGACACTTTGATCTATATTTTCAGTCTCTACATTTAAATTATTATTTTCTTCTATTTTCTCATTTATAATTTTTCTGAACTTTTCCCAGCTGGTTTTTTATAATTTATGATTTTCATTTTATCTCTGTGATATATTTCTTTTCCTAATTCCATTAGGATCGGGATACAGTGTATCTATGTTCATTTGGAACTTCTACAATTAGATTTTTATTTATGGCATAATTATTTAGTATTTTTCCTTTGTCGTTTGCTCTTAGACAATTCCAGTTGGGATGTTTTGCATTGAAATCTCCTACCAAGAGTAATATGTTTGAACTTTTAATTATAACAATCTAATTCCTTTGTGTCTATAGTAGAATTTGGCGTTGAGTATACAGCTACTATGGTTAGATTATTTTCAATTCTTATGCCTACCGTTTGGATTGTTATCATTGTAGTCTTACTATTATTTTTACTGTATATGGCAACACCTCCTTCCTGCTGCCGTATTATTTGTATTGTCTTTTCTATAACATTCATATTCACGAATATTACATCTTATATTTGTTTTTAATTTAGTTTCTATTACTATTTCAATATCTATTTCATGTTCTATTAGAAAATCATTAAATTCAGCTAGTTTTGTGGTTTTAGGCAATTTGCATTAAAATTTATAATTTTCAGACGACGGATCGGCAAGGATCATATCCCTTTATCGTGCCAAAATAGCGTTTTTCTAGTGAGAGAGTGCTCCACGGTAGCCATCTCGCTGATTTTTGGGAGAAACGCGATGCGCTACCAAGCGACAAGCAAGGAGGGATAGCTTCGCACGTTCAATTTTCACAGCATTCTCGCTAGAAGTAACGGATCACGGAACGCGATATTATCAGATAAAATAAGATCGACTTGAATTAAATAAACTTTTTGTTGAAATTACTCTGATAAGATTATCGAAAAATTGGATCTTATCGTTAGCGATTTACGTTGCAGAAAAGATAGCAAACCGTTGAATCACAAGACTCACGATGATGTAATAATGTTTTCCATTTGGAAATCTAAATGAACATTAGCAATTTGAAACACTGGCGATGATGTCCCATCGAGTGACTACTTCCTCAGTTTTCATTGCTGTAAGAAAGTAACACATAATTGACTGACTCGACCGCGTGATATTCCGGGGGTGGGAAAAGCCTCGCCCGAAACTTCCACACAGTCCTCGAGTGGGCACAAAGAATATCATTCATGATTTACGTACAAAACATCGGTATGTCGTTGCGCATGCAAGAGTGTACATTCGTACTCGACTACGCGCGTGTACCGTAGTCTTTCTTTCAAAGAAACTAACGGTCAAGTCCACGGCTTTCGTTTAATCTCGCTGTAACACCGCTAATGCTATAAGAGTATATCTAATATCACGATTCGCATACAAAATGTATCCGGATGAAATGGTTTATTGTTATCAATCAATAATTATAAAACATTCGATAACCGATTCAATACATTTCCTATTCTGAAATTAATGGTTTTTAATTTTTTAGTGTCAAAAGCAGTAACGGCGATGTATTATCTTCCTTGTTATTGTCATGAATCAATAATCAACAAATATACTCTAAATATGAAATAATGATTAATAATTGTTGCGTTGAATTTGCAAATTATTACTGTTCTTCGAAAAAGAGCATTCAATTCGAAATTAGTCCTAATATTTCTAATCTCAATATTTTACTCACAAATTGCAGAATTGTTTATAATTTTTAATCGAGACATACACTTGTTTCTAGTTTAATCATTCGAATGTGAATTCCCTCGTCTCTCCAGCAGCAGACTTACTTATCTCTAGTTCACCATTTTTTTTTTTTTTTTTTTTTTTTTTTTTTTTTTTTTCAAATGTCTCGGAGATTTATCGACAGTGGCCGAGAAAAGAACCTAGTTATTCACTTCCGGGTAGCAGTGTCGAAAGGAAGTACAGAGAAAAACAGTCAGCTAAAAATGGAACATTCACGAAGAAACAGAGTTCGTGTGCAGGCGCTAGAAATATACTTATAGAAAGATTTCTAGTGGTCGAGCGTAACGTCTGTTGGCTCATTTATACGTACATATACAAAGAGGATCGCGTGGGTGTAGAAGCGAGGCAGTCATACAAAATCGTCTCTGTGTCCGAGTCTCATCGCGAGACCTCCGGCATTATATTTCACGAATGAATCACGAAGAACCGATTCATGCGCGTCTGTTGGCGGTGCCGGTGATTGGGTGGTGGTTGTCACGTTTTTTCGCCTTTCCTCTCGCTCCCAACGAACACCATATGCCGTTTTATTCGAGCAAGAATCAGAGATGAGTAAAACTCGCGAGACGCACTCGGGTCCCTCTTCCCTCGTACCCTGAGTGCGTCCATTGACTATCGTCGTGTGTGGGTCGTCGATAATCCGCCCCCGACAACTTTTGTCCGCGGGCAAATGAATTAAGCTACCCTGGTTTCAATGAAAAATGTCCAAAATATAAATAAACATTCAGACTTGCATGAAGAAAATTGAGGGGTGGCTGAAAGGAGGTAGGTACATACAAAAAATATCATACGCCACATTTTACATGACACAACTAAATATGTCACAGTCGTATTCGTCACTTGGATTTCGAAGAACAGAGTCAAAGAACAATGTACCTATTTGTCGAATCCTTAACATTTCGTGATATAAACGTCTTAATTCGTCTCCTTTATTCTTCGTTCTCTTTTGCGAGGGGAGAACTAATTTTTCAGCAGTAACGCAATAGTAGTTTCTTGATTAATTGATTAACTTGATTAACCGGTGCTCGGTCGAAAAGTATCAACATTTCGTTTTTTTACTATACCTTCACGTGAATTCGATAGGCGAGAAGCAAAAATGAGCCGAGAACAAGCAAGAGCATTCACACACGTCGAGAGGATGTGAAGAGTTTTATAAGTGCGTATCCGATCGAGTGGATACCTCTTATTACGTAGGGAGACAACCGCATGTAACAGTACGAACTGATGTTGAATCGGTGAAAAATGGAAAGAAGAGGTCGATGCTCGGAAAATCGAAAGTTGCCACAGCTTGAATTCGCGACACGAAGCAACCCATACACATACATATATTCAAATTATTATATTGTATGTACACGGAAATTACCCGATCAGATGTTCTTATGCAGAATAGAATATGAACGCATGTAAGAGTGACGCGACGAATATGTGTGAGTGCACCAAACGTGAACCAAACGTGCATCACTACACCGCCACGTCACTCTCGCGGAGGAAGATAGCGTGCAAGAGAGGGCTATCTCATCCGGATGGCGCCTGCCCCCCAGCATATGCATGTGTACACTATAGTGCTAAAAACAAGTACCATTGAATCTGCATATGCAGAGAAATTTGATTCCGCCTGTCTAGAATGCACTGGTACGTCTGCTGACAGAGTGCTGCAAAAAAATAATTGTGCATCTCTCAAATGCAATCTCGTATCTTAACAGCAGTTGTTTTTTTTTACTGTGAGAATTTATTAATCGCTTAAATATGTTACTAAATGCTAATTTGAAATTTACTCGGATAATATCTTGTCGCAATCCGGAGAAAATTTCTCACTCGTGTCTGTTAAAGAGTGCATAATAAAACGAGACGAGCGACGTGGCGCCTGCTGTCATGAATCACGAATGTAAGCGCCGGGAAAGACTTTTCTCTCAACTCCGGTTATAAATTACTATTCGTTTTGTTTTCTTATCACTTTCGTATGCGACGTTCACCACGTTACAATAAATGACTTGATCAATATTACTGCGAGAGATTACATACTGTTATATTTGATCAACAGTCACGCCGGATCCTTGACGCCAATGATAATTGATCGACCAAATCATCTCTGGCGTAAAAGTCTCATTTATGCTTATTCCAATTTTACTTTCTCTACAAAGTACAGTATAATAAATTATAGGTGATAACGAATGAATAATGAAAATAGACGACGTATAAAGCTCGTACTTGCGTTTATTTTACAATACACTGCATCAGTAGAGAACGTTCGATTTTCCACATATCGACTGCCTTCTGTATATATGTACATAGATAATATTAGCGTATATCGTTGGCGCCATGCAAATCATTAATTTTTCATCCATTCTTTGCTGAAATAAATTCTGATAATACAATCGCTCGTTTCCTCGGTATTTTTTTGCCGTTCGATCGACAGTGAATTTTATATTGCTGCGGCGTGACGCTAGTTATTACTCTTTATTTGGTTCCCTTCCGGGTTACAAAGACTCCCGTTTCTCTCTTTACACCCTTTTCTATTTACATTGCTTCTCATCCTACGCTCTAATTCTACCTTATCCACTACTTCTTATTCTACCTTATTCTATTTACACATGTCTTATACTACGCCTTATTTTTAACGCCGCTTTTCCTTTCCTCCTCGCCTTTCTCTCGCACGCTCGCTCGCTATTCTGCTCGCCATTCGCTCGCTCGCTTCCCCCTGCTCTCTCTCGCTCGCTCGCCTTTAAATTTTCCTCGCCGCCTTTCTTTCTCTTTCTCCTTCTCCCTTCTCTTTCCCCTATTCTCTACTTATCTATCGCCCTTCTCTCCTCTCCTTCCCTCATTCGCCCGACTTCCGTTTCCTCTCCATTCATTCCATTCCTTCTTTCACTCCCTTCTCTCCTCTTCCCCCTCCCTGTCTCCCTGCTCCTCCTTTTTCTTGTGTTCTCTTTCTGCGTCCATTTCCTTCATCCACTCCTCTCCTCCCCCCTCCTCACTCAATATTTCTCTTATCCTCTCTCCTATCCCCTTACTCTCTTCTCTTTCCCCCCTGCACCTATCCAGCACGTGTTCCCACGTCTCTTCTTCTCTCCTGCACAATCTACACGTCCTTTCCTCCTCCTCCTCCCAGTATTTCCCTTCCCTCATTTCGTTCCCTAACCTATACCTCGCTATTCTCCTATATCTTTCCTCTGTCCAGCCTGCCCTTAGATATTTTGGTACCCCCCCCCCCCCGGTCCTTACCTCCCTGTACCACCTATTATACGCTGACTCCCTAATCCTCTCCTCTCTTTCCTCCTCCTGTTCCCTCCTGTCCTCCTTCTCTACTTTCTCATATCCTGCCACCTCCGTCCCATTTTCCTCTCTCGCGTGACGCTAGTTGTTTTAACATTTCCGGTTTGAGAGCAAACCTAAATAAGCGTCTTTGTATGTTACGGTTTCTTCAAGTTGCTTTTTGAATTTTTTCTTTTTCATACGACATAGAAATTATTCAATATGGAATATCGGAGTACTCGTGCGATTAAATAATGGGCGTGTCCATCGGTCTCGTACTATTTATCTTCCTCCCTTTCTATCTTTATTTTATTTATCTTATGTATTTACGCCATTGTTTTGGTGAAAGCATTTGAAGATCTTGGTTGTGATCTAAGCCCGATCGACGATTGGAGAAAAACTTATTGTCCAGTGATTAATTAATTATTTGATTAATGACTTTCTACGAAATATTTCATGATCGAAGTAAAATATGTTTCGCTCATAATTTTTATAAAATTCAAGGCAGCACAATACTTTACATTGCACGTAAATGCGCGGGAAAAAGAATTTCGGTCATAACGCCGATAACTCGAAAATCATGTACTTTTAACGATAAAAGCCTATATAATATAGTACCTATTTTACGTTTGCCGGTATAATAATCAAGTGTTGAAATACCGCTTTTTTTTGTTTGCGACACGATACAAAGAGGGCGTTTTAATGCTTTGAAAATATAAAGAGTTATTATTTTTACAAATGCGACGAACTTTCAAAGTACATATAAAAAAAATAACAACTTTATGCGAAACAAGCACATCTGTGACTACGCGCATCAATTAAAAATACAAAATGGAAATAATACCGTTAGAAAACTGTAGTTAAATGCACGTCGTGAAAAAAATCGAGCCTCATCTTTCTCTCTCGCTCTCTACCGTCTCGTCCCTTTTATCGATTACAATCTACCAGGATTGAGCGTAGGAGTCAGCCCCCCCCCACGTATGAAACGTTTCTCATAACACGACTTTTATATTATTACAAGTCGTACGCGTGCGTTTAGTGAGCATTTCCCAAAATTACTACGATAATGATATTCGATGGGCGTATCAAATCGTTCCGTTTGTTTCGTCAGCACTCGACGCCTCTCTGCCCGAAATTTCGTCGCGCCTTCTTACAGTAATCGGGCAATAACAAGGCAGAAGCTTCGAATAAGGAGCTTCGGACAAATTTCACGATGCGAAACAAAATATAATAATAAAAGATACGGCTCATTCGTTATATAAATAACGTAAAAAAGCAGCAAATCATGCTGTTTGTAAATCCGAAAAATTCTTTTTCCTTGATGTTGTTTTTTTATATTCACGAAATCTTTACGTCATTCAGGAGCTAGTAAGAAAATAGTGGGCCTCGTTTATTTACAATGCTTGGAATATTATTCTTCGAAAATGGACCATGAGCCATCTTTTGCCGGAATAGTGAATAAATAACAAATTGCACACGTTCGCACGAATGATCTTTGCGATGTTGAAATTGTTATATACGACTAAGTCGTGCGTGGGTGATACGAAACTTGAGAGAACCTAGGATTCAATAAAAATTGATCACGACGAATTAATAAATGTATTATTACATCGTCCAACGTTGTATATATCACTGGCACGTAGTAAATTTATTACGTAGGTATATACATACGTGTAGGTGTTTTTCGGCAACTACGAGTATACCATGACTCATAGTGATTTAACGTTGCTTATACTCGTTGCACGAAGTGAATTGAAATAACGTTAAATTAATATTCAAGTTCACACACATATTTTGAATCCGTCTATCGAAAATAGGTAAATAATTCTGTTCCACGATGCAGATGTATTTTCAATCGTGTATTCGTGCCAAAGATAAATCACCCTTCGCTCCAAAGCACGATGTGAGAAGGAAACGACACCAAAATTACACCCTCTGTGTATTATAATTAGCGTATAACATAGAAGAAAAAAATATTCAAGGCATACTCTATGAAATTTTTTATTTTTTAGAGAAAGGTCGCAGTTTATGAAAAACTCCGTTTGTTACTCTTGATTGTCAATTTTTTTTTTTTTTTTTAACTTTGTTTAATTCTCAGTTTAATGCTGCGAGATTCATAATGAGCAGATTTCTTTTTTCTATTTTTTTTGCGTTTGAAAAAAGAAATGTTTCATTTTTTCTAAGAAAAATATCAATTTTCCGAAAAACCCTATTTTTCATTTTTGACTTTTCATTTTTTTCTAAACTTTGATTTATTCTGCATTTGATGCCGCAAGATTCATAGTGGGTAAATACCTTTATATCTATATTTTTTTGAATTTGAAGAAAAAATTGCTTCAGTTTTTCTAAGAAACATACTATTTGTTTTTCTCAGAATATATATATGTATATATGTAAGTCTCTATTTTTCCAATGTATACCCTTGCGGGTTTTTACATTCCTCCTTTCTTACAATCACCGCGCATCCTCATTTCCACCATCAACCACTCCGGTGGACCTACAGTTTTTGGTTAGGTGGGTTCCGAACCACCGAGAGCACAGAATAAGCACATAAAAAAATTCCATTAGTGCCGGCGGGGAATCGAACCCGGGACCCCCGAGTTGAGAGCCGAGAACGCTATAACCCCTGTGCCACTGCCTCTCTTTCTCAGAATATATATATATATGTATATATGTAGCAATGGTTTTCTATTAGTCACTACAATTATTGTTAAAAAAGTTATCAAGCCAAGGTTTACGGCACTCATTTAATTCGGCAGCTTCACGTTGCTGCGAAATCGCGTTATACTTAATTGCTGAAGTGAGTGAGGTCCTATCTAAACTCGTTCGGGTCTGTCTGATGTCTGTCCGTCTGTTCTACGATTACCTACGGCCCGATGCGTCGACCGATTTCAATTAGGCCTGAGAGGCTGAATACGTTAATGCGCGGTTCAAAGACCCATATCATAAAAGATTTCTTCAATTGGCCCATCATTCAAAATGGCCGCCGCAAAATACAACATGGCTGGCAAAAAAAAGCTGTGAAAGCCGAAAGGTAGTACGACTATGCCTTACAAAAATCACTGATTTCGATCCGAATTACAAGACTCAAAATTTAAGTTAAGAGAAGTTTAAATGTGGCAGATAAAAAATACCTCGTTACAAATTGGCGTAACTCAAAATGGAGCAAATAGCTTCGAGAATTTCATTTTCTTCGAATTTCATCTTGGAAATTGGAAGAAAAAAACATCAAATTTAAATCAATAGGTAGGCATAGGTATATAAATATAAAGTTCGTATGAATTTACAAAAAATTGATGAAAACAAAAAAAAACAAAAAAAATAGCTAAAAGTATTAACAGTCGCTATACAACCTTGAAACCGGGAAACAAAAGGATTAAATAAAAATTTCGTTGGACGAAGATTTTCTGTCCCTCATGGTAGCATAACGAGTTGAGAATCCTTCCCGTAAATTCCGACGTTTCTGTCGAGTAGCTGTGATATATAAGTGCATATACATAATTATACCTGTACTTTCTATATATATAGTAGCCGATTATAAATACTATAATACGGCGTAGTACGGTAGCTTGTTAAAGGTACATAGAGAGGCCATTATTACTTTGCATTGCCAAGGGCAACGTCGGTTTATCGAGCGACTCTGCCAAGTATACCCGACTCGAGCCGTCATCTCGCTCCCACTCATTTTCTTTGCACACGGAGCTCGTGCTCACTCTCGTTTGGTAGTTCTCTCCGTGCACTCGTTCCGAGTTTCGCATTGCTTAAAACGCCTACTGCTCCTCCTCGCCGTTGTCGTCCTCCTCGTTCGTTGCCCTGCCGTTTCCACTCGCCCCTCTCGGTCCCCCCTTCCTTCCCCGTCCATTCACCCTCGTGGTCCGGATATCCGCGTGCAACCACTCGCGAAACAGCCAGGAGTATACAACTCGCGATTGATAAGCCGCGCCCGGGTGGACCTCTCGACATTAATTTTCTTTCCGCCAGTAATTTGCTTTGAATATCAAATTATTATGTGCGTGTGTAGGTGCAAGGATGCAAAGCGCGTTGAATATTCCTTTCTTAAAAGGGGCACCTATTATAATACTTGAGAGCCGCGAATTTCAAACATTTTTTCGGACTCGACAAAACAAAATACGAAAAAGATATAAATTTATTATTTTTTTGATCGACAGTTTATTTATTCGTATTTTGAGAAAAAAAAAAAAAAAAAAAAAAAAAAAAAAAGTAATAATTAAAAATATTTTCCGCAAAGTACGAGAATTCTTATGGTTAGTTTGATATCTTATACCGCAGTGAAAAATGTCAAACAACTGGCATTTTAAGGCGGTTGCATCCATTTGTTCGTTTAAAAATAAATCTACACACATCGGGATCCATGTCTCATCAAGGGTAGTGTTTGCAAATTCAACCTCAAACCGAATAAAAAGTCTGCGTTGTCTGTTCAAGGGCTCGTCAGGAACATCCTCAGATTTTCGTCCTTACCTTCGACCCCGCCTCACCCCAAATCCTCTTAATTTCTCTTTTTTCCTCCCGGAAGATTATTTATCTCTCGTCGAGTCTAATCGAACGTACACACGATTTACTTTCCCTCTGCTGTTTCTTTCTCCGTACGAGGGAGTAGCGAGAGGAAAACCGAAGCGAGAGAAGAAAAAGGGCCATGAATAAGAGTGATTGCTCGCTGGAGAAAACTTGGACGTGACTCACGAGTTAAGCGTTACGAGGCATCCTTCTTCCCTTGAGATGATACGAGAGAATGAGAGAGCGTGCGCGAGACAACTATTGGCGAGGTGGGGAGGGGCTGGGATACTCTCGAATCGAATGTATCTTCTACATGTGCCTATGTGTACAGCATCCCTTAGTTTCAAGGAGTTGGAGAACTTACGTGGAACGAGAATCAGCGAGGGATGCAGAGTGCAAGAGAACGGAGACAAAGAGGTAGAGAGATTCAGGACGATTCATTTCCACTATCTATCTAGATGACTCTGTATGTGTTGCTGTAGTGTGCCACGGGGATTTCCCTCCTATCGCATCTCTCTTTGTACCAACGTCTTGCCTGAGTCGCGCTCTGGTAAGCCTCCTGTACTTAAAAAATATACATAGATGCCACACGGAGTTTATATTTCCGATAGTTTCGTGGCTCAAGCAACGAGGCTACAAACTCTACTCGCAAAAACGATTCTTTATATTATACTCATTTTTTCACCGCTTTTTAGCTATTGCGAGACTCAAGATAGGAGTTTGTATGGTGGAAAAATATTGTTTCCCTTGTTGCGGCGCCGACGATTCGAGTTTGTGGTACGTTAAGCGCGAGGGGAAAATATACTTGGGATAAAAAACAATCTCTCGTTACCCGAAGTGAGAAAATTGTTCGGCGAATTTAAACCTATTAAAAATAAATGGAGAAGAACTCATGTAAATCAGGTTTAATGTGGGTTTAACCGGTTTACACAAATCGTTCATAAAACGACAAATCATTTGCCCAAAAAAATAGGTAAGTACCTATCCGTTATCGACCTGCGAATAAGATTTTTTTATTCTTTTGAATAAATTATGTTCAAAGAGAGGTGAACCAATTAAATACCAATATAATCGCGTTCAGATAAAATTCACTTGGATTAAATTCGTGGTGCGCGTCCAATTTCTCCGAGTGTATTGTCTATAGGACAAGGGGAATTAAATGGAGTTCGCGCGTGAAAAATACCTTGAGAGGGCGCACTCGGACGTAAGTGAGTGAAAAAAGCAATGGTCATTGTAGGATCACGGAATTTATATTACATATATATAGTTACGTAGAAAAAATTACCCGAGAGAAGACGAGGATCGATCGAATCGGGGCGTTGCTGCGGTTAGAAAATATAGAGAGCAAGGAGAAAACGGCTGCAAAAGGTGCAATCCCCCCCGTCCACCGGAAGCTTACACACACTCACCCCCACACACACACACACGCGCGCGCGCGCGCACACCCACACACTCACACCCACACACACACACACACACACGCGCGCGCGCGCGCGCACACACACACACACGCAGATATGTACACATATATAGAACGTGCCTTGCTCGGCCTGCATCCTTCCTCTCATGCTTTTATATTCTCGGGAATGACGACGAAAAATAGAAAAACCGATATCCCCCCCCCCCCCCCCGCGCTCTAAGACGGTAACACGTAACGATTCATAAAGACTTTTTCTTTCACGTCACCTCTCTCGGTGCAATTATCGACATTGAAAGGACTGCCGTAAATAATGATGCGCTCCACTTTATGAAGAAAATCGCCATTTTAAGATGAACAATCTTGAATGGATATTGGAGAATAGACAAATTATTTTGATCATTTAATGCGATAAAGCTTGAAAGTTGAGAAGCGTTGAAATGATTTGAATTATACGAAATTTATTGCATTCACATTTCATTGAAGTTTTATTTTTATTTTTTGAGTACAACAAAATGTATTATTTATTAGATAGTTTTTATTGCACAACTCTTACAACGTTTTTTATTTTATTATATTATAATACCCACATATATCCACTTGTATTTTTCCCCCCAACATATTTATTATCTCCCCCCTTATCGCCATCGCGTCTATCCCCCTCACCCATTCCTCCGCTATTTTTCTTGCTTTCTCTGAAACCCCCTCCCATCCTTTTCTGCACTCCATTAGGTGCTCCATTGTCTCATTACTTTCTTTACATATTCTACACATGCAATCCCTTTCCCCCTTCTTCCCCGCCCTTCCTATATTCCCGCACCTCATCCTTGCTCACATTTCCTTATTCCTTCCACTCACTTCCTCCTCTGACCAATATCTCCACGGTTCCCCTTCTTTTTGGCATATATGTCTATAATTTCTGTTATACGTCGAAACAACAAAATGTATTAAAAGGGATCGGCGGAACCTTGCTCACATGCATTTAAAAATTATAAACTCCTAAATTTCATTATATTGATGATTTATTAATAGATGTGATGATAATAATAATAGCAATAATAATAATAAATGTATTTTTAACACAATATTTACAATTTAAACGTGCATCATTAGAACTGTTTGAAACTTTCGTTTTATTATAAATGAATCGAATATCGATACAAACTTTCTTAATAATTACTTTTCGGATTCTTAACCCGGCGCCGTGTGTATGCTGGGTCTTTAAAGGAACAGTCAAAATTTCAATCTCAAATTTCTCTCTTATGAATAGAGAACGGGCTTCGACTACTTCCCCTAAAAAATCTTGGTAGTAACTAAAGGGACTAAAGGGTAAAGGGTCAGTATACACGCCGCGTCAGTATTTTCGAAGGTAAGCGAATGGTATTATGTTTGTTTTTTCTCGTAGTTTTTCAGTTTGTCCATAGCTAAAATAAGTATTGTATGTAATTTGGTGCTGTTGCGGCTACTTGTTACGAACTTTGACCTCAATAACAAAACTTTTTTATATATTATTGACTTATCAGTCCGTTAGTTTTCCATACTTTTTGTAAAAAATAAAGTTTTGCTACTTTTTTTTGCCTTTTTCACTTTCTTGCTTTCTCGCTTTGTGTGTATTTTATTTAGTGCATGCTTTTTACTGAAATAATTGTAGGATCCCAAATATAGTAACCTATTGTTTTGCTATTATCCAGCTTGCACACAGCCAACCGAATGGACAAAAATATCGACAAGCCAGAAGTCGTAGCCTTTTACAACGTCACAAAAGATGGAACGTACACGTTTGATGAGCTTTGTAAAAATTGTACAACAAGCCGAATCACCAAATGATAACCTATGCACTTCTTTTTTGAGACGCAATTTTATATAATTTGCGAGAAGCCAGCCCCATCTTGAATCGTCGCGCTTTTACTAAAGAATTCGTTCGCGGTATGCTGAAGCCGCATTTAGAGGCTCGTGTACAAAAAGCTAAGTACCTACCTTTTACAGCGAAATATTCGAAATCTGATTGGCGACATTCTCGGAGTAAATGAACGCGGCCCCTTTACGACGGGGAAACTAGAAACACGCAAAAGGTGTTCTGTTTGCAGCTGGAAAGATAATTTTAAAAAAACACTGTACTGTTGTGTCTTGTGCGAAGCGCCGGTTTGCAAGGACCACCGTGCGCATTTTTGCAACAATTGCGTACAATAATTAATTTTTTTCTTTGATTATCATTAATATATTAGTCCATTTGTATTTCAAATAATAAAACATCATTTTGTGCCAAAGAATTACCTTTTCGTTTATTATGATATGCATGAATCCGTAAAATGTTCCGCACTTTCAGGTGCTTAAATAATTCACCTTTTTGAAACCCACGGAAAAAATTACAATATTCTTTTAAAAGCTCATGGTCTAAGCTACGAAAGCCTAGAATCGTTTTTTTATGTCTGTTTATTGTAGAGTTATGAATTTTTTAACAAATCTCCGTTTTTTTCCCGCTTTTTAGACCACTGTTCAATTTTTATTAAAAACGGTTTTAAACTTTTGAGTTTGGTAGCTGCTGAACCATGTAGTACACACATGTAGTACATAAGTAACCCAGAATATTTTCAGATGTTTTGGAAGCCTAGAAAACTTTGTAAACCCGAATGTTCCCTGGAAAGGTCCAGTATACATACCGCGCACTTAAAAATATAGTGTACACACGCCGGGTTAAACTTGAACAGGATCCTTTGGATCGTGTGGCCGTTTGAATTGAATAAAACGTTCATGCGCAACTCGATGAATATTATTGTCGTAGTAAACAATATAATTCCCACAAAAATATTGTCTCGACCTTAATCTCGATGAGAGCCGATGAATTTAGAATACTCAATCTGTCAAGAGCCAAAAGCAATGCAAGTGTTAGCGTAAGTAAACGAATATTCAACTCATTATATCATTAACGTAAATAAGCGAATACATTTCTGTAATAAACTACGCGAAACCGTGAAAGTCGACTAAATATTTCCTTATCTTGTAGTTAGAAGCATTTTTAAAAAATTGTTTCTAATTATTCTCAACAAGTATGAATTACAATGAATCCTATCTTCAATTCTCGACAAATATGCTCGATACATTTGTGATTGAACTTATTAATATTCATTTTACATACCTATTTTTTATTTTTTTTTATTTATTTTTTTTTATTATTATTATTAGTTTAATTATTTTTACTTTTTCGTACATGGGAACCGAGCAATTCGAGCAAGTATTGCTCGAATTGCTTGGATAATTTCCGATGTTGCGAGTATTCATATCACGAAGCGAAACGTAAACTGGCCTAACATCATGATTAAGTCGCGACGCCGTTATCGATATTGGTGCAATCGTACGACCCATAAGGAATAATATACTCGATATAGAAAATATATATATATGCACATACGTATATGCAACTTTACCATTTTTTCGACGCACAAGAGCATTTGGTAATCCCTCCGAGTTGCCGGGTTTATACAAAATTCTGTATATTTCGATATCCATGATACACGCAATATAAAGAGGAGAATCATCCGGGGTCTTGCAAAACGAGAGCGCGCACAGTATAATATGCATATGTGTAATAATAATTTTATGTTTATTTTTTATTTGAAAAAAAAGAAGGGAAAATAGCAACAACAAAAAAAAAAAAATTATTCAGTTCGTAATGTTGTACACTTCCGCACGAAGGTGCATGTCGATTGCAGAAACGGCGCTGGAGGTCCTTGTGATGAATATCGCGGTGGAAAATGTACGTGCGAATTCCATCGTACACGCGTGTTTTTCATCGCGATTCTTCTTCACCCTTTATACTCTTTCTCACTCCCTACTCCCTTCGTCTCCTTTCGTTAATGCATACCTACAGCACACTTGCACACGAGATTTTACAACGTAGAGTGCTTAAATTATATGCGTACGATGTATGCATGAGCACACGCCTGTAAATTTCATGCGCGTATGAATCGTTTTGGTGTGTCCCGGGAATTTAATACGAGGGAAATTCTAAAATAAATGGTTGATACGAAATGATGATGTTCACACGATGGTTCACATGGTGATGTGGTGAAGATGGCGCAGCTGCCACCTTTACATCACCATGCAAAAATTGGAAATGAATATTTCTTTTGCGGTAGAACGTATCGTGAATCCGACTCTGAACTAATGACTTTCCATTTGTGATTATACCCTATTGTCACATTTTTCTTTTATCAAAGATTCTGGATTTTGCACGCAACGATGGATATCGATTTTATTTGAACTCAATAATATTAGTCCTGGTCGGCGGAAAAAATGCACCTCGATCAAATTACTAAATTGTTTTGTTTTTTTGTTTTTTTTTTGGTCGCTTTTGTTTTTAATGGAAAATTATTAACACTCGAATGAAACTGAGAAAAGTCGAACGAGTTTGGTATTTTGTAGGTGCTGGTGTAGTTTCACGTTTTCAATGGAATAATAGGTAGGTATACTGTGACAGGAATCCTAAAATGACAAATATTAAAATCATATTTTGCCGCCGATAATAGGCCTTGACGAGGAAAAGCGCTTGCGCGTAATATCGATTTTCTTATCCTCGATTAAGTAGGGCTAGATCCCGAAAAGAGGGGGAAATTAACGAGAGCGAGAGTGCCGCAGAACGAAAATCTCTCGACACTCCTTGTCTAGCTGTCGTCTGTCAATCTCTTCCATCGTAACTTTTGTCTAAATCCACCGTAGTTCACTGTTAAATTGAAATCGTCATAGTTATTGTAAAACCACACTGTTTGACAAGTCTTTTGTCAAACAGTTCGGTTGTTTTGTCTCGAGAGCTCGAGCAAGTGTTTAGTGAAATAAGTGAATTTGTCAATCATTGGGAACGGTCAGTCGAGGACCGAAAATTGAATCTGCTTGTAAAACAAAACGAGTAAGTGTTGAATAAATCTATAGTCTCTCTTTTAGTCTGCGAAACTTTTTGATGACTCCGCGACTCCTCGGGTCATCCAACTGTATCCTCCCTGTATGAGTCCCATAATATATTTGAAATTTAATGAGTATTAGCCTCATAAAGCTAACTGGCGCCCAACTATTTGTCAAAATAATAGTAAAATATTTATTAAACTACCAAAAGAGCCCTGCCAGCCCTTGACCCAGGCCGCGGCAGGTGAGGGAAATAAGAATCCCGTCTCAATACTTAATACTCCTTATGATTTCCAGTTTTCCCAAAAATGTTACCCTTAAACGATCTCGTTGACGGGAGGGGAGGGGTTTACAATGATGATTCCAAAATTATACCGGGTAATGAGACTTGAAAATTGAACTAATAAATTAACCGAGAATTCAGAATTCGTGATTGCGATAAAACGCCACAATTAGTTTAATAAACCCACAACATTTGATTAAAATTACGTTTATAGTGGAAGGCATCGAGAGCGCCCAGTATTTGGCTTTAAACTGACTCAAGAGTCGAAAATCTATCGACATTGGATAAGAGCAAATACCTATATATTATCGGCCCATTCGTAACAACGTTCGGTTTACCGAACAGATCACAACTCCTTACCTCGCGGATCAAGCGGTCCGCTATGAAATCTCTGTACCTACCCCTTTTCACGCAAAGGCCTATGTAAAAATACGCAGGTACCTCTATTAGGTCAAAGTTTCATCTTTCCTCCAACTGTTACTCCCTCATTTATATTAATATAGCGAAGAGGGCGAGGTCGTTCAAAACTTAATTTTCCAATTTTTACAGTTGAGTCGCACAAGTGAAATTTAACGAAGGATAAATTAATCCAACATAAATTTGACGTAATACTCACGTCGAAAGAGTCGTCTCTGGAAATTTGCCAAGAGTGAATGTATCGCAAATTGCGGCAACAATTACGAGATAATATTCTCGACTGGAAGCGAAACGCGTAACGATAACAGTTGGATTTTTATAGAGCTCGTGTCTCTCAGATGGCGTGAGCCAGGGATCCCGTGATACAAGTGAATCAGAGTAGAATCTCACGTGTATGTACACGACGAGGATCCTTCCGTCGTGTCTCATATTCCATTTGACTGAAAATAATCGTGGACCTTGTACCTAAGTACGATGTAGAATTCTTAACTTGACGCTTTGCAGTGAGAATGACAACTTCATGTACGTTATGCCGTACCTTGTATATGCGAGTATATATACAGGGTGAATTGCGCAAGGGGTGTCAGGCGGTACTTCAAGGTCGATGGGCTCATTACAAACAAAAATTACAAATAAACATTAGGGATATCGTTAATAATTTACGAGATATACATTTTTTAAATCGGAGGAATCAGAGCGCGCCATGAAACGTTGAAGCCGCCCACCCCCACCCTAGCCGTAGATATAGCATATATTAGAGGTTACATTAGTTACATTTGGGTTTGCCAAATTTAGAGCAGTCAATTTTATTGATTGTATTAGTACGCAGTCATTTTTTGTTCGCGGTCATTAGTTGCTCCGAATTTTGCCCAGCGTGCCAATAACCGTTGAAGTCGCCCACCTCCACCCCCGCCCTAGCCGTAGATATAGCATAGATTAGGGCGTTACATTTGGGTTTGCAAAATTCAGAGCAGTCAATTAGATTGCTTGTATTTTTCCACAGTCATTTTTTTTCTCGGGCATTGACTGCTCTGAATTTAGGCGGGAAGTGGGTGACGTCAACGCTTGTCGGTACGTTGGGCAAAATTCAGAGCAGCCAATGTCCGAAAAAAAATGACTGCGGAAAAATACAAGCAATCTAATTGACTGCTCTGAATTTTGCAAACCCAAATGTAACGCCCTAATCTATGCTAACATATATCTATCTATGCTTACCTAATCTATGCTTTTTCTCCCTTATTATACTTATACTTAAGTAAATATGTATTCGTTTGTCCTAAACGCACGATTATACAGGTCGGAAAACTTAGATTTCTCATTAGCCTCCACGTATAAAGATAAACTGCGAGATTAAAGATGCTCGCGCGAACTGTGTTAGGGCTCCACGTTTACCTACATTATGCTTTATTAGTGTTTTTAGAAATTCGACAATAGCGTTTAACAGCACCTCACTCGGTAGGTAGGTACACATACTCACAGATGGGCCCGCCCGTATACGTAAATCGACGAACTTTCGCGTTCACCCGTCGCTATGCGTGAACCCATTCGCGTAGGCTCGTAGTATATATGTACATACACACACACGAACGCACATATAGACAGAGACTTCCACACATGTTTACAAACATTGACGAAGCTGCGGCACAACTTGCGGGCTCTTAACAGATTCCCTTAGAGTCATGTGGGGCAAGTGTGCGCACTTAAGCTTTGAAATACCATAAAATCGAAAATTCCAAGTTTAATGCAATAAAACGACGTTAATTGGTTAGAGTGGTTATTAAGCAATAACTCGACGATAGAAATAATATTCGTCAACGGCATGAATTCTCAAAAATTGACCAAAACAAACATAGCCCGAAATGCGTAGGTACACTTACCCCAATATATAGGGGTATGTTAAGTGTGCGCAGCAGTGTGGCTAAGGGTGCGCAACATAAAATGACGAGATTTTAACCTATTAAATAAGTATAACCAGACATAGGAACATGACAAATTCTTATTTATTATTATTGGATGTTTTAAAGGTACTAATAAAAAACAATTTGAAAACAAGAATAAACCTCAATAAGATGAATTGTAACGAACATTGACGGCATTGATATTGTACCTTTCGATCCTGAAACAAAATATTGCAGTATTAATACGAAGTTTCTGAAACGGGGTAAGTGTGCGCATGCACACACTTACACGACAAGTATGTGCGCACACTTACCCCCAACCCATCAAAACGGGATGCCAAACTGCAGAATACTATGGGGTACTCAATGATAAATATGAAACGTCCAAAATGGGCACAAGTCTACAAAAGATAGGACGCCAAAAATAGTAAAATATCGTAACAATTTGAGCAAAAAATTCACTTACCTGGTAAAACAAAACGGCGCGTTAGGGGCTATTAAAAATCGACCTCTTCGCAGGACGTCGCACGGGACACTGAATATGGGAGGTGCGGCGCTTTAGTTATAAATCGTTTCTGAGATATTTCATATGCGCACACTTACCCGCTGCGCACACATGACTCTACACAGATTCTTCCGTGACAGATAGTTACGAAACTTGGCGCATGCGCACCATCGATATGAACTAGTTTCGTACAAAGAATAATGAAACCGATTGGAGTAACGTCCAACTAAAGGATGCAGAAAGGAAACACACATATACGAATATTTATCAAGATAAGAGATTTTTTCTAGCGAAAGCTTGTTGCTACCTACCGTTCGAGAGCATACCAAAATTATGATTATGGCTCATCGTAAAGTGACACGGGTCGTATAAATGTCATTGAGGTCATACAGTTTGCTATACAACACTATACGGAGAGTCTCTTCTCTTGCCTCGCGACGCTGAGCCCATTGCATTATTAATCTAGTGTGAATCGATATCTCGGTCTATGCGACTGCTCGCTCGTGTACACCCGCATATATTACTATATGAAAAAGGTCGCAGGCTGAGAACTGTTAAGGGCTCGTATATTTATGGAAAAACGACCGACTAGAATCCGACGTTGTCTCAAAATAGTAACATTAGCGTATCCTTGAAAACTATCGCACATGTCGGACCACACGTGATATTGAACTATTTTTTGTAGACATTATTATTATTTGTTTACGATTAATTTACGACTTTTTTTTTTGTTCATTATTTCAAAATCGAGATTCACAATAGCTACGACGGTAGGTATACCAATTTACGAGACAAATCGTGTGACACCCTACTCGCGATTTTTATCTATTTTGTCTAATATCTATCTTTCGTTATCAATTCCTCGTTGTCTTACAATTTGAATTTATTTGTCTGTATTGGCGTTTCGACCAATCAATTTTCCAAGATCATTGTTTTTTAATAAATGGAATTATACCTATAAATGGGAAAGTTCTTCCATTTGCGTTGGAAAAAAAAATTCATTTCCAACGTATCGTTAGCAATATTGATCGATAAACGTTCTTAAAATATTAAATCCATTAAAATCGCTTTATTATAAACGAAAAATGTATAAATAAAAATTCGGGAAAACGGTTACGCGGCTTTCTTATGGTCTACAAAATTATCAAAGCCGCCGTTTCATATATTCTCGTATTGTAATACATACTTTGATCGCGTCTCGTCGATATCTCATAGAGTTCATCGCTCGAGGTACCTACATAACATACGTTGAGACGAGCTCTCTCGTTGTATTCTCTTCCGCCTGTCTCGCATATCTCTCCTCCTCGCGTATTTTTCTTTCTCTTGCCTCTGTTTTTAAGGCTAAACCGATTCGTCTCGTCCAAGAGGAAAATTTTTCAACCGGCTTGAAACTTGGTCTCCCTCTTTCATGCGGTCTATGCGGACTTGTCGCACGTATCCCACGATTGTTCGCTAAATAATATTCGCTGGTCTTTATTCCTGTCGCAAACTTGCCCCACTGCGTCCAATGGTAATTACAAGGAAAATATTATCCTCTTGATCCTTTCAACTTGGTCCTATCGGATAACGCCGTTTTTACGTAATAACTCTGTTTACAGTAAATGTCAATGAAAGAAATTTATTATTATTATTATTATTTTTTTTTTCTATTACGTTTATTCGAGTGTTTTTGGATGCACAATATTTGTTGTTTTTCCGTCTGGTGCGTACCCGAAGAAATCCAACGATTTACCTATGCATGAATTTTTAAAATTTAATCCACACACTTGTAGTAACTGTCCCTGCGCGTTTAAAATCGAGCGGCATAATATCACTGTGATCGGTATCATTGTGATACGTGATAGGTAACAGTACCTACATCTTCTCCTTTAAAGTTTCCATTTAAAATTGTAGTCTCGCTGATATCGTTCATCATATTTTTCCCTGCAAAACCTGGTACCGTTGCAAAATCGTGGTGAATCGATGTTTCATAAAATTATGATAGGCAAGCCAATTTTCAATGTTACAACATACGGCAGTATGCCTGACAAATTAAGCGAAATTAAGAATTTAGTTGGATAATTAAAAACTTTCTTGTTGATTAATAAAAGCAACAATTGACTTGTAAGTTTTAGTTTCTCATGGTATTATGTTTTGAATCGTGAAATTTATATAATTAACATTGGTGTTTTTTTGCTGCTAATATACTGCACGTTCTCTTAACCATTTATGATTTTTGCAATTACGTACAATATTTTGAAAAACTTTGTTAATCAATATGTCTAACGGGTTCCAGTCTTGCTTCTCGTTGCTCGCCCCGGTCGTGCTTGGCCAAATGAATTATGGAACTAAAACGAAAAGCAAAATAAAAGACAGTCATTTTCTTGTAAATAATTGATATAATACCGAGTCTATCGAGTCGTTAATACCAATGAGTGTTTTTTTATTTCGCTTGTCATTTTGGTGACATACATTGACAGCTGTAAAATTAATCTCCATATATATAGATATTCATAAATGTTAATTTTGTTTCGTCCCGAATGCAAATATTTTGATACCTACAATATAAGATTATTCTACTAATGCAGAAACTTTCGCGTACGTGGGCACTACAACTTACCAAAATTAAATCGCAATCGGATGAATGGTACAGGAGCTCACTCATGACAAACAAACAAACATTCTTCCATTTTTATATATAAGAATAAGATTGTAGGATCTCAATATTTGAATTTAATTAAGAATATCAATTTCTAAACATATGGAAATAATATAATGTTGCACAATGAACAAATTGAGAAATATATTCGAGAATAATAATAATAATAATAGTTTGATCGAATCTCGCGGGCTAAAAATTCATAATTCGACGATGACGAGAGAAAAATGTAAATGATCGCTTCTTCATCGCCCGCGTAAATGCGATGAAAACGTGTCTGTGGAATCCCAATCTTTTCGACGCACTATACAGACGGATGCGAACGAACGAGAAAGAGAATTGTATTACGTCAAGATAGTTGCGGCTCGAGATACGAGTTATTGACGAGACGCGGCTGTGAGTAATGCGCGCATTCGTTAATGATTTAAATGGAGCCGATCGCGGACGCCCGAGGTCGATCAAACATACATACATATATTTGTATTAATATTCATCATTGTGATCAATTGAGGAAGGAATTCGAATGATATTGTTTAATATACATATAGCACATTGAACCAAACTATCAAGTACTACCTACAGTTTTTATTCGTTCGCCATTTTGATTTATCTTATTTTGTGGCAGTAAAATTTAATTATGGTTGAACGTTATTAAAAATAGTGAAATCTTTCAATAAAACATATCTATTTTCGTTGCGAAGGTATAGCAAAGACTTACCTCTTAAGCTCCAAGTGTGAATGTGTGACTGCCGAACACAGATAACGCTTTGAGCTCGTGGATGGTTTAACGTTTCTGGATCGTATCGTGTCTTTTTAAATGAAATTTCATGTCAAAATGGTAAATGAATATAAAATTTGACGCCAGGATATGAAGCAGTGATCGACGATGGAATTATGTTTAGGTGTCGATAGGAAATAACAATTAGAAAAATATATAATAAAGAATGATTAGTAGTATCTTTTTCCATTCATATATGGGTAAACGTAATAGAAAATAATTTTTTTTTTATAATGCAAACGATCGCGTTTTAAAAAAATAATATAAAGAAATATCAATTCGTCAATGAATGAAAGTTAACAATTGAAAAAGTAAAATTTATAATATAAAATATGGGAAGAAAAGAATTTTGAAGCAACCGTTGAATTGTCAATATTAATTATATTAATGGTATAAAAATAATATGCGATAATTTGCAATGATATTACAATTAAGCTATTCTTAACAAATTTAATCTTAATTATTGTTTAATCGAATCTTATTCGCTATAAACTAATTTTAATGTACATTTTTCCTATTTTCATTTCACCTCTGTGTATACCTCTCTTCGCCAAAGCGTGAAATCTTGGTAGTATACCTATGCATAATGCAAAACGAATAACTCGAGCGCGCTGTAACTTACCTACATCGGTTACAAATCTTCTTATCGCATCGTGAGTACATAAGCGAAGCTGTAAACTTGCTGGAAGTGGACAAAACAGTGCTGAATAGCGATAAAAGGGTCGATAGAGGAGTAGGTACAGTAAACTAAAAGCATATGTAGGTACTTGCAACGTATACACGTAGGATATGTACGTATAGTACATCATAAAAAGTGAGGGTCAACGGCATACTCCACCCATTCTCGAAGCTCGCGCTTAATCGGATTCGTGTAATAAAATATAGGTACCTACGACGCATATCCCATGACGGGAGAGAGGTTACCACAAAGCCTGGCAACGAGAACGAAAGTATGTTACTTACGAACTATCGAAAAAATTGTAGATAAACCTGTTTTACAGATGATTCCTACAGCTGAAAAAAAACAGGCACGTTCGATTCTGCTCGACTGGCAAGACCGGTGAATGAAACCCATATAGTTGACAGACTCTGCTCTCACTGATAAGGAAATCACACGCACGATCTTGTGTTTACTGCCAATATCGTACTGATATCTCGCATCAGTGTAAGCGTGAAGATAGGGGAGGTTGGGGTCAGTCCCATTATATTTTCTGTTCTTGCTCTTTCCGGTGTAAATCAACGCTTGATGATTTATCGTTGAAAAATGTTGATCCAATAATTTTAACTTTTCAAATATAATGGGCATCCGTGCCACTTGGCTCCAATGGACTGGTAAAATGGTTCTCTCTCTCTCTCTCTCTCTCTCTCTCTCTCTCTCAACTCGCAACCTTTTTTTCTTGAATTTATTAAACGAAAAATATAGAGACTAATTGTAGATAAGTAAGTTTGCCCTCCGGACTACCTACAAGTCCACAAGCTTAAAAATAGAATTCATTTATAATAATAGGTACCTACATACCTTTATCAGAATTATAATGAAATCGGAAGCGCATATACGAATTTTCGGCCGAAATTAAAGTTCGACAGCCCAATATAATATATATTCACGTGGTATTCATTACATTACGAATGTGCGCTAAAGTAGACAGAAGTCTAGAAATAACACAGCGTACTGGCCCGCCATTGATTTGATTTGTTAAGAGTCAGTGTAACTGGCGACGAGCTACTTGCACTTCGAAAACGAAATCCGTGAATTGTCCGGCACTGAGCAACCGATCGCCTTAAAATTTGGAGGATACAGTCTTTGGAGGATGACAGTCTTATTTTTCCAAAATAAGACTGTCATGCACTTTATGCCATAATTCTCTATGTACCCTCCCAATTTTAAGACGATCGGTTGCTCAGTACCGGACAATTTACGAATCCCGTTTTCGGGATTCGTAAGTGCAAGTAGCTCGTCGCCAGTTACACTGCCTCTTAATGATGCAATTGACCCCGCCCACACCTGTCATACATGTTTTTGACTTTAGTTGTAGCAGGCACTACAGTATACGAAGCTCGTTATACATACACATACATATATATAAATCCGCGGATACTCAAACACATACAATTTGTCCGGAGCTTATAAGTTATGTTACATTGTAACGGAGATTATATGTACATAAGTAACGGACAATCTGGCGGTACTAATAAAGGGCTTCGAAGCACGCGACTTACATTTATAAATTCTGGAAAGCTTTCAGTAACGATAAAAGGCAACGAACGTTGCTACGCGAATTGTATGTTACTTTAGGTGTATAAAAAGAATAAAGCGACAGAAATTGTAACGAGCTTATAACTCAAAATCTTGCATCTCAAAATTGAGGATACCTTATCAGTGAAAATAATTGAATAAAAATTAATAAATACGAAAAATTAATAACTCAATAACTTAACTTAATTTTATGTTTAAAAAAAAGCATTTCAATTTGCAACAATTAGCGTACATTGCACGCGTGGGACTTGCAAATTGTGAATTGTAACGTACAAACTGGTACGACCCTTCAATTTTCAACCCTCTATTAAAAAATGGAGTGTTACGCGTTGATAAATTTGACCGGGATGATAAATTTTGGCTGGGTATTTGAACGCGGATTTTATACGGCAAGTCTATAATTACAGACGCGGACACCCATGTATCAAACTAATACTAATACAGAATTTGGTGATCGACCTACGACTACTTTTGCAACGTTACATAAATCCTTTTAGTCTCACAATCAGTCAAAACAGATGAACGGTCTTTGCTAATGGCCAAAATATTGCAGGTCAATCAAATTCCCAATTAGCAAGTTTTATAGGTCGAAGCGTTTTTATTTTTTCTCGAATTGTCACCGATCGAGGGCAGTCGACGAAATTCACAAACCAAATTAGCTAAAAATAAAAGAAAAATTAACAATCTCATAATATGCGAACGAATATTCGGAAAATCAAGTGTCCAATTACGGGTGTCCTGGAAATGAAAACGCGCCAAGACCCCGAATCGCTGATGCCCCGCGATCGAGGGATGGGTAAGGGAAATCAACATTTGAAAAATGTTCCTTTTAATTACTTATCGTCGAGACGACGATACCACTTTTCTTAACAACTCGTATTTATTTAACGCTCACGCAGAATCTTATTGATGCAAAGTTTCATCGTCCGACAATAAGTAGGTACCTCCTACATATGTATTATACTCGTACATATGTATATACGCGATCGCAGTTTTGTCTACGCAATGTCTACAAATTTATGTCGACGACACAAGAGTATAATATTCCCCGGTATGATTATTAAAACGCACGCTCGAGTTACTCGGTCTCTCGAGAGCATCAGGCATCTTCTGTCTCGACAACCAACGGTGTGTTATACGAGGGAAGTAACGGCGTTCAACTTTCTCCCCGTCGAAAACTTTTCAACATACTATATACGATGTACGTACCTACATCTGGAAACAAAAACACGCTATAACTGTTGCCGAAGCACCTTCTCTATAATGCAAATTGTTCCTGTTTCCTTCAACTGAACGAAGCACGGCCAGGTAGCGGATAGATATATAGTACATACCATATCTGCACACAAATGAAAAACTTTGGTCCGTGACGTACGGATATTCCGGTTTAAAAAGAGAACATTTCACGAAAATTTTCGGGAAATCGTTTGAGAAATGTGAGCTCTACATACCGGGTGTCTCATTTCAAAAACATTAAGACTACATTATTCGATGTGCCGCTCGAACGGGATATCCGGATATATCCGGGTGTCCTGCTGAAAATAGAAAGATCGTAGAGCGAATAGCATCGTGGTATTACGATTTTTCAACAAATATAGATCGTAAAAGAAATTACGAACGTCGAATAAACAACGAAAGAATTGTTACTCCTATTATCAGTTTGCGAATTATAATTCATATACCGGCTGGTCCCATTTGAAGGACGGCAAAAGCACTTGACACTTTAAACTACAAATGCGAAGAATAATTTTCTCGTGTAGTAGGTACCTATAGTCGCGTCCTCGAGTCGCTAAGTTATGATAGTTAGTTGATACTGTCGTCCTCGTCCGCCCAGAGATAGGTACGCGACGTTGCCACGGGGCGGAACACCATCGTTGCGATAAATTATCCGTACCAGTATGCGCAATCAACATATAGATTGTTCACGCTCTTCGCGCTTCTTATTCAACATAAAAAAAAGTCGTTCTTTCCAACCGGAAACTTACTGCATTCGAACATGGATATAAATAACATGTCGAGGTTGCGACGAGATGTCTCGTGCGCAATTGTGAATAACATTTTTTCAACTGTCTATCATTAATAATATGACGGCTTATTGTTACAATGTTACGCAATTAACGATCGATGCAA
Organism: Netelia fuscicornis; assembly: GCA_946811545.1. Classification (NCBI taxonomy): domain Eukaryota; kingdom Metazoa; phylum Arthropoda; class Insecta; order Hymenoptera; family Ichneumonidae; genus Netelia; species Netelia fuscicornis. The sequence continues at coordinate 26,859,619 of OX328016.1, forward strand.
ACATGCAAATTGATTCTAGATACAAAAAAAAATAGAAAATGATTACTATTAGTAGGAATTATTCAGATCTCATCAATGTAATCAATTGAAATATGAATAATTGATACGTAGTTTCATTGACAGCATGGAAAAATTCAAAGCCACAGGGAATTCCGCCAAAAATGAAAAATGTGTGCAGAACAATTTGCACTTTCATTCGTCAAATTTGTTTAGTATTATTTATTAATTTTCGTTGCATATTTTTCGTACCAAATGAAGTTAATGAAGATTATTTATTTGAAAATTGATTCGAACATCGGAAAGTTTATGGGATAGCGAAAACTCGATCACTTCCCGTGCGAAGTGTAATACCAGATGCGGCGCCGATCAATTTCCTCTTCAAGCTTTAACCGTAATATCCGTTTGCGACACGCTTCCTTCTCCCTCCTTCTCGACACATAAAGTTCTCGAGAACTCAACCCTCATCCCTGATTTCCTTCTGTTTCATCCAGTCGCTCCGGTTCTCATCTAATCTTTATTTTAACGTGACCGATGGTCTAGCTGTGCGTCGAGGTCAATCAACTGCACAGTAGCGTTTACATATACGTTATAATTAATAGTAGTTAATTTTTCATCGTCGGCATTTAATGTTATCTTATTATTAATAACAGTTTTAACGATTTTTTATTTGTTTTCTTTCCCTTTATAACAATTTAGATTCTTGTTTTTCGGTTTATTCACAATTTCGTTTATAATTATTTCTACATGGACAAATATACGATAGTTCGACGTAGGCTAACGTGGTCGTTCAATTTTATATGATATATGTATATCTATTAGAGCGAAATATCGATAATATACAGAGGGTGGGGCATCGAAAGTGACCAGGGCGTTTCATATGCAAACGAAGCGAGATATCAAAAATTGTTTCAGACAAACGTTGTAGGATATCGAGGGGGACAAAAGATGACGTAAATGAATTCTCCCCTGAATGCTCGCATTAAGGTTATTTGGTGGTAGCAACTTTGCTCTTTCAAATAGGATGGTCGACTTTTTTTTGCCGGGAATCGAAAGAGTGTTGAATATCGGGTATACAAGTAAGTACTACACTACACTATAATGTCTTAACATTGTTAGGTTATGAGATATTTTGTATAATATTTATAACGTATGAGTTCTCTACATTACAATTTAGAGTGTACTTACAATTTAAATCCAGCAAGTGTTGAAAATTATGGCCATTGACGTCGATACACTTTTTAAAGCGCTTCGTCAAAGAACGCTGAATTTTGAGAAACGTTTCGTCACGTACACTCGCGCATGCAGCAATTATTCTTTCCCTCATATTTTCAGGTGTGGTCGACACCCCCTGATACACTTTGTCTTTAACGTATCCCTATAAAAAAAAATTTTTAAAAAAAAAACGGAATAAAATTCGGAGATCGGGCGGGACACTGGTGGCCGATCCTCTACGTCCTATCCAGCGACCGGGATAATCTTGATCCACTATTTCTCGAGCTGTTAGCGCGTAACGGGCTGGAGAACCATTATCGCGTGCTGATACCACAAACTCAATCGATATACAATGGGCACATCTTCAACCAATGCTGGTAGTTCTTGATCCAAAAAGTTTCTGTACTTCACTCCATTGAGCGTATCTTCGATGAATTATGGTTCGACGAATTATACGGTTTTGGTGAATCAAACCACACCAAATATTTACATTCCACGATCGCTGGTGTTCTACTTCCCTTAATCACCTTATTTAAATTTCAATATTCGAAAATAGCGTTAATCTATTGCTGCCTATATATAATTGTATTGATCTATCGATAACGAATACCTGGGAAATTCCTGACGGAGAGCAGGCTGGAATTATTGTCTTTCATTTTTATATTCGGTGACTACGCGAAATTCATTAGCAACGGAAGCTGCCACGTATGAATAATAGCAGTGTGCAATTACAAATCATTACCGATTTTTTACGATTGAGATGGAGTGGATCGTACCTAGTATCGTCGACTAATTGGCCCCTGTATTCGTATCTCCCTACCTTTCTCACTCCGGCTATTCGTCCTACGTTGTATTTTATTCCCAGATACGAAATTTTAATTATCGCGTACATAATAGGTACTGCGAACGTCGGTGCAAATTTACAAATATTGCAAAAAATCTTTGTCGATCCGTTCCAAATTTCGTATCGTACTATGAAAGTCGATTATCGTACAACTCTAAATGAGAGACAACGATTTATGAAATATGTTTATAAAATTTCGTATCTCAAATTGTAAAACGTCACTGAAACAAATTCTGGTTAACGAAACTTAAAACTTACGGACAAGAGTACATAGTCGAGAATATTGCCGTCACACCCCGTGTACCTACAGGAATTAAGCGAGGGTGGCATACATACATACCTACATAAGTATAAGGATGTAGAATAAAATATTGCTCTCCGGTGTTGCGGCCGCCGGTCGGTCGGATTCAGCTCCGATGCCTCGTCAGAGGTTGCCGTCATCGCTCTTCACTGACCTGCCGCTCGGCACCAGACTCACCTGGGGCGACAGGTTTCGTGCCGATTCGTCCCTATCATCCACCGCTGCATTATAGTAGGTACTTCCTCGCTTCATGCACCGCGCGCGTGCTGCACTTAGGGCTTCTCTAATGCAACTTCTGCCCCCTCCTTCCTCGTATGCCTTAATCTTCGGCATACGCACGAGTAGTGCACGATGCGTACACCTATTTCGCGAGGCTCTCCTAAGCACAATCTGCCCACCGTTGCATGACTTGAATTACTCGCTCGGGCGAACGTCCAGCGACTCGGGCAGGTTCATTAACGCGATCTTGACTCTATCCATACATGCGCGTGTGCACCGGCGCGATTGAAGACGCGCGCACGCAAACGCGCGTCCACACAAATGCTTTCCAGTCTGTTGAAATTTATCAATCTTGTTTCACTCGATGCGTCGAATCTCGTCGAATCACTGGATTTTTTTTACGATGATTATTTATAATTATTTTGTGACGAAAATATGTTTTTTTTTTCTTGTTGCAGGCTGACGTCGGTCCTGAGGTAACGATAACTTTGTTGCGTTGAATCACGCGCAGCGGACTGAAGCGCATCAAGCAACGGGCAAAATTTCTCCAAGTGTGTTTCTGTGTGTGTGTGCGTGTAGAATTTCGACAAAGTAGTGGAGGAACGCGACCGAGTGTTAAAATGAAGAGATTCGAGGATGACGGGGGCGACGATAGCGACAACGAGACGGATCCCGAGCAACTTCTTAACGAGTGGCTCGGCGAACTCGATAGCCTCACAGTGGTAAGTCTTTATTTGAATTAGCGAGATTGAAAAATCAGCGAACTACGTTGCGCGGCGCGAGAATTAACCCATTCGACTCTTGGTTAAATATTATTTCATACATTTTACATCCTTCGTCGTCCATTTGTAATTTCGAATAGCGATTATAAAAATTATTGAAAAAAAAATTAAAACGTCATATTCAATTCGAAGAAACGAATCCAGAGACGAATTTAATCGGTCATTGCGAGACTCGCGATGTTTTATCACCGATCGCTCGTTTTATCGTTCGATTATCGGGAGTGGGAAAGCGTTTCGTCGAAAAGCCAAATGGTTGATGCGGACGGCGACGAAGAATTCGAAAAATATATAACACATACCTATATATAAGAACTCTCGCGTTCCTTTCGTTCAGCAATCGGTGTCAATTGAAGCGCACGCGGTACGAATAATTCGCTCGTACGCATACACTTGTCTCGATGAAATGCGGCGTCCGATGACCGCATGTATGAACGAGGGGCGCGCGCAGAAGCAGCGGAGTAACTAAGGGCTGAGGATTTAGATGGACGAGCATTTCTGTGAAAGCGTATAGCTACTATATTATGTGATCTATATACACATGTGATATATGTACAAATCGAGTGTGGAAGTAACTCTTTATATAAATATATGTGCATATATCCATACGTATATACACATATGGGACATTCCACTTATGGATAAATATCGTTAGGATCGAAAGTCGTTAGCACGAACATAATTCGTACCTACTTTCGATCATTATATTATAACTCGAGTCTGAACTTGGAAATTGTACCGATCAAACGAGCCGCCATGTGCATATTCTGCTTAACGTTGATTAACAGCTTTTAAAAAGAAAATTGGTATTGCAACGTCACCGTAAAATTTCTTTACACTCCCAGATAGACACATGTGCCTCATATTGGCATCATATTTAGGTTTTCTATGATGTATAGAAAGGCACACAGCTATGTGTCGCTTATGAGAGCTCACCTTCAAATCATATTTGCACCATACGATAATTCCCAATATTATATCGAAATGAAACAAAGTTGTTTTTACGTGAGCATTCATACGGTGAATTCATCAGACTAGAGAAATGGGCTCACGAAAATACAAGAATAAGTACATGCATATGGGGCTCATACGGGCGTCGCGGCGTGACGAAATTGTAGTGTAGAATTGTAAAAATTAGTCATTTCTTTTTATTTATTTATGTTTTGATTTTATACTGTCCGTGACATTGTATAAAACCTCCGCCGATACAGGTCGGTACCTACCTAGTCCTTCCCCAGTGGCAATACAAGAAAAACGGCACAGACATTTTTGTCGTCTGTGGGCTTCGAACCCGGGTCCTTCTGCGTGAGAATTCAGCGCTCTATCCACAGAGCCACCGCACTTCTCCTGATTCAAGTTTTTATTTAGTTTATAATATGATATTGGAGAATTAAGATCTACGTATGTTTTGCAATAGAATTCATACACAGCGCCCTCGTCGAATGCATCACAGAGTAACATACATATCGCCATCATATGGCGCTCGTGGAATGTATGTATAATCATTGCATGACTGCCATATGGCGCCGATATAAGGATATTCAATGCAGAATTTGAAATGTCCGTCTTGTCATTTCATGATGTAGTCAGCGGATGATGCATTTCGAAACGATAAATTTAAGCCACGATGTATATGAAATCTATGATAGTGAATGAGCTCCTAAAATGTCCATGTTTCTATGAAGGTAAAATGTGTTCATGTTGAGCACTATACATGCGTCAGTTGATGCTGCCATAGTGAAACCACGTCAGAATGTGTATACATGACTTCAATATAATGCTAAAATTGCTGATTTTAATTGCGGATACTTTGACAACGGCCATATTGTTAAGTTCGACATGCTGTAAACGTATGATGTACTGGCAAACGTCAAATTGCAATCAAAATGTTTTGTAAACTCATGATGCTAAATGAGTTCATGCCTTCGCATCACATCACGTAGTCGATATGCAGCAAAATTTATTTCATCAATTGTATGCACGGCGTGAAAATCACGGCTGTATATCTGGGCTGTCAAAAAGCTATTAGTACAAGCCATTGATAGGAATATAGGAATATAGGGATGGAGTATAAGCCCGGAAGGTAGATGACGGGAGCCAAGCCGGGAGTGAAGCCAAAATACGGGGTGGTTTATGTGCCTAAATTTCATTGGTTACGATTGTGCGCGTGCTCAATATACTGCTACGTGCCAATGTAAAACGATAATAACTATATTCGGTTGTGAAAAAGTTAATGGTAAAACTATTATATATATATATAATGAAATACAAACATTTATATTTGTAGGACGCGCAATGTATTTGTAGGTTAAAATACAAATTTGAAAATGCATAGACAATTGTAAAATAAGTACTACTGATACTAATGATTCTAATTTGTACTGTAAAATGTAATAAATATAAAAAATATTACACTAATATAAAAAACAATATTTAATTATACTTCTTTGTAATCTTCTATTTACTTCATGAGTCATGCCAAATAGTAAAAACGTAAATTCATTGTAAATCACATCTCTCTCTCTCTCTCTCTCTCTCTCTCTCTCTCTCTCTCTCTCTCTCTCTCTCTTTGTGTGTTCGTATAAAAAACCATAATTATTAACAGTAAACGCAATATAGAAAATCATAATAGAATAAAAAATCTAGACTTAATGTAAAAGAATTTATATCAATGATATTTATTTAAAGTTTTCAAGAAAAAAGTTTATACAAAAATGACCCATAAAGTATACAGCATTAATTAAAAACAAACGGATATAATAATATAGAAGTTATAATTACGATAATACACGCGTATATTACAAAGCAATACAATTTATTTCGAATTGTTATAAAAGTTAAATCATAAAACAGAATAGATATACATATAAATCATTACTGACCTTTGAATAATGGTTTTCCGATCTTTATAGCTTAGTCCCACTTGGTCTCACTGCACTTGCGCACCATTACAACCAATCAGATTCAGGCACATTATACCTCGTCCCTTCGTCGCGCAATGCCCCCCCCCCCACCCCCCACCGCCCACCCGTGAACTCGGGCCGCATCCCTATATTCCTATATCCATGGTACAGGCAAATGGTACATTTGTTTCCTGTAACGGACGATCACTAAAATGTTTTTTGTAGATAGATTCAACATGACGTATGTACTGAATATAAATACACAAAAATCCCCCAAAATGACAGCGCCCATGTGTCGCCATTTTGCAAAAAACCGTTTTGGCCTATATCTCCATAATCGTGCCCTTGAGGCCAAAAATAGTAATAACCTTTATTGTAGATAATGAAATTTCCTATCTGTCTTGTTAAATATATTTTTTTTGTATCACTTATCGTTTACGACTTATATGACTATTATTGTTTGTTTTCTGACTTTTTCTTTTATATTGACTAATATCTCTTCTAATAATTGTTTAAACAATAAACTGCTAATAATCAAACTTTTAAAGCGACAAATTTTCTACAACTTTTACTTTGAACTTTTTTTTTCTGAAATTAATATTTTTGAAGTTATAATGCGTTAAATGTTCGCATAGGGTAATAATGAAAATTCAATGAATATGTAAAAAATATGCATGCTAATGACATAATCAACAATAAATAATTTACGTTCTTACCTGCACAAAACAGCGACTACCCGTTGAAATATTGTTTTAATTTATATTTTATTTTATACACTTAAATAGTACTTTACCTCGAATCGCCCCTCGATTATTATCAAATAATTAATAATATACCGATGGCACAATGAGACAAACAAATACTTAAGAAAACGGGAAATTTTTTGAAAAATAGAAAATTTATTTTCAAATAGATAGAACAGAAAGTGAATCACGCATATTCTTGCACTCTCGTGCGTTTCGCGGGCGGTGAAGATTCAAATACATCCTCTTCCTCTTCATCATCATTTTTGGTGGCATATAAAGACTGTAACGCCCCCATTAATTTTTCATCAAGGTGATCGACGGGATTTTTCTCTTCATCGACGTTGCACAATTCATTGTCATTGATTATTATTTTGGGCTGATTAGACTACGTTTCATCTGTGCAGTTCTCACAGATTACCATGCACTCCGACCCTGCTTTTCATCATCCACATGATCTGCTACAGCCTGCATTTCTGCATTTGCATGAGACATATTCCAGAAGACTGGCGGCTGGTCCATTTGTGACATTGTCGACGCGATTGCTTCAAGACCCTTTTCTATTTTTCAATAAATTTCCCGTTTTCTTATTTCTTTGCTTCTTTATGCCATCAGTATATTATTAATTATTTGATAATAATCGAGGGGCGATTCGAGGTAAATTACTATTTAATTGTATAAAATAAAATATAAATTAAAACAATATTTCAACGGGTAGTCGCTGTTTTGTGCAGGTAAGAAGGCAAATTATTTATTGCTGATTATGTCACTAGCATGCATATTTTTTACATATTTATTGAATTTTCATTATTATCCTATGCATACTTTGTTTTTATTAACGTTGCACCCGGTAGTTGCGTTGAACGTGGACGTGAACGCGAACATTTAACGCCTTATACAGGGTGAATCACGTAAAGTGTCGCACAGTGAATTCTGAGGTAGATGAGGCCGTTACAAACAAAAGTTGCAAATATACATTAGGGATAATGTCAATAGTTTACGAGATATAAATATTTAAAGTTGGTCCAATCAGAGCGCGTCGAGAAGCGTTGAAGCCGCCCACCCCCACCCTGGCCGTAGATATAGCATAGATTAGGGCGTTACATTTAGATTTGCAAAATTCAGTGCAGTCAATTTTATTGATTGTATTATTACGCAGTCAATTTTTATTCGCGGTCATTGGTTGCTCTGAATTTTGCCCAGCATACCAATAAGCGTTGAAGCTGCCCACCTCCACCCTCACCCTAGCCGTAGATATAGCATAGATTAGGGCGTTACATTTGGGTTTGCAAAATTCAGAGCAGTCAATTAGATTGCTTGTATTTTTCCACAGTCATTTTTTTTTCTCGGGCATTGACTGCTCTGAATTTAGGCGGGGAGTGGGTGACGTCAACGTTTGTCGGTACGTTGTATTGGGCAAAATTCAGAGCAGCCAATGTCCGAAACAAAAATTACTGCGGAAAAATACAAGCAATCTAATTGACTGCTCTGACTTTTGCAAACCCAAATGTAACGCTCTAATCTATGCTATATCTACGGCTAGGGTGGGGGTGGGCGGCTTCAACGCTTCTCGGCGCGCTCTGATTGGATTGATTTAAAAAATGTATTGTAACGGATCTTGTGGTAGCAAGAATAAATACACGATACCGCCCCCTCTCCCTCGCTGAGGAATCGTCGCGCCCCCCACTCCTGGACATGATCGGTTTAAGAAGCGACGGTTACCGAGAGTCTCTAATTTAGTCGAAATCTCGAAGAGAGACAAATCACACGGCTAATCAGATCGAGTCTCAATATAGCCGATACCGATTAAAATCGTATTATCGAGATGTCAAAATCGCTCGCCATCATACGACTGGAGACCTGAAGGCTCAAGTTAACCGTTACGTCCACGGACTCGAACATCCATCGCTCGATCACCGATCTATAAAACCGACGACAAACTCCACCCTGCTCAGGCATCGTCGGAGCTTCATTCTCAAGGACGGTTCGTCGCATCCTGTATCATCATCAGTATCAAGACAACCGAAGGTCGATGAGTCGCACCAGAAGAGGACCAAGATATCATTCGGGAGAGAAGAATTAAAACTCGTGACCGAACATTCACGGAAATACACGAAGCTGTAAATAAAAATCTGTCAAATAACGACATCAGACTTTCTACATTAATATTAGACGATACGATCCTTACAGTATATCTCGTAAATTATTAACAATATCCCTAATGTTTATTTGCAACTTTTGTTTGTAATGGCTTCATCTACCTCAGAATTCGCTGTGCGACACATTATGTTATTCACCCTGTATAACTTCGAAAATATTAATTTTAGAAAAAAAAGTTTAAAGCAAATGTTATAGAAAATTTGTCACTTTAAAAGTTTGATTATTAGCAGTTTATTGTTTAAACAATTATTAAAGGAGATATCAGTCAATAAAAAAGAAAAAGTCACAAAATAAACAGTAATAGGCATATAAGTCGTAAACGATATAAGACCGAAACGGTTGTTTCGCAAAATGGTGGCACATGCGCGCCGCCATTTTTGGGGATTTCGGTGTATTTATAATTAGTACGTCATACTGAACCTATGGAGAAAAAATTTTCTTAGTTATCGTCCGATGCATTATGATCAAGAGTAACGGGCTCCCTATTTGCCTGTGCTATATATTATTTCCATAATTAAGATAGCAAATATTGTAATTGTAGAAAAAGAAATTTCTGAAATTGTTTTCTCCGAAATTTAACTAATTGCTCGAGCCAATTTAAAAAATAACATCGGACGGAACGAGGGGCCTTAAAATGCCGTAGGTCACATACGGTTGATTTAACATGAAACGCGCCACGCACGATATGCGAGCGAGCGAGGGACGAGGGTTCGATCAGTCACACGTACATATAGAGTTTGTACCGCCTACCTACACGAGAATTTTTGCCCCTGTGTGTGGGAGGGGGATACGAATTATTGTAGCATCAAGAATCATCGAGTAACGCTCGAATAAGTTTTCATCGGGTGTACACGTGCACACTATTTTCACTTATTATACGTACGGATTTTACCGCTCGACGAATTTCAGCCATTTCGCGGACATACAGAGTAGCTGCGAACAATGCATTTCAATATATAATGTTCGTCGTGCCCGTCGTAGCCCAAAGGAATTTACCCACGTTCGTGTATCGTCATTGGGGCAGTTTCGACCGACAATGCAATCAGAGACCAGGAAACCGATGTTTCCCACTGAACGATTTTGCCAAAATGATCGCCATTGAAACTTTTCTCGGTCCCTACTCGACCATTCTCGTCCTCTCGACGAATCGTCGCGCCATCTGTTCATTCAACGGCTAACTTGCCGAACTCTACGTCACACCTATGTACGTACGTTTTCGGTCTCCTTGGTTGCAGAAATTGCGGAAAATACAGCGTCCGGTGATTGTCATTCCAATGAAATTCCAATTTACTGCAGTCTTGATTATTAATGCAATTATGTATCGAACGTATCTCGGGAATTTAATCGAAGCAATGCGAGAACAGAAAATTCTGATGACAATAGAGGATCGGTTGGGGGCTTTTATATGTAATCCATCGACAATATAAATATGTACATTAATATAGTATAGAAAATATAAACAAAGGTATAGGAAAAAAATAGATATTCCTAAATATTTGACCGTCAAATTTCCTCGAGGAATAAAACAGGTTGATTTGTATTTTTTTGCATTCTCAGAGAAAATTTTAACGGAAGCAAATGTGTAATCGTAGGATGAACATAAAAAGTTTCTTTTTTTCCAAATCTTTTAAAAAATGTTTATGCTCCTGTATTTATTTTTCACGTAGGTAGGTACCTGAAAATGATTTCTATAAACATATTGGAAAATTTTGTAATTATATCGATATAAAAAGAAATGGTGAGAATGAAAAAGATATTTATAATATTCCGAGTTATTACAAATTGAAGGACCAATCGATTTATAAATTAGCCGGAGACCGAGAGCACGGTAACGGATACGTATATACATATGTATAGTAATAACCAAGGCGACGGAATTTAATATTGGCAGTCTCGTTTGGAATCCTCGGGTCGCGGATTTGCAGTATCGGGCGCGGGGTTAGCGAAAGAGCCGTTGCACTTGGACTTGGTGAGCTCGCCCCCGGAGGTCGGTCAAGGCGGCTCTCCAGATCGATAACCTGGCAACGCGAAACGGATAACGCTCCCGTCGCTGTTACACGTTACTATAGCCACACTACGTTTATACCTATAACGCCTCTATACTCTATATACCTATATGTAGGTAGCTCTCGCACTGTTGCTACTGGTCGCTGACCTCTCTCCCGTGAGTTATCGAGACTCGGTCCGAGCTTCGCTACAATGCTATATGGTACACTGTAGGTACTAGGCACTGTGATCCAGCATTGCGTACATAAATCTATAGTTCTTATATAATTATGCACCAATAGCTCGTAGCTGTCAAAATATTGCGTCATTCAATTGTTCGGGCCACGAGTGATCCAAAACTGTTGCAATCAAGATTGATCGGTGTAATCTTCGCTCATGAAGCTTCCTAGACCCGCGATAAAAAGATAATTGCAGGATCGCCTATCGATACTATCTGTATTCATAGAATTAAGCTTATGGAGATTTGTATGATTAAGCCCAATGGAATTGCGTTAATAATAGTTGGGACTATTAACAGATAATTGACAGATCGAAGATAGAGGAATAATTATGAAAGCTTAATTTTTCTAAATGACAATTGATAACAATAATATTGACATGAACCAACAATAATGAGATATTCAGATTGACAGACAAGATTGTCCGGACAACGTTTGAAGGAATCGGTATTAACGGCATGAAGGCTCGCGGAATGAAAATTGCCAGACAAGAAATTACCAACCTCATTTTCATATTTGAAAAATTCACAGTACGAACATTGAGAGACTCAGCATTAACAAAAGGGACGTTAATCGACTTTAGTTTAACATTACATAATAGGATAAAATCGGAATTTTCCGTGACAGTATTCGAAGGACGAGTCTGTTAATACTTTCGTTCCATCAACATTGACAGTTGTACGTTGCTTCGCAATAAAATACAAAATCGATTAGAAACCCGCATCGTTTCGAACGGGTGGAATATTTCGTGGGAAAAAATGTTTTGAAATTCTTCGATTATATATACATATGTATTAGAAACCGTGTCGAATCGTGTGTACACAGATCAAATGTATATTGCACGTCGGAGGAGAGTCGGTTAACAGTGTGCATGTTCGAGCACCCGTGAGATTAACAAAGTCTGGTGCTGAGTTGCGTAATTCCTCGGGACTCCTTCCCCGAATGTAAACGCAAAATTTATTTGCACGACGGTGTCTCGCTCCCTCTCTCTCTCTCTCTCTCTCTCTCTCTCTCTCTCTCTCTCTCTCTCTCTCTCTCTCTCTCTCTCTCTCTCTCTCTCTCTTTCGACCACGAGAGCCCCGGGGAACCGCAGCAACCATCGTCACGCAATGGTCTCTCCTTCATTTCTGTCTGTCTGTTTGTATGTCTCTCTCTCTCTCTCTCTCTCTCTCTCTCTCTCTCTCTCTCTCTCTCTCTCTCTTCTCTCTCTTTCTCTGTCTACCTCTCGGTGTTTTCATATGCCTCTTGCGCTATCTTTATCTCTGATTTCTCGCAGACTGGACGGGGAGTGTGCGTCCTAGCGAAATCTCTCCAAGAGACATGGGAAGCCTACGAGATATAGGCGTTAACGCAGCAGATATACCAGGTCCGTGGTAACACGAGATGAAGATCCGAGACCCAGACTCTTATATGCATATATTTGTATACATCGCACTGTCTTGCTGCGTCGAATTCAACATTGTCCGTCTTCTGTCACGTTTTCTCATTTATTCTCCTTAGCAGCATATAATAAGTAATATTATCGTCGAGGTACGACGTATCGCTGCCGGCTGCAATTTTCGCTCGTACTTGACAATGTTTTTTAACCTCTTCACGGACACTAACACATTTTATACAACGAATTAAATGTAATAAAACCATTAATTAAAACATTCTTCTCCGCGTTAAAAATTTCTTTTCTGTAAAGATTAATCGCGAAATTCATTGGAATAATAATACATACTATAGTTTAGTTTTGTAGCTTTGTCGCAATGTACGTGAATATTCTAACGGAATAACTAATGTTTATTATTATTTTGTTTACTACATTAGAAAAGAAGAAAGGCATGAATGCTTTAATTGAGATAACATTATTAAAAGGATCATTACTCGTGGTTTTTGTCCGAATTCTTGAATATATAAATTTTAATTTTAAGTTCAATACATTTTCCGCGCATTTTCATTCAAGGATTTCATAATTACAGTACCGTGCGGAAAGTTTCCGGACAAAAGTTGAAAACAGTGCCGGCACGGTTTTTTATGCCATTTCGCCGGTAGTTGGCCTAAGCCAATTTAACCAACACCATTTTAAAGAGCAGAGATTTCCCTTCATTTTGGCTTTTTTTAAAAAAAATTTACGATTTTTTTTACAATTGGTATCTAGTTTTGAAAACGACAATTGTTGGTCGTTTTTTTCGTCTTTTGCAAGTGGACCCCGTTTACAGTAAAAAAATTTTAACGAATTTCTTTCACAATGTTCACAAAGGGGGAAGTCTAAGCTTCAAGTTCATTTTTTAGAAAATTGTCTACGAGTTTTATTTTCAAAGATATGTCGTTTTTTGAGAAAAAATAGACAATTTGAAAATTGCTCCATAGGACGAAAACGATGAGGTTTACAACAAAATCTCAAGATGGCAAAAAGTTGTATTACTTCTTGCTGAGCTTAGGAGAATTTTTTCAGATTTTTTTTCTGAAATTTCTTTTCCAACTATTTCCGGTCAGTTGGATTGATCTGAATACCATGAAAATAATAAAATTAAATTTTTTACTTACATCGAAGAAACTCCGTCGCCGAAGAAACCTCCGAAGAGACTAAACTTTAATATGTAAGTAAAAAATTTAATTCTATTATTTTCAGAGTATTCAGATCAATCGAGCTGACCGGAAATAGGTGAAAAAAAAAATTTCGAAAAAAAAATCTGAAAAAATTCTCCTAAACTCAGCAAGAAGTAATACAACTTTTTACCATCTTGAGATTTTGTTGTAAACCTCATTGTTTTCGTCCTATGGAGCAATTTTTAAATTGTCCATTTTTTCTCAAAAATCTTTGAAAAAAAAAAAAAAAATCGTAGACAATTTTCTAAAAAATGAACTTGAAGCTTAGACTTCCCCCTTTATGAGCATGATGAAAGAAATTCGTTAAAAAAAATTTACTGTAAACGGGGTCCACTTGCAAAACACGAAAAAAATGACCAAAAATTGTCGTTTTCAAAACTAGATACCAATTGTAAAAAAAAACGTACATTTAAAAAAAAAAAAAAAAAAGCCAAAATGAAGGTAAATTTCTGCTCTTTAAAATGGCGTTAGCTAAATTGGCCTGGGCCAACTACCGGCGAAATGGCATAAAAAACCGTGCCGGCACTGTTTTCAACTTTTGTCCGGAAACTTTCCGCCGGTAGTGTATGTATTATCGAAACTGCGAAGGTGAGTCGTAGAACAGTAAAGATGATTCGGAATGATGAATGACGGGTCGTTCATCGGATTAATTGCAAGCATCTCCGATAAGAATCAATTTCTGACAATGAGTGTAGTTCGCACCGGGCGAGCGGTAGTAAGTACCTAAGTGATAGTTTGTCGAACGATTTTTCTTTTGGTAATGGCATGGATAATTAGATGTATCGCGTGGACGACTTTGAAAGGGTGACGTCACTGCAGATGACTCAAAACATACAGAGTGTCATCATAGCGATATCGAGGTCATTGGAAGCTGATATTCAAGGTTTTTTACCGGGAGTTGTCGATAAAACACAACCATTGCGCGAGCACACTTTTTGTCAAAATCATACCTGCCGCGTACAATTGTCGATCGATGGTAAATGAACTTTGGCTAAATATATCGTGATACCTTTGAACGATATTGTATCTCACCGGACTTGGAATCCGTCGTGCATAGAGTTCTGCTGCTTCGCCGGTCGATAATTCAGCGATCTCTCCACCGAATGTTTAATATTTTATTTGGGTTCGAAGAAGTGCCGCGTGGCGTCACAGGCAAATAAGACGACGATAAACTCTTCTTTCTTTCCTTTCAAATTTGGCGATTGAAAATTTATTTAACATAATATAAAACTCTTCCATTTAATAATATATAAATGTTTAGCGATAGTTGGACAAATATTAATTAAGTTTTTCCAAGAGTGGCAATACCCATTTTGAAAATTCGCACCGTATGAAGAGAATTTATTGTCGATAAATTATTTTTCGAAAATAATATTTAGTTTAGTAATTTTTAACATTGATCGCAAAAGCTATTTTATGAGTACTCGGAGTTGACGATTTTTGCTTGCTGGTAGAGGAAACTTTATAAGTTAGTAAAAATGAAACGAAATGTAAATGGCAAACTTTAATTTCTTCACTCCTAATTTCCAACGGTCATATTATCATATAATTATCCAAACAATTCCAAATTCCACAATATTTCAACAATTCCCTAAATATTTACCATCATAAAATATAGGGAACAATGTTACATCGCGATCATATTTTTTATCACAAAAAGAAAACCTACCGAAATTTCCAGTTTTCACTTCAGGCAACTTTTAAAGATTTAAAGATTAATTACCAGGGTGATACAAGATACAACAAATAACACGAATCAACATAAAAAGTGTTTTTGTACAAAATTCCCGGCATCTCTTATCGAGATGAGACGAGAGGAGTGAGCGCTCACGGCTACGGTAGCAAGTTTCCGGTTACGACATTATTATGCGGGTCTCGTTGTATCCGCATCCGCGAGAGCGAAAGACGCTCAACGTGACGGCAAGAAGTAATATGTCCTCGCTCTACCCATTGATTGAACTTGCTTTGTTCCGTAAGTTGATCCTGTATTTGGCTTTTCTCACTCATATCAGTTCTTTACGGCCGGCCTGAAACTTCTTCCAACTGACCGAACTAATCGATGTGCACTCTTTGAAAAGTAATTAAAAAATCAATCCATCGTTTAATCGATCATCTCATGGTAATACAAATTGATGAATTATCAAAATTGCACATACAATTAACGTAAAACATTTGCCAATTAATATATACTTATCGATAGATAAAAATAATAATAAACAATTGTTTGAATAATATACAGGGCTAATTTCGTAAGGTGTAACAGGCTTCGTTCCAAGGTAGATGGGATCATTTCAAACAAAAGTTGCAAATATACATTCGGGATATTGTTAATAGTTTACGAGATATAAATTTTTAAGCACAGGAGCATTTTTAAGTAGCCAATGATCGAGAAAAAAAATGACTGCGGAAAAATATAATCAATAAAATTGACTGCTCTGAATTTTGCAAACCCAAATGTAACGCCCTAATCTATGCTATATCTACGGCTAGGGTGGGGGTGGGCGGCTTCGACGCTTCTTGGCGCGATCTGATTGGACCAATTTAAAAAATGTATATCTCGTAAACTATTAACAATATCCCTAATGTATATTGGCAACTTTTGTTTGTAATGATCTCATCTACCTTGGAATGAAGCCTGTTACACCTTACGAAATTCACCCTGTATGTATATATATTGATTAAATGTAATTTGATACTTAAAGAAAATGAAAAAATAGATACGATATTTTTTTACCGAGCTTCGCAGCATCCTCGTGCGCATGAAAATTATTATTTCTTCGAAAATAATGTATTTACTCGACTTGTCGAATTAACGCGATGTACGATCACGCGGAATTCGATGATTAACTCGACCGCGAGAGTTTGTTGCGGAGCGAGTGGCTCGTATTTCTCGGCGACGCCACACAGCCACGGGTGAAGATTATCGAAGATTCCAGTGTTCTCTTCATTCGAATATAAAAGAGGAAGAGAGTGTGTGTGTGTGTGTGTGTGTGTGTGAGAGAGAGAGAGAGAGAGAGAGAGAGAGAGAGAGAGAGAGAGAGAGAGAGATGTGAACGAGAATACTGTTCGCGTGCCAACACTTCGTTAGATCCAATTTGCACGCCGAGCACACAATGGGTCCATTCACAAGCGGAACTCACCCTCCACCACCCCCTGTTTTTATTACCACGGTTTAATTTTTTCTTCATTCTTTGCACTCGTTCAACCATACAACGTTTAAACATAAATATTCAACCTTAACAATTAATAATTTTTAATTTGTATAATTTTTCAAACCCTAACTGAAATAAGATAATAATGTATTATGAGGGATGATTTTTAAACGAATTAGATAAAAGAATTCGTTAGTCGATTAATTTGTTTACGAATAAATTGATTATATATGGAACCGGCATGGCAGTCCATCGAAAAAATTCATTGTTACTTCCGTGTCTTACCTTATAATTTTCAGCTAGGTGTTTTTAGACTCACTTTTTTGGTTCGTGTAGATTTTTAATTTACTACACTCATATTTTTACAATTTTCTTCACGTGTAGAACATAAGGGCCATTCGCCAACAGAACTCGACCCCATCTCCCATGTGCTTCATTATGACGATGTTTTGAGTATTCTTACCGCTATTCTCTATGTTCTTTCAGTCACTCAAAAGCAATTTTCTTTACAATTAAATTTCTACGTTTCATCATTTATTTATTTGATAACTTTTGGTTTACTAACGTTTCGATTGAATTTTTTGAAATTTCTTAATTAATCCCTCAATGTGGGTATGGGTATGTGTAATTAATTCTTTTTCATCCCTTAATTTTCTAAATCACAAATTGTTGTAATTTACTACTTTATAACCTAAAAATATTTGTCTTCCGTTTGATAAATGTTTTGTTCGTTTGTTGAATGGCCACGGATCTCGTTATTGGAAGTGTGCGGGAGAGTCAGGCACAGCGCGTGCTCTCGGCCGGATGCACATTCAAGTACATGTCATATACATAGTTTTATATAGAGATGCTTTAACCTCTCGCCACGTTCTCTTGGTCGAATAGCCGTAGAATATGAAGCTCTGGTAGCTATAGACGATAGTAGATGGCTCCGCTATTACTCGTCAAGATGTGGAACTTTGGAAACTCGAGCGGTCTCGTAGAAGAAAGGAAAAGAAAAAGAAAAAGAAAAAGAAAACGTACCGCGAGAGAAAGAGCCTCGAGGGTTTTTCGGTGCACACACTTGCCTGTGTCTTGGCTGGGTGGACAGCTGCATAATTTTTGGCCGCAGCCGAGACCCAGCCACTATACCACGCATATATGTATGTATGTATGTATGTGTGTGTGTGTGTGTGTGTGTGTGTGTGTGTGTGTGTGTGTGTGTGTGTGTGTGTGTGTGTGTGTGTGTGTGTGTGTGTGTGTGTGTGTGTGTGCGTGTGCGTGTGCGTGTGCGTGTGCGTGTGCGTGTGTGCGTGTGCGTGTGCGTGTGCGTGTGTGTGTGCGTGCGTGCGTGCGTGCGTGCGTGCGTGCGTGCGTGCGTATCTGTATATTCGTTCCCGTTATATAGGGGAGACTGGGTACGGTTGTAACAGGGTACGGTTGTAACAACTCAAATATCTTCGAAAGTATGCACGGTAGATTAAAGATGCAAAGAGCAAAAATACGCGGATTCTAATTCCGGACATGATTCCCAGTGTTACGACATGCTTCGAGCCCGGAATACGCTTCCATATAGGTCTATTGTGTATCTTCGAGCAAAAGTAACCAATTTTCAAACATTTCATTTCGATATATCTTCTAATTGATATCATTTATCATATTCAATATTTGCATACATAAATCTTGTATTATAGAGATTATAAAACACTAGCTGCCATTTTTGTAAGTTATTTTGTCTCATCACTGTGTATCGTTTTATTGCAAAAAGTGAGGTGGGTACGGTTGTAACGATTTTCATGGGTACGGTTGAAACACTACAAATATTCGCGAAAGACAAAAGACACACGTCTTTCAAGCCTCGACACGCATATAAGACTAGACTTTCCGCAGAACTAACGCACGCAGAGAGATCTATTTCATTTATTCGATTAAAAGTAAGTATTTTTGATCAGAACTTTTGTTTAGAAGCGTACAAGCGGAGTCGACCTGGAGAAAAATGAGTGCAATGTCAAGGAGATTATCGACTGTGGTCTCACGTAGGCTGCACCGATGGTAGTCGCTATTACATATTCAATAATTGCGACGAATATGATTAAATTGTCTTGAAAATTCTAATTAAAATTTTTTATTGTTTTTTTTATCAAGCGTGATGTCTTTATGTTAAGTTACCTTAATTTGTTTTTACTTTTAATTGTTTAAAGACGTTTATTTCAATGTTTATTTCATTAAAGTTGTTGACTGATTATGTGACCATAAGAATATAACTTAAATAATAATAAAAGGTCCCATACAAGAGTAAACAAATTGGAAAATACATTAATACGGGTTTTTCATTTTAAAAAAGTGATAAAAGGGATGCATTGTGTGTGATTTTAATGTGTTACAACTGACCCCCGTCGCTGTTACAACCGCCCCTGGTATGGGTACGGTTGTAACAGTGGCACATGTTTTATAAAACAATTTTTATTTCATATTCTTAAAGGGATGGGCACCTAATCGTGGTCTCTATTTGAAGGCAGATATTCAGCCTTTAATATAAAAAATTTTATTTGCACATTTATACCATAATTGCCAGGTTATGGACGATCAACGCAAAATTGTTACAACCGTACCCAGTCTCCCCTATACATCGGTGAAACAGCCCTCGTAAAGCGATACCCATTGCACTTCCGCGTGAAGATAAAGAGTAACCGAGATGTTTGTCTCCATCAGATTCACGAAGCTTTCATGGACTCTATCCGACTTAATCGGGTTTCTCAACATTATCCGGAAAAAAAAAACTTTTTATGTTTCGAAAACATAATTGCCAAAAAATTGCTCTCAGTTCTTTGAGATATTCGTTGATCGATATTTTCGATCGATTATATATAGAAATGTAAATTCAAATTATCGCCTTCCAAATAATTGCTGCTAATTATAGGTACCGATAATAAAAATGATGGATTAATATCATTAAATGTTACGAATAAGCAATTAATCGTTAAATATATTCAACGACTTGTAATTGCAATTACGATCCACGATTAATTATGAAATAATTTATGGCAAAATAAATTAATTATGAAACAACGAGATTTATAATGATTCTATCGATAATAAACTAATTATGGTTAATTCGCTAATTTTGTATCACAGTCGAGAATGCGCTTGCGTTTTTGTTTGGTCATGCCAAATGCTCGAAACCATTCGAGTCGTCCACCACACGAGTATCGTGTCGACACAATATTTTCCTCCCTATCTTCCACGAGATAAGTGTCGGAGACAAGGGTATCGGGAACCGAGATGCTATACAATACGTATCGTAGGATCAAGCCACGCGTCCTCCCTACTTACCATCTGTTGCTTCACGCCCTGTTCCAAAATGATCCTCCGGACACGTATGATATGTACGAAACTTTGGTCGTTCTCCTTTTCTAGATATTTTTCATGCCCAGGGACGATGCCCAGTACTAATTCTCGCTTTATATATTTTTCTCTCTCGGATTTCGTATCTCGCCACACGTCCAGTTTTATATTTAGCCTATCGCCTTTTAGAAACGTTGCACCTGTCCAAAGCTTTCATAAGGCTATCTTCATTATTATTAACAAGCGACACGTTCATTTCCATTTTTGTTACACCGCATCTACTGTTGTAAGCACGGCGGTTATAGTTAAAATTAGGCCATTTGGACCATTTTCATTCGAATAACACGATGTTTTATTCTTCTTCACAAAGAGTTGGAAACCCGTCGATTATATTCAATGATCGATAAGTCATTTTGTTTGTTTTTTTGTTGTTGTATTTTTGCCAAGCTAAGTGGTGCCGGTGTGATAATTTCTTCGTCTCGCGTGACCTCGACAATCTCAGGCACGTGGCGCTCAAAAGCCTCCGTCGTCTTCTTAATTTCGGGCAAAAACGAAGAGCCTTCGAGAACGATTCGTTCTCGTTCATCCTAAGTATACCTATATGTATAGTTGGTGCTCGCGCGAAAAAGGACCGAGCAACCCTATTCGAGCAGAAAGCGCGCGCAGCTGCCCTTCTGGTCCTGGTCTCTGCAACAGTGGCCAGGGCCAACAAGTTGCGCGCACGTGTTCTTGAGGCAAAGAGAGGCAGGTGGTTGCCGAGTCGTTAAGCAATCGTCGGAGACTCCCCCTCGCACCGAAAATCTGAGATTTGTACAGCATTCAGTATTCCGGGCCATATTCTCGGCCCGGAAGAATTTTCAAGAAATTCAAAAAATCAAATCGATGCGACGAGAAATTGGTGTAAATGACAAAAGTTCGATAGGAAAATAAAATCACGAAGAAAGGATGGTGGAACATTTATTTTTCTTCCAACGGAGAAGAATAAGTATAAATATAAATATTTTTTAATAAAACTTCTTGGTAACAAAATGATTCGGGTAAAATGTAAAATGTTAATAATAAAAGGACAAAGTGACGAGCAAAAAGCTTCTCTTTGAGAAACAAATTAGTTCGATAAATATTAAAATCAATTTGATTACAATTAAGTGAAAATTGAAGGATTATTCGATCGAAGATAAACGTTTAGGATTATTTGGAATTTTCATTCGATACGTACGATTTTTTTCCAAACTCCGAGATTTCATCGAGATTCCTGAAAACAATTGTATTTGACTAATGTAGGTATAAGGTAAAATTAACACTTTTGATCATTCCTGTGCATCGATGCAACGAGATTGTGTTTTGTCAAATTTTATTCGCGCAATTACAATACATATCGTTCAACAAAAATTCGCTTATGCAATTAAATATTGTTTAAATAAATGGGATTATTCGATCGAAATATTCGTACTTATAGGCCGAAAAGAAAAACAAATATAGGTTATTTGTTCCGATCGTATCGGGCATCGAGCGTGTGATTTTTCTTGCCTTTTTGTGCCAAGACGTCGAACGAAGACGGAACTATAGGTATGAGTCGAGTAGAGCAGGTGATGGCTCGGTCGAACGTGCTGACCGGTTTCGATGAGCGAGAGCCCCGTCGAATATCCTCGAGTTTACCGCCGGTTAATAATCCGTAATGAGGATGCAGTGGAGGGAATAAAGAAAGATAACCGCGAAGAGCGGGCGATGAGAGGAGGAGAAGGTAGGCGCGAGGGAGAAAAAAAATGAGATTGCGTCTGTGTCGAGAGAATCGGACGATAAATCTCGCGCCCGAAATACTCTACACGAAATTGCGATACGGTCGTCGCGAGATGTACGACGATGGACGGGACCGGGACAGCGCCACCGGTCTCGGGCAGGTGCACCACGATCTCTGCCTTCTACGATGTTTTTTATTAGGCGTCTATATCTATGTAGGTGTGACGTGTGACGAAATCGAATCGATTCGATCGCCGGCTCCTCTCTTCCCATATTCGTCCATATTTTATTTATCTGTCGATTCGATCGATATTATAATAACACCAAAATAAACTTTTCGATCGAATCGAACTCTTAATTAATGAGGGCTCTTTTTCGTGTTTATAGCGATAAAAAGATTTTGATATTTTTATGTTTGCTTAGCAACTATGTAAGATGCCATTTTGGCTAGGGGAATTCGTTCGTACATTTTAATGTTGTCGAGCCAAAAAAAAAACGTTTGTGTCACCGGTTGGCCGAACGTATTTCTTCAAGGTTATCCCAAGGTGGTCATATCGCGGTAAAGATCCAACCAAGAGTGCAGCAGTAACATTTTGAACTGTTAAGAAGAAAATGAGTTGCTTGATTGGCATTTGAAAAAATTCGACAATTACGATTTGTTGTACCTGCTCGTTTGATCGAAATACAAATTTCACATGATAAATAGAAATTCCTAAGCTGTATTCGAACATAGAAAATCGGTTTTTATAATTTGATTACAAACAGTAAAATGATGCCGCCTCGTCTATTGGTGCCTGCCACCCAAATTTCACGAATCTCTCAAATACGTAAACTAGGAATAATGAAAAAAAAAAAAAAAATGAAGAAAAATGAAACAAGTAAAATACTGAAAAATTCGGATGCGATGAAATTCGAGCGCGTTGGAAGGAAGGGTGATCGAGGGATAAAAGCAAGAATCATGCTACGGATTGTCCTTGAGTCCGCGTCCACCCCTTCTTGTCTACGGGAACATAACCTTCAAAATACGAGTATATACATACTCATACGTATATGCAACGTACTTGCACGAAAAAAAGGAGAAACGATCGTGAAGGTTCGAACCTCAGAGACGTATTTCGAGTCACTCCGCCGAGAGGGGGCCAACTCACAGAATGCAACATTGAAACGAGTGCATGTATATATGTATATACGTACGGCGTAGTTATACGTACAGGTATATTACTCCCGTATGTTTTCGTTTCTTTCTTTTCTTTCTTTTCCACGGACAAATCAGATCTACGGAGCAATCTCTCTCTCTCTCTCTCTCTCTCTCTCTCTCTCTCTCTCTCTCTCTCTCTCTCTCTCTCTCGCGCGCGCGCGCTCTCTCTCTCTCGCTCTTTCTCGCTCTTTCTCCCTCTCTCGTATGCTCCTTGAGAGTAAACGAGTATACAGAACCAACGGAGAAGCGGCAACAGTTGGCGATGAGGAAACATCTGCTCGGTCGTTCGCGCGAGAGCATGCGCACCTCGGTTCCAGGTAAAAATTCGCGGTGCAGCGATTCTCAAGTACGATGATTATGTAAAAAAAAAAATATTTTAATCGTACAATTTAACTATGTACGATGAATGTGCTTGGCAGATTTTGGATCAATACCTGTCCTGTCGGAATTATAGGTCTAGGGCGAATTTGATTAGTCGTGACTCATGCAGAAACTTTTATTCCAATTCCGATAGGAAGAAACATACGATAAGAGAAGTGGAAAATCTTATAACGAAAATTGCGAATAGACTCGGATTTTCCAAAACGACTCTACATATTCGCAATTTTGGGTTATAAGTTTTTTCGTTATAAGACGGACACTAAAAAATATCCAAAACTTGAGAAAATAAAGAAAAAAAGTTTTTGAAACTGTGTGTGTCCGTTTGTCGTGGAATGGGGCATATATAATATAATATATATGGGGCATTCCACGACAAATGGACAAGCTTCAAAAACTTTTTTTCTTTATTTTCTCAAGTTTTGAATATTGTTTAGTGCCCATCGGAAAGTTCTTCGTAGGAAATATAGAGATTTTTTTCATTACCCGTTCAAGGGATATCGAATTTTCAAAAAATCACTCTTTTTCGGCCTTCTTGCTCATAACTTGTTAAATAGTAGGCCAAATTTAATATTTTTTGCATATTTTCGTTTTTCAATGTACTTAAACAACAACAACAACAACAACAACAACAAAAAGAAAACAAGGTAGATTATTTGAGGTGTTTTTGAATGTGCATGATTTTTAAGCTTTAAATTTACCTACATTTTTTTCTTTAAAGTGAGTGCATATATTTATTATTTTGAAAATTTTGTTATTTTAAACTTGTATGAATTTAACAAACAAACAAGCCTCGGTAGATCCTGGGCTGCCCATAATAACTATTTTTTTTCGATTTTCGAAAACTAGAAAACAAAATTTGTTTTTTGTTGATAATTATTAAAACCGTTTTTTATAACAATATAATCTTTTTTCAATTTTTATGAATACATTTTTATACTTTTGTGTTGTTAACGGGCGTCTAAAATTAATAATAAGTCATTGTAAGTATGTTTATAAATAATGAGTAGTAACAAAAGTTTTTATTTAGTTGGATATTATTTAAAAAATGTATGTTATATATGTATATGATGATTATTTGAAGTAGAATACACTTTAGCTCGTATGTGTTCGGTATCGAACGGAATAACTGATTGTGAGTAAAATTTGTGTGTCCCTCTGTGATTGATTTATCCTATACATATAACGTAAGTCAATCATGACGGGACTCAAAAACTTCACTCATTGTCAGCTAAAACATCACTTGTTTCGTATAAATATGTTTACGTTCAGTAATCCCGTTCGGATGTTTGAAAAAACTTCATTAAATCGATGATTATATTAAAAACATTGAAGTAATTACCTACATTAATCCATTGACGAATCAATCGTATTCGAATATCATTTATTACGAAACAATGTATGTGTTGGAAAAATCGGATTCTTATTGGAACGAATCATTTCCTTCACCACCATATTTGCAACCATCCGAGTTTCTAGATAAGTGCCTCGATGTGATACGATGGATCATCCCAAATGCGTTTTCGATCAATCGAAACCCAAAATTAAATGAACAAACAGCAGCAAACAACACGAAATATCGATTTCAATTATGAAAATGTGTCGTAACAATATTCCCATAACCCATTGAGTAATTCAAATTTCATGATACGTCCCTTCCGATCTCAATTAACAATCATACAAATTTTCTTTTCAATCATCTTTTCTTAAAATAGGTATTTCAATGTTGTTAAAAAATATATCTTCGGTAGCTACGACTTCAATGACTGAAACAATTTTTTGTTATTAGTCACGAGATCGAACCTAATAATTAATAATAATGTAAGCACACAACACATAGAAAATAAAATGATACTCTCTTAAAAAAAAGAAGTAGGTACCTAATGCTTAGAAAATTATTGTAATTCAACACAGATATCCCAAGTTACAATTTTGTTTATTTTACTTTCAACGCCGGCACATACTCGTAGGTCATGTATCCAACCTTTCCATTTTATACACTGGATCATAGTTGGCATAATCATGATTCTTTTGTTTTTCTTCAATGTCTCATCTGTATTTCTTCTTTTTATACATACCTACTCTTATTTATTATTCCTTTCTCTATTTTGACTTTTTTCATATCTAGTACAGGCTTCTTCCTTTTATAGACGTTTTCCTTAGCTTCTTTTTCATTTTTGTAAGGCTCTGTCATGATTATTGCCTGATAAAACGTTGAGTAAATTATTAAACAACAATTTTCTTAATACCTAAGTCGTATCGGTACGAGTAAGGAATCGTGCACAGGTACGACTTAAGCAACGGGATCTTCTAATTGTAAGTTTCAAACTAATATTATTGACATAACACGTGAAAAACTTGTACCGTTTGATTGTGTCAAAACGGTCACCCGATAAGTATTACAAATAGAATATGTTAACGAAGAAAAAAGTTAAAGATCACATTACTGCCAGAAAAAGCTTACAAAATGAGTAAACAAAATTTAATGAATACGCACCGCTTAAAAAGCTTACATACTTTTTAAT
Source organism: Netelia fuscicornis (assembly GCA_946811545.1). Classification (NCBI taxonomy): domain Eukaryota; kingdom Metazoa; phylum Arthropoda; class Insecta; order Hymenoptera; family Ichneumonidae; genus Netelia; species Netelia fuscicornis. Next base: position 26,885,914 of record OX328016.1, read on the forward strand.
TATCTTTGCCTCACGAAGCCCGCCACCGGTCATCCACTTGCGCTTACGTTTGCTCACTCGGCCAAATAGTTCATGTCGATGACACCAGATAGCATAATATGTAATTATTGGGCGAGATATTGCAACCTTACCCTATATATTTTTTTTGCTATATGGTTCATGTTTGGAAAAATGATCTCGGAAAAAAAAATCGGTAATAAGTCATCATCTTTACAGTAATTTACTATAAAAAACGTATATATTTTCTTAATTACAAAAATACAGTTATTTTTAATATCCAACGATCATAACTAATTAATAATAATAACCACAAGCAATTAATATGAATTACTTGCAAACGAAACTTGTAAAAATTAATATCTAGAAATGAAAAACAAAACGTTTTGTGTCTGAAAAAGTAAACTCTTTTCGAAAAAGCATAATTATTTTGTAAGGGAAAAGATGGCCAATAACAAGTTTAAGTTTTAAATAAGACTCTGATAAAATATCGCAGTAATTTATTCTGAGATCACTCTGACACGATCGTACGCGCGAGCTTGGTGGCTATATTTCTTCCAACTGATCTGTGACTCGTTGACCTGTCTCTTATATACCTGCTGTCATCGAACGTTCTGGAACGTTCGATGCCTACGCCTTATAATTTCTTCGAGAACGTTCAAATATCAGATATCCTATAAAGATAGCATTGGCCAATTTAAAAATAGTTACAATACGAAACATCGCTTTTATCAATTTCCTCTGCGTCGACACATATCTTTTGCACAAATGCGAGTCCGACGAACTCTGTTCACAGTCGACGTGCGAAATAAATATATAAGACCGAATAGATTGATGAACGTGGCACACGCGGGGCAAGGTTGACTAATCGGCTTCAATTGCCAACCAGAGCGCGTCGTACGACTCTTGCAATGCAAACTCGTCGTACATATGTATACATATTATTATTATTATATATACCTATATAAGTACACAGAATTGGCGAGGGGGTAGGACATACTCGCAGTGCATGACTCAGTCAAAAATTATACTCGTCTTATCCGACGAAAGGGCCGCGAGCCCTCGTTACGTTTACGCCGCGATAAACTCATATAGAACAGATATCTATGTATAAATGCTCACACATACGCATAGGTTATATATGTAACAGCAACGATAAGCGTACAGGAGCGCCGGGCTCTTTCTCATGCAAATTCATCGGGTCACCTGAACTTTCTGTTAGTCACACTCGCGGCTCTCAACTAGCTACTTGGCTCGTCGGGTGCGTTTTAGTACACCTTCATTCTGCTTAAGCTCAATTGTTAAAGCAACATTCGTAAATAAACAAAAATCAATACATAATGAGAATGATAAATTATATTTCGTAAAAATGTGTTTTTTTTTTTTTTTTTTTTTTGGAAGGATCAATATAGTATGCTCGAATTACGTAAATTTATAACGCGAGGTAATTTTTGTATTTCACTCGCTCATAACAGAGCCCATATACGTAGATACGTATATAATAATATACGTAACGTACGAGCATCGCGTAATTGCAAAAAATAGTTGTATGTGTAACGCGAAGGACGTCAGCATTAGCAAAAGATCCTTGCCGCGTAGAGAGAAAGAGAGAGAGAGACTCGTTCGCGGATACTTTAGAAAGTCCCATTCGCATCGAGCATTAGTACCTATGCTTGGCGTAAATCGAAATTATCGAGAAGAAAATGCACAAGGAGACTGCGGCAAATAGTAACAACAACAAAAAAAAAAAGAATAATATCTAATTAGAAAAATATATATAAAATCGAAATATATTTTTAGATTTAATATCGTGAAAGTGTCTTAACGCAATTGCGTCTATTTCTTGTACAGCGATAAATAAGCGTGACCGAAAAGTGGGGAAAATGGCTGAAAGCAATTTTAATTCGAGACCGTGAATTATATATACATAGAGGATGGAAAATTTTTCTCGCGCGTACGACTCTCGTGTATCTCCGTTTTATATCTTGTCGCGAAGGCCTTCGAGTATGAACAATCAGAACGGATTGAACCGGGTCGCGCGGATACTGAAATAAAGCTCGCTTATGAAACATCCTACATCCATATCTTCCGGTCCGATGTACCTACCGTGAATTAATTAATTATCTAATTAATTACTCGTCAACGTTGAAAGAACATAAATTGAATTGCCGCAAGGAATGCATGCATTAACCCGTTGTTACGAAAGAAAAAAAAACTTGAATGCACGAACTAGATCGCCCCTCTCACCATTGTCCTTCATCGCTTGAGAATTATCTGAATAAATAAATAAATAAATAATTGACGGGGTGGTACGAGTTGTATTTACAAAGTATTCAAAGAAAAGTTCATAGGGATATAAAAAGTCTTCTTTGTAGACAGGAAGAAATACTAAAAAATTGTGTTGCACTTAACAGAACATATATTTTTTTTATTATGTCGGGTATACAATTTTCCAAGAATTTGTATAGGTTTTATACAGTTTTCATGAGAATAATTGAATAATTTATCAGAGGATAAAGATGATTGAACAAAAATTACATTGTGCATCATAATATCTTTGTATATTAACTACATTTACCCAAATTTGTATTTATTCTTGACAATTATAAAAAATCATTAACAGTAACCGTGAAATGTAATTCAGATAAAGAAATTCGCATTTTTGCGAATACATTCGAGCAGGGTTACTCTACCAATTGTTGAACCGAATTGTCAAAGATTCAAAATCACACTATAAGAATAGAGTTATATTTTATAAAACACTAGCGGTACTCGGCATGCGTTGCAACGCCGTTTTGGTGTCATAATTTATTTGGCACACAATATTTTTTGTCTTTTTGTCCGCATATGCGGAGTATAGACTTTCCAAATATAATCTATACTCTAGACATTTTTAGCGATTATCCCCGTGCTTCGTTGATGGACATTAGAAATGCAAGTCGCACTGGAAACTGCAAACGTTTGAGATCGAATGGTATATATTTTGGTATCATTGGGATACGTGACACCAGTACATCGTCTTGACCTTCAAGTTTTCTATTTTAAATTGTAGTTTCGCTGATATTGTTCATCATATTTTTCCTTGGAAGCCCAGTACCGTTGCAAAGTCGTGGTGGATTGATGTTTCGTAAACGTATGATAGGCACGACCATTTTCAATGTTACAACGTGCGGCGCTATGCCTGGTAAATTAAACGAATTCAGGAATTCAGTTGGATAATTAACGAACTTGTTCTTGATTTTATAGTAGTTTCTCATGATATTCTCTTTTGAATTGTGACATTTTGTTATACTTGACATTGGTGTTTTTGCTGATAATATAACACGTTCCCTTAACCACATATGTTTTTTGTAGTTATGTGCAATATTTTCAAAAACTTTGTTAACTAATTCGTCTGTTATTGCTGTTATTTTAAGAAAATTTGTACGTCGTCGAACGTACTCTAACTGTTTCCGGTCTTGGTTCTCGTTGCTCGTCCCTTTCTGAAGCTCGTAATGTATTTTTCATTTGTGACTGACGTGTATATCTTCCAATCGTTTCCCGATTTAATATCACGATTAAGGAAATTTCTCTGGTCAGCGAATTAAAAAACATATATTGATTAAAAAATCAGAATATAGTTATCAGTATCTATAAAGTCATGTTCTTCAAATTTGAAGACTCGAAGATACCTTGTTCGCGCGACATAAACAAAAACATATTTTTCCTAAATTATTGTAACACGTACCTTTATGGGTTTCAGTAGTTTTCCCGTCTACGCACATTCAATTCACAACCATTGGCAAACAGTTTTTGACAAAAATTGCAGAATTAATAAAACAATATCTAAAGAACACTTGTAGAGCTTCATAAAATCGATTAAGTACTCATGAGATCCATAATAAATTGATTTGTCTCGAATAATAGTAATTTTTGCGAGGTTAAGCATTCGCGACATGCTGAATTGACTCGTGGCAAACATGCTGAATTGACTACGCTTGTCACACAAATTTTTCATTTGACTTACTCGATACCAGATAAACCTCCTTAATTTGACATTCGCTGTCAAATTAATTATGCAATCGATATGTGCAATATCGAGTAGATCGAGTCGTTAAAACAAATGCGTGTCTTTTATTTCGCATGTCACTTTGGTAGTATACTTTCACAGCTGTCAAATAAACTGTATATATAGATATACATAAATGTTATTTTTGTTTTGCCCCGTACGCGTTTATTTTGGCAATTAAAATTATTCTACTAACGCAGAAACCTTCTCGGGAGTGCGGACTACAATTTACCAAATTTTCATCGCAATCGGATGAATGGTATAGGAGCTTACTCGTGACACACAGACAAACAAACATTCTTCCATTTTTATATATAAGAGAAGAAGAAGAAGAAGAAGATAAGAAAGAAAAGAAAAGAAAAGATAAGATTTTTGCTCAGTCCACTTAGTCTCCGATGTAATTAATCTTTCAAGTAATTCTCCATTAAAATAATCAAAGGAGCAAATTTCGTTAGAGATAAAGGCCGGCTTGAGTCAAGTCAGAGAAACAAAATTTAACGTTTCGTCGCCAAGAAAAAAGATCACGGAGAGATCCTTAGTACTTACGTAGTAGTTTTGCCGAATGAAAACGCGAATCGAAGCAAGTATAAAATTTCGTCAAAAATAGGACGTATCACCAAAAAAAATGAGCAGAGTCGCTTTAATTATGAACTATCTATTTCTTCGCTCGGTGCGTCGATCATAATCACGATGAAAATATCGGTGACCGGAACTAACTAACGTGTGCATAAACCCGGATCGTTAACAACTCGTTGCCCATTCATTGCGTCTTAATATCAATCGAGGTATTAGAGATGTACGTACAGCATAGTCTTTCGTTGGGTATTCGGTTATTAAACGCAAACGGTGTCTCTTACCCGCGTCTTCGATGTCGAAGAGAAGAAACCCCGGCGGAAGAGTATCACGATGTTCTCGATGCTTTTGAGAGACACTGCGTATCTGTGCCGGGAGAGAGACAAGCGAGCCACGCGACCGGGTCGTCCGGTCGGCCAGTTCTCCACACCGCGGCTGCTGCCGGGTGTGTTGTTGAAAATCAACGTGGTGGGGTTCCTTCGACCGCTATAACCGTGGAGGCTTATGCCTTCAGTCGACTCTCGGCACTCACTGCGTCGAGTCTGAGATTTCGTTTATGCAATTCAAAGATTTCATAGATTATAATAAAAGATACGAGAGATTGCGGGAGATGCTTGCGGGTCTATCGATCGCGTTCGATTCTACCTTCGAACCGATTGTTTCGTCATTACTTCCGGATAGCAAAGGATCATCTAGGCCATTTTATCGATAGTAATCCAGTTGACCAATACCATAACCCAACGGTCGGGACGCGCCAGTGTTTTTGGCGCCGAGCACTTGAAAATAAAAACAAAATCATACGTCCGACGATCCAGAGTAAATTCGGGAATGAAAGTTCACGGTGTTGCCTCGCGAGGGTCTTGAACGAGATAGCTTCGGGTCGAAGGTCTGTGGAACACGTTTGACGGACCCAGGAGGGGCAGGAAGGAAGGAACGGTCCAGCGAGCAACTGCGGTGATTGTTGTTGCCGTGGTGCAGTGAACGGAGGTTGCTTGGGGTCAGAGGTCACCGAGAGGTCACTGTCGTGATGCCAGCGGTCGAAGAGGTCGTTGTTGCGGTCGTTGGATACCAGCGAGAGAATAACACGGATTTCCGAAAGTGAATTATACATCAGTCCGCGCGTCAAGAATTGAAAATTGCGAAGCTCGATTGAACGACTGGTAATCCGATATCCTGATCGGTTGGCCAAACAATTTAGCAAACCCGTCGAAGAACGGTCGAGCAGTGATATTTTGGCGATAATTTCTGGGTACGTGACCAATTATCGAAAACGTTCAAGGAGAAGGAGCGATGGAAATATAGCCTAATTGGAAATTATAATAACCCTTGATGGCAAATGAGTACACGTGTGGACCCGGGCGTCTAATCTAGTGATCATCGATCGAAGAAGAATCCCTTTGGCATACTTTCCGACGCTCTTTTCTTGGCGAAAAGAAGTACAACGACGACTCGTAAGAAAGATAAGTCGAGGTTGCGCGTATGAAAGAGATTCCGAAGAAAGAGTCAAAAGGGAAGGTGCCGAAAGGAGGCGGAACAAGGAAGACGGTGTAATTCCACTGCAAGAAACAGGGCAAATAAAGATAGCCATATATATCCGGATAGAAGCGAGTATTTTGCGAAGGAACGCCGCGCCGAGTGAGAGGGAGATTGGAGCGAAGGTCCGTGTACCCAACAACGGGGGAACTAAGCAGATGCAGGAATCCCGTACTGGCGCCAAGGCTCGCAGTAAGCGGCATAAAGAAGCCGAGAAACCAGAAGACGGAGGTGGAAAGAAACGCGAGGTTGTGAGATAAGGAGCGCATATAAAAATTCATGTTGGTTATTTGCACCGTGACAGCGTTATAACTCTGAAACTGTGCAACATAATTCGACACGTGGTGGGCCCGGTCGCATAGCTCCTCCATTCACACGGTGTTTTTCCTTCGCGATCTTAAAGGCTTTTCAATGCGTCAGCGTATATGTGCCGGAGATTCTAAACTGTGTCTCTCGAACCAGATCGAGTATTTTTAGGACACAACCGAGACTCTTCGTTTTCATTGCTCGACGTTCCTTTTCCTCTTCCTCGATTTTTCTTCGTCACGACGAAGAAACGCACAGCTGCAACGATTCAACCGTTTGACTGTGTTTTTGAGTATTATAGAGGAAAGGAAGACGGACAGCAGGCGAAACGACTGCGAAGATTACCGATCGAGAGCATTCATCACTGAGCGAGCTTCTAGGCTCTTCTTCGATTCTAGTCGATTCTATGCCTGATCTCTGACGCGGAGATGACCCGGTACAACGAATAAATTGGGTGATAATTCTGATCAAGGGCCGAGTTGGACCTCGTAAAAATAGCATTGGGTGAACGGTGGGGAAAGCTCGGAAGTGTCCGGGTGTCGATTGGAAAAGAAAATAGAGGAACGATGCTGTGCGGTTCATTCAAAAAGAAGAGAAGGCATCCTGGTGACGAGTATCGCCTGGTCAGATCGAACGTCCTACCCAGAGTGTTCTCGTGCAAGGAGAGTCATCAGATCGTAACGAGGGCCAGACCAAAGTCTTCGTCGTCGATGGTCGCAGCTCGATCGTCGCTCGTGAAAGATCTTCTGCAAACGGTAAGTTATGCCTTTTGGCAATCTTGGTACATTGTGCCCCGTTGCGTAAGAACATTCGGAACGACATATTGCGCTGCTCATAATGCTGGCAAACAGATCATGTCGGAGCTTGCGAGGCTGTCTGATGAAAAGAAAGAATCTTTTACCTACGTTCTGAAAAGTAGAGTGCTTGGCTTCCAAGTCAAACAAACGGAAGAGCTTTTTCGAGTTGGCACGGTCAAGTTGGAACGACGATAAAACTGTTATTTTCTACCGTTGGTTCACGTTATTTACGGTTATTTGGATCGTTATTGGAATACAAGTTGCTTTAGTCTGGATGACACGGAAACATATTGCGTGGGGGAGCTTGCTGTTCATCATCGTAAAGAAGCGACAAAAAAATGAGGTCGACAGAAATTGTCGAAAAGCTAAAGATTTCTTCGTTGCATCCGATGTTTCTATTATGCGGATGGGCCAGATCGGTAAATCGGCAGATCGGCGACCTCATCTATATACCCTAATTTTGTAACTAACGTGGACAGTCGTAGACCGAATACCGCGTGAGTTTCCAGCGAAAGTTATATAACGGTTTTATCGACAGACTGTTATGACCTAACCCTAAATATTTGAACGCCAGTAATAAATCATATTCCAAAGTGAACAAGAGCAGCCTTAAAATTTATAATTATATGAAAAGTGAAGCCGGAAGTGAGCACGTTGAAGTCAGCCAAATGGTTAAACTTTAACGATTCCTAAAATCAGAAATTCAAATGAAAGGAAATCGATCGCCATGTGACATTCGACCAAAGGTTACAATCCATTCCTTTCCCTCGTTCTCGACGTTCAGCTCTTTTCTCCCTCCGACGATTCTCGTGATCGTTGTCGTCGCTGCTGTTGTCTTGTTCTTGGCGTACGTTTCTTCGAACGTGCGGCCCAAGCCTCGCGGCTCTCTCGTTCCACTCCCGTTCTTTCTCGCCGACTCCTCTATCTCGTCGTTGTCCCGCGGAGACTCGCGGGTCTTTTTGCTCTTGTTCTTGTCGTTCTAAATCTGGCGTCGGAGGCGCCCACCGGTCGCGGCACGAAGCTTTGGCTCGGTCGCGCACAACGAGACAACACGACAAGACATATAGAAAGAGGGAGAGGGTAGACCGGTGTGCCTGAGGCGGTGGTGGCGCAGCGCTCGTCGCGGCCACGAGGTGAACCACACGAGAGACGCGAAAGTACACAGCGCGCGATTCGCTTCGTCTATACAGATATATCATACGTGGTGCAGAAGCAGCGCTGTAGCACGGCTAACCGCACGAGCTTCGCCTTATAAGGTCTCGTCCTTTTCGGGAGGATGTGCCGCGTCTTCAGCCACGACGTCGTCGTCGTCCTGCTCCTCCTCGTAGTAGCAACCACTAAAACCACCTCCTTTGTTTCAACTTGACTCGAATTTATTTTTGCTCCGCGTTTACCATGTCCACGAAGCCTTAGTGCGCCAAATTTTCATGCATTCGTTGTTCGTGGTTCGCATCCCGGAAATTACTATACCAAAACGGCGTCGCTCGATCTTCGAACCAAGACCAAATCCATTAAGATTATATACGCAAAAGTCCTATTTTACTTGAAAATTGTCGGTATTAAGAAGAAAGAAATTTGAAATTTTAACTATGAAGCTGAGATTTAGATGCACTGAAACTTCCAAGTTACATCAAGTTTTATTGTAAATGCATCCGTTGTAGACATTTTTCAAAACGAAGAAACTGAATTAAGATAAGTGTGATAACAAGGAGCTGCACAAGAGGACACTAATACAATATCGACTAATGCTGAAAGGGAAACGGTGACGTCAAAACTGAAGAAAAATAAAACGAAGGGGTAAAAGATCATACGCGTGATAAAAAAAAAAAGAGTTATGGCGAGGGAAAAAAGTGATTCTAGTAACGAGACCAATTTGGTACTCTCGAATCATCGTTCGGCAGTAGAACGGGTTGGAAGTGGTGTCTTTAACTTTGGTATTGCCAATAGTATAGATATACGAATCGAATGGTGGCCGGTAAAATATCTCCAAGAACTGAGAGACCCGTCGGCTGGAGAGTTAAGAAAGTTTGGGAAAAGGGGAGAGAACGATAGAGAAGCAGAGGAGATGAAGAAAAACAAGAAGACGAGGAAAATCGAGCAAAAGTCCAGCTCAGCGAAGAAGACAAAAAACGAGCTTCACAAGGGATATCTAGCGGTTGGTAGAGTGAAAGGAAGACTGGAACGAGAATGAAGATTAAAAGAGAAAAATGAGAGGAGAACGGAGAGTACAGGCCTCCCTCCTCCCTCACTGCCTCTTTCCCGTAGCAATTTGTGTACCCTGGCTTTGTTCGCTTCCCTCTTACTTCTCGTTTTCCTTTTTCGGTCATTCATTTCTTTTTCTTTTTTCTTCGTTTTTTTTACCCCCTCGTCGCGAGCGTCTCACCTCTCGGCGCGATTCGCTCGCGGCTCACCACACCGCGAATATCTCCGCGCATTCCTGCGTCCCTCCGGTATAAGAATTCCGACCGAATGGCTGGTGGCCCGCAAACGTCTCCGGAGGATCCCACGTGTGGTTGCGGGGCACGGTCAAGACGACATTTTCACACGATTTTCAACCGATGTGCAATAATTAGTATATTTTATATTTTTTTTTTACTTTAGTATATACATTTTATTCGGTCGCTCATGAGTTATTTGATTGACTCGTTGAGAAGTGAGTTTAATATCAATTTTCTTAAAATAGTGCACTACACCTTTTTTAAGTTGCTCATGTAATGAGTAAATATATGTAATATATATAAACCCCTAAATCATATTTCGAAAGTTTCAGGTCTATTTACTCAAATACGAGTTATACTTTTGAATTGTCGCATATTTAGATAGAAATTAATGAAAGTTTTCTCGAAGGGGGCCAACGTATTCGATAAAAAAATCTTTAAAATCTCTTTTTTAATATTTTTTCCACGACGACTCGGGTTTTTTTTTTCTTTTTTTATCTAAATAGCTTATATAAGGGACTGTTTTGGTTGCCGCTTATTGGCGATAATTAGGAGGCATATAGCCTCTCGAGTGTGAAGTTGGCGCCATGAGATGCCAGAATTGGAATCATCAGAATTATCCTCCCCCCTCCATTCTCTCTCCCTTTGTGTCTCCCTCTAGTTGTAGCATGGCTGATACTGTGGCTGCACACGAAGCGAAACCATATATATGTTTTACGGAGTAAATCGTCGTGCAACGCTCTCTTGGCCCGCCTGCCTCTCTGTTAACCGACCGCGTGTGATTGAAACGAATTGCCTCTCGCTCAGTGGCGAGAAACGAAATTGCAAAAGCGACCGAGCTCGCACTTTCGATCCCAATTTTAAAACATTCATATATACATGTATATAGTAATGTATATGACACGCTACTGTTCGAGATAACGATCTCGGCACTTTCGTCCAATGAAATATCTCGCGCGTATGCTCGAGACTGTTACCGCGCGCGGCGCGCTCTCTGTTGCATCTTCGCGCTCACGTGCGTGGCGGCTAACGCAACGCCACCGCGCGGGAATTCTTCGAACCTTCGGGGTCAGACTACGCAATTCCGTGCACTCGACCGAGCGACTAACCCGATTAAAAAAAAAAAAAAAAAAAACAAACCGAGTTTTTCGATGTATTAACAACTATATATGAAGTTTTCTCAGCTTTAGTAGCTTTCAGACGATCGTTAGGAGAATTACGCGATGGACGCGTGCTATTATTGGCTAGATGGACGCGTCAGCGAAAATTCTTCCGGAAAGGAATTCACGGAGAACAAAGAAAATTAACGAGTACAATTGAAATTTATGCGTATCGTCGCTTCTGACTTTTACGAACATTACGATCCGACGTTTTCAGATGAAAAAGCAAAAACACAGTTTTTGGAGAATTTTAAGTTTTTCAAAAGATTCGCGAACTTGGCGAACAGCGGCCAAGAAATAAATCGATACAAGATCGTTAATATAAAATTTCGATTTATGCAATTTTAATGCAATTTCATGAAATAAAATGGCAAGAATAATTTCATAAAATGGCATAAAATTATCATATTTTAAGATATAATTTGTTCCATTCGTATATGATATCGTATGTAAGCGCGATGTAGTATCTTATGGTTAAAATTTGTCTTCGATGTTTGACCGCCCACGAGATAGAGGAGCATTGACCATAAAATGGACAGTCGTGAGATCGCTCCGCTGTAGGTATTTGCCGTAGGTATTACCTACCTCCTTGAGAGTCGAGACCTCAGACCTCTTGTATGCGGAGCCTGTATGTACGTGCTGCCGCAGTGAGAGCGCGAGCTCGCAAGTCACTTCGCATACCGTACCGTTCTCCTGGCATACGTACATATATACGCTTACATACCCTTATACCTATATATAAATGTATACACACACACACACACACACGCGCGCGCGCGCGCACGCACGCACGCACGCACAGCATATGTGTACGTGTGTATATACCTGTAGATGAAAGTGTACGTGAAGCATGCCGGCTCGGTCTTTGCCATGTCCGAGATGCAAATCACCGCTCGATGAACTCTCGGCTTGGTCGGCCAGGGTGCAGCGTATACCTATCCAGTCTTCGTACAAAGAGCTTCGAGACGCAAACGTGAAAAGGTTTTCGAGGTAGAGAGTATATATATATATATATATTATGGAAGATGATAACAATAATTTTCGAGTGACAACGCCGATGCAAATATACTTCCTCTTTCGTGCGTCACATTCTGTCAACGGACGCTCCAACTTTCCGCGAAGAATTTTTACATTTACTTTTACAATTATACGTTGTAGGTGATGTTTAATTAATGCAATATTTTATGCGCAATTAGAAATATCTTTTTATTACAACAGGTAGGACAAAGTACAATCTGTTGGCGAAAAACGGAACAGGATATATAGATATATCTATCATAGTTTATATGAGATATTGTAGTAAGAATCTACATACTTAAAATCAGCCGAACTAATTCCAATCAAATATTAGCTGATTATCGCACGATTCTCACTATTCGTTAGGGGTACCGCAAAAATTGGATTTGTAATGTCGTTTTTATACAACGATTCAAATACAAGATAAAATAAACGGGTATGAACGCTTAAAAAAAAAAAAAAAAAAAAAAAAAAGAACCCCTTCTTCCTGCTTGTAGCTAGGTATTATACAATTGGAAGCAGAGAGCACTTGTTATGGGATTAAGAGATCCGGAGCATCGAACTAATTCAGATCTAGTTAGACTTTATCGTGAGTATCGGAGATTCGGATGTGCTGATTATTAATGGCACTAGAAGTTATAGATAGATAAACGGGGGTGTAGTACGGTTTCACGACTACGCACCCTCGCTAGACATTATACGCACGGCCTCTTTCGTTTTAGCCACTCCGTGACTTTGCCATGGCCGTGATATTGGACGCGCCGGTAGGTACTTTTGTCGTGTCGCGATTAAAGTTCTTTTGTAAATTCAGTCAGTCCGTGATTTTGACCACTCTGTAAGTATAGTTATTCCGTCACTGTGGCCAATCCTCGGCTTTAACCAACTCGTGACGTTAGTCATTCCGTGATTTCAGTCGTTTCATAACTGGGACTACTGCATAGCTTTAGTCACTCAATGCTTATAGCCACTTCGTGTCTTAGTCAGTGGCCTCGTGTCTTTAATTGTCTCATGACTTCGGACACTCCGTCATTTTAGCCTTTCCCGAGTTTCGCACTCCTCGGCGATAGTGAAAATCATTTAATTGCATACAGAGAAATATTTGATTACGTACGCTGTATGATTGAGAGGCGATATTACCCGACGATATCCAGAATTGAACTGACCATTTGGTGATACAAGGGGCTATGTTTCCCAACTTTTTCTTTTGTCGTATGTCGCGCATAACTACCTGAAATTGCTGTTAAAGCTCATGGAACTTTTCTATCGGAGTGTACAGCCAGAAGCGCGAACGTTGGATAAAACTTTCATCGGGAGTCGTAGAAAAAGCTTTCTCGGCTCATCTAATAGAAATTAAACGATACAACGAACTTTTTATTCGGTACCTACCTAGGTACAACATAGTATGTAGCTACAACTTTCTGTCTTTTATTCAAAGTAGCCCGGGGCATGGAGTCTTAACTTGATTCGGAGGTAGGGTTCAACACATCGCATCGGTATAACTTCGAGGCCACTGAAAGGGTTGATGAGAATAAAAAGTTTACACTACTTGGACAGGTAGGTGCATAGGTACTTTGTAGTTAACGCCTCGATCCAATTCAGTATCTCACAAAGGTAAATATTTGCACGAATCTACGTACGCATATGTACGCATATACCTGATGTGTATTTGTTAATAAGGAACCCTAAAACTGCATCATCGAGTCGTTCCACAAAGCGAAGGGTCAACTCTCCTTGCGCTGTTTCTTGCTTCCTAGTTATTTTTCTTGACCCTCTTTTATTCTCAAAACGACGGACATTTTATTTTTAACGCTGCAATTCAACTCTGAAACATTCTGGTGTGCGTGTGGAGAAGACAGAAGAAAATTAATGATCCAAGATTTGTCGTTCTTGCGTGCTAATTGAAAATGGATTCGGTCCATTATTTGCTTTGATCGAAAAATATTTTCTATGTAAATTCTAGATTTTATAATTAATTCAATGCAATATAGGTATACATATCATTTGTCCTTATGATATATATTTCGTCGTGTTAGAATTAGTGTCAGAGATTGAATATTTATCGGAACAGTAATTTACAGGTAATCTTATTCACAGAGCAGACACACAATCACAATCTCCCTGTCCCTTACCCTGCCTTTCTACCCTGCCTTTCCCGCTGTCTCGTCTTCCATCTTTTTTTATCACTTGTAAGTTGTCGATATCGCACCAAGGGAACTGGTTTTTCCAGAGGGATTCGCGTTCGGCACTCGAGCGCGTAGTACACGTAGATGCAGATGGGACAGAGAAGGAGAAAGAGATGCGTTGGAGAATCATAAGGAAGAGTTCCGTAACGCGTTTCGTGCAAACGTTTCGCGATAACCGGCTCCTTGTATAACAGCATCCAAGCTGGTTAGGTAAATGGACCGATATCTGTTTGTTACATAGTCTTATAGTTACATATATTTCTATGGTTCTATGGCGTGTAACTCGTTCTCGGTCAAATGGACTACTTTTTCTCCAACTTCCCAAGTGTTTTTAGAATTTTGCTTGAAACTTTTTTATAGCCCCATTTTCGAATTACTGGAATTCGATTTTTTGGAAAATCTTTTTTTCTTCTTTCAAACGTTTTCCTGGTAATGACACCGAGAGTCCTCGGACTCGAACTTTCTTAATGTTCTATTTTTGTGGCATAAAATCTGACGTGAAACTTATACGTATAAAGTTGACAAATTTTTTATCGGATAGCGCTCGTTTGGTAATACCAAAAATGACTTGTTTATAAATATGAAGAAAAAAAATTGAGCTTAGCAATGGATGAATACAAACTTTGACTCCAAGTCGCCAAATTGCCAAATGTATGTAGCTAGAAAATGTCGAAATAAGAGAAATTTTTCTAAAATTTGGATATAACGCGGCAAGTTTCACTGACACTGAGACCAGCCTATACATATTTATTCGTGCGCATATATCTATGTATGCTCATCCGTATGCGTACACTTTTACGAGTATATTTATTTCGGAGTCGAGTGTATTGGCGGGATCGCCTTTGCATCGTGTACACGATATAGTGATATCTACATAATTAGGTAATATTCTCGCAGTATCGTAAGCGTAAAAGTGAGGCTCGTGTGGCTGCGGTCGTTTGGATTTACAGTGTCGGTGAAAACGGCTACAGTATTAGTTAGTAGGTACGCGTAATTGAGATATCTCGATATTTTACATTTTTCGAGATACCTAACATAACATTTTATACTTTCATTTAACTATTTGTTTTTACGAGGCTCCGAATATTTAATTTATATACCTATCATAAAAGTGGCGTCGAATTATTATTAATCCATTTCGGTTAATAATTTAGCCATTTATAACTCGGCAAATTTTCCGAAAATATTTTCGCAATATTTGTCTTTTTTTTATCTTCTTGTATCCAATATTGTAATTTTTATTAATTCTCTCACTTACCTATATATTTTATTATACTTTATTACATTAAAATCTCGCAAATTGAATGAAAAAATTTGGAGAACGATTAAGCCCTCGGAAATAAAGGTCTAGAATTTGGTCGATTACCTCTTGTTAAATATTCACACGTCACACTTACGTCTGCGGTTGAAACGTTATTATTATTAATAATATAGGTATTATTGCATTTATCATTATTATTTTTATAAAATATATAGGTACGGTCGGACGTTTTAGGTACCTATTGTTTTGGATATACGTGGGCCGATCCAAAAGCTTGCAGACGTTCGAACATCTAGAAATAAACTAGGAGGTAATAAATGACTAATATTCCTTTCGAAAAATATGAATCTAGGTGTATTTCGAAAGATAGAACGCCGCGAATACGTTGCGCAAATAAGTATTCGTTTCAGCGAGCGAGTGGCAATTTCTTCGCGATACCAATTCTCTTTTCGTCGTAGTTACCGCGAAAGAATTTTACGATCGCGAAAATGGGGTTGAGCCGTTGCCGACGGTCGGGAGAATATAATGACGGGAGCATTTCGAGAGGATGGGAGACGCCTGCTCGAGGAATATCTCGTGGCGTAACCGCGCCGTTTGGACGATATGGTCGCTTGATTTTTTTCCCTTTTTTTTTACGAGGGCAAGTTCTCGACGAAAGAGACGCTGTCCGAGCTCGTCGCGACGTTTATTGCACCGTTGCCCGGTATACTATAGGTACACGCTCGGTGCGTCAACGACACATATGTTTAATGTATATACGTACCAAAGTTACGAATTATTTTTCTTCTATTTTTTTACTTCTTCGAAATCTATTTGCCAGTTATAAATCGTTCTTACACAATTGGATTGGACAATATTGTTACGGAAATTATTTTTTCCTTATTTTCACGTTCTGTTTAATTAATTATTTGTTATTACGTATCTGCTCTCCTAAAAAAATGGTTATTGCAGGCAAACGAAAAATTGATTCTTCATTTCCCTCAAAAGGAAAGAATTTTTGTCGATTTATCAAATATCGAATTTTTCATACCAGTAAACTGGAACAGATGCATAATTGGTTTTCTACGTTCATTCGACTCTGTAACTTGTAGTGAAGAATTGACTTAGAATCTCATGGTTTTTACGATAATTATTGTATACATTTTTTTTAACATGTAAATTACCCTACTATTGTGTTATTCGATCAAAAGTTTCGACGTGTACCTAAAGAATTTGTATAGTAAATTTCAGTATTCCCGTATTAATTAAGAATTAACTAATACGCATCGATTAATTATTGATTATCTATACGTTTCGAAAGCATGAACATAATTCTGGTGTATTTTTTAAGCTCCAAAGTAATACGAGATACCGTTCTTTTGTTTAGTCGAGGTTGCACGAATTCTCGTCCGTAGTAAAACGTACATACATATAGACAATGAATAAAAAATATTTAAAAAAAAAAAAAAAAAAAAAAGGAAACGTAGTCCGTTGCGATAGGTATCGATCCTGTGTAGGTACTGTCGGATATTATAAGCGCGAGAATTGTCCGTTCTGGAAACTCCGTTCTCCGTCACAATCCCTCCTATACGTCTCCCGCAGGTAACTTCTATTTGCATATCCTAAAGTATTCCAGATTACCCCGTCGAATACTCTTAATTGGTAGAACAGTGAGGATGCAAAGCGGCCTCGTGAACTGGCGCCTGACCATTGAATGCGCGGTTATCGATACATTCGGCTTTAAGAGTCCGATCGACTCGCCGAGGCCAGTGAACATGCATGAACATGGATGGCATCGCAATATCACGATTACCACCATTTCAAGAAAATACTTGCGAATCCACCGGTTTTTCTTTTCTTTTTTTGTAACCATTTTATTTATAATAAATTAATTGTATTTCAAATTAGTCCGAAAAATGATAAATTGGTTCGATTTTTAATAATAGTTATTTACAATTGTTCATCATGAAACTATGTTCTCTCTTCGTATGTTAAGAAAACACTATTTAGTGTTTTAATTTTATTGTGTCATTGTCTAATATCGAAAAATCTTGGCTTGGCCAAAAAGAAATTACGTTTCTAAGCAACTTATAGGTATAGAAAAAAAAACCCCAATTACTTGTTGGTCAACATAATACAATGGATTGTATATCGAAAAACAATAGCGATTATTCTTTTTTTTTTTTATACCGAATCCTAACTTGTCCCATTTGTAATTAGAAAGAAACTACGATGGGAATCGTATTCGATTACAGTGAAAAATTGCTAATTGTAATGCTAAATTTGATTTTCATTGATTGTAAAAGAAGGCTAAAGCTGTTAAAGCCCGAATCGTTTTTGGAATTACCACACGTGTCTGCAGCAGCGAGAGAGGATACGTTTCGTTTAATTGGAGTGTCCGTGGCCCAAATTATAGACAAAATACTACTACAACAGAGGGATTAACGATTCCAAGTTGGCAAATTTGTGCGTCAAGCAAACTGCGCTCAACCCATGTGCTTGCATATGTCGAGCGTGTACTCGCGTTTGTACAATAGGATCATCTGGATTGGATTTAATCGCGTACACAATCAACGAGGATGATCGGGCTGCAATCAGCGAGGCTGACAAAATACGAGACAAGGGTCGTCGGCAAATGCTCGTGCCAATACGACCTATAGCCGCATATTTACGGTAAGAATAGGTAAATAACGCGAAACAAATATATGTTCGTTGATTCAATAGAAATAAAATGTTGGGAAGAAAAGGGACAAAAAAATTAGTGCACGTCATTCGGAGTAGAAACGAGGTGCGCTCAAGTGCTCACGACACTCGACACCATGACGCACCGTTACACGTAACCCTCGTTCCGAGCGCCCAAAATTCACTCATCTCCATTATTATGTGTGCGTATATACAATGTATACTCGTATATATAGCTAAAAGGACATATAATTGGTCCGAATATATTTTATTAATATAAAATATAATTTATCAACATCGAGTGGAATTATCTAATATTATTTCTTTTATTCATATTTAAATATTGGCCGTTGGTCATATTTAACAGAATTCATTACTTTATTCGTGTCTTGAAACAATTTCAATGTAAAAGAAAAAATTCACTTTTTTAAAGAAATTTTTCCTAAGACATAAAAGTATGAGCTCCGATGATGATTCCGAAAGTTATTGTTGCACATAATCTTTGACTCGATGATTGAAGAATAAAACTTTTTTCTTTACATTATCATCAATATTTTTTCGTTTAAATTCTTACGATGGTCAGTGGCTCGGACCACCCTTTCGCGTTACCATAACGGTGTCGTTTCGTAAACATTCAAAGAAAGATCAATTGCGACAAGTGGTAGTTACATTGCACGCTGTAGCATACATTAGGGCTATAGTTATCGTCGGACGTGATATCGCGTGCCGATATAATGTAGGTATGGTCACACGGCAGTCGCAATGTTTCGTAACAAAACACGGTCTCTCTGTCTGTCTGTCTGTCTATCTCTCTCTCTCTCTCTCTCTCTCTCTCTCTCTCTCTCTCTCTCTCTCTCTCTCTCTCTCTCGCTCTCTCTCTCTCTCTCTCTCTCTCTCTCTCTCTCTCTCTCTCTCTCTCGCCCCCCCCCCCCACCCCTCCCCCTCTCTTTGTGTGTCTTTCTCTTTCTCGCGCACCACTCTCGGCCATTCACTTCCGGCCGATAAGCTCTCGCCTGCGTTTGCGACTCGAACGTCGATTGTGCGTTACTTTCAATACATACGCGCGCGCGCGCACACACGCAATAATGTGTCGTTATGTATGTGTATGTACTACTACGTCGGCAGATAACACGCTATCAAAGCTTACGTTCGACGCAGCTGCTTTCCTTTCGCCATCTCTGTCTATTTTTGTTCGTTCCAGCGTCCTCTGTGTCGATCTCTAGCAGACGACCGCTCGGACTAACACACTCGTTCTCTTTAGGCTCGTTGGTATGTCTAGCTGCGTGCGCATGCACGTATGCGTTTAAGCATAGGCGCATGCGCGTGTGCGCGGCCCGGGGCTCGCGGATTGCCCGAGCGATGCGCGCCGCACGGTAGTTCACCCTGTCCAAGCCAATAACGCAATTTTCGTGTAGAATACTCATGCGTATACTCGTTTAGTGACATATACGTATAAGTCAGGCAACCCATCGCGACTCAACAGGAACATTGAGTTTGAGAGGAGTGAAAGGGAAATCAATTAACTAACTCACCCGGGTAAAACTTGTACACACGGAAGGGTTGTAAAATAGACGCTATAGAGTGATTGGAAAGCCGTTCATAAGAATCGCACTTGGATTCGAAAAAATATATAAATTTATTAACAAAGTCTTTTTTACTATTCGTCTGAAAAAGAATACTGACTCTGGCACTTATCGAATCCGCTATGATGAGAATAAAATATATATATATATATACGTGTCTAGAGGCTGAACAAAATTTGAACACGTGACAAAATATAGCCTTACTATTTTATATAGTTATAACAAATAGTAAATGAATAAGAAAAGTGAAGATTTTCCGTTGTTTATTGCCGAAGATGAAATTAATAGCGAGTAAATAACAGACGAGAAATTACAGCTAATAAGATTTCTGTTACGTCGACCGAGGTATTTCGTAGAATTCGTCAAATTCTATTTATGGATAATGTGCTTAACGATTTAATTCAATTAATTCGTGTATCGTTCGTTAATATCGTTTCAGCACAGGAAATACATAGATAGAAGTCAGAGCGAGAGAGATGAGAAGGAAAGGATGAAAGAGAATAGAGGGAGAGCGACATGCCGGGAATGGCGGGCGCTCGCTGAAACACGCTCGCGAGAGCATAAGCCCTACGCTCGTTTGGGTTGCCATGGGCAACCATGACTAACACCCAGAATCACGGGGTTCCCTTTCCCGGAGACTCTTCGTCTCACTTGCATCCAAATGTACTCGCTCCTTCTCTGTCTCTCGCTCGCCTTAGAATATAGAAGCGCTGTTTTTTATCTTGCGAGCTCTATAATTTACACGCATTGTATCATTCAATAGACGATGTTACAGTGATTAGTACGTGTAACAATATTTGCTTCACAATTTGACATCTAGACACATCTAGAATTTTTAAGACAGCCCCCCAGTTATCCTGTTTGATAAAAATTCTTAAACTCGTTCTTTTTTAGCACATCAGCAAATCCAAAAATTGTTCGCGTTCTCAACATTTAAAAAACTCTTAATAATCGACATAACGTTTATTTTTTAAGTAAACAGAGATATCGAAAAGAAGACACGCACTTGAAAAACCAAATGCTTGCAAATACTTCAGAATGAAAAAAAAAAGAATTACCATCATAATCGGATATTTTTCATTGTATAAATGTGCGTATAATTATTATATCACAGCTTTTTATGTTTAACGTTTGACGATTCATCGACTGTAAAAGTACCAAGCACTGGTAGGATGGCCAATGGCTGTACGATCCGTCTTAATAATCGTCGCACGGTTAAAGTGAGCCTCGTCCCCACGGTTTCTCGACCAAAGCTGTCAGTTTCATCGTACGATCGCACGATCTACAATACAACACCAAGTTCTTCTTTATTACGTTTTGGACTTTTTCTCACTTTCACTCATGCTCTACGCGCTACTCGTATGCGTCAGCATTGCCTTGCCTTCGCGTATATGTAGGTATATATATTCGAAGCTGTACATGCTTCCAACGAGCGTCCCTTTCTCTCTTTCTTTTGCTCCCTCTTTCTCCCTCGTTTACGACGATCCTTTTAGCGTTCCGTCCTCAGCCTCTGTCTCGCTCCATCCGTCTCGCAGCGAGAGAGCGGCAGACGAGAGAGGCAGGCTGGACCATAGGGTCCATGTGGCCCCCACGAACAACCAGGGATGTATCACCGCCCGTATTTCATTAGGGGCAGCAGCCCGTGACCACCGAAATATCGCGTTGCGTCTCGTCGCGCTGTTGCTTCAGCTTTTACCTCAATATATATATATATATGAGGTATAATATGAATAAAGCGTACGTGCATATATGTGTGCAAAGAAGCACGCGTGGAAGCTTTACCGTTCAAGTATCCACGCTAACCCTTTCTCAATCCCTCAATCGGGGAACACGAGGAAAATTAATCGCATTGCGTTAGGTTCATGATTAATGGCCCTCGCGAACGCGTAGAAATATACCCGGTGTGTATAGACGCGGAATTTTGTAGATCAATCGCCAATTTCTCATGGGGCAAATGACAATTTTTGTCATATTTCCTCAGAGGTTAATGCCGAATGAAAAAAAAAAAAAAAACATTAATACATACAATCATTTTGTATTATAACGTAATCGTTAAACAGGCATAGAAATACGAGTGTGAAAGACTTTTGGAATCTTCGAGGTAGAAAATGGCAGTTGTTTCGAGAAAATAAAATGACCACGCGTATGTTACGTTTAACCTCAGATTTACGCGAATCGACGTTATATTTGTTTTTGTCGAAAGAAGTGTAAGTTTTGAAAATTTGAAACATAATGTTTGAAAAAATGGAAGGTGGGGTAAAGATTGTTTTGGTCCAGCCTCAAATTTTCGTAAACTCGAGCAATATCGTTTCATGAAAACGGTGTTACGGGCAATCCGGTCTCACTCGGCAGCTCGGGCGATACAGGGATTCACTGTTGCGACCCTTCATTCTCTTCTTCTTTTCGTACGCGTTGACCCGCCAAATAAAATCCTTCTGGTATTTCTTACGACGCACCCAAGTTGTATAAAGTATTTTATCGTAGTACGGGCTTTACGATAGAACGTCTACAGAAGCATTTATTTGCGACGAAACGCTAGTAAATCGAGATCCAAAGATTCGTGATAAACGAATACTAAAATTTTTAGGTTCATTCTCAACTTTATAACCGGCAAAAGGTTCGATGAGAAAAACGTTAATAAATAATAAAATCTAGGTAATTAAAAAATAAAGCAGACAAAAGCAACAAATAAACAACAAAATTTCGGACAGTAAATAAAAATGTAGGCATTAGGCTTTTAATTGGGAATATTGCGAAAAAAATATACAAACAAATTCAATGAGGCATTTTTAATCGCTTAGAGCTTTGAATAAAAGCAGAATAAGATGATAATAAAATATCCGATAATTATCGCGGAACGATCCTCAAAATTTTCAAGTGGTGCCTCGGGCTCGAAATGTCAATTAGATGTCGTATAACGAGGTAAGGAATACAGTAACGAGACGAGAAAAAAGGAAACTCCGTTAAAGAAAACAAGAGCATCAAAGAGGAACGAATAGAACGACGGAGGCAAATGCGCCGAAGAAGAAGCCAATAGCGTCGGGAGACGAAAAGAATATTAAACAAAAAGAAACGTCCGATATGAAATCAGAAATAGTCCGACCAAGAAGAAGAAAGTGCGGTATAGAGAAATTCGTGAAGGAGGAATTCTCGGAGTGAGATAGGAAGATGAGAGCAAAAGAATGAATATCAAAAAAAGAGGAAGAGAGCGAAGGAAGATAAAGAAAGAAAGAAAACGAGAAAGAAGAGCAAAGCCCTCCCGGCATGGCCACCCTCGTTCGTTCCAACGCCCCCGCGCCGATGCCTATACCGCACTTCTTGCTCCTTTTACCCCCACCGCGTAGTGTCCCTCGCCGCACCAGCCCCTATCCTCATATTTCACTCGCTCTCTCTCTCTCTCTCTCTCTCTCTCTCTCTCTCTCTCTCTCTCTCTCTCTCTCTCTCTCTCTCTCATTCTCCCCTCCGCTGCTGTCTCTATCCCCCTCCCATGGTCCGTTCTCTTCATCCATCTCTCTCTCTCTCTCTCTCTCTCTCTCTCTCTCTCTCTCTCACTCTCTCTCTCTCTCTCAGCCTGGCCAGCTTACGTCTATACACATATAGACGTAAACTGCCCCCTCTCCGTCGCACGCGCTCACGCTCAACGTTCCTTCCCGCGAGCCCTCTGCCAATCCCAACTCTGGTAGCGCGCCTATTCCTCTTTGGCTCCGACTGCGTGCCTCGGTTGCACTAACCGGACCCGGACTATACGAACCAGCCGTCGCTTTCCGGCCGGCTTCTCCAACGTACAGCAGCAGCAGCAACCGCGACGGCAGTAATCCCGAGACATCGTCCATACTACCACTTCCAGCATTCCCCGGTTGTCCGCAGTTGCAGCTGCACCGGCTCGAACGTAGACGCGCGTGTGTATCATCGTAGCGCACGCTTCTCTTCTTCCGCCTCTCGTGCGCCAGTACCGCACATTACACGTAACGCGAAGATCATACGCGTGCGCTCGAGCACATCGTTCACTCTCGTTTCTTCATTTATAATCGCGCGTTAATTTTTTTCTCTCTTTCTCCTATCGTTGGCACGCGTTGATTTGAAAACTTGAAGAAAAAAAACGTGTCGAATATTAGTGACGAACGACGATAAATCTTGGTAAAAAGAAAAAAAAAATGTCTTATCGCGTTCGAAAGTTTGAGTGCAGTGTATAGGTATTGTGGAAAATAAACGAAAGCTCGATCGTTGGATCGATCGATTTTTTATTTTTTTATTTTTTTTTTCGTTCGAGCTCGTCGATCGATTTATGGGGGTTCGAGTGATACCGGAAGTGTACGAGAGATATTGGAACAAATCGTTCGTCGTGTTTTATATATGTATATGTATATAAAGTTCGTTGGATAATAATAAAAAAAAAAGACGAGGGAACTAAGAGTGATTCGATTTGTATACGACTCTCACTTTCGACGATATATACGACTATCGATATATTGAGATATATGTATGTATATATACACGCATGCGCTCAGTGTTGTTACAACAACTATATAGTCGAGAGTCGTGTGTCTCCTTTTGTGCGGAACTAACGGACGAAGTGAGACTGACATTTTGCAAATGTCACGAACTCTCGATTAGAGCGAAAGAGAAAGATTTATATATGCGCAAATATATATGTATATATAAAGGTAGGTATATTGACAAGAGCGTATGTGTGTATGCGCGCGCGCGCACACACATATAACGGGAACGGACACTTAAGCGGTGAACGGCGTGACCGATTCGTGGGCGCAATTGTAATGACTCGTTTTGCCGATCGAAACGAGCGATAACCGCTCCCCCGACTCTCTCACGGCCCCTCGAACTTTCGTGCTACCGATTTCGTGCTTAAAAAACAATAGAAAAAATATATATTGTTTATAATTGGGTCTCGCGTCGATACTCCACAAGATCGCACGATTTTTAGCCCTGGAAAACAACGCCATGTGATTATCGCGAAGCGAGGTAGAGAAAAACATGAAACGGTGAAATAGGAGAGAAAACGAGAGGGACGACGATCATTTTTGTTTTTCGTTTCTGACGGTACGTCAGGAATCTTGAGATCGTGTGTATATTTTTATCGTAACGCACGATTCGATCGGAAATAATACAATCATGGATTGGCTAAGACGGCAGCAACAGCAACAGGACGTTAAGGAGCCACCGGAAACTATAGTGGCGCTGACACCGGATGAAGCTGACGAGTGTTACTTCGACGAAGACGTCTCTATCGACGAGGGCATGGTACGTGACTCTCGACTTTAATCGAGAATACTATCCTTAACATCTTTGTACTCGCGGTGTTACGCCCATCGTGCTACATATCATATTTATTCCCATTTATATTCCTCAGGCTGACATTTTCCGAATTGACAAATTTTTTTCTTACACGAGACCTCAGGATTACACATGTACTGCTTACCGATTGAGGAGCGACTTACCTTTACGGTAGTGTTTTTGTTTTTCTAAAAATTGATCGACCCTCGATATATCGGTTTGGTAGGAAATAGATATGTAGGTCAGGATTTCTTTTCGATTCGAATTTTACCGATGTAAAATGATTTTCCATTTAAGAATTTTTGGGTGATTGACGTTAATCAAGCAGAGACAAATTTGTGGACACTTGAAATTGGCATTTTTTAAATGGTAAATTGACGACAAAGATAAATATAAGATTATTTTTATTCGTCGTTTTCCCCGATTAAAGACTCTTCCCCCATTCGGAACTTCCTTGCTGATTACAAATCACGTATAATTTTACTGAAAAAATCGAAAACTCCCAACAATGGTAAATGGCGAGCTTAGAATTTTTCTTTACATCGTTTTCCACGTTTTGAGATTCTCATCGTTTACAAACTTTCTCGTTAATCACAAATTGCAACGATTTTTTTTTTTTTTGTGAAAAACGCAACAGCAGCTCCATTCAAATGTTCCAACAATCGTTGAATTTTCACATTGTTTATTTTCATCGCCAAGGCCCATGAGAGGGACGTAGCATAACGCGATAAGGAGTTTCAAAAACGTATAATCTCGTACAGAGCCAACAACGCGAGACACGTGTTTCGTGTAATAAATCACCAGAGTTGCCCGAACAAGCCTCGTCGATACGAAACCCTAAATTCTTCGGTAAATCGTACGAACTAGAATATTTGAACGATTGCGTTCACATTGTGTTGTTATAA
Source organism: Netelia fuscicornis (assembly GCA_946811545.1). Lineage (NCBI taxonomy): Eukaryota > Metazoa > Arthropoda > Insecta > Hymenoptera > Ichneumonidae > Netelia > Netelia fuscicornis. The sequence continues at coordinate 26,911,668 of OX328016.1, forward strand.
ATAAGGCTTCAATAGCCTCTGAGCAAGAATTCAAACAATGTTCCAAGTTCCAAACCCTTAGCTCGTTTCTCATTAATGCATGCCACCAAAATTACTCACCGAACCTCATTAAAGCAAGCTACGTACATAAGTTTTTCGTGGAATACAAAGAATTTCTCACGAAAATTCTTCCTCCGAAGAAAATATCGAATCTTCATTTTTGTATCAATTTATAATATTTTCGTTTGTATTTATCGATTGAAATTAATTTGATGTTCACGTTTGATTTATCAGTAATATTTCTATAGTTTTTGTGTTTGGACAACGATTTTTGAATTTCCTATTATTTTTAACGGTCGGTCGAGATCCTCGATGAAATAACGAGCGACAATAACGAGTCGACGATTTTGATCAAAGGACACTGTTTTATATCGAGGAGGCTTTTTGCCGACGTGTCGGACGCAAATCTCTCTCTCTCTCTCTCTCTCTCTCTCTCTCTCTCTCTCTCTCTCTCTCTCTCTCTCTCTCTCTCTCTCTCTCTCTCCCTTTTGAGTTTAAAGTTACGTGACATCTACTGTCGCAGCGAGAATGGCTCATGCAGTGAGCCCGCGTTCGTCGCGTTCGCACTTTTTTTTGTTTTTGTTATTTCTTTTACATCCATACAAGAGTGCGTAGCGAAGTGGTCGACGCTGCTTGAATTACAGGGAGACACGAGAGGAGACCCGTGTCAACGGTACACACGTATTTGCACATAGGTATAAAAATAACACACGCATCGTGTGCCGTATACGTGCTGAATCATAGAAAAGTTGCTCGTACTATAGTATATAGGAACGCATTCGTCGTCATTCATTTTTTAATATATATATACCAAATATCGACTGTAATATGTAGAAAATGGATTTTTATTCCCATTTCTTATATTTTTAAAATTACAAACCAAAAGACGAAATAAGAAATCGAAACGGCAATAAGAACGATTTGAAAATCTGAATGTATTATGAAGTAGTAGAAATCTTTCAACGTGTACCTAGAATAATAAATTTAGAACATCTGCTGACAATTTTCGTCATAGGCTCTCCTTAAAAATTGACAAAACCTTCTTCTCACAAATGATCTTGCATCTTACAATTAATTTTCACGTACAATATATTATAGGCACGTATCGTATCGTCGTATCATTATTATTATTATTATTATTATTATTATTAAACAGCTGTAAAAAATGAGACTCGAAGGTTTTCGTTGTAAAAATGTTGGTCGTCGCGCTCATATATTTTCAAGAGTATGGCCACCGTAACCTTTGAGCTACGTACCTACTATCAAACATTCTACGTTGAGTTTATATACATATCGAACGCTTGTTGCACTTGGATCTCGAGGGACTTGTGTCACGGCCCATTAATGCACGTAAATAATAAATATGTGTGTGCACAGGTACTACGTGTAGCGTAGTGATGACTACGAGTTCTTCGTGAATACATACATATAAGTACATATATGTCTACATATGTAAAGAAGTAAGAAAATGCAGCCGGTATGAAAGTCAATACACGTTTGCATCTTAAACCTCTATAGTCCACATGGTGAATGTATGTATATGTACATACGTAAAAGGAAGAACGGGCTCATTTGTGCCAGGGCCGAAATATGTATATACCACACACGGCGTAGCAGCCCCATGTGCCGGTGCCTTTTACAAAAAAAAATTTACAATAATTTCTAGCAACTTTATACGATTTTAGATCGTAATGATAAGCTTTCAGTGGATTCAATTTCGATCGCCTTCCAGCCAACAATTAACGGGTCGTTAATTCAATTTGCTCAAAATTTTGCTAAAATCAGAATACGAATTTAAACTCGTTTTACTTCGACAGTAGGTATACGAGATTTTAAGATGTCATTTTTATTTCATCTTCTCAACAAAATATAGAAAATGATGTCTTGTGGCAACTTTCTAAATTTATATTTTTCATCGATCGAAATAAGTGGAATAATTTTATTAAAAGTGACACACTTGACCTCGGTTTCATCTCCGAATATGGCCAGAGCATCGAGAATGACCGAATGCAAGGCCAATGGCGCTCTTCGTACTTCATTCCAGCGCATTGTACCTATTCGGTGCATGCTTTAAGCTTTAGGGTTCATATACACAAGTATTCCTATGTAGGTACTCCAAGTTTATTGTACCCGACATATATATATATATATATATATATATATATGTGCTTGCACATACTCCTTGCACATGAATATAGATTTATATATGTGCAAGGAGTATGTGCAAGCACATATAATATATATATATATATATATATATATGTGCCCCTGTACATGAATATAGATTTATATATGTGCAAGGAGTACACGCTCGAGTGACATTGGCTCGGAACGCATTACCTACAGTTGCACGTATGTGCCGTGACATACAGGTATACGAGGAAAATGTATGGAGTGCATTAAATGCAAAGTAGCGAGAAGTATGGTGGACCGCGGAGTGCACGCCTCGTAAATTTAACAGCGGCGAAGAGTTCGAATTTACAAATTTTACCAAGCCCGGTTCTTGCCCTACCACACGTATCAATATTGTTCGTATCGTATCTGTCTAACGATAAGCTGGATTCGATAGCACGCACATCGCAACAGCGATAAATCTAATTGTAAAGTGTTAGAATTTATTTTATAATCGCATTGAAATATTCAAATTTTATTGGAACGTTGCGGAGGGAGGTGAATTGTGTTGTTCTTCGTCGCAAGGGTATGGGGAGTGGCGAGAGGGAAAATTTGAACAACGGATGAATGAGAATAGAATTTTTTCCAGAACTTTTTTATAGCTCGCAGCTCTGAAAAACATTTATCATTACCTACTTATCTATGACGATGAGTGATCTATCGATTACATCTCACTGATAATGTTGAATAGGTAAAAGAATTCTTAATATGATTATTATTGAATCGACACGTGCATACAATTTTGAGCTTTTCTTACATTTTTGATCGTTTTAACGTTTTTTTAAAAATCATATCAAAAGCTTTCGGTCGATCGTTACCCACGAAGTAAGCTTCCACGGAGAAGTACCTATTCGTTAGATCTGAAAACAAAAAAAAATGATTAATCAAGTTTCTGTCATGCGAGACTCGTACTTTAGTCGCTTTGATGAAAATGGGATCGGCGGCGTTTGACTGTTGCGCGATTGGTGTTGAACAATGCTGACAAGGGCGTGCGATTACTTACCCTCTGTGGCTCTTTCGCTCTGCGATTCTACAAACGGGGTTTAAAAACGTTCGCTCTTACAACAAAGGGAATGAACGAGCGAATATGAGTACGCGTGACTTTCTACGTGTCCGTAGTTACCTATTAATGTCGTGCTACGTGAATTGTGAGAGATCGACTAATCGCGGTACGATTACGGCGAACGGTGGGGGAAGCTAGGATGATACTGATTAATATTGAAACTTGTATTATCGTCTCGTTCGTAGTTGATTGAAAATTATAAGCGCGAATCAACGTTGTTTAATGGATAGGATTACTTGAAAAGCTTGGTCCTCTGGCCTCGGTCGATACTTCTTTAGGTCGCAACGTATCCGCTGAGTTCCATCGAGTTTACCGTTCCAGGCAAACGATAACGACATTGGCAATAATAATAATAATAATAATGATAATAATAATAATAATAATAATGATAAAAATAAGAATCACTCACCCGTTCAGTCTTCAGAATTTATTATATTCAACTTTATACGACAATAGTATTGATCGTGAGTCAATAATCGACGGCAGATCGTATTTACAGTATCAATTTTTGAATCAAATGGCAAGGCTCAACGTCTAATAGAAATGAGCCCAAAATGAAACGATATATTTTACGAGTATAATTTTCTTGCGAAAGAACGTTGAAACAACAATGACAATTTTCCTATTACATAGATCCTATGTATATATATATATATATATATTTCTCAAAGCGATTCTCTTTTCTCGCCAGTTATCGCACGTTGCACATAGCAAGAGCCATTTTTTAAAACGATTTATATATTTAATACATTTAGATTTTTTTACTAGGACAATTTTTGCTCCAAGGTGAAATTTCTGTTGAATTTAGAAAATATTTGTTGACTACATTTGTAGATACTTTTTCAATTGGAGAAATGTGTTTTGCGACCATGAATAATAGAGGAAAACGTGACAACGTCGCAGCGACTAAAGAGATGGTCGAGAGAACGCTGGTTTAGTGGACGGACCATGTCGCGTATTCCGTGCCGAACGGCGTGGCGTGGCCGCGGCGGCGCTCGTTGCCAGCGAGCGTCCCGATGATTCAGCGCCAGCTGTATCTTGGTTGCTAGAGAGTAAAGCGAGGATCTCCGACAGAGTGCGCCCTCCTCTCGGCGAGCAGTCCCAAACGTTTCCCTGAATAATCTCGAAATAAATTAAAAATGCCGGTTTCCGTTCTGCGAGAAGACTCCTTCCTCTCTTTTTTCTCCTCTTGCACACGTTATATATGCAACATAGGTATAAGTCATGGTCATTTTCGAAGGACATGCTCCAGGACCTTTCCAGACAACGTGCCTCGATGGATCTTTCGTGAAAGAAGAAAAATCTCTATTTTGGAAAACGAAACGTACCTAACGCTCGTATAATTTTCGAAAATACGTGCTTCTTGTGAGCCCCGGTACGTGACGAAATTATGCATTTCTTTGCGTATTAGAGTTTCATTCTATTCTCCCCGTAAGTTTGTGTAGAATGGATTTCTTTTATTTCAAACCTTCAACGTTATTATAAATAACGTGTCAACGTGTAACAAGGACTATTCAAATTTCGTATTTGTCAACGTTTTTTTGTTATTTTGTACGACATTGACGTTATCGATTTTGTCAAAGTCTCGTGTAGGTAATTCGTGTGACCGAAGACAGATTTTGTGTATTCGTTAACCTCGAGGCGATTCCCATTCATTGTTCAATGATTCAGGACATTGAAAATTTGAATTCGATCGGTCTATTAATAATCTATCGTAAAACTTAACAAGCATTATTCCGTCGATCGATCGCCAGTTTACACATTTAAAATCTGAATTCGATCAATCGGTTACGTTCGAAACAAAAGCAGTCTCGATTCTGTCCATTTAAATACGCACAATCGATCATCATGAAGGATGAGTTCGTATAACGAAGATGCGAATATATGTATGTATGTCTGTCGAACGTTACACGTTCATTTCGTGATAGTAAGAGAACCGAAAAAGTTGCGATGTAATTTTCGAAGAAGCTTCGATCACTCGAACGTTTCTCCTTCCTCTATATATTTCTCGGCAGGGGGAGGGGATATTCGAGAGAAAACGTGAGCGAGAGAAACGGGGATGAAGAAGAAATGCCTACGGACAAGGCCAGACGAAAAGAAATATAATTTCAATCAGCCGTACTCCAAAGTACTGCAGTTATATACATATATATTCGTATGTGGGCGGGTGTGTGCGTTTGTGTACATACTCGTATACATAGGTACGTATATACCCAACATATCGCTCTATATATGTCGCTCAATGCGAGGAGGCAGACGAGTTGGTATACTGTGCTACCTACATATATAATACACACGGAGAAGAACATAGAGAATGGCGAGATGGGAATAGGGGACGAAGCGGAAAAGCGAGAGGGATGCAGCCATCACCCACTCCGCGACATCCCCTCTTGTTGCACGCCGCGGGGGATAAAGCGTGACTCACCGGTATGGCACCCCACGTAACGCATGCCTCGTCCTACGACTTTCACCCCAAAATCCCAACGATCTCTCCTCCCTTCGACATCCCTTCCGAAGCCTCGGGATGAATGCGCCACGGATTCGCCAGTCCGAGACTCGATTCTCTCTCGCACGAATACCAGTTCGACGTCCTCTAGGTGTGGGGTGGGGGGGATGGGATAGAAAGAAATTATCATAATTCGAAGCGAGACCCGTCCTACTGGCTTCATCGCATGTAAACTTTACCACCAAAAAAGAATACCGGGCTTCGAGTGTCAGAGTCGATATTACGTGACGCATTGGCACGACTCGAATCATCGATTTTATGTAAAACCATCAAGTGCTCTCGAAAAACGCTAGTTTCTAGAGTTTTGTAATGTATTCACTTTTTATTGCGGAGGTGTCGAATTTTTCATCATTCTGCTCCTACTCCGGTCAACTTAATTTCGTTAAAATTCCCTATGGAATTAATAATTACATCATTTTGTTAATTAGCATTCTATGTAGACCGCACATTCGCTCATATAGTGGTTGGCACCTACATACGTGTAAAATATTGAAACAGTATTTTCGAAAATATTTTCTGCAGGTACTAAAAATGCTGGAATTACTCAACTAATAAATCAACAGTATTATTTGAGGAAGTAGCCTATTTCTAAGAGATTTTACAATTTCTATACTATGTACGTTTAATTGGCTAAAATTCTCTCTCTATGAAAAATTAGGTACTAGAAGAAGGACTATGAAATATTGAAATTACCCACATGGGCAATTCTTTTTACACGTAAAATATTAAAATAGTATTTCAATTCCGAAATTCCGTATAGAAAGTTACCATTATCACCAGCGAGTCAATATTTCATATGGTGAATTCTTGTCCTATCTAGATAGGATATTTAACTTCTCGCCGATCATGGCTTAGAAAAATACTTCACGGTAACGTACTTTTGCATCGTACTGTGCCAGATCCCACCGTGGGACTGAAAAGATAATATTCTCCCGTATCCGATGAGTATAAACGCCATGACGATGATGCAATTGCGATTAGAAATGGATTAAAGTCGCAAGATTGATCGACGCGCACGCGCATTACCTCTCGCCCTATTGCGTCCATTATACTTGGATATATTTGGCAGACACGAATGCGTCAGCCTCACTGATCGCGAGACACGGGCTTTCATATAGACTTTTTGTTCTCCATTGTATAAGTACTGAAAATCACTGACACATACGGTGCGTGATGAATAAATAAAAACAAAAACAAAAACACACGTTGACTTTCCATTCAGAAAAAGCACCAAAAGTGTCCAAATGTTAGTCCTATCTTTCGCAAAAATTTAACAAACCGCCTACCCTTCGCAGTTGTCAATCTTTGCTCCCTTCTTCGAGGCTACTGAAAGAAAAAAAAAAAAAAAAAAAAAAGGCGTTTAAAAAATTGTTTCACGATTCATCGTCCCACTAGTGTTGGATTAAAAAAGGTCTTCAAGATGGCGTCCTTAAAACTTCCTTTCGGTTTGGGGTAGTAATGCGTATACAAAAAAGAAGTTGAAGGTTATTATTACGCGGAATGGCAGACGTTGAAAATTAACGAAAGAAAATGAATATCGAGTCTCGGAACTTTGCTCACATCGTACGCGTACTTACCGAGGGTATGGCCAACGAATTATCACACGATTGCTTATTTTTGTCCAACATCCGAACTTTTTATTCTCCGCTAATGTAAATAATTTCTTTCAGTTTTTTTTATATTTTTCTCTCGCTTCCAGTGCTGTCTTTTACACTCTCTCGCAAACGAGACGACGCCTGACGTTTTTATATTGCTCGCGCGTGTGTAACGCTTATGCATAGTAACTAGGCTGTGGATCGACCAGCCAAGCGACTCCGGAAAGTGACATCTGGCAAAATGCGTTTAAACGTTTTCAAGAGCCTTCCGGCGAGCATCTCATATTTTTTTCAAACTCGAGTATCGTGTACCGTGTGTAACAAATTTTTAACGCCACTTTTTCGTCACGACAGTCATTTTTTTAAATATCTCTCGCGGTCAACGTTCCGGTTTCAATCGATCGTCGATACCGAAAATAACCGTAGGTACAAAACAATTTTTTTCAAACGTAAATCAAACTTCATTGTGAGATTTTTGTTGTTTTGCGACACAGATTTTTTATAGTAAGTAGGTACACTTACTATAAAACACCGAAATATATATAATTAAATGAATTATATATTTTCAGTGTTAAGAAAAATTCAATATTCGCCCACATAATTTGGTTTGTATTGTCGTGTCTCGTGTGGCGTACACGGTAGACGTACGAGAGACTCGGGGGTTGGCGAATGTACGAGAGACTTGACGAACGAGCTTAGATGTCGAAACGCGATTAGAAACTCACGCTCGGGAGATCGGTGGTGCTCCCGGTCCGCTTCTGGGGAAACCGCGGAGAGGGATTTATGTCTTCCGCATAAGGACGAGTCGCGGGGTCGCCTGGCACGGGGGTTGTTTCATCGCCACGCACGTAACAGAAAAAAAAGATATGTATAGTACTGTCTTGTTTTGTATGTAAGGGGTGCGTTCCTCAGCAACGAGCTCTCACGCATCATCTAAATCGTGTTACGTTCGACCAGATAATGATAGTTCGCCCTCGCATCCACCGTATGCGACGCATATTCCATTAATTCATCATATTGATTGTTATTCGCATTGGGAAACAAGGGTCGAACGTGATATCGCATAATCGCAATAATAATAATAATAATAATAATAAAGAACTTTTTTTTTTTATGTTCTTTTAATTCTTCATCGATACGTACTCGAATGCTAAACATTCGTTCGATCTAATGCGACACATTTGTATCACAGGACGATAATTTTATTGCCGCGTCTCGCCATTATGGTTCGTGTAACATAAAAATGGAATAGTAAATTCGAGGCTTAATTTCAAGGTTGCAATAAGTATCTACCGGAATAAAACTATTGAATTTTTTTTCTGCCCTATAATTTTAAATTAATAACGCCAAAAGAAACAATAATTTTGAAATTTGGCTATTGTTATTCGTAGAAAAATGTTTTTGTTTTTTATTTCGTCAATTTGTATGCTAATTTCCTTCGTTCTGATCTCTGTTGTATAAAATTAGTAATAGTAGATTTGATTTCTATACAATATAGGTATATATGGAACATATATAGAGACTATCTCTCTATATGTAAAGCAAACATTCCATTAGCGCGCACAAGAAGTAAGGAGGAATATACCGGGTGTCCCATTCGAAAGTTGTGAACCATGTATCGGGTGACTGTATTTAAAGGAATGAAATATATACTGGGCGTTTCATTAAACATCAAGATTGAATATGTAACATATGGAGATTGTTCCGTTTAAAAAAATATACCGGCTGTGCACTTTGAGAGAGAGAAATATATAGACTCGTGGCATATTTAACGAATACATAGGTATATGTCAATACGACTATTCACTCGTATAGCTATATTGGATATATACATTGGATTGTATGTATTGTATATAACTATGCGCTTCAATAGGATGCCGATGATAACGATAACGATTACTCATACACACGCGAGAGCATTTATTTAGCGCATCCCCGGACCCTCAGTTCTCTGAAACTGACAGATGCGTCTAAAAGTATCGAGGCAAGAAACAAGACATTAAAGAAAGGGAGGAGTCTTGTATCTCGTTACAAGGCGTAGAGAAGACGATCGTCCCTCCTTTTTTTTATCGTATCGGAACACAAGAGTATCGAATATTGCATCGATCCGTGTGTTGAGAAGCTTCGATTCTCCACGATGAGTCACCCAAGCGAGTGAATTCCGCTTCGGACTATTTCGCTGGGAGGATTTATAGCCCGCGATGTCGCAGAATCGCGAGAGAAACGAGAATATCCGACTCTTTCGGTTGAAATTCATACGCCAAGGGATCGTGGCGCCCTCGCATCATTGCGAGAGATGACCGACCTATCTCTCTCTCCCTCGCACGCGCTCGCTGTCGTTGCAGCTGCGTGCGTGCAAAAAAATCTTCGTGGCTTCGCGTGGGTGAACAGTTATTATAGCCCGGCGCCAGCGGCGCGCGAACCTCCCTCGGGATCTTAGGAGGCACTCGAGACCTCGGCACTCGCTTTCTTTCTTTCTTTCTTTCTTTCTTTCTTTCTTTCCCACTCGCCCAGCATATGCCAAGATTTTTAACGCTTCGATATACTATATAGACATGTGTATTTACTACTTACGTAAGTACAGAGGGCGTACATTCGTGTGAAAAAATACCGGTCGTCTTTCCTATGAGTTTGCGGCACTCTGGCTTTTACAAACTCGACCAACCTGCATGAAGAAGATATTGAGATTTAAGTGGACATCATCTCAGAAAGAATCCGTGCATTTCTGTCCAAGTTAATTTTTTTCAGTCCCGAAGATAACAAATTGGCCTGGCTGAGAATTAAAATATTTATAACATGGTAAAATGTCGATTCATTAGGCCTGACTTTTTGGAATTGGTGCAATGTCAATCGATACGTCATTGAAATATTGCATAGAAAAATGTAAAGTTATATGATTAGCACGGGACGCGTTGTTGCCAATTTATCGTTTGCCTTTTTATTCGTCGAAGGTTTTACGTGCCTTTCCCCGCTCTCTGCATAAAAATCTGTAGACACGTGTCGTATCTCGCATCTTCAAATGTTCACAAGAAACCGTTCATTATCATAAAGTTCGACGATTAAAAATAAGTCTCCAAAAAATGTATTACGAGCGTGAATTGAGGTGCTAACGAGTCTCTTCGTCGGACGCGGCGTCCCTTTTAATCGTTTTTTCTTTTTTATTTTTTTTTCAAATATCCTTCATATTTCTAGCCCCTTCTACCGTCCAGCGGTCCGCCCGATCAATCTTAATTCAAACGAATTTAGTCTTAATGAAAATATCATTAATTTTGTATTTGCTTCCACGATAAAGATATCTCTCTCGTCGTTATCTCGATCCGGTTCGATGGACGACCTTTCATCTCAGTTAGCTTTCTCCTTGTGGTAAAAACCTCGAGAGGATTCAATGATGAATTCCTATGAAACCAAGTCGTGAGTACCCGTAGAATAAGAAATCGGGGGGTATATGTATGAACCACCGAAATATTTCCAAGTATCTACTAATCGTCGGAATTTCTTTAGAAAAATACCACTTCTGGAGTTAGAAAATGTCCAAAAAGTTTGTTTGGTTTTCGTTCATTCATAGAGAACCATAAAATAATGAAATACATCGAGTGAAGGTCCGAAAGTGCCGATATTCACAATTTTTTTGACATACCAAATCGGGAGTTGTCCGTTCCTAATGCAATTAACCGCCGTTTCTCCTCGATACAAGGATCACAGTTTTCCACTGGCTTCATCCTAACTATCGTTATAATGGCCGCGTCGATTTAAAGCCTGGGCCATATTTCCCGGCATTACCAAACTATAGATAACTATTCTAGACTATGGACCAGTTACACTATGTCAGAGAGGAAGAAGCGTCGTTGCTACGTTTTTTCGTTCCCTCTCCGCGTCACACGCATTTCCTTTAATCTTCTTCTTTATCTGGTCGCTACAGTGCTGCCACTTGTCCCCTTTTTTCCCAAGTCGCATTTCTTTCTCTCTGACGCAACGCGTGAGCTCTTCTCTTTTTCTCTCGCTTTCTCTCTTTCTCTCTTTCTCTCTTATTCATCTATCCTCGATGCTTCTTCTTGAGTTCTCTTTTTTTTTGTTATCTCTTCGTTCGCTTCTTCCCCACAGCCTCTTTTTCAGTTTCACATCCGCCGTTCTTTCCTCCTTTGTTCCGTCATATATCGAGGTTTTCTTTCGCTTTCTCCCTCTCTGTCTCGTTGATAGCCCCTCTCCTTTTTCTCCATTTTTATTTGCCGAAACGACCTCGCGTCATCTAACATCGAGCGCCCAAGTACCTATACCTACCCCGGTAGCGCCCTCTCGGTTCTTCTCTGATGGTAAAAAAACGGGGGTAGTTGCCGCTGACGGGATACATTGTGCGACGGTGGCGCCACACGTGGCGTTTTGACGCACTCGAGTGAGTGCTCGCGGATTAATTGCGAGGCGGGACCATCCGGGTTTGCATTGAGACGTAGCACCACTGCTAAAAGAATTCGCGATGGCACGGAAAGCGCCAAGTGACATCAATCCCTACTCAAAAGCCGTATATGGTACATGTGCACATCGACGCGTAAGCCGCTATTGTATAAAATCTCCGCGAATCCTTTCAGTATACACTTTACGTCCACGAGCGCTCTTAAAACGGTGTATTGTCAAAGTCCCACATTGTCGCGTTAAAGAGAGCGTTGAAAATGTTTAGGTGTACAAATTTAATGGTTGGTCCAACAACGACGAGAAGTCTTTAAAAACATTGTTATTTTGTAAAGCATAATTTATTAACTAGTCCCTCGTAACAAATATAAATATATGAACAACGTCTTTTCAAGTAAAATAAATGTCTTATAGATCGTTTTTTGTTAGACAAAACGTGTTACATTAGTGGCTCAAGAGAACGTCGTTACGGAATTTTCAAAAAATGTTCCGCGCATTACTTAATAAAACGATCATTTTCTTCACTTTACTTCGCTATTGCAAAGTAAAATGACGAAAATGACATAAATTAAATATTTTCTGAAAGCGTCCAACATCTCGATTCACGTGGCAAGGAAGAATCCCATTTCCTCGAGGAAAGATCACGGACGTTACACTACTCGCGAACATTGCACAGTGAGACCGACGGAAATCAACTTTTCTCTCTTGCCTCGAAATCTTGTTTATTTTGGGCAGTGGCAAACTCGTTGCGAAGAGAACAACTACCCTCGATATATATATAGTAAGTATACCGCCTCCGTTACGCTAGATGCTCTCTTGTTATATTCCTGCGAGCTTTTATGTTCTCCCTTTCTCCATCCGCCTCTTCACGGGGCGAAGCCCCCATCGTGTTTTCCTAATTGAAAAAAAAAAAGGAAAGTCGAAAGGAAGGAGTATCCGGGTAGGGTCTTGACGAAAAATATGTTTCGTCTGTCAACGCTTCTACGCGCGCGTTCTCTCACTCTCCAAGACGTCACTTATTTTTCTCGCTTCGCCGAAATTTTGAAATAATGGAAAATTTGGCCGCATAATATAACCAATTGAGCAAATATTTGAATTCTTCTATTTGTAACGATTTCCAAATTGTTACAATTTTAAGGCAAAAAGATGAATTAAACGATATTCTTAGTGGTCAGTTTTACTAACTAAACAAAAAAGCAAACAGTAAAACTTGTCTACTTGGAATAATTTGAAAATGAATTGACGAAATATAAAACAAATGATCGTAAATACCAACGCGAAATAAAACAAATTGTAAGCGGATATTAAGAAAATACGTTAACTACTCTTCGTTCCTTTTCCGTGAATTACTAAATCTAAAACACTCAACGTTCGTTTTAACAACAATCTTGAAAGTACTCGTTACTTTTTTTTTTCCCAGAAAGAATGTTGAACAATTCCGCTATTGAGGTCGCGCGAGACGCGAATTAAGTGACGAAATAGGTTTGAGGATTAATTCGTGCAGCCATACTGGTATATCTATCATAATATATACGCAACACGAGCAAGCTCCGTGGCGCTCTGTGTCACGCATTATTAAACTCGCCTTCTATCCTGATGGGCGGTGGCGAACGCTCTGTATTTCGTTTAAGCTCTAATCGCGCTTCCCATTATATGTATGTATATATACCAATAATAATAATTATATGTACATACTTTTTTCATACATACACAGATATATTGTATATAGCATGTACGAGTAGTGTTTGTTCGTGCCGAATGCGAGAACCATCATTGTGCGCGGGCGAGAAAGAGCTTCGCGTAGCGCGAGAACGTAATCCGCAGATGTCGCGCAGCTGCCCCCTCCCATTGGAATCGCGTCGTTGGTTCAAGCTCGTTCTACCATATAGTTTTGTACCATATATAGAATATCGAACCTTTCCTATATTTAAGTGTATGTTTATGAATAAGTATGTCCAATGTATAACAGGGTATTGGTCACTTCCGGTGTTCTATGATTTACCTCGAGAGTTCGTGTGTGAGGCTTCGAGCCAAGAAATTGAGCCAACAGCTGGGCGATGAAAAAACAACCCCTTATTATTTTTACCCTTCCGATCAAATTGTACGTGACAAGCTGGACGCAAAAGAGCCCGAAAAAAAATTATATTTCTACACGATATGTAAATGTTATCGTATTAAGGCTATTAAACGATGAGAGAAGAACGCGTTTATTCATTAGACGTAATTTTCGTTTTACGAAACGTTTACACTCTCATTTAAGTATGTATATGTACAATTTCGTTCGTTCGAACTACTTCGCAAGTCGTTGGCTCAACCCGGCCCTTGTTCCTCGTTAAAAATTTCTTTTGTTTTTTATTTTATAAATTTTATCAATTTTATAAATTATTTTCCAATCGATATTAAAAATTTGCAAATACCTGAAACTTTTAATCATTAAATTTCTCATATTTAGTAGAGAAATGGGATCATTTGTCATTGGACTTTCGAAAATTGGTGTAATAAGAAGAGAGCTATTTATCTGCCTACTTGCGACAACTATCTGCTATTCCGTACCTACTTCCTACATGCGATAAAGCCCCGACTCCATTTTGCGCACGTACTCGCTTATAATGCAAGATATATACTTTGTACTTTACTGCTCGAACCGCGGTATACTATTTTCTCTCTACCTGTGTTCACCAATCCGTATAGAATTTCAACATCTATATTCCAGCAAACGGGCCAATAGGAATACACTGGATAATGCTTGGCCAGGAGGTGGTTCGCTCTAAAATATTTCCTCGAAATAATTCAACCGCAAGACCATTTCGTATCGCGTAATGCACGTATACCGCATGTTTCTATATATATATACAATATGCACACGAAACAGAAATATAAACACGGGGATGTGTTCGATGGTCCATTAATACCGGAAGTTATGGCCGTGTGGCTTAGTCGGATAGGATACGTGGCGAGTTTAGGCAACTGAGAACAAAAATTATCTCTAGGGGCTCTGGACAGCCCTGACAACTCTGGAAAAATCCAGTCTATCTCGCAAAGCCCAAGGCTGACGTTCTAAGTTTGGATTAGACCGCAGAGTCTGAATTAATTCAACTTACTGGGTATATATATATAGTCGTCCCCAATATCCACATTTATATCGCGTAAGGTACGTCACACGTACTTACTACATATAATACATGTATACATCATTGACAATAAATAATAATAATTGTTCACTTCCTTATAGGTACTATACATATACGTGCGCGTGTTTAACGATATAAATAAAGATATTAGTATATCCGCTATCACCAATTTATAATTGTCAAAAATGCGCCATCAGTGTCCATTTATATAATAATTATAAACCCATTATTATTAATGTTTGATTATAATCAAACATTAATAATCCGTTTTAAAAATTTCGTTCTTCGTATTATGCATTTACGATAATCTTATTATACGTGGATTATAATTAATAATAGTACTTAATTACGTTATTGCGTGTATAATAGGTAAATGAGATATACAGTAGGCCCGAGTTAACCAAAAAAATCGATAGACGCGTTATCGTTCAAAGTATTACGAATAAATATTGTAAAAAATGATTTTAGATTTTGTTAATTATTATAAATTATTATCACTGGACAGATTAATGTCTGATTATCATAGAAGGATGGCCATATATATATATATATATATATATATATATTTACATATACGAAATATATGAAGTTGATAGGATATGTTAATCCGGAGAGATGGCGCGTGTTCGCGTTTATATATGCGCGAGAGTTTGTTACAAAAGGACGGACGGGGTTCCAGCCGATAAAGAAAATGAAATAGCCGGGACCGAAACATAATGTACGGGGTTGCCTTTAACCCAGTAGTCGAGCTAGCAACCGACACGTGGTCTAAAGATCGAGTACGATAATTATTACGAAGGGCTTCTCTCTTCATTATTACACCCCGGTTAGGACGATTGGAAACGCCGTCTGTCAGACACGAAACGTCCAGAGGTTCTCAAACCGAAGCCTCGAGTCAACCTCGAGTCGCTGAACGGAGATGCGTTAATTGGATGATTAGGAGACTATCGCGTTGGGGGGTTTCGGTGAAAATTTTCGGCAACCGCCCGTATCGTATATCGTATTGCTAATATCGCGTCATTCTTTGCGTCTGTATCAGCGATCCCGGCTTCCGGCCGGCGACGGAACAACTCGCTAATTAATTCCGGCGGGGTGTGAAATTCAAACTAGGACTGCCACTATTTTCTTTACCATGGTGCGTCTCTCGCTCTTTTAACAATGAATATTTGTTGTTTATCAAATTCGATTACTTTGACAAACTTCATTTTTCAGTAGAGTGGTTAATTGAATAAAACAAACAATCATTGGTAATACATTTTTTTTTTTTTTTTTTTTTTTTAATAATAATCGCTTTTTTAATTAATATTTGAGTTAGATAAGAATTTGCGTGTCGAGGCGTTTGACTTTTCATAATTAGGGAAACGTGTCGACTCTGGGGAGGCGAGTTAACGCCTCTCGCTTCCGGAAATTTGGTAAATCATATGCACGCCGGCGGCTGGCACGTGCTCGTGCATAACATATTTATGACTACCGGCGCCATGTGTAGTTTATACCGACGATGTTGAGCTGCACACCCAACTGTCAAACAACTATCGACATCCTCCTGGAATTATTAGCGCTAAATTCTCGCTTTTCGTTGATTTTTTTTTTTTTTTTTTTTATAATTCTCGTTGTACGTCACGTAACAAACTTTATTTCATCAAACTTTGGTGATTATTTTATTTATGCTTTAAAATATGGTACATATTATAATTTATTTTAAGGCCAATCATTAAGGAGGTAAAGGAGGTAAAGGAGGTAAAAAGATACGAATCCGATGCCTCGTTACCATAATTAATTTCATTGCGATTATTCCAATCCGAGTTTGAAAATAAAGTCCATAACTTCGTAATGACAATCCCGGTGATTGACGAACAATATTATTCACGATACTTGTATTGCACGGTTATACACCATTTAAAGGTTCACCCAGAGGCTACGGTTTATGTTACATCATGATTTTTGGATGATAATTAAGGCATTGATAAAAATGAATGCGAGTTTTTATTTTTATAATGTCACGTACAATTGTGACGTACACTTCAACCTCGAAGTACACTTAAGTCGACTTAAATAAATTCAAAAATGCAAACTTGGTATAAAACGAGAAAAAAATTGTAATAATTGGCATTCCCCTTACTATAGGTAGGTATATTGAAATTAGTTTATGCATGAGTGAGAAGTACTTGTTGAAGGGTGTTGCGCCATTATAACGTCTATTCGAAACGTTCCTACAATATTGAATCCTCATCCTACCCTAAAAATCAATCTATTATTTATAGATTCGTTTGCAATTTTTACGATACAAAAAGTTGCGCCCTTACGTGTTGCAAAGTTGAAATATTTAACAATTGAAAATTAATTGAAAAATTGATGATTAAAAGTTTAATGCGGTAAAAAAGCTTGTACGAGTTTTCTCATTAACCCGAATCCAAGTCGTCCACTCGTTTTTCATCGGAATTAAGCCACGATCCCGTTGGGCTTCCACGCGTGGAATAACTTTCCGACCGCGGCAGTACCTACTTACCCCACGGTCAAGTATATATACCCTTCGCGATAACGGTGGAACAGGCCGAAGGGTTGGCACGGCAGCGACGGCATAACGGCAGTCGATATCGGATACCTACCCTCGGTGTGCGCGCGACCCTACATCGATGGCGAGCGATGTTCGCCCGAGTACCTATGTACTTCCGAGGCTAATTAAAAAAGAAAAAATATTATTCTGGAATGAAAAACAGGAAGAAGAATTTTGTGAACCGTGTATACCTACTTCCAATCGATATGCCAATGGGGAATGTTGTCGAGCTAGTTTAATTTCGTCCCCTGATTCATAAAATTGCCAAGAGTGTTATATGTTATGTACCTACATAGGTAGTTACTTCGAACTTACCAACATTCTCCCGTCGTCTTCTTCACATTGATATTAAAAAGAAATCTCTAGTGATTTTTTGTCGAAAATATTTATAGACTTTTGTAATTATTTCAAATAATTTCTCATAAATGAAATATGTGAAAGAACCGTTTTTTGCATGTACATTTTTTTCAACCGGTTCCTCGGCACGGCGAAGCTTTTGTTCGTGACGTCTCGTGTGTGCGTCTGTAGCATTGCGAATATATATATGTTTACAGCTTTGTTAACGTTATATATAGGTGTATATACATAGTTACTTACTATACAGCACATTCGGAGACTCGCCGCACGCTTTATAGCGGACTCTCCCTTCCTCCTATTTTGTTTTTATCTCGCTCCCTCTCTCGCCAAGTTCTCCTTTATTATTCGAACGAGGAAAAAGCCTCAGGCTCTTACCTCAGCACGAGCCCCCGCGTGTCCCGAAAGCGACGCTTTAGTGCAAACAAAGCTGGGAATTTCGACAATGAACGTGGAAAACGGAGCAGCATCCTCCCCGGTGGTTTTCTTTCGTCCGGGTTCTTCCCGCAGCGTACGCGTGTCGATGATGGAAGAAATTGAAACAACTCCCGAGTGAAATGTTACGCGCGCTGAATGAAACGAGACGTACGTATAGGGGCAGCGGGCAACATGATGGTGGCAAACACGTAATGGTAATCGAAAACGTCGATGCTTCAATTTGTCCTTGAAGCAATTAACCCCAACCCCGTCTCTCATATATGTACATATACCTATATGTAGGTACGTATAATACACGTTTTATCATAATAAAAAATTACAACCCCGTGTGAGAAAATATGCAATTTTCCAATAAAATATTTTCCATTACACACAATTCATCGTTAAGAGTTTAATGCCAACACTTGTTCATTTACCAAAACTCAAGCCCGCTTGATTCTCAGCAATTTGTTCAGTGTTTCTTTTAATTAAACAATCTTTAGTTCCTATCCAGTCATATGCCAGTCAAATAAATGTATTATTTTTCAAATTGATTATTTCTCAAATTGAATTTAATGAACATTATTAGATCGTTTAATTAAAAAAAGACGTCACGGGGTGCTTATAAGCAAAACTCATTAAATCGAAATAAAATAAGTGACATCGGTATGTTGAATAAAAAGAGAACGGTGCCGATGAAGTAGAAAGATAAAAGAAATAAAAGATAAATGGAAGGAAACGAGAAAAAGGGGCTTTAAGCGGCGAAAAGTCGTCACGTGTATGTATTGCAGCTACGAGTTATACAAATGCTTTTCCCTTCGTTATCGAGGACTGAATGGGCCCTGGGCGAATCGTAGAGATCGTTAAATGAAAAAGTAAAAAAAAGGACAGCTATTAAAACGAATACATAAAAATATATGAAGAGGAATGACGCGAGAGAGAGAGAGAGAGAGAGAGAGAGGGATGAGGAAAGGAAATACAGAACTCGGAAAAGCAAATAGTGGTGCATAGTCTGGTGGGACGACATTAAATAAAGTTAACCTTCCTCTCCTGTGTACGTACATATATATCCTACCATAGACACACTGAAAATGAAAGGAGAATGAAAAATGGCCACCATCCTGTTATTGATCTTGCTTCCTCACGGTCCGTGTTCTCCCATTCCAATCCAATTTTTTGTCGTACTACGGAAATCGAATGCGAAGTCTCCATCGTTTTGCGGACCGTATGTGTACGGGCAATTGTGCTACGAGGTAATGCACAGCGTCCAATGCAATCGAGAAACGGAGATTTTCGATTTTACGAGCTATATTTTTCGACAGCGGAGAAATGACCCGCAGTGAAATCCCAGATTGAAAGATGTGGGCAAGAGTTTGTCCACGCAGATGTATCGTACTACTGTCGTTTCGAGGTTCAAATGACAAAATTCGATATTGCATTGCAAAGTGCTCTGTTGGGGAACTGCTAGCTACTAACATAAGTTAGGTATATGTTATTTTTTTACCTTTTCATAGTGAATTTTTCATACGATGAAAATTATAAAATATGGGGAAGTTTTGATTGAAATTAAATATCGTTGTCTTATTGAACCCGTCCGTAACCAAGTTAAGAAAAATTTTGAAATTCAAAGTGTATGTAACTTCGCTTCTGTTCGACCAATTTCGACGGTTTGCAAACATCGTTTGCATAAATTTCAAAATGTCACTTTTAGTTCGTCCCAATATGTTTTTACCCTTAGAGCTACGAGAACAAATTTAATTTCGATGTAAAAGTTGGTAGGATCATGAAAAATTAAAAATTTCAAAAATATCTAACATGCGAATGTTTAAAAAAATGTAATTTTTCGTACCTCGCACTAATCAGGTAATTAATCAGTATAAAATTCGTATTGACTTTGAGGCAAAAACCCGATGAAAATTTGCATTAAAAATTGCAACAAAAAATTTATACAGACTAACTTATTTTCGCTACATTGTCACTAAAATCGCACAATTTTCAGCGAAATTGCTTTTGGTTCTTCTCTCAAAAACTGTTATTAACCGCCCCATCAGTTCTTCTTCTATCTTTGCTTTTCACAACGTAAGTGCAGCCAAAGCGTCGGTAACGAAAATTTTCAATTGTCCCTCGCACTCGTCCTTTATACAAATTCGACGGCGTTCGTATTCATTTCGCGCATTAAATTTCCATCCTGCACCCTTGTTTTTGTTTATGCGCGAATTTTCAGCTAGTTGTACAAACGCACAAATAAATTTCGTGAACTTTATTATTTTTCGTTCGAGCCACAATAACTATTGTAACAACCGCATAATTTATCATTTAAGTATTTCACGCCCGGTAAAGCCAACAATCTCCAAGTTTCCCATGGGCATAAAAGCTTGAGAATCCAAATGGCGTTTCACAGAGTCGAGTCGAGTCGAGATGAGTTTCAACCGTGGTGAAAAAAGAACCGGGGTTCTCGTCAAAAACCGTGTCAAGGCGACCATTAATTTTTCATGTTCCTATATATATATGTATATATATACTCGTATACAGAAATATTCGTAAGAACACGTTCTTACGAATTTTAACGTCGAGGGTAAAAGTAAGACGAGCCGCCCTTTTGCCTCCACGGATACACACTTGCAAACATACAAATATGTATATACGTACGTACATATTATGTACACCGATGTCATTTTTACGATGCAAACACACGCCTTCTCCATGTGAAATGTTTTCCACGATCCCTTCTCGTCCACGCCCTACGTGGGTGGCTCGTGCTGCTTGCGCATACCGATATATAGATGTGTGTGTGTGAGTGTATGTTAAAATGTATACATGTACTAGAGTCACACTGTGCAACCGCACCCTGATGCCGGTTTCTCCAACTCCGCGTGCGCCCAGTGGTCCTCGAAGCTTGTAAACTCGTCCAAGGGTTCCACACCCTGTGTTTCATTCTTCACACCAGCGACCTGGCCCGATCGTATAGTAAAACTATACGCGTTGTGTTATATAGCTACGTTACAAAATTCGTCCTAGGTTCGCCCACGCGTATTCATTTCCGTATTTGAATGGAAAATCCTTTGACGAATGGAGAGAAGAAAATGCGACGTAAAGAACAAAAATAGTACGTAGATGGTTCGTATTTTTATTTCGTCTTTTTTTCATTGTCTCTACGATTTTGTTCTTGTAGACATTGGGGCAGCGATAATACGAGTGCGTAAATAAATTTCGAAGGTGGGAGATTCTTCAATTAAATTCGTTTGTTTTTACGGCATGAAAGGAGTGCGGAGGAATACCCGGTGTAATAAAAACAGGTGCTCAAGGTGGATAATGATACACCATGACGATAAATTCATCGCGTTGCAGTTAAAAAAATACGGAGGAACATTAATTATTTTCATTAGAGAATCTCGGCGTATTTACAGGCGTAATAAAAAGGGCTTCGGGATGAAAAAAGGATGAAACTGACAATGGCGATAAAAAAAACTCCGCTTTCGGTGTACCTCGGAGACATTTCTTTTTCACTTTGAAGCCCTTACGAAGCGTCGTACGAGGAAAAATCAAGCTGCGCATCCGTCAAACCAGCGGGGTGTGTGAGCGAGGACAAGAATCAGAGAAATATCTTCTTTGGTGGGGCCCCTCTTGGAGGGTGACCGTTGCGCGCGGCCTTTTCGTGTTTCGAAGTCAGCCATGGTCGTATCGCAAATCATTTTACAATGTGGGATACGCCCTTTTGACTTTTAGCTGTCGGTATAGGTTTCGAGCGGCGAGGTGGCGGTAAAACGTTTCCGCCTTTCTCTCTCTTTCTCTCGCCCAGCGGCAATGCTTAATACCTAAAAGCAAGACGAACAAAAGATCGTCTGAGAGATTTTTCGGGAGAGCGAGATTTTTCGTGGCGCGCACCACGGAAGGGCGTCGAGAGAAGGGGAAAACGGCACAGACTTATTCTTTGTCCGACACCACCGATTTTTCAAACGATCCGCTACTTATTCTTATCGAATATACGCATAATGCATTAAATAATAACGAAAAAATGAAAACGTTTACTTTTTAACCTTTCGAGGCTATTGAAAAATCATTTTTTTGTTTTTTCAAATACTTTTGATTCTTTTTAAATATAAAATTGTCACGAATTCGTTGAAAAATCTCGTGGTTGATGAAATTTTGATAACAAAAAAATTTTTAAAACCGTTCCAATATGGATGAGTTAGATTTCATTTCGTGACTCATTCGTTCTCCGATATGTATTTCTTTTTCGCGGTTTATTTCCAGTTATTTTCGGTCTACGGGGTACGGTATAGTAGGTACCTACCGCTTGCTTCGAAACGATACATTCGTGTACGATTGGTATTTTTCTCTGTATCGATGACTAACGTTACAGTTTTTACGACCAAGAACTCGTGGCTTACCGCGTAATTGGATTAGATTTTTCGTCTCGATATATATTATAATAATATGTTACGCTAGTTATTGTATATACGAGGCGAACTATATTTATAGTTCGCACGGGGCTTAATTCTCAAATCCATTATCGAATCTCGCGCTTGCCTCACTCGCATAAACCCCCAAGTACAAGAGCTCGCTCGGTCCGGCTTCGAAATGAGCTTGTTTCCTTGAATTTGAGAGAACTCGCACACGCGATACGGCTTAACCACACCCAACTTATTTATATTGACGCACCTATATATGTAGGTACTCGAATCCTCGGAGAATGACACGTGGGGTAATCAGCGATGGCGCATGCTCGATGCGGAAGTCGGCGTCATATGTATATGTAGGTACCTATATACGCTAATCAGCCGACGATTGGAATTCAACAGACATCGTTCTACGAAACATCCACTCTGATTTTATCGGTTCTCTCTTTTTTTCTATGGTTGAAATACAAACATTTAAAAACTGACTAATCGGACGAAAATTATTTATCGAGTTCGGAGTTAATTGAATCGATGCTATTGGTAAACATCGAGCTACAAATTAAATAAAATGTCGAAAGTTTGATTAAAATTAATTTATGAAATCAATTTCGTTTAAATGCCACTCTGTTTGATAACGTGAATATAGTGTTTTTTTTCCCTCCATATGGCGAAGTATCTATTCGTATTCGCATCGTGGTATAAACGGAACGCCAGATTGTTCAAACATCGGCGAGTGCCGAGGGGCGAAGTTTTCGTTGACTCGTTGACTAAAATTCTAATACTTATTAGAATTTTATTTCGCGTCGAGCAAATGAACTTATTTCGGCTTGTGTAATCGGCGTCATAAAGGCCTCATACAACTGTTCATTACCAATACTAAATATAACTGATAATTCTCGAAATAAATTTTTTTTAAACAATTCTAACGAACTTTTCCCACCTGTATTTCCCGATTTGGGAAGAATTTAATTGATTTAATTTTTTCAATTCGATTTCCAAATGAAAACTGTTGATTAACTTGAATACAAGTCGGCTCGATATTATTCGATAACATGGAGATTCGATGAAACGGCTATGATCGGTTAATTTAAAATTGCATTGTTCGAAAAATAATAATAATTATTGGATGAAATCAATTTCATTCGAATCGCGCTCCGCACCACGCGAATGTGTATTAATCTAGCGAGTTTCACGTCACGGCATATTCCTCCACCGGCATCTCTCTCGCGCACCGAGTATGCTACATTCTCTTCAATGGCAAAGAGAGCTGCTAGTACTTGAAGATCACGCGAGAGACGGGACGTGTCGAGAATATCTTCAGAGTGGCGAGACGCAAGAGAGGATTCTCCCTCTCTCGGTGTAATGCAATGGCTTTTATTTTTGCGCCTCGGGGCCCTCTCCAGCGCAAGTATAGTACGTATATGTGTACGTTAAATATAGAGTCGCGATTCTCGCGCGCACTCACTGACTAATCTTGGAAGCGTCAGCTGGCTCTTCGTCCCAAGAATTTTCTCGTTCACTCGTTCATCGTCGACTTATCGATATTGCGAATCGAATATTACGAGAAGAGGTCGCAAGTGGGCAGACCGCAACCCCCTCGGGGAACATCGAGCGCTGGGCGGACTTGCTCGAACTTTGAAATCTTACGCATTCAATTTTATACGCCTGGAATAAAAGTATAATTTATTGAAGGATTATTCTTTTATTGGATTTTTTTAACGAGACCTGAAAACTCAATAGTTTTTCGTCAAAAATAGATAGGTAAGGAAAGTAATTGTAAAGAAAGCAGGAAGCGATGAAGCGCTGGGCCCGAGTTCTCATAATCATCACGGTATAAAAATAGAAGAGACGACGCCGTTACGGCGCTATCCGTTGGCTAGGAACGGAAACGAACGACGAATCTTGATATTTTCGTGCTGTTGATTTGTTCGTCCGACGTGGCGTATAAAAAAAACAATCGAGCTTTTTCCTCGTAATATATCCGCGGGAAAACACACACGCACTTTCGACTTGGGATAGAAAAAAGCGCCACCTCATCGGTTTAAATTGGAAAATCTTGGAATTACGAAAATAACGGATCGAACGAAAGGAGAAGATACATTTTTTAAATATTTTTTTTTCGGACATTCGCGCTCTATCGAAACGCATTAGGTACCTATGTAGGTAGGTACCTGGTGCCCATCTTCGACTTTCATTACGTCGAGTGTAAGTCTTTGCAATTGTATAAACGCAAGCCCCGTTATTCGTAGATTCGAATTTCGGGGCGGCACGAGGGATGATCGATGCGGGCCATGGGAATTATCCTCTGCAAATTTGCATCGCCGCCCGATTCGACGACGCCCGATCAACCGAGGTTTCCCCCTTTCTAAGATACAAGACAGCGACTCGGGGAAGAATCTCCAAGCTTCGAACTACCCTAATTCGTCAACCGATCATACGAACGGATGTGAAAAGAAAGGGACACGATGAGTGTAGGGAATTAACATATCGCGCACTCGTATTATTAGATATTCCGACGGTAAGAAAAGAAGAAAATCGTGTGAATATTTTGAAAATTATTTTTAATTTTTTTCGGTGAAAAAGATGTCTTATTTGCGACCCGTGCCGAATTTCGACTTGGGTCAGGTTTAGTAACCGTGATAAAGCTTTTTTATATCACATTACATAAAATCAAAAAAGTGTTAAATTTTGAAATTTCACAAAGTACCCGAAAGTACTTTAGTACATTCGTTTCTTTAATTTGCAAGATTGTACAAATAAATAATAAAATATCATTGTTGGGAAGTGTCTTAGGGGTCCGTTAAAAGCTTGAGAGAATGCGAAAACCCTCGTGGAACCAAACATTTTTTTGAACTCTCAACGAACCTGTTTCGATGGCTCCATTGTAATACCGAGCCCATTATTTATTGATAAAAGAAGTATAACTTATTTCTCTGTTATATCGATACAATATATCGAAGAAGAGTATCGTATATAAGATTTTAAAACGTCAACTCACTCCATCCTACATTTCCGTAGGTACGTTAGCTCAGGTTCTATGAAAACTGTCACGTATTTAATTCGTGGTATACCTATGTATTGGGCAAGAAGAACGGCCCTACGGAAATGGAAGGAAACGGACGTGAACGGGTTTTGCGAGACAGTTGATAGCTTCGCTACGATGGTGACGTTACTCCGGTTCGCTTCCGTTACGACAACGATGACCTGAAATATTATTTTTCACGATAAAAATGAAATATGTATACTTATACGGAAATACGTGACTGGACTATACGTATGTACGTTCGAAAATTCTCGAGTATTCAAGGGCTCGCGTATCAACTAATAAATCAA
This sequence comes from Netelia fuscicornis, assembly GCA_946811545.1. Taxonomy (NCBI): domain Eukaryota; kingdom Metazoa; phylum Arthropoda; class Insecta; order Hymenoptera; family Ichneumonidae; genus Netelia; species Netelia fuscicornis. The sequence goes on from OX328016.1 coordinate 26,937,636, forward strand.
ATTCGATTTCTACGGCTCTTATACAAAATCTTAAACACCAAACCATGTAGGTATGTAATGAAGATAAGAAGAGTTGTTCAAGAAATAGATATAATCTACGCGAGAATCAACAAAGAACGTAAGAAAAATCAAAATAAAACGTCGATGATCCTGAATTTTTTCTGGAAGGCTTAAAATCGAATTTGTTGTACCTAATTATACTACTCATTTGACTTCTCGGTCGCTCGGCAATTTTCCAACAAATAAGTCGATGGCTTGAAAAAAGTTGGCTGCCGCATCAAACTTGGCCGATTTCATTTCACGAGACTGCAGCACAGACTACATTCGAGCCCAAGGGTCACTTATACCTACATATACATATCTAGATATGTACCTATATAACACTCTTGTACACTTTACGTAGATATATATTGGCATCGACGTGCTGAACCACTTTTCCGAACGTGACGCGATTCTTAAAACGATCTGACATCGCCATCTCGTTGAAGTTGATTGCAGCTTCGGGTATACACCTATATACATATATATGAATCTGCAGTCGTAAGAAAGTAATCAGCGGCTTGTTCTACGTAACGTCGCACCTGGTCTTCCTCCCGTTTCTTCGTTTTATCGCACTATATCAACCATGTATTACCGATCAAAATGTTCACCGTGTTCATTCTCGTGTGGAAAGCTTCTTCCTCTCTCTCTTTCCCTCTTTTGGTGTAAAACAGCGACAGATATTTGAGGGTGTTGATGGAGATCGAAATTGCGATACTTTGAGTTTTTATGGCACTGAGACTGGGATAAGAATTATGCCAATGATCAACTTTTAACAATAAAAGTCATTTTTTGTATTCGTATTTTTGTTGAGTCGATGACGTTTAAAAAATTATAAGCAAACTAAATGAATAATAGGAAGAAAGATATATTTAAGAAATATTGTTTTCCTTTTTTTGAAATTTTTCTCATCTTAAAATTATTTTTATGGCTTTTGAATTTCAATTCGGACATTCTCTATTATGCAGTAGACAATTGTTTTAACATATTTGAATTTCATTCGCAATTTTGTATTGTTTTCCTGGAGCTTTCGACCTCGTTGACAATTGCCGCGCAAATATTGTTTATCGGCGTTTATCGACCCTCCTGTAACGTCACTCAGAAGAATAATGAAAATTATAACGCGATCAGAAAATAATGAAAAAAGGGCTCTGTGCGTCTCATTATGTTCTTCCTCACGCTCCACATATGTTTAAAGCAGCGCGATGATGATAACGTAACGCCATGGCAAGAGCCTTAAATAGCACAAGACCCGGACATCAAGCCTGCGTTATATACCAGATTTTTATTTTTATTTTTTTTTTCTCTAGAATATATAAATACACCTATATATTCTAGAGAACGTTATAGAACGACAAAGGAATTTTTTCTCGCTTCTATTAACCGCAGCCTCGTGTGCTTCTTGGCTAATAGGACGCCCAGGTTTGTTCGTTGAAGCGGTGCGAGAAAAAAGTTAAGTTCGAAAAAGAAAGGCGTAGCATGTAACGCGATGGAATATATGCGCGAAATCGCTTTGGGCGCGAATATGACATATATATATATATATATAGTTGGCGAAACTTCATTGAATGCGAGCGAGCAGGTAAAAGGCGAATGGTTTGAATAATTTTGCGGTTAAAATGCGAAAGAACTATGGAAGAGCCTCTCGCGGCTAGGCAAATGCGCCAACTTTTTATCGCGCGATAGTGCGTGCATGGGACATTCGAGATTAAATGTACAGTTTTGTCACCCTTACCGTTTTTAATTTAGCTCATACCTAATTTTTTCGTGTTTTCGTCAATTTTTACATGCCAATAATCTATTCGAGAAATAATTATTATAAAATATGAAACAAAATATTATGTGCACCTTAAAAATCCGAAAACAGCAACGAAAATAGTGTCAATTGTATAAAACAAATTCGAAGCGTATTTTAGAACAGCCAAGTTTTAGATCGGCCTTCGCCCCTAAACGCTGATACATCATTTATTGTTCGATAATTTTCTGTATTTAATACCACCCTCTACGGGCTGCATCTTCCGATCTATAAAAAATAAGGGAATCGTAGGGACCTGACTTGGAACGCCCCATATCAGCACACGTACATACATATATGTTTATAATTTATGCAACTATTGATCGAGAATTTAGGGACGGAAACTATGTACATATGTTGTACATAGGAAGGCTGAGTTTTTTCATGGTCCTTAACGTTTCGATATCCTATTAGAAAATGTTAAAAACATACACGCACGTAATTTGTGAATTTTATGAACGAAATCTTATTTATTAGCGTGAGCGTATTTTTCTCCAACAAATTTGTTTTCCCATTGTTATTTGCGATTTAATTTCGCGCATAAATGTTAGATAATTGACCTAGAAACTCGGAAAAAGCAACGAAATAACTTTCCAAAAACTGTATAAAAAGATCATCATCTCCGTACAGGATACGAGTGACGAGATGTCCAACGCACTCTCTTATCTCTCGTATAGATCGATAGGTTCGCGATAGATCGTGCAGGGATCTGTTTTGCTTCTGGCCACTCGTAAATGTTCCATCGTTTATCCTGGATCAGGATATAGCGCGAATGTTATGGTGGTAGATTGCAATGCTGAATCGAGAAAAAGAGAGAAATACGGGATATATCTATATATAGAATGGAGCTGCTGGTTCGACTATTTATTATTCCCATTTAGGTACGGGTGTTCCGAGGTCGAATCCAGGAGGTCCTCGTTTTCCCATCGATTATGTCTCCATTTCCTCTATTTTCTATCCACCTCGATCTCCGTTTATCTCGTTCATCTTTAATTCCTGGCCGAATTCAATTAATTTTGACTGGATCGCAGCACACAGGGGGAAGTACTGTGTATAGATATATACATGGTACTTAATACACGCATTCTCGTTCGAAGAGATATTGCGCAAAATGTCCCCGTTATATACATATATATTATCTATAGTTTTCCACTATCGTTCACGAATGAATTTCATTCGCCGCGTGGTAGATTAAATGCCATTGTGAAATTGTCATTAAACACGATCTGCAGATAAAAAAAATTATTTATTAAGCAGAAAAATATTCCGATAAGTGTGCTTATGTTAAACAATATTTTTGAAATTCGATCAAATTTATGAGAATTAATATAGTAGATATACTTGCCGAAAGAGAAGTACAGTTTTACATTTCAGAAATCTTTCTATTATTTTCCAGGCTATATTCAATAACGAAAAAATTGCAATACAAAAACATCCTGGCATGTTTTTTGTAGCTCGATCCGGTTGGCCACCAATATCCCATGTGTAATGCGACGAGGTATATTCATATTTGTAACGTAGGTTGCCGTTACTACCGGCACTCACGGGAATTGAATCCCGAATAATAATTTATCGGACACTGTATCGAATCTGCAGCGCAGCTTTGGATTCGTGAGACGAAAGGCTCGGCGAGTTGCCTTTATTCAAAATTCGAGGCAAAAAATACATTAGGATATTATCGCATGCAGAGAAAATTGATTTTCACAGGGATGACGAACCAGACGATCGTGAAATTTGGTGGGCCTTTATCTTGTAACCCCCCTCCCGATCTGGGTTAATTCACAGTTTCTGCCAATATCGATAACATTAAGTATTATATATATGTACGTATACCTATATGTGCATACTAATAACTCATGCCTGTTTGATTAAAGGTATAAAGAAACAGGATGCACCACATGGGCAAAGCTTATATCAATGCGAAAAAATCTGCCAATTCGTATAAGAATGTCTCGCTATCTGTGGATACGAAACGAGAAAAGATATGAGAATTTCCTGGACGGGATACCCATTCATCGATCATTTCGTCGTATCAAGTCGCAAAATGGGGCGTATATCGGATGACCCAGAAAGATATCATAAAAAATATATCATTTGTCTCCTGTCTATCTTTCTGGCTTTTGTGTATAAGTAATATATATATTTGTAGATTTCTCTTCGTTTCACGATATTCCATCGTCGAATTTCATTTCCTCGTGACAGCGCAAAATACGGAGGAGTCGAGCAATTAGATAAAGTTCCAGTGCTTTTCATGGGTGTCTCCTCTTTCGCTCTCCTTCCTGTTTCCTCTAACGGCGTGCCTGTAGAGAGAGAGAGAGAGAGCGAGACAAAGCTTATGCCTTCCACAGCCATTAATCAAACTCTACCGCGCTTTGGGGCTTGGGTCTCTCGTATTGTTTCATGATTAGTTCATTCTACGAGAACGGAAGCTGTACCACGCCGTCGAGTGAGGATCTCGAAGTTTTTAGTCGAAAGAGCTTAAGCAGTCGTGCTCTCTCTTAAGGGCGGAATTAGCGGGCTCTGTAGAAATGGGAATGACCGACGCATTATATGTTTCGGGAATGAAATTTAAACTTGATGAACGTGGGTAAAGCAGAAAGCGGACTACTCACTGACGGGAAGCTTATGCGGATTATATTTTATATTTCTAAAATATTCTTTTTTGTTAACAAAATAAATGACTGAGAGAATTATACGCGTCACGTATAATTGAACAAAATATAATACATTTGACGTCTTATTATAATTTTTTTCATAATAAATATAGCTGTTTTCATTTTTTTAAACGTACCTACCTATGTTGGATTTTTACAAACGAATCAATTAATATAGTAAATAAATATATAACGAATAGTATATAAATAAATATTAGAAGGTCACTTTCAACTCGGACATCATAACTACGACAAAGAAGTATTTTATTATAATGATATTATCAACAACAATTCTATGATTACTGTAATATCGTCAGCTGTGTGATATAAACTATCTATCAAATACCTATTAAATAATATAATTAATTGCAAAAATGATGTTCTTTATCCGTGAGTAGGTAGAGAGAAGCGGGGTTAATTGAAGTTCAACGACTTTATAAAGTAAGGAAGAAATCGAGAAGTGCCGGTAGCATCGATGCCTCGCATTAGAATCCCGTGTGCTGTCGCGTAACTTTTCCAAGGGCTAAAAATTATAGCCGTATCAGCGGTATAAACATTTGTACGATTGAGGGGTGATGTTACAAGATCGGACTAATTCTCGTGTGTCAGTAGCCAACGACTCCGACTGTAATCGAGGCATCATTTCGATCCGGATGAAACGATAAACAGCACTGCTGGCTAAGCAGCAACCACGGTGAACATGAAAGAACCCAAGTTCATCTGTCGTCTCTGCGCATGAATATTATCTAGCGGACGTTCGGGTATGACAACTTCCGGAAGCGTTCATCAGAGGACCAGACATAAAATTTACGACCTATTGTCGAAATGATTTCCGACGCGGTCGGTAATATTTTATTTCTCTCTGTGTTATCCTTCGCTCGAAATATAGCGCTTTTTTTCCTATCGTGCACACACGGCAGCGCGAAAGAAATCGACGACACCGCCGTCAACTCGCAGATGATGAAGATAAAACGCGTGCCAAGGCTCGCTCTCGAATTTTCGCGTTACCGTGTAATAGTGTAATGTAGGTACCTACACCCGCGCGATATACGAGTCGCGTTTTAGCCTCATCCCTCCGCTTCTCCAATACACAGGGTGTCCCATGTACTTTTTATCGCTATATCCAAAACTATCAACGAGTTCCAGAACGATAAACTTCCAACTATTCTATTTCGAAATTCATGATCATTTAAAAATAAGTCAGATGCTAAATTTTTCTCAATGACCTCGACCTTGCCCGAACTCGAGCGATTCGTTAATAAAATATAATTGTATCATTATCTCGGCAAGAGATATTTCAAAATCTCTTCGGACTTTTCGTCTATATCCGAAAATAAAAAATTCACCGTTCCACCGAGACGTTTCGACGGGTTTCAGAAATAGTGCCATTGAGAGATTAAATTGGGACACCCGGTATATACGCGTACGTACCTAGACATCGCCGATTATCCACCAACTCGTACGAGACATGTGTATCGCGATAGATATGACATCGTGCGAAGACGTGCAAGTCTCTAGAGCATCTCTTGACGCAATATCAGGATAAAGCTACCTACTTGTAAAATTTCAGACACAAGGAACAACAAACAAAAAAACTAGATATATAGTACATATGTATATGTACATAACTCGCGGTAGATACATCGGTGAAGTAATTCTATTTTTTCCCACGCTCGTAACACTTCCTCTTGCGTTATAAATATTGTATACGAGCTTCTTGCTTTTGTTTGTTCGATTCGAGTCTCATAAAACATAAATGAAATACGACTCTTTTTTCGCGACGTGAAACAAAAATCATAAATCACCGTAACGCGTGGCTTGAAATAAAAAAAAAAAACAAAACAAAAAGCGACGATACGCGCCGGGGCGTGTATCGGTACAATCCGCAACTGGGACTTGCCCGAGGAAGAAACGGGAACCAAATATATTTTCGTGACAACGAAATCGACGAATATGACGTTCCATGGCCTACGCTCGTGCGGCTTAGCCCCTGCCTTGGGGATTTTCGAATCGCGGGCACAACGGCAAAAGTCTCGTCTTTATCGATACATTTTCCCGAGTCTGCCCTAGCTCTTTCGCCCCTCCGCTATAAGCAACAGAGCAGGCCGTGTGCGAAAACCCCTAAACAAGTCCTCTTTCCTTCGCTCCAATAGAACCGAAAGCACTTCCGCCGTTTCTCTCTCGTACAAATAATCCTCGTGACAAATATTTGTTCACGATCTGAGGAATATTCCTCGTAAGCTCAACGACCTTTCCTCCAATGTTTGCTCGCACTTGGAAAATGATTTTTCTCCCGTTTCTCTCAATTCTGACAGGATGGAGAATAAAGCGTCAGGAATATTTCAACGTCATGAATAATAGAGAACGAAAAATGTGAACTTCCGAAAGGGCGCATACCTCAGATTTATCGTATAAAAAACTGCGACGATGAAGGATTTTGGAGAATTGTGAGATTCAATGGCAAATAGTGGGGAAAAAAAACGTTTTTATAATTTTTCGTGGTTCGGACGTGAGGTGAAAGACGATGGCAAAATTGTTTCTAATCCTGTAAAACTGATTTTCATGGAGGGCGGGCAAAAATCTTTTTGTTCCCTCCTCGTATCACTTTCATACTAGCTTTCTCTAGTTTCACCCGTTTAGATTCGAAGTAAGTGCGGAGTGTTTGGCAGAGCAAAGATAGAGATAGACTTGGAAAAAGTCCCCGAGGCTATATAACCATTGAGCACCCAGCATTGAGCTAAAAGCCGAGCGAACGAGAGACCGTTTGCTCGACGACACGACTATAAATATGTTCTCTGCTTCTCGTGATCTGTGAATGTCTGAGGGAGCCAGAAAGAGAGACTCTCCTCTTTTCGCACTTGTATTCACACGCGCACGATTCAAGACTCTCTCTCTCTCTTTCTCTCTCTCTGTTTGGTGCAATACTCGCTTTCGTTTTAACCGTGGGTTCTTTGCCTCGCGTGTTCCGTACTCGCGAACCCTGACTCTTGTCTCCTCACTCGTGTCCGTTCACCACGAATTCGCAACTGCTGCTGAAGCCTCAAACGTCGAGGATGAGAAAAGTTTGCCGACCAGACGAAAAACGACGAAGATCGTGTGTGGTGAGTTTCAGTGTCGCGATCACGACAGCTATATAGCACCCACGCTTCCACCCCCGCAATATTCATTTTCTTATGGTCTCTCTCGGCTGGCCTTTGAGCAATGCAAATACCCGGAGACATGGGAAAAAAGAAAACAACGAAAAAGAAAATATTATTATCGCGCTATAAAAAATACTCGCAGTTTTACAAATTTACATGATACCTGATCCTTCTTACTCCATAAAGAAAATTAAATCTCGTTCTCTCCTCTAATAAACGATAGGAAGCGATTTTAAAACCAGACAAAGATGGAAACAATATTGAACCGAGCGAGATTTTTTAACTAACAACTTGTAAGTGAAGAAAAATGAACGAGACCTATTAGCACCTTGTAATATGTACCTAATGATGGCGCCTTGTAAAAAAACTTCCAGATATATGTGCTCTGTATCTGCGTGTGTAGAAATAAAGATAGGGGGAAGGAAATAATGGAGAAAGTGAAACGAGAGGAAGACGAAAGAATAGGCGACTGGTCTAAAAACGCAGCCGGTGTTTGACGTCCTCGTTTCTTGTTGGACACCACAGCGGGCATCAGCAGCAGCCATTGCGAAAGTGAGGGAGACCAACTGTAATCTCAGCCCGAATTTGGGGCTTGGAATAAAAGCCTGCACAACTGATAGCGCAGGGAAATCGAGAGAGTGTGAGAGAAACCGAGGGCCTGCATCGAGAAAGAAAAAGAGCGCGCGAGAGGGTGGCGGGGGGTTGAAAACGAGCTTGTGTTATAGCGATGGAGGAGCGAGGCCGAAGCGATGGGAGGGACGAGGCCTGTCTGTACGCAAAGGACAATTAAACGTGCGAGAATTCGATCGATCGAATCTCCCAACCGCACGACAGCCGCTGTTTCGGGTCTATCAAATACTCGTTCGTTAACTCAAAGTTTCGAAGGTCGCTAAAAAATATATTTCTACTTGCAAAAACCAATTGGAATCAATTTAATTAACGTGGTTATTCTTGGTCGCCAGTCTCCTGAGTTTCTACTATTGGTGGTGTTATGCTAATCGAATCAAAGGCTGGATGGGATCAGCTATTCGTACGATGAATCGGGTATGAGATCGATGTATCAGGTATGCGTATAATAGATAAGGTGCTGGATGAATCGAATGTGCGTATGATCGATCAGATTGATGGATCGCGTAGACGTACGATGGGTGCGGACGATCGAATATTCGCGCGATGGTGGATGAAGTGGATCGGGTCAATGAATAAAGTGTATATTGCAAAATTGCAAACTAAAACAAACGCTTTTTAAAAATAGCATATGAATTCTGGGAAATACTCTATGGACGTCCTTCATCATCATTAATCTTATGTAAACTCGCGAATAACATAACTTCGGTAATGAGTATACAGTCGCGTCAATGCAACGCCACAGGGGTCTCTTCAAGTATTGACTCGATGCTTCATGAGAGCCCGAAAGCGAATCCGCATTTCCGCATAGAGAACGATACGCATAACGTGCAATATTACAGCACACTGTATTATGATATACCATGATACAGTCTCGTGTTGGTTAACAACAGCGGCGGTATATAATATAACAGTATACCTCCCCTTGGATTCCTGTTCCATGCCCGAGTACATCTCGATACAGCACCTGAGCGACTGCATCGCTCTGAAATTCTACGCGTGTATTGCGCGAAACTCGCGGTTGCGCTGCTCGGCCCTCCTGCCTTCGGGGTTAACCAATCGCACAGGAGGTTTGCTGCTTTACGCGTCTGTGGCCAAAAGAGAGAGAACAAGAAACAGAATCATGCGATATGTACGCATAAAGAATGTGCAGGATCGGCCTAACCAGATTCGTTCCAATCGTTTTCTGAAGAGCTTCGCGGCAGAAATTCAAAATAGTTATCGAACATGAAATGATGTTATCGGAGGTTATTTCCATCGAAAAAAGATTGATAGGCAACAATAAATCCGACACGCCAACCACGAAACTCGGCGATAAGAACCTGTGTCGTCTAACTTTTCAAACAGTTCATGTTTTACAATGTTGGTATCTAACAATTCCAACATCTTGATTTCTCTATGATTTAAACTCCTGCTCTAATTAATGTTGCCTGGTTTCCCAATAGCCAGGTTAACCCAACAGGATTGGAAATCCAAATGAGTATGAGTCAATTATTCCAACCCGCGGGGGTATCAAGCTGTTTCTGATTCGATTGATCGTGTCACCATCAAGTCCGTCCAACAGCTTTATTCGCAATTAAAATACACATTTCCTGGTCTGTCGCTAGCCATCATCATTCAACGGGGTTGAAACATCAAAATACCATGAACCATCGATTCCAACCCTGGCGACGCTTCGCTTTGACTGTTTTCCACTCGATTGATCGAGTTATGACCCACTCCTAGTGCTACATTTGGGTTTAAAACATCCAGGCTCAATATTACAGACTCTAGGCTCCGAAGATAATCTTCAAGTACCGAATGGCATTTATAAGTGTCCTAAAACAAGCGATCTCAGGTGTTCCTGTCACTTCCGATTATCGTATTAGTCCATCGTATTAAATTCCACCGTTTCTTCCAATTAAGGAATTCGACAAAGCCGTGTATCTGAAGAAAGGCTAGTTCGAGTTAACCTGAACTAGCCTTTTCTAATCTCTGACATCAGATTAGGAAAAAACGAGCCCACGGGCGAGTATTAAAACTTGGGATTCCGTAACCAGCTACTGCACCGAATACACCTGTTCTGATGTATTTCCGTAGTCCCTTCGCACCCCTTTACAACCGAGACAAACGCAAGTCTGCTTGTGTGCGAACGGTGCAACTTCCTGTGTTATCCTGTACACGTCCTGCGGGAACTGGTGCTGGAATCGATAGCTGCACATGCGCAGAAGACCTTGCTTCTCACTTGCTTGCTCTCTCTCTCTCTCTCTCTCTCTCTCTCTCTCTCTCCCTCCCTCCCTCTCTCTCTCTCTTTCTTTCTCTCTCTGCGCTCGACGATGAATCGCGCGAGCGTGATAGAACTCCCGTGGCGAGGGCGAGTAAGCGAATAAACTTCGGCCAGAGAGAGGAGAGAGAGAGAGAGAGAGAGAGAGAGCGAGAGAGAACGCGAGAGGACGTGCGGCTCGTTGAGGGTTCCACGCTGAATCCCTCGCGGGACAGCATCCAGTACTCAGCCGAGCTACGATCAGCCGCGAGGGTTGCTGACCGTCCATCGTATATTCACAATAGAATTCTTTTAATACTCGCAGTGAAACCGGTCACGTGTACTTTTCATGCAAATTGTTGATTAAAATTTGTCATGTTCAATGAAAAATCATGCTTGGTACGATTTTATGATTCAAAAGTGATTGAATTCTTTTTGCCTTTGAGTGGTTTATTTTTATAACTTCTTTGATAATGCTTTTTGTGTGAAAAAGCAGATCGATTCTTCAGTTTCCGTTTTTCACCTTTCCCAAATGCTTTGGAACGGCTTTTGTAATTAAAAAAAAAGAAGACTATAAAAAACGTCTGTTATATTCTCATCGTGTGTATCGTAAAATACATTCGTAATTGTGGGACGAGCGATGAATTACACTCATTAGTCGGTCGTCCGGGTATAGTTCAAGGCCAGAGAGTCAACGATGAAACGCCGGGACGAGTATCGCACACGGATTTGTACGAATGGGATAAACTGAGACACCGTGAAGTTTAGACGATCTATTCGAGTGTTACGTTTAAGGCGCGAACTATATGTTTTTTTTAAATATTTAGAAGACGTTGCCGAAGAGTGGGGTAAAGAGTACCGTTATACCGCATTATCGCTGGTGGGAAGTGAAAAACGACGTCGTCCGGGGCTCTCTTCCAGACGATAGCGCCGAATTGTACATACTTCGAGACCTTCGGTGCTGCCTATTCATATACATATGTATATCTATACATACATACACGGAAACAGTTTCTCGGGGGCCACTTTAGAATCTGTGAAAACTTGTTGACACTCGAGACTCCTCGAGTCACTACATACACGAATTTTGAATACAAAATACAATCTTTTTTCATGCTGTTACGTAAGATATGTCTTCACGTAAATGAAGCAGATAATCAAATTCTGAAATGAATAAATTGTTAATATTTTGCTACCGAAAAATAAAAGAATTTTCCTCGAATTATTGTTCGAGCATTCCGCATAACGATAGCGAGTGTGACTTTGCGTCCGTCAGTAATTTTAACACATCCGTCCGATAATATTTCAAACGGATTTATTCAAAAAAGTGCAAAATCGTATTTCGTAAAATCGATAATATGCGAGGTACAGCATTGATTGAAAGGAAGGAAATAAAAGAGTAATCATCGGATGCACCGTTGTTACGGTGCTGCCGGCGAGTCGCAACAAAATAAAAAAAAATGGACAGGCTTTTTCGATGGAAGAGCCACAAGGTCCACGACGAAGTGAGTATCCACGTATGTACGTCTATATATACCCAGTTTTTACGCTATATACTATTTTATGGATCCTGCTCTCATTTGGATGCGATTATGCAAAGCAAATTTGGCCCCTGTGGTTTCGACGGTCTGTTCTCCCACGCGAATTCGGCAAGTCGGTTAACACTTGCTGAGGAACAGCCGTACACCCTAAAGTCTGCGCTTAAATGTTGGTGAACGCAAAAGCTCTCGTTGCACCAGATACCTTTGCAACAATATAATGCCAACAGTTGTTGAAATTTTAAGAGTCAACTATTTTTAAGATTCAATAATTCGATATTAATAGTTTGATTCCATAAGTGAGCAACCGTTTATCAAAATCATATAAATATCATAATAATATCGAGGCATGTAATTTTCTTTATACAAATAAGGTACTTGAGATGAAAAAAGCATTGCGGGAGAAGCATTGAACGCATTTTTTTCCCGTAACGAAAACATGAGATTTGATTAGCACATATGCAGAGAACCATTCGTGATGAGAGCTCTAGATTGTTGAAGAATTGAAGGATTTATCGGGAACTGTGTATTTTGCAAATGAAATGCTATTTTGGTGACAATGTTTGGATCAATGTTTCTTCTTTCATTCGGTTAAATACGATATGCAATATCAAACATCATGAACGGTGTAACAGCGTACACTATATGCACATGAGTCATTTGTTATTTAATACAAATGTACATCTTTTCAAAATGGCAGCAGTCATGAATCCATTACGTTTTATTTATATGTAGATCCACTTCTCATGTCATATTTGTGATAACAACACGTTGAAGTATATTTGCGGCAGGAAAATCTCTGCTGTACTGATACTCATAAAGAAACACTTTCTCCCCGTTCGTCATAGCTTATGTGTGAGCAGGAAAGAAGAGCGTGCACTCTGTCGAGAAATCTTGGGGGGGGGGGGGGGGGGGGGGGGTGATGCTCCGCATTCCCTCGAGCAAAAACCGAGTTACGATTTCTCATACGATGGTAACAAGTAAAAGGACCAATGCCATTTCTGAATTTTTCATCCCCCGCTACGCAAATTTGACATTAACGTCACCCTTAAGCTTCCTTCCAAGAAACGCATTTTATGATAGGGTGTATAGAACCGTATAATGCGGAGTCTTGCCGTAGAAGCCGGCGGCTAAAAGCTTCCATGCTCCATTCCATCAGTAAAGGATGATTTTGGGGACTTTTGAATTTTGGTCTCGTTTAGTCTCTCGACTAACAATAAGTGTCAAACCCAAGGGGTTGCGAACCGCAAGACAGGGTGAAAAAAGAGAATTGGCGAGCCTGAGTAAATTCCTGTTGAGCAAAAACGGCGTCCTTCACCGCCAAAACGACTCTTTGCATTAGGTAGAGAGCTCTTCTGCAAGCGCATAGGTAGCCATATAGCTAGAAAAGAAAAGGACCAACATAAGTATAGGGGAATCCCTAAAGATACGACAGAAGGGTTGATAGTAGAATGAAAAATGTAAGCGCACACTCGTCGTTCCTGTGTATTACATCAGCGTCCCTCTCACAGCACAAAGCATCTACTTCACGAGAAGGTGCGAGCAAACGTTGGCTTTGAACTCGAAAATTCACTTGGGTTGGATCCTTGGAGATCAATCTTAAGGATCGATTTCGATGCTAATAATTGGACAGCCATTAATCTGCCCAGGTCCCTTATCAAAATGTTCCGAATATGCAAATTTATTAACGATCGTGTCAATGATCGATGATCGGGACGATAAGTGGAATCCGCTTATAACGTCTATCCATCGCAATGAAACCAATGTTGTCGTTTGATAAAAATTGACATGGTACCCTAGGGATATTCGGCGAGAATGACTGAATCAAGAATTCAGCCCTTGCTTATCGTATCCTCTGAGACGTGACAAGGGGCGAATGTTTAGTGGAGTGTATACGAAAACAATGTCGCTTACCATGCAAATGGCCATTTTTTGGTCAAGCATGCGGAAAATAACTTAGGAATACCAAGATCACATTGTAGGATACATAACAACGTACTTCCCGCAAGTTTACATAAAAGTATTGATAGTATGAAAACGAAATCGAGACCCACAAAAACCTGAGTTAACCGTGATCGTTTGATCCACTATATTTACCATGATAATTATCAGCGTTCAATTAAAATAATTAAATTTTCATATCTTTATGGTATATGTATATACAAGTTCCACAAGCCCGAAGACAGTACTTACTCAAAACCACTCATTGGAAACTGGGTTAAGCCTGAAACGTTAATATTAATATATTTAGCTATGAATTCAAGTGTCGGAATTCAACCAATCGAATGAAATTCGGATAACTTTACATACAGGTTCCATTAACTCGAAGACAACGAGTATACTTAAATCTACGAATAGCTCTCTTAAATCTGGAACTGCATTAATTGAGTTAGATATTGGGGCTGCAAAGTTACTTCTATTTGTTTTGTGGGGTTACAGATCGATTTCCATATAAATTGGACAGTGTCCACGTAACAAGATTCCATCGGACTTATTTATCGGTGCAAACCACTTTTTGTCTCTCGGTTCACGTACGAACAGTGAGTAACGGTTCCACACGAGGTTCGCGTTACCAGGAAGAACGAAGAGTGAGCTTATCCGCTCGCGGATATAATTATTCTGGCTGGTGGAATCGCGATGTTACAATTCCACAGCCGGTCGTGGCCCAGTGTATCTATTATGTATATAGACTTTTTAGCTTTACCCGATGCCTGGTCTAACCATTTTACTCCCACACTACCCGGAATACACGGTCCCCGATGCTCCACAGCGAAATGTGCGTCGTTTACTTCTGCGACCACTATGTGGGAGATTGCACGTGCAATTACCTACTTGAATATATGCAAAGGCACGTATTACCAAGTGTATACAGATATGGAATATATCTATGTTTATACGGGCATCTTTGCACACTTTCCTTTGTGCAGAACCGGAAGACGGAGCGTCGTTACGTGTTTGTCGCGCGACCATGCTCCCATCTTCGCCTTGTTGTGTTATGGCGACCCCGTGGCTCATTGTCAGAGGGCGTGGAGCCATATACATACAAGTTTCCGTGAACGAGGAGTTATCTCGTGGGTGGCCTCGCGGCCTAACGTACGACGGAACAAAACCAGGCGAAGCCTGGATCATCCTCGTACATTGTTGTTGTTGCCGCTTCGTTGTTGTTTCTCGCAGTCGGCTAGCTCAAGACACGTGACCCATGAATATTTCATGCGTTGAGAATTAGAACCGAGACTCTGGATATAACGATGCTGTCCATTATGAATCACGCCACTTTTGTCTCCCTTACTTAACTGTCTCGTCTCTCGTTTATCGTAAATTGTCTTATCGCATATGCGAAAACCTTTCTCTCACAATGAGAGTTTTCTTGCGAAACATTTGCATCGCAGTTCGCTGACCCGAAATCCAATTTTATAGCCAATGAGGCAGGTATAATCAGCCTGTCATTGACTATGGCTAATGTAAGTATGTGATTTTAACGTAAATTAATCGAGCTCAATTTGTTTCTCTCTTAGGATGGTTGTACGTAAACTTATAAACCCACGTTTTTCTTTACACAAACCTCCGACCTGTAAACAAAGGTCCGTTCTACCGGTCCGTTCTAAGATTAATTTCTCCTAGGTACTAATCCTATTTCGATTGACAACTTTGTCACGAGCTTGATTAGTGTTCAAAGTAGGTTAACACGGATGAGCAATTTGGACTATCCAAATGTAAAACGCATTTTCCAACTAATCTTACAATTAGTTACACCAGCTGATGGTTAATTTTCCATGGACAGCAGTGTTCAAATCGGCTTAACTGGAGATTAGCTCAATCATATTTGCTTGCTCATAAATACTATTACTTCTTCCAACCATATACGTATCTTATGACTCGGTTTACGCATTCCCACAAACGGACACGTTATATCGCAATTCTCTCACTGATAACAGTATAGTCAAATCTTTGTATGGCAGTGTCTGGCCTTGCCCAAACGCTTCATACCCACCGCGTACGACCGTCTGGCTAGTGTACCTATACTACTATATTTTCGTTTATACGATGTCCCCCGAGTTTACGAATCCTTCCCGCCATTGAGGCCCAAACTATACCTATATAGAGAGACACGTTTCCTACTATAAATATTGAAACGCGTTCGAGATATTGTATGGTAGTATGTTACGCGCGCAAAGTACACAGTGCAGTACTCGTATACGAGTATAGTGGTATATCCATCGGTAGCTTTATAAAGGCAGTTATAGAGGCTGCCATGAAACGGGCAATCGCATCCTATATTGATAACGAAATTCTGAATTTGAGAGGCGCGCACGCTCATGTCCATGAATATTCTTCATGTTCCGGTAACTATGTGTCTCCGAAGTGCGAATGAAAGCTTCCACGTACCTTACTCTTACGTCGAAACCCCGAGGGTACGCATACATACATATATATGTAATCCAAGAATTCAGGCAACTCACGAAGCTTGCCTCGTTCGAAACGCTTCATACGTTAAACCATCAGCGCAACTCGCAATACGCTCTTAAATGGCATATTCACCATTTGCATCCAACGTTAATTTCCAAGTGAACACGCAATATTCTAATCTAAACTCGGTGGGAAACAAAGTTGGGCGTTAAATGAGAAAAACGAAGAAAATGGAAAGAGCCCGGTGCTGGGAGTTCCGGGAGTAGAGTCTTCGCTCAACTATTTCTCCCAAGTAGGTACCTCTACGGTACATACACAAACCGGTTCGTGATATTTGGTTTAGTTGACACCGCGAGGGGGTTGAGAGAAGGGGTTACAAGGCAATTGCACGCAGTGCTAACTCGCCATGTGCATATAACATCGCATAATATGTGTGTACAAGCGGTTCTTGCCCGTGTGTTTGCGCAACTCGAATCTCGGTTAGAACGCTACTGTCTGACTATGTAGTATAGGTGTAGATATAGCTCACAGTGCGATAAGCATAGATCCGTGCGTTAGTGGCGCGGTCACGGATTACGAGCAGATCCTTATTGACTTCCGCCCGAGTACCCGAGTACACACTTCGATAAGTACTTTCCTCGTATGTACGTGAACCTTACCAACCATAGTATACCTACAATAGGTTCGAGCGCGGTCTGTGCGAACCATCGTCAATGGACGATGGCCTCGCCACCGCCCCAGTATGCAGCACACTTTGCATAACCATGATACACCGTCGAGTACGGAAAGTTGCTGCAGAGGTGCACCTAGGGTGTAGTAGGGTGCAGTGATTGGCATACAGTCACAACGTTGCAAACTTTACTTCTCTTAACAGATTATCTGTTCATTGGAACATCCTCCCGTATTTTACGAAACTTTCGCCATCCAATGAATACTGTAATAACTACACACGGAAGAGCTTGCTGGCTGCATCGCTTTCAACCCGCGTCTCTTTTATCGTTTATGTCAAACCGACATTGAGAATTGTTTATTCGTACGTTATTGATAATACAACATATTGAAGAATAGGATAGTGCGTTCTACATACTGAACTTGGGTTTAAAAACGTTAGTTTCGTCGGGCCAGTTTTAGTTGGATATAAAAATTTCATAAAATCAAATCTAATCGTGCTTCGAGCCACATAATTGAATTCCGTGGTAAAAATAACTGGTACCCGTATACGATAATTGATAACAAATCAAGAATATGACTTTGAGATAGTTGTCATTAAATCCTGTAACTTTTATTTGGGTATAGGTATGTAAATGTGATGAATTTCAGTACCGAAATATACGTTCTAAACATTCTTGGCAACAATCTCACCCCTGGTGACCAGTGACTGTAGCGTTTGTATCGTAGGCGCATGTGCGCGCGGGTTGTTTCCCGCAATCGTCGCGCCGGCGCCGTTTGGCACCCAGGCGGTAAGGCACGCCATTTATCGGGTACTCGATTACCCGACTGTGTTAATGTCCGCGTAGGGCCATTCTTGTACGTATACCATATATTCTCGATACTGGTACACTCTCAACCGTACACGGATCTCCGTTCGCGTGTGTACACAAGCTGCCGTGACGGGGTCATCGGCAAGCACGCACATGCGACAAGGGCCCGATCGCGCGAGCGTGTGAACGAGCTTTGGCTCTCTCCACCAGAACGCAGCTCTGGCATCGCGGAACGGGAATGTATTGTAGTTGTACAGTTGAGAGGACAACCCGCGCTATGGCGTTGGAAAACGCGTTATAATATAACGCGGCGGAGATAAAACGATCGGGCGTAACTATGCGCGACATGCACCGTCCGATCCTCTTGGGTTCGGTTCCCCGCATCAAATTTATTGCCGCTTTGCAACAAATTGGAATTATTTCCTTTGTATAGGTAATCACGAATAGAGGCTGCGTTCCGTAATTAATGAGACTAACTTCATTTTCTATAAAATTTCAATAAAACTCAGTCTTCGTTCACGTGGACAAAATGGATACTCATTAATCGATTATTAGATTCATTATTGTCTTTCCATTACTCTTATTAAAAATCATTGTTTGTATAAGATGAGTAGTTAAAAAAATTATTTTGATAATTGAAATGTTTGAACTTTCATAATTATTCGGAAAAGGAGACTATATAAATGGAATGTCGGGTGTTCCTACTTTTTTTTCTTAATGTTGAATCATTGTTACATTTCTTAGCAAATTTGTTTAATTCTTCAGAACCACAATCCTTTGACATCTCAGCGATGACGGAGTGTGCTTGCTCCCGCACACACGATCGCGGAGCTCACTCATACATTAGGTCAATAACGCGTGTGTCCACAGCACATGATGTGTGCGAACTCTTCGTTCGCTTGATTAACCGCCACCGCGTTTGCGTGTGTGCGCGAGTATACGGTGTAGATACGAGACTGAGGACGGCCGCCGTGGTGGCGGATCGACCGAGCGAGAGGCGATGACAGCTCGCATTATTTACGGCTAATGGGGCTCAAAACACGGAAGCTCTCGAGAGTCTACTATATGTACATGCCATACAACATGTCGTCTATCCTACAACATGGCGGACAATTATTATCACCGGTCCAACAAATTCTAAAATGTAATGTTTCGACTCGTTCTATAAACTTGAATATGCAATTGAAGAAAAAAAAAACATGCGAGTACATATGATTTTTTTTTCAGCAGGGATAGGTACAAGAAAAATAAAATTAATGAAAAATAAAAATAACAAGCCCTGTACGTGTGATAAACGAAAGATGATTATTTTGAATAATTTCCCAAATGGGCATCCGTTGGTATCTATAAATTATTTTGAAATTATTAAAATTCATTTTAAAGACCTTTAAACATTTTTTGGTATACTCGTTAAATTAAATTTATTTTATCGAAATGAATTAAATATACCGGGGAATAAAAATAATTGCTCGTCGAAAAGTTTCGCGACTTGGTCCCAACTTTTAGGTCACTATCGATCAGACTTGATGGTAATTCATATCTCAGTTTCATTCGGGTACATGTCTAAACCCAATTGAAATTATAGTCCGCGGTATACCATTTCGACTTTCTTGGCTCGTTGGGAAACTCAGCTTTTCAGCAATGTTCGGATAACGAGAGGTTTTTTTTCGTAAGACCCTCGGCGCGATCGTAGGGAGTAAGAGCGAACGAAGGCACGAACCCGGGACCGCCGGAGAGCCTTTCGACGGTTCTCGATGTAATTGGAATAAGCCCCAGGAGTATCTAGGAAGTTCGAGAACCGTGGCTGCTCTTACGAAGAGCCGATGAAATCGGCTTTGAAAAATACGTTGTACGTCGAAATGCTATAGCAAAAAAGGAGAGAATGAAGAAACGAGTGAGAGAGAGAGAGAGAGAGAGAGAGAGAGAGAGAGAGAGAGAGCGCGAGAGAGAGAGGAAGATGAAGAGTTCGTCTCGCCTCTAGGAAATTGGCTGCCGAGTTCGCTGGGATGATAGAAACCTGGAGGTGGTTTATGCCAGAAACGAGGAGATAAAGTAAATCGCATTTGTCCATGAGAAAGAGAGAGGATTTGATTTGGCTTTTCGTTTCTTTCTATTTTCTTTTTTTCTCGCAAAGGGTTCCGAAAAAATGGCAATTCCGGAAGTACCAGAACATATTGGATTTCCCATTTCGTACGACAGAAATCTAATTGGATGTTTAACCAGAAATTCGCCGAATCATTTTTGGAAATTGATCATTAAAGATTATTTGTTATTTTGTGTTACAGGGTCTGGATAATGTGAGCTCGGCCACTCTCAGGCCGTTTAATTCTGACATAAATACACCTCGAATCGACAGTTACAGGTTCTCAATGGCTAATCTTGAGGGTAAGTTACAAATTTCGAAATTCGAAAACATATTTTATTTCGTTGCGGAACTTTTTTATGGCAAAACTTTTGGTTATTTTTTGGAAAAAGAAATATTCTGGTTATAGGTAATATATATTTTTGGCAATTTATATAACGATCGTTGAAAACATTAGGTTTTTCCGATAAATTATATAATATGATGCAATATTACTGTACAATTAATAGAAAAAAATCTGATATTAACAAAAAGGTTGATTTCCTAGCGACAAAAATTCGGGCTACGAGATACAGCCCCTTCTTGTCGTCTCCCATTGCCCGTTTTTCGTTCTTCTCTTTTTTTTTTCGTGAAATAGAGTCGAGTGCCCTTTACCTCCTCGCAATTTCCTCAGGCACACACATTTCTCTTTCGCCCCGTCACCGCTCTCCGGTGACACGGAAAACCAGCGACAGAGTCTCCCTCTCTTTAATGCATACTTATGACGACACGGACGAAGATCCCACTTACGAGGTTTCATCCTCCTTGTATAGGGTTCGCATGACGACCCATCCACCCTCTCTCTCACACACACACACACACACGCACACACATACACACAAGCGCGCGCGCGTACTTTTCTCCGCAGTATTGCATACACACTTTTGCCATATTTCGTGGCGGTGCGGAAACTCCATCGGACTGGAAGAAAGGGCGTTTGCCAACTTTGACCGATTTCCGTAGATCGCTCAGTCACTTTTTTTCCTCTTTGTCAGACTCGCCCCCGCCCCCGCTATGTGGATAACTAACTTGCCCTAGATTTGGAAAAAACGCGGCAGGGTCGTCAACCGGAGCGTTTCATCTCGTCCATGAGCGAGATCGTACTTTTTTCCCATCATGATGAACAAAAAAGAACTTGGAATTTCCGGGTTTCATTTTGACCACGTTTTTTCGACCCGGTATGATCCTGCAAAAGCCACGATGAAAGCTTCGAGCTTCTTTTCACTTTTATCTCAATGACAGGAATTATCGAGGTTCTCCTGCAATCGCCACTGGCAGACAAATTGGCAGAAAGGAAAATTTTTAAACAATCGATTCAACTTTATAAAAACTAAAAAAAAAAATAAATAAAAAAAAATAATGTAGTTGGAATGGTTATAGAACAAAAACTACAGATAAACAAAAAATGAAAGTTGAAACGAGAATATTTGTCTTTTTTTAGATTCTTTGTAGTACGATTTGAGATTCTTATTATTACTGTAAAGAAGGAAAAATACTTGAACCCTGCGATTATTAAATCGGAGAGGTATACACGGTAAAGACACTAGAATAAGTAATAAGCCGCACGCTTCTAGTTCTATATCGCTGAAAAACATTGTTTTCTTCTTTTTACCTACGGTATTTTCATTGTACGATCGCCCAATCTCTCCACGCTTTCCATTCCATCGGGTGGACGCGCTCCATCTAAACTTCACGAGCGAAAAGCGTCTACATTCCGCGATTGGCCTGGGGCAGAGAGGAGCGGGGGTATGAAACGAGAGAGGCGCGATTGTGCACTCGCGGTTCTTATCTAGAATCTTCGAACTATAGTTGCCCAGTGAGACTTGTCTCTCTTCCTCTCTCTCTCTCTCTCTCTCTCTCTCTCTCTCTCTCTCTCTCTCTCTCTCTCTGTCCGTCTCTCTCTCTCTCTCTCTCTCTCTCTCTCTCTCTCTCTCTCTCTCTCTCTCTCTCTCTCTCTCTCTCCCTCTCTCTCTCTCTCTCTCTCTCTCTCTCTCTCTCTGCATGCTCCACTCGTTGCGGAAGAATGCTTCGGCTTTCACGGCGGTATCAGTGAATTTATACGCGCCCGATTTCCAGCAACGAAGACAACAAGGAACCTTCGATATTAATCTATTGCCATGTGTGGCAGGCAACTTCGCGATATACGTATGTTCTCTTTGTCCTGGCCCCCCGTTCGCACTTTGCACTTATATATATGCGCGTCTATAGGCCTATATATAGGTATATGTACGTGTATGTGTAAAGAAATGATTTGACCGCCACCGTGTATATTAATAATTAAACGTGGTGGGATGCTATACCGAGTGTTGTATTTGAAAGGGATACGTATATATAAAACGAGATTAAAGCCTGGGAATGAAATTTTTAACTGATGGAATACTTAAAAAACAAACAGGCTGCCGATCGGTATAACCTTAAGAAAACCAAAATTATCTTTTTTGCCAATTTCCATAATAAGAATTATAAAAAATTCAAGTTATTCGCGTTAATGTCCACCATAGAAAATCAGAAATGAAATTAAATTTGGTTGGCAAAATATAAATGAAAATTGGATCGAAGGGGTGAATTGAGAACTTTTTCACGGAGCGATGGTAAATAGACAGTGAAAAATCGGTATGACATTCGTATTATAATCTTATTAAATTTCAGTCTATGACCTGTCTCTTTCCTAATGGACACCCGGTATATGATTCATCTTTTACCATTGGACACCCGCTATACGCCCTCTTGATTTTTGCACACGGCCGCGGTGGCGAAATCTTTTTATTATATCGACAGATATAAAAGCTTACCGATCTCATGCATCGTATTAAAGGCGCCAGCGGCATTTTGCTTTCTTCTCTCCCGCATCGTACGATCTGAACTTCCGATATGCCGAGCTCTTATGACCTCGTTTGTCTTTGCATATACGTACCAGGAGGGGTCCTTAGAAGCTATTGTCCTTATAAAAAATTATAAAACCTAATAAATCTTCTCGAGGACTCGTATAGCTATCGTTTCACGCGTATTGGTTATTGGTTCGAGAAACGCGGAAGCGTATCAAGCCGCGACGGAATTATGAAACCCTCGAATTATACAAAATTCTTCATTTTTAGACACTCACGGATTTTGGCTCAATGAAAATCATTAATAATGCCTATCAAAAAAATGAATATTATGCAAAACGAAAATACCTGCGTTCCTTGTTTACATAAAATTCATCACTTAGCACCATTCTCTTATCCTTTTCAATTAAAAAATACGAAGTTAATGTAGTATTTTTATATGCAATGAATTAATATTTGAACTCCGCTCAACTAGAACCCAAAGAAGCCACGTTTCACGAAAGGACTTCTGTTACTACGGATTTTGTCCGTGGTTTATTTCTTCCCAATAGCCTTGATTTTCCTGCGGTCCATTTCTCTGGTCTCTCGATCAACTTCTAAAATCCTCCCAAATCGCGCGAAGAACGAGACCCTTCTATTCCGTAAAAAAGCTTCCTCCCTTCTTATCGACATCGAGGCTTTTCTACCCGGAAAATAACTTTGAAAGTTTCAAAAGCCGTTTATTTTTCATCGCACGGTTATGCCTCCACATTCAGTATAGACGAGTCGTATGACTATATATATATATATATATATATATATATATATATATATATATATATATTATCTTCGTCAGTCTCTTCAGCGCGCAACTTTCGACGCGTTTGCATTTATCGGTCGCTAGAGGGCGGCGTCTTCGCGCGCTCTAGAGATCGGAAACTCTCACGATAAATCTTGGGCGACAACGTCGTCGGCGATGTGGGCAAAGGAGAGACTTGGGGTTGTTCACTGGTTTCGCATCGACAGCATTCGACTTATATATGTAGTTTTATACCGTGGCAGGAATCGGCGTGGGAAGCGGTCGGGCATACTCCCGAGATCGGCCAAGTATGTTCGCTTAGTACTCATCGCACGAACCTGAAAACCCCCGCACCAGCCAAATCAACGAGCATTATAATGCCCGAGATAAAATCTTTGTTCGGTATCCTATATGTGTGTCCTATGAATTCTGGAAACTTTATCGAAACTCGCTTTTGAATAAATACATCGTACGCTCGTGAAACATTAACGAGCATAATTTAATTAATTGATTTGCATAATTATGCAATTTGTATTTAACGTTGTCACGTTTGAATATTTAACTGGAAAAGATAGATCTTGCATTGTTTATAATTTCCGATGATCAGTTGTAATGGGAATTGGGAATTATCGCGGATTCTAGAAAAATCAATGACTCGCCAGGAATTAGGCTAGTTATCGGGCTTCGCGCCTCGTAACTTAATCATTGCCTACTATAAAAAAATCACGGCGTTACTGGAAATTACTCCGAAAATCTGGAAAATATTAAAATTATAAAATTTAAAGGAATCAAATGCTCGAAATAATTTTCAAGATGTCAGGTTGCAGAAAACCGTGAGACTTGTTTAAATTCTAGACAAATATTTTAATCGACAAAGTAGATTAAAATGCATGATATTTGTTAGATTAATTAATTTATTCCTAGCAAGATTAGAGAACGTACACGAGAGTGTCCAGCGTATCGACCATACCGTGCCTATCTTCTTGTATGTTTATGTTTGAATTAATTTGCTTGATAAATTATTATCTTACTAGGAAAACGCAATTATTTTTATTGGAATTTACATACTATAATTGAATTATTTTAAAGAAAATACTTACACCTGTAAACAACTATGGAAAGATTGTAACTTTGAGCATTTGATGAACAAATAAAAGCAAAAAGCGTTGATTCTGGAGCGACAGCAGCGCTACGTTAAACTCACAAGTCGCTCTCTCGTACTTCCGAAGCGGGTCAGAAACAAGAGCCCGCGGCCGTTTACCTTATCTCCAGTAGGTATTACATTGCTCTATACAGAAATGTGGGTCGGATGCAAACGAGAAGTTGCATATTCAAATGCGCCAAGAATAAAATCCCTATTCATCCAAAAAAATGTCCGGTCTTCCCGATGACCTGGAGCCTGAAGTGTTTCAATGAATAAAGATCATGAAAGGTCATTGATTGCACCTGTGCAGGTTACCGCCTGTCTCATATTTTTTTAGCCGTGGACTCGTTATTCATTCGATCCATCCCGAGTTCGATACTTTTCTTTTGTTAGCAATGAAAAACGGAAAATATTGACAAATTTTGTTGCGGAATATCACTTTCGGCTAAATACCATTCTATTGAATCACACAAAAATAACAACAACAAAATGCTCACTAGAAAATGTTTCATAACAAATGTGAAAATAAATCAATTTTCTAAAATCTAGCATCAATTTTTATTAATATTGATGGTAATAATAAAAATAAATATTTTGTTTTGTTGCAACGTTGGTATATTTCCACTCTACAAAAGTCATTAGGTTGCAATAAATTCAATTTCGAAGGGCACATATGTATAGCTCGTGTAAAGCTGTCCTATTCAGCGGAGCTGGATTGAATCAATCATCACCGGTTGAAATAATTCCGACGTACGAATGAAGTTGATGAGAGCATCTCTGTACTTTGTTACTATTGCATGGTCTTGAATTGCTACGATACAGGGAGCCAGGTACGGTGTGAAACAGAAGCTGGAGAATCGCGTTAGCAGTACACACACACACTCTCTCTCTCTCTCTCTCTTTCTCTCGGAAGTCAAGTGCCGCCGCCGGCGGCGGGCATTCCTCAGATAAGAGACATGAATTCTCAACGTTTATTATACCAAGAGTTATTATAAATTCTATAGAGGATGAAGAGGCACTGCCCGAGGAGCTTATAACTCTCACAGCCTCGTATGTCGTCCACGTAAAGGACCAGTCATCGCGTTTGCTATTAAACCATGCTATTCATGGTATCGAGAAAGACAGACTCTATTATACATGTACTTAACCTCGGTAAAACAAAATACTCAAGTCACCTCCTTTCGAACAAGTTCAATTAGTTTCATGAAAATAAATTCTCGTATTCCCAGGCGGAAACATGTAAAAAATCTCAAAACTTCACTTGGATCGATTACCATTTTGGTTAGATTCGTATACTTAATTCGCTTCCTTCCAAAATTGGCGAAAATTAAAAAATTCCAATTATTAATCAATCAAATGAATCTTTTAATATTGCTCGATATAATTTACGTCGAGTTTGAGTATTTAAAAAAAGCCCTTATTATTATTATAAGCCAGTTTTATTTGCATAACTTTTTACAAAAGTTTTTTACAAGCACCCGTCATCCTTCTTATCTCTAGCCGTCCCTTCCAACGCATTCTCTCTTCTCCCTCTCCCTCTTCTTGCATTCTTCTTCTATTTCTCTAAAGTATGTACATGCGTTCTCCTTTATTCTTTCCCCTAACATATTTATTATTTCCCCTCTTATCGCCAAGCTATCAACTCCTTCCAACCACCCCTCTGCTGCCTTCCTCGCCTTTCCTCCGTAACCCTTTCCCAGCCTTTCCTGTAGTCTATTAGGTGCTCCAACGTTTTATTTTTTTCTCCACAGATTCGGCACATCTACTCCTGTTCCCCTTTCTTTCCTGCTCTTCCGATGTTTCCACATCTCATTCTCGCCCACACCTCCTTATTCCTTCCCTTTACCCCCTCCTCCTCCTACCAATACCTCCACGATGCCTCCTTATTCCTGCAAATATGTTTGTAGTTGTTGTTAAAGAAAGCACTTCTTATTTCCAGTTATTTTTAATCTTTACACCGATACGACAGGAGCATATATTTATTTTGACAGTTACGCTTTTTATTCGCTGTTGTCGTCTCAAACTAATGAATTCATGTCAAATTGTGAAGGTATAATAAATAAACTAATAAAAAAGTTCTTTTCTAATCAAATCCCTTGGTAACTTCATACTCTTCGCAATATATACTTATACATATATACACGTATATTATGAATATGTCTATTTATCTACCATTTGTCAATGTTTACCCCGAAGATAAAGGCCTAATCACATTTATTGAGTTACATGGGTGTTTATTGAAGTGGGATCCAAATTAGATATGCTTACTTACCGGAGTTCTTAAGTATGTTATATTATATCGGGGGGGGGGGGGGGGGGGGGGGGGGCTTCACGAGAATCGGTGGACCCAAGTAAATGTGTATCTTTTACTTATACCTACGTTATATTGAATATACCATAAGTCTCCTCATAGAATAAAGTAGTTCCTCTTACAGCCTTCCGCGAGACGGTATTATATTATATAGATATATTATATTATATAGACGCTTTCATTTCCTATCGTCCCCTCACTCATAGGTTTACGAGTGATCAGAGATTCTTTTTACGACCATTTTTATGATCGCAAAGGGACTTACGAGTCTTTTTTTCATTCTCAGGATGAAGTGACGAATATACATATATCCAGTCGATTCTCCCTCTTTCACTTTTAGTAAGAATTCAACACTTCGTTTCTCGTTGTTCCATCTTGTATGTTGATGAAAAATCCCTTCTCGGTGTATAACTCTTCTTTTGCCATAATTTACATAGTCGCGTGAAACGTTTTTTTAACGCATCATTGATGAAGAATCTTTTCTTTGTGATTTTGATATCTCTCGTATAACGAGAGGATCCGAGAGTGTCGAGCGAAATGGGAATATCGTCACGTTATCGCTTTCGCACTCAATGCCACTTCAACAGAGAGAAATACGATCGCGGTGCTGAGCTTCGTACGATTATACATGTGTCCTATAGCTATATATGGAATGTGAGTCGTGTTGAATTTTTCTACGGAAATGACTTTTGCACCCACAGCGATGTGGACTTTCATTTGTTTTTTATCATTTTTGAGCACTAAGAAAAACGGTTTTGTCGGATTTAGATATAATTAATTTTAATACTGTGCAATAATTTCATTATTTTCCGCTCTACTCGTTGGCCATTCCTGTTTTGTTCAATATCATTATCAAATTCGATGCCCCATAATGTTTGTTTTCTATTATTGCTACAATTCATTTATTTAATTCTCGATTTCACTACATACTTAATATAATTTCATGCAATTTTTTATTTTCTTTTCCATTATTACTTAAGTCAATTTATTCATTTCTATATTTTTTCATATAATAATTATGTCCCATAATTCGTTATCTTATTTTACTTTTGCTGTTTTTTTCCCCAAATTTAACGTGTTGTTCATATTTTACAATTTCGGTCAATTTTGGTTTGAACCGCGCTTGAATACGCCGACACGAATTTTTTCTGGAACATTGCCCAGGCCGAGTCACCGGCAACGACATAACTAACTTGTACTTGTAGCAAAGTATATAGTCCCGGTATAATATTATATATTTGGAAACTTTGCAGCGTTGCACCGAGAGAGAGAGAGAGAGAGAGAGAGAGAGAGAGGTCGATGAACTAAACGATAAACAACGGAAAAAGCTCCGATTAGTTTTAACGAACTTGAAAACGAACATTTTCCGAACACAAAAATTAAACGTTTTTCATTTTCTTCCCACTTTTCTGCGATACTTTGCTTGCTTGATGCAATTGCGGTGGCTGGCTTGAAATTTTTCTATTAAATCCAGTTGGCAATACCAAGGCGTGATTATATTCGAACATTTATTTCCAATTCAAATGTAAGAAAATGATGGAAGAACTACGTTTTTTAATCGAGCAAAAATATTTTCTTCGTTTTGTTTCAAAGCCTTGACGTGGTTCAACTTTCGTAGAACGCTAATCTACCATTCCCTTTGAAAAATTGTTTCATCTCAGTCAGTAGAGGTTTCCCGGATGGGAATTCACAGGCGGCTCTCGTGCATCAAGGTAAATTGCGGTTTTCGGGAAATTGCCGAGCTCCCTAGGGAATTCAGGCTTCGCGTATCTTGGTGATAATGCAAAAAGAATACCATAGAAAATCCAGTGATGTAGAAATACCCCATTATTCTAAAGAAAACTATTTTTCCATAAAGTTTTGGCGCAAATAGTCATTGGTGTTTGTTTTAAAGAATAATTACTCTTTTTGATTCAAAAACCACATTTATGCCTATACATTTTTAAGAGCTTGATTTTTGTATGCGAATGGAGTGGACAATTGCACGGAGTTAAAACAAACAGTGTGCATTTCTCCTACGATTTTCAAATATCTTTCGAATAAACTTTCGTTGTACAATAAATTACATTAATAATAAGTACTGAAAAAAAACTACTATCCAAAAGAATATTATAGGTATATATATACATTATATAAAAATGTTTTGTATAAATTATAATTCATCAATTATTATTATTATTATTATTATTATTATTATTATCGTCATAATAATTGTACAAAACAATTTTTTTTTTTTTTTTTTCAGAAATTGTAAAAACATTTTATATCGAAGCCACCAAGAACCCTATCTTCATTGCTCTTATTTGTATTTATTCCTAAGTAAGTCATAATCCTTAATGGATATTATTTACTGCGATTCCCGATAACGATCAGCGGTGAAAGAATAAAAATGTATACGGGCGCGAGAAATCGTGGACTAAGCAACTCGAAGTATTATCACATCGGCATAGGTGCACTATGCATTGCTCATCTCCCATATATATACATATATATGTTATACATATTTGTGTGAAAAAATTCATCGAATGGAGGAAATGGTTGAGAAAACTGTTCGTACTGAATACGTAATCGCGTCGTTTTCGACGAGAAGAAAAAAAGGAAGGGCGAGTAATCGTACACACCCCACAGCCCTTATCGACGTCGTTAGCCTTATCCTCGGAATCTCCGACTATATTATATACCATTTTCATCCTATATGTATAGGTCTTTATATATATATATACGGACATAAAAACTGAAAACATGAGAAATCTCGATGCGACGATTTCGCAGCGTATACACCATTTCATAAATTTAACCGCAAGATTTAATGTACCACGTGCATTTCCGACATTTTATGTATAATTTTCTAATTCTCGTTTCGTAAAAAAAGAAGCTCGTCATCATAATTTAAGCATTTTCCATATACGTTTGAGATTAATTTAATTTTTGCGTGCAACGTCATCTTACATCGCTATCGCCCTGATCGACGTTAGTTTCGCAAATGCGCAAATTAATTCACGACAATTTTCATAAAACCCGATGACGAGTTGATTACATGAAAAAGAAAAGAAATGACCTTATAGAGGGTATAATCGTCGGCACGTTATGTTCGTGACGTGGGTACGTATTCACGCCGGATCGCCAGGAACACTGGCTTCATTAGTTAATTAAAGCCCGGCGTGGAATAATTATTACACGATCGTATAAAGAGAGGGAAAAAGAAAATACGCGGGGCATACGGAGGAAGGGTTAGAAAGGGGCGGTTCAAGATTAGTATCGCGGTTTCTCGATCTATTGATCGCGTAAAAAAAATGTTTTTTCTCTCTTACCGAATGTAAGACTCGACGACAAAATGCGATGAACGAAGCAAGTGCTCCGACATCCAATTGAATGCTGGAATACTCGACTCGGGAACAGGACGAGAGACAGAGAGAACATGACTGGAATGTATCTTCGTCCTCTCCTTCTTCCCCCCTCCGTCCCATTGGCCGTTGCAGCTATAGAATTCTTTGAAACTTGATCATCTCTCCGCATTTCACATTCCCCGATAACTTATCGACTTTTCCCATTATTCATAATAAAGACGCAAATAAACCTCGTAAGTATTTGTGTCTCGCGTCTCATTGAAATTGTCGAGAAAAAAAGAGAAGGGGTTCGCCGACCTCATTCCCATTCGTTGTTTTTGTTTTTTATTTTTTTTTTTTATTTTTTTTTGTTTTTCGTTATTTCTTTCATTCGTTTATTTAATATATAATTGTACATTTTGTGATAAATCGAACAGACAGAAAGAAAAGGAAATATCGATAGACGAGACTTTTCCTTTCGATCGATTTACGCGACGATCCAAGACTCGTCGTTCCCGATCGAAAGTCACGATGATGGATCGGGGTCAGAACTTTAGACTGACGTCAATATAGGTTCGACGCGAGATTCATGCAATCGCGCTTCATGGGGTGAACGAACTTGCGCGATACATCGGCAATAAAATCTTCCTACGGCGTAAAAAAACTCAACGCGCCTCGTTTAATTTTCCATCTAGAATCTAGAAAGTGGAATTTTATATCGACTACCACGCTGCGTTTGCGAAAAAGACATTGTGCCTACGCACGCATGAATCAAGAAAAAGCGTATCTTTCTTTTCTTTTCGTTTAATTTTTTTCCGTTTATTTATTTTTATTCGCAAATCGGTAATTGGACTGAAACATATAAAAAATACAACGCGTTTTTAGTTTCGAAAGAATGGATTTTCTAGATAATATAAAAGAACACATAATACTAAAAAAGAGTAAAAAATAAGTAAATGATTTTAGATATTTATAAATTTTACGTGCTCGTTATTCCGTTCTACGACCATTTTACTTCATGAATAAGAACTACGTTAATTATTTTCTCATAGGTTCGATAATCCGAGATTAAATATTGTACACGTTGTACGCGCGTTGCTTTGAGCACGGATTACGAATGTGACTGGTTCTACCGTAACGAGAGAACACCTCGTGCACGCGTGTCGTGCACCGTCCGGCACAAGTTGAGCGCGCGTCAGACCTGACTTAACGTTTTAGCCGCGGCAACAGAGGGTTATATTGCATGCACGCAATGAACGAGAGGCGAGACAACCGGCCAAGCACTCCCGAGTAATACTAGTACCTCTATCGTACCTACTATACTCATTCGCGTACACCAATACGCGTTATATGTACGAGTATATACTGCGATAGTACATATGTATAGTTACATATATCGCGAATACAACCGCGAATACTTGGCGGATCCTCGGGCATACCACTGTAGTAGGTAGCACTGGTGCGGCTTTAAAGCTTCCTACGCACCGTCGCGAATCACTTAAAAAAACCGACTCGTCAATTTTCATCGACTCTAAGTTTTCAATCGTGCCAACAATTTTCAAGTAAATCTCGTCACACCTCTCGTTACACGCCAGAAAACAAATAATCGTGACATTCGAGGAAACGGCATGATTTATTACGAAACGCTGCCAAGACGTTACGTGACGTTTCCCTTCGAATTAAGTAAGTAACTGTGTATTACTCGAATTGAGATATCGTAATGACTTAGTACCAATGATAAATTTACTTGTTAGTCGAATGAAACAATCTCTTTATGTCGGTGAAAAGTTTGCGAAACAATTTTTACCATAATTTTAAACAAATTGGCAAGTTATTGTTTAAGCCTGTAAATTGAAAGAACGTTATAATTTTTTTGTTTGGAAATGTCACTGACCATTCGGAATTACCGTTGATAACTAATCGATAAATGATTACTGCTTTGCAAACGCAACGTGAACACACACTGTGAACAATTATGTTAATACTCCTCGATCATTTAATTAATTGTGTAATTACCAAGTCCATTGAATTTATTCTCTAGTGTGTGTGGGCGAATGAAATTTTGGTCTTAATTGACAATACCCCTTAACGCAACGATGTGATCGATTGAGTCGCTATATTCGGCCTACTCGTTGTCAGTGTGAACGTGGCTTTACGCTTTACTACTCCACGCTGCTGCTCGCTGACTGGAGCTAGGGGCGCGGAGGGGTGTCGGGTGGAGCGGGCCGCGGCGACGGTGGCCGGGGGGGGGGGGGGGGGCGTTTTATACACGCGGTACACACGCGCATGGTTGCGGCAAGGAGCAGGAGTAGAGCGAGAGATACGGAGAAGCGGGAGAAGCCAGAGAGAGACGAGAGAAACCCGAGAGACAACTTACACTATATGCCTTACCTTTAAGGCCTTTAGTCAAGCTCGGTCGCACGCGCCGCGAGCATCGCCTTCCATTCTGTCTCTTTTACCTGTTCGTTCACCTCTCGCAACGATTCTTATTTTCCTCGTTTTCTCCGTATTTTATTTTATTTTTTCATCGATCGAAGAAATAATTCATCAACGACGTAAAGTTCGATCAAAGTCCGAAGTGAACGCGCGCGATTACGATAAATATTAAATATTGTTTCAGTGGCAGCCATTTTGTTTTTATCCGTGCGGCTTTTATCGGCGATATCATTGTACCTACTAATTTAATTCGAGGAATAATTAAACGATTTTATTGAAATACATGTGCAAGTGAACTATGTGTGGTTAGTGTTATTCTTTTTTCAATCGTCAACATTGTTACTAGTGTCATTAGTGTTTTCCCAATGACCGGGAGGAGGGACATCCGAATTGTGAAAGTACGGTGAACCGATTCAATTTTGCTTCTTTTTAGGACATTTTTTTTTTTCGCGTTTCGAATCATTCGTATCGACGGAGACGATGACATTCCGGGCATTCGACAGCGTTATCTCGTGGAGTGCACGGACCGGAAAACTCGCGGTGCAACCGTGAACACTGACTGCAGACATATATATTGTTTTCTCGTCAAACGCTGCTCAGGTGCACTCCGTGCCGCAGTGCAACGAGATAAAACAAAAGCAGCGAAAATTCTACGAACTCTCGCTTCGCGGAGGAAAAACTATTTTGCTGGACGCGGATGACCGCAGGTGTCGCGCTTTCATCGTTACTTTTGACGTATATTATATATATGTATATATATATATATATATATATGTATCTAGATAGATAGAGCAGCTCTGAAAATCTGCCGCGAAGCGGAACGAGAACTCTTGGAAAAATATGCTCGGCCACTTTGGCAGCAACGAGAGTATTCTTGGCTACTACTCTTGCAGAGGTATTACAAAATTCTATAATTCTTCATTTCCTTTTGTTATTAAGAAAAATGTCCCGGTTAATAATAATTATTGTTGCGAAATGTACAATTGTAAAGAAGGGCCTTGAATTACTTTTATATTGTGAATATTATTTACTCTCGAGAAATAAATATTCTTGTTGTTTATTTCTCGAGAAAAAAGACTCGCTCGAATTTGAACATAAAATACGAAAATAATGAAACAATTTTTGACACGTAATTATAAATTTCACCATAAAAATTGGTAAGATTACATAACTTTCCTAATGAAGACACATCCATTTAATTATCACACCCGGTATATTGACAAATTAATTATTTTGCCATCTGACAAATAAGTTCAAAATGTCCGTCAAAAATGTTGACAACTTTATGTATTTTATTTCGACTTTGACATTAAGTTGTACCTACAACATCGTACAAAGTGAAATAGTTCATCTACCACCAGGCTTACTTTTTCGCAAGATATTTTCTTACGCAGTGGCGATGCGATCAAACCGGACTTGATCCTCGACTTTATTCCTCCATGTTATTACTTTCTGAACGGTTACGTAACGAATTCACGTATCTACTTCGCTTTTATACCTATATATAAATATACGCAGGTGCTATCTCGGCCGAAATCGACGGGTCAACGACAGCCATTGTCTAGTTTTTTGCAATTGCCAATGCTTACACGTTTGTTACACGCGTAAACGTAAAATCGTTGCTTTCGCAGGTTTTCTCTCAAGTCCGTAAAACATATTAAGTAAATAATCGATAATTCCGTAGAGAACGACTAAAAAAATTGTAAGATATTAAAAATATATTAACTCAATGGGTGCATGAGCTAGAACTTTGGTTTCATCTTTCCCCCGATTTTGTTCGGGTATCCTAACATTCTAACGAATTCCATTTACGTGTGTACGATATGTACCTACTTTACGAATTTTTCGAAAAAAATAATAATAATAATGATAAGATAATAATAAAATCAATCCAAATAGAAACTCACACAAAAGTAAAAAAAATATATATTTTTTCAGGTTCCATTTCTTTCTTTTTCAATAAAATATAGTGACCGATCGTTCGAAGAAAAATATTTCTTGGCAATTGGGGCTGTAAAACTTATGTAAACAAAACCGGAGACTGAATTAAAACGGCGAGGGTTGGAAACCTATCGATTTGGTCTGGAATGGCCCATATACATGTATATTAAGCATTAAAGCATTAAACTCGTGCGTTGTTCCATAGGAGCTTGCTTGTTGCGTCTCCCGTCGTTCTAATCTTTTATCTCTCTCCCTCTCCCGTTACATAGGCCAAGTCTCTCGTGCGTCCAACGCATTATCGAGGGCCACCAGGGCCCTCTCGTTTCGTCCTCTTCTTATTGTACCCCGATTCTTTCTTGTCACCCGGGGGGAGCGTTTGTGTGTGGCATCGACGCAACGTAGTCGTAGTCCTCGTCGTTGAATAGAGACGTGTGTATTTTATATTCCAACGTGTGCCGCCGCCTCGTCGTTTTCTACGGCGTGACTCACACGAGAGCCTCTCTCTCCTGCCTTCTGCCTTTGCTCTGTGGCACACTCGACGACGACGACGACGACGACGACGACAGTGCCGTGAAACGCCGCGAGAATACGAAACACTGAATACGCATGGCTGCTGTGCCTCTTGCCGATCGTGTACGCATCTTGCCGTATTCTTTCTACCATTTCTTATTATTAGTACGTTCTATAGTCAACATGTATGGTATATGGCATATACTTACGTAGTACATTGTATACGATTTTATTGAAAACGAATCGGGTATCCCCCCTCGACTGGAGCGCAACATTTCTATAACGGTAAGTACATCGTGCCATTGTAATCGCAGTCTTATCGCACTTTTCACTTCACCTTTTTTATCCGAAGTGTCGCGACTAATTGTTTTTTTATTTTTCAGCTTTTTTCTCGCTCGCTCCTTCTCCAAGACAACAAAGTACGATCGTAGCAAAGTTTTTCTTCTTTGTAACGAGGATTTAATTGTCTTTTGAGGAAATATTTACAAGTTTGTTTTTTAACCCTTATTATTGACGAGTGATTCGTTGACGACGAACTTTGGGTTTAACGGAGTTAGGTATTTACCGTTTTATTGCTTATTAATCATGAAAGAGTGCTTAGTGCGAAGTATTGTTCAGGCTTTGAAAAAATAAAGAATAAATTATTTAGTAAGATTTGATACTTTTCATCAAACGTCCCAAGTTCGTCACTCTCGTTCAACGTGTAGCACCAATTTCACTCGAGGAAACGCGACGATAATTGACGCGCTCGCGACAAGTCTCCGCGAGAGACACACGTACATACGTCACCGCTTACAATTCTCTCGAGTTATCTCGCATTCCAGCCGCGAACCGTCATCGCAAGCGCTCGCCGGAATACTCTGTTTTTCATTTCATTTTGCACATTATGTCCATATTTTACGGTAAAGCCAAACGTAAATCGCTCACATCAAACTCGAGTAAATAGATATTCACCAGAATTGGCGATTTATTGAAGAAAAAAACACGCAATGTTCAACGGTTTTTTTCCATCTTTGCAAATGAGAAAATTCATTTTAGACCGAAACTTTGTGCTGTTCGTCATTACAAATTGTATGCGGGATAAACTTGAAAACTCGGTAAGTTAATTTAAAGAGTGTCGGTTGTTCCAACGTGAAATCTTTATTGTTTACTTTATTAAAGAAAGTGTTTGGAAAGGCGCCTAAATTAAATCGAATATTTTTCATATCGCCGTCCGATGAGTCGCGTTTATTTAT
Organism: Netelia fuscicornis; assembly: GCA_946811545.1. Lineage (NCBI taxonomy): Eukaryota > Metazoa > Arthropoda > Insecta > Hymenoptera > Ichneumonidae > Netelia > Netelia fuscicornis. Next base: position 26,974,187 of record OX328016.1, read on the forward strand.
CGTTCTATTCCCCATAATACAAAAAACTTCTCCATATTTTAATAAATAAACCATTTTTTTATTGGTATTTTTTATATTGGTTTCGTCCGACCAAGAGTTTGCGCATTACATTTATAAACATATATACGTCTCCCATTGTATGAACATCAACATTTTACAGCTGATAATAAAATTCGGAGAGTTCGACGTGCATTTGATTGTAGGTATATCGTGATGGGCTGGCAATTTCCATGAAGCCGCGCATTCACTTCCTGTTCCAATGTGTACTCCGGTTTCCTTTGTGTATACGAATGATATTTGGATAATCCGATAATACTTCGCATACCGTGATAAATAGAATCGCATATCTGACGAGGATGACGAACAGTCGGTCGAGGTAACCATTTTGTATACATGGTCGGTTTCGGACGTTCGTACATTGTATCGCGTTCCTCGGACGAGAAATATGATACGATGTACGAAGGATAGCCTAAACCTAAACCCGGTTATCCTCTGTACCTTTCGAATAAGTGGCACGCTGTGTCTTATATCAAGTAATCAAATAGGCAACGCGGTATATGGTTCATCTCTTTTAAATTCATCACCTGGTATATGATTAATCTCTATCAAATGAAGCACCCGGTAGGGTAAGGTTGCTCAAGTCGTACCTCCTAAGGCAATAATACTGTAATTTGCACTGCCAAGGTCGCCTAATTCGCGTACCACCCATAGACTTAAGGCATACTTAGACAATAGACTCGAGTGAACATATAATAAGTAGACTATATATAAAAAAAAAAAGAAATACTTAATAACAAGAAATCATACGAACAACTAAAATATTACAAACAATTCAGTCGAACTTAATTACTAACGTAAGTAAATAACGCATAGAAAATGAAATTTTAATCTCTCAGAAAAAGAAGTAATGGTTAGGAAATTATTGGAATTCAATACAGATATCACAAATTTAGTTTGTTTATTTTACTTTCAATTCCAGCACATATGTAGGTCATGTATCCAACGTTTATATTTTATACACCGACAATGGCACAATCATGTTTTTTTCGCGATCTTCTTTACATAGTTGGCATAACCATGATTCTTTTGTTTTTCTTGCATGTCTCATCTGTATTTTTTCTTTTTATACTCTTATTATTCATTTCTTCTTCTGTTTCGACTTTTTTCATATCTAGTACAAGCTTCTTCCTTTTATTTATGTTTCCCTTGGATTCTTTTTCATATTTGTAGGGACTTGAAATTAATTACATTGTTGTCTCAGTACCTTTCGTCATTTTTACATACTTTCTCTTCGCAATATTTATTACCTGATAAAAAGTTGAGTAAATTATTAAACAACAATTTTCTACCAATACCAAGTGGTACCGGTAAGACTAAGTAATTGTGCACATCTGTACGACTTCAGCAACGGGATCTTCGAAATTTCAAAATAAAATTATTGACAAAACGGTTACCCGATAAGTATTAGAAATAGATGTTAACGAAGAACAAAGTTAAAGATCACATTACTACCATAAAAAGCTGACAAATGAGTAAAAAAATTTAATGAATACTGCTTAAAAAGCTCACTTTTTTTAAAATTATCTTTGCTTCAGCAGGCCGGTCGGTCATCCACTTGCTTACGTTTCCTCACTCGACCACATAGTTCACGTCGACGATACCAGATAGCACAACATGTAATTATTAGATACGACTTGAACAACTTTACCACTCTATATGTTTCATCTTTTTTAAACGGAAGGCCCGAAATATTGACTCGTCACTTTGAGATGGGACACCCGGTATTCATCTCTTTTGACATCAAACATCCGGTATAGTCCCTTCAACCATTCCTATACACGGTGACCGCTCTGAAACTTTTTGATCGTATACGTAAATAGCTATAACAAATAAATTAGATATATTATACATCTTAAGCCATACTTAAATAAAGATTTAGTAAAATTATGACATCGACTATATTGGGATTTTTAAAAGCTGGTCGATGGCACGAACCAACGAGTAAGATGCTCCAACGAATTCGCCTGTACATAAATTTCACAAACTACCACATCTTACTTTCTTACTCGTATTATCATAAACTTTTTTTTTCACTCGACACCCGGTGAAAGTAGCCACGGAGGCGCTAATGTTGTTTTCATTATTAATAAATGACGACTAACGATTGCGAAGAAAAAACCACGATAATTTACAGATCGAATAATTTCAGAAGACTGCAACTTTCATTGATCGATAGAATTAACTTTCCATTGGGAGATCGGAGATAATTTATCACGTAACTCATAAATAAGGCGAGATTTTCTTACTAAAGGAAAATAATATAAGTAAAACAACTAGAATCACTAATACGTATTTAGCCCAAAACGTCGTTTAAACGTTACGTATGGTCGATCAATTTTTGACAGAGTCCCATCAAATAAAAATCTAACAAAAAAGAAGAAGCAATATATACGTATAAAAAAATAGCATTCAAGCTGCAAAATACTGCCGATGCGAGTTTCGTAGCGCACCTCTTAGCTATTTATTTTTTTATTTTCCAATGTGTACATATAAGTATAGATATGGCAAACGGATACATATGTACGAGTGATAAATGAAATACGAATACACGGCTGCCGCGGCATGAATAGCTATATACTCGTACAAAATGCCCATACGCACTGCGAAAGATAATTGCTCGGAATTTTTCGATGGGATAAATATATAGATATATGGTTGATCATAACGAAGGTAGAAATGAGAGAGAAACGGGTGCGTATCGTGAGAACATATTAGACACATATGTATAAATCATGTATTACGAGTACGTACACGCCATTGGGATACAAAACGCGAGTTCGTGAGTTTGTAAAGTTAATTTCGTTAATTACCGTAACGAGAGAGGCCCGACCTCGGTACACCGCACGGTGGTACATACACGGGTACCCTAGACGTTTCTCTCCAGTTTCGTGATAACAATCCACATCGCGCGCACGACCACCAGTGAGAGCGTACCGGGATTCGGTTTGTGCTCGTTGTATTTACTGCCGTTGCTTTTTTTATAATACAAACAAAAATTCAATAGTGCGCGCAGTCTCTCTCTCTCTCTCTCTCTCCGAGTTCATGAGACTGCGCGCACACGAGACATCCGGAAAGGCGGAGCTGGCAGTTTCTACCTAAATTAGAGACTATTCGCCGGAGGGTTGCTTAACGAGATGCAAAGTGGGCCTTGATGATAAGGTAATGCACGAGATAACGTCAATCGATCCGCGTACAAAGGGATTAACGATCCGTTGATGCCTATTGGCTGGTTCTTAAAACATTATACGAGACCGCGTTATCTTCGATTGGAATACGTTTTTTTCTTCTTTTTATTTAAATTAGAGAAATTTCATTTATTATTAACAATCGTGATAAGTTTTCTTTGATCTTAATTTCACGCATTTTCTGATTAAAGGAATTATTTTATTTATTTCGTTAATTAATTAATTAAAAATATTTATATTTAAAATCAACTTACGGGTAGTAATCTATTATTATTAATATCGGTATTGTTGATGCTACTGCTGTCGTTATTATTATTACTATTTTTCTAAAATCTTTATTTAAATTAGAAAAATTCACTTATTATTACATATATAAATGCCCGCATAAGCATTCTTCGATCTTCATTAAATGATTTTCTTGTATTATTTATACAGGAAAATTAATATCATTAAATTAACTTATTTACATTTCGTTTTTCATTAATTGATTCAATAACAATAAATACATATGTCATTTATTCAGGAAAAATATTTAATATGTAATTGCCGTATATCTAATGTACCTATATATGGTATTATAGATAAAATGAATTGAAAAATATCTATTTTAAAACGTACCCGAGTAGCCCGTTATTATTATTATAATTAGTATCATTTCGTTATAAACGAGGGATAAAATTCGATAGTCGAAATTAGTGACAGAAAGAAACTTCGTCGTTGACCTCGAAAATTCCCATGGTCGGTAAACTCATGCTCATTTTCTTGTCGTACCTACTTCTCTCGAGATCTCAAACTCTCGAGAAGATTCACTCAGCTGGTAGATTGTACATGCATACGTACACGGTTATGGAACGTGGATGTTCTCTCTCGCTGACGAGAGACTCTCGACCAAGAACTCGGGCCAAGCCTTCGGATAGTACGGGAGAAGTCAGCATCGAGAAGGAGAGTTGTGCGAGGTCGGTTACCGGCTCGCTCGGATATATACCACGTTGAGTGGGTCGTTATCCGCTCTCTGTCCGGTGAGCTGCTGGACTATCGCGCGCGCTTGGGCCGTCTCTCCGCTCGTCGGTACTCTCTCTTTCTCTCTCTCTCTCTCTCTCTCTCTCTCTCTCTCTCTCTCTCTCTCTCTCTCTCGGTGCGCTCAACTGAGAGTCAGCCTCCCCAGAGGTAACCAGCAACATCATCCCCCCGCAAACGCGGTAGAAATGTCCAGGCAATTAGCGTAAAACTGGTTTTGCTCACGATGGAATAAGAGAGAGAGAGAGAGAGAGAGAGAGTAGGTAAGAGAGAAAGCAAAGAGAAACATAAAAATACAATAGTTTGTATAGTTGACCGGGTATAGATGAGTGCTATATTCGTCACATATCCTTCGACTCGTGTTGTCTATCGATTTTCACTAATCGAGTTTATGCAATATTTCGCAGATTTTTTTTTCCAAATATTGTCCTATTCAATTTGAATAGGTGTACGTTTTATTGAATACAGAAAATTTTGTATGAAAGAAAAAAGTATTCGGCTGCGTGTGATTTTTCATATGTAGGTATTAGGTATATCTAATTTGTTTTTCGAAATATTGTCCGGTTTATTATTTCCATAAATGTTGCTAACTTTTTACTATTTTAATGAAATATATTTACTTTTGTTTGAAAATATTTTCAAGTTTTCATACAACATACCTTTGATCATCCTCCGATATTTGATTTACCTGTCGACTTTGGCAGACTCGATACAGAATTTTCAATTTCAATGTTTTCTTCATGATTTTCATGGTTCTATTTACATTTAATAGAAGGCGTTAATGCCCCTTTCCTCGATTAAGGATGATTAAAGAGAGATTATATTTATTTTTTTGTTTTGCTACATGTTTATGTTTTTGGTAATTTTATTGTTGCAGATTCACAGGACGTCGATCTCGATGCAATACTCGGTGAACTCTGTGCTCTTGAGAGACGTTGCGACGGCGATATCGCGTCTACGGGTCCAACGCCGGATTCGCAGAGAACTGGAAGGCCCAACAGTGCTAGAATCAACGTCGCTGATAATACGGATATCGGCAAAAATGACGGAGGTTAGAAAATTCAAAAGTTGAACTAAAATATATAAAGTAGAAACAAAGAATCATAAATCTTAAAAATGAATAAAGGCAGATTGTGAAAGTACAACGTAATCGTAATGTTAAACGATATTATTGCTATTTTTTACCGTTGATTCTTATTATAATTTCTTTTTGCTCCCTTTCATACTATTGAAAGAGAACCCTCTGGCCTTGAACATTTCATTTTTTTTTTTTTTATAAAAAATAAATATTTGTTGTTAAAACCAATCCTCCTTTACAAATAGACCAAATTATTCATTGGTGATTTTGGATTTATTCGACAAACTAAATGATGCAAGTACTTTTTATTAAAGATTCCAAAAAATATTCAGTATCGATTGTTATGAAAATGATTATTTATGTATAATTCACGTGTTAATTTTGCGTAATTTCCTTCCAGGCATGCGGACGGATAGTCCGGACAACGACAGTGCCTTCTCGGACACAGTGTCGATGTTGTCGAGCGAGAGTTCGGCAAGTAGCAGTGGTTCAGGACACAAACCACCACAGACCGCCATGCACACGGTTCCTCAACAACAAACGCATCAGCTCATGGGTTAGTTTCTCACCTGTAGTCTTGTCAGTTGTATAGTCGGAAATTTATATACTTGGGTATAAAAATCCCTGTACAATTTCAAATCTGCGCATGTTATAGCTTCCCGAAAAAAGCAATAGCATAAATTTTCAACGCTGTATGATCTTTCGACACAGCACACCAAATTCGTACGCATTTTTCGAACAAAAAAAAACATTTTTTTTTTATTATAGACGCTGCTGGTCGGGCAAAAGCCGAAAAAATTCGCTTGGCACTGGAAAAAATGCGCGAGGCGAGCGTCCAAAAACTCTTCATCAAGGCGTTTACACTCGACGGTAGCGGCAAAAGTCTCCTCGTCGACGAAGGCATGAGCGTTGCCCACGTATGCCGCCTGCTCGCTGACAAAAATCACGTCGCGATGGATCCCAAGTGGGCCGTAGTCGAGCATCTACCCGATCTATTTATGGGCGAGTACAATGACGCTTGCTTGAGAAATTGAAATTGATCGCGATCTGTCTTAAGAAAATCTGTATATTTTTCGCTCGTGACTCATCGACTCTTTCTGCTCAATAACAACAAAATTAACTCGAATACACATTAGCGAATTACCTTTCCTGAACTGAAAAAATATTTTTTAAAGCCTTTTTTTTCTAAAATAATTGAATTAGCACTGCGAAAAACTGCCATGGCGATGTACACACATCGCCAATATATTAGTTCACTTACAGATTTATTTTGAAATGTCTGTTTGAATGCGGTCGCTTCTCGTCCAAATGACATTTACGTTTCAACATTTTCATTTATTTGCTTGTCTCTTGCAGAGAGGGTATACGAAGACCACGAGCTCTTGGTCGAGAATTTGCTCCTGTGGACGAGAGACTCGAAGAACAAATTGCTCTTCGTCGAAAGACCGGACAAGACCCAGCTTTTCCTCACGCCCGAGAGATATCTGCTGGGCTCGACAGACCGAAGCTGCAACGAGTACGACGATCACTCGAGGAATATTCTTCTCGAGGAATTCTTCTCGAGCAGCAACGTTGGTGTACCCGAGGTATAATTGTCATTTGCCAGATAGAAAGAAGAATATCCCATCGAGTGTTTAGTATCTACCACAATCTCATGCTTGTGCAGCAGCATCGTCATATGAGAAAAACTCTTCAAAGTGGTGGTTATTTCGGCTACGTGCCAAAAAAAATTTTATCTCAACGAGCTGGCACAGGACCTATTTCGTACAGCCGCTATGTATAGGAACGTGACGAAATATTATTTCAAAATACTATGCAGAATTAAAAAATGAAATCAAAGCACGAATCTTACTAAAATAATGTGATAACATTGTTCAGCCTCGGCGTGTTTATTTATCGGGTTTGACTAATATTCCAGAACTGATTAGAGCAGAGGAATATTCTTACAATTAGTCTTGAATTGCAAGATTATCAAATATGTATGCAAAAAAATCGTAGATAATTTTCTAAAAAAAGAACTTGAAGCTTAGACTTCCCGCTTTGCGAGTATGGTGAAAGAAATTCGTTAAAAAAATTTTACTGCAAATGGGGTCCACTTGCAAAAAAAAAAAAAAAAAAAACAAAAGAACGAGCAAAAATTGTCGTTTTCAAAACTGGGTGCCAATTGTAAAAAAAATCATAAAATTTTTATTAAAAAGCCAAAATGAGGGAAAATCCTTGGATTTTAAAATGGCGTTGGTGAAATTGGCCTGGGCCAACTACCGGCGAAATGGCATAAAAAACCGTTTCGGCACTGTTTTCAACTTTTGTCCGGAAACTTTCCGCCGGTAATGTATATCTATATATATTTTTTATTATCAGTAAAACTCTATTTTGTTGGACCCCATAATCGTCTCATCGTAAGATTAATTTTGTTACCCAGTTAGATCTGCGTACTTGTCTCCCTAAGATCGAATTTCTCTTTTTTCCTCAGGTGGAAGGACCCCTCTACCTAAAATCCGACGGTAAAAAAGGCTGGAAAAAGTATCACTTTATACTCCGTGCTTCGGGTCTCTACTACTGGCCCAAGGAGAAAGCTCGCACAGCTCGTGATCTCGTCTGTCTCGCGACATTCGATGTGAATCAAATATACTACGGCGTCGGTTGGAAGAAAAAGTACAAAGCTCCGACAGACTCTTGTTTTGCCGTCAAGCACCCCCGTCTGCAACAGCCAAAATCAACCAAGTACATAAAATTCTTGTGTGCGGAGGACAACAGTGCCCTCGAGAGATGGCTTACCGGTATAAGAGTGGCAAAGTATGGGAGGCAATTGATGGAAAATTATCGCACCCTCGTAGACGAGCTGGCGCAGGAGGACCTCGATCTACTGGCACACGCCCGATCATGCTCAGTAAGCTCAATAGCGGTACCACCATCGTCTCAGACCCAGTACAATACGACAAGCGAGAATGCCCGACAGTACACGGAAATGAACAGGCATAATGGAACTGCCGACGTAAACGGAAGACAGTACGAGAATCAGCGACAGAGTTATAACAGTACGGAACAACGACAGAGTTATACCGACGGTCGACTCAGCAGAGCCAGCAGTTCCAGTTCAAGCGGTTGTCTGTCAGATGGCGCGCCAAGCAGTTGCGAGGTAGCGTTCGAATGTGGTGAATTTCCAACCGGCACTATAAAGCGCAAACCCTCGATGAATCCGAAACTTCCGCTGACATCGATCACGAGACAGCTCAAGGAGGTCGGTGAGACCGTTCGTGACGAGCCTGACGCCTGTCCCAGTCCCACTAGTTCGGGATCCGGCACTTTGACGAGAAGACACAGTCGTCGAAGAAGCGGTACGGATTCCGACAGTTCCGGGACACTAAAAAGGCACCACAGATCTGGTAACGCGACCCCGGTCAGCCCCGTTCCACCTGGCACCCCGGTAAGAGAGAGGGTCAGTCCAATGGGCTACATAAGAACAGAAAGTCAGGAGTCCAAGACGCCGACGAGCCCGATCCAACCCTGCATGATGGATTCTATAACCTCACTGCCACCGCCACCGTCGCCGTCGCCACCTCGCGTCACGGAAGAAACAGAATCCGACGGCGAGCCTCTGCCTCCACCACCCCCGGAGATGTTCAGATCGAATCTTTCCCTCGATTCTCTTCCACCGCCCCCGGCACCCGGGGAATTGCCAATGTGCAACAACTCTGACCTCACAGGTTCGTGTCTCAGTCTGGCATCCTTACCGCCACCCCCTAGCCCGTTGGTAGGCGAAACAGGCACGATAAGACGTGCCAGGCCCAAACAGTCCACACCCACGAGCTCCATGTCACCGGACAGCACGCCGACCCACACCCCCGTCAAGAACGTCGTTAATCATCACGAGATTTACTCAAACACGAACGGCAGTCAGGGTATGAACGCTTCCCTGCAGAGCAATCAAATTTACACGAACAATATGAGAAACTCGTTGTCGCCGCACAATTCGTATCCAAGCTCGAACGCCAGTACTCCAACGTGCGCCCCCAGTTCACCGAGCTTTGTTTCACCACCCCCATTCGTACCACCACCAGCATATGGTGTTCAGCAGCTGTCCCAGCAGAATTCTAATGTTCAACTAGTCCGGCAAAATTCCAAGAACGAACCGATATACGGTAGTCAGTTGATACGCGCCAACCCCAACATGGACACCGTAAGGAGAAGTGCCCTCAAACAAAATTCCGGACACTATGCCGTTCCACCCTATCTGGCGGAATTGAAAGCAGCCTCCAGTCCCCAACCACAGAGAAGGGTCACGATTCAGGAACCTCCCACGTCGCCGAAGCCAAAAACCGGAACAGGGAAGAAGATAACGTTTAATCTTCCCCCTCAGCAGGAGCCAGGAAGTCCTGCATTACCACAGAGGAAACCGATGCCACCTAGACGCTCGGACAGTACCAGACTGACGTCCCCGAAAAAATTGGCTGCTTCGGAACAAGCTCCACCGGGCGACTTTCTCAAAGACCTCCAACGCGTCATGAGGAAAAAGTGGCAGGTTGCTCAGAAGTGCAAACTGGATTCTACCACGACGCCCCACGAGGTGTTGGGCTTTCGGGATCCACCGCCTGCCATTGCCGATTATCGGGAGACCAACGTCTCGAATTGGGTCCAGGAACATTACGGCACGGACAATCTTTACGAAAACGTTTATGCAACTGACCCGAATGCACCGGTCGAATATGCAACCAGTCCCACGAGAGAAAATTCCGTTAGGTTCGCCGATGAGAATTGCAGCATGAATATTGCGAACGCGATAGCCAGCAAACGAAGACCACCTCCCCCACCGCCCAAGAGAGCTGAAACTACACATCTGACGACACGTGCGATGCACTGACAATAGCAGATAATACAGCCTCATACCGAGAGGAGGTGGTATTGCTGTTTCTGTGGTTGGTGGAAGTAACGCAGAGGCTGGCAAATACTTGATTTTAGTCTCGTCCGAGGTTGCGCTCGAGTGCCACCCGGATAACCATTTTTTACTGCGAGTCATGAATTCTGGCAGGCTTTATCAGGACCCTTGTTAGATTCTCGCTGAGGCTCAGCCTTAGCAGCACGTTTATACTTCAGACCCACGATCTATGTCGCCGTCCCTTTTTTATTGTACTTGTTTTAATCGAGGATCGGCATCAATTTGATTGAAATTAAACAATGATTCGAAGCGAGAAAAATCATTGGATAGAGTCGTGCGAGATCGTACGATGAGTTTGGATTTCAATCAAACAAATTTTCCTTCAGATTTATTTCGTGAGTTTGTCCAGTCTTACTGCCAGAATGTCAATCAAATCGAAGGGGCGAACCATACTCTCGTGTTCTCTAAAACTCTAAAACTCATTTTCCTCTCGCGCTAATTCACTTACTTCTGTATCGACTGCTGTCAATTGGAGTATTTTCTTCGTGATATTTTTATCACAATTTTGTTTCCGTTACCGATGACGCGGTTGTGTTCTTAATGTACGTGAATCATTGACGAAAAAATAACGCGGATTATGATTTTTTAGAGCCAACGATCGCGAACTGTTATTTATATAGTGAAAACTATTCTCTCGTCTTTATCTGTTGATTGTACTGAAATATATTGATGTAGATTAAGCGATTGCGAGTGATAACACCTATACGATACACTGCGAATGATACAGGTTTAAACAAAACAAAAAATTATATAGACAGTATATTAAAACGAAAAAAAAAACGAAGAAGAAAGAGCGTAATCTTACTGGTAAAACTGAAACGCGCGCGTCCGTAAAAGGAGAATGAGATTCTCTGGCCAGCGTAGATAGAAGAAGTAAAAAAAAAGAAAACGGTTAAACTTTTAGCCTGTAAGTACTACACCGCTGCACATATTAATGATGTGATACGTAAATCATAAGTCAGCTTATGCAATGATCGTTCGAACGAATATTCCGATCGTGGCACGAGCATCGTCGAAGAATTAAGAAAATGCCATACACTTCGTAGCTCGATTAAAATAAAATGGAAAAAATTAACAAAATCGCGTGAAACGTGCGCACAATTAAATTGCAACGAGCGATACGAAACTGCAGGTCGATACGTTGTACGAGCGAAAAAAACGAATGATAATTATAACGACGATTAAAATTCGATAAGCGAAGTATAAATCGACCACGCTGACAATTGAACAATTAGGCCTGCTAGGTTTTGCATATTTTTCAACGCATAAAAACAAGTTTTGTAATCAAGGTGCTTTATATACGAACATTTACACTGTGACGTTTACTTATGATAATTGAAATAACTGAATGCAATGTGTATGTCGATTTATGAGCATATGTATGTACATATATGTATGCGCTAACGTCCTACTCGAAGCCCCCTGCCCCCAAAATACCCAGCAATTAATGTAATATCGTATGAATAGGAATGTCGTACGATCATGGAACTGGAGCGATAACTAAATTTACGTACTATAATACATATGTACGTGGACCTCAATGCGCGATCCTTTTTCGTTTCTCTTTTTTGTAACGAACGTGATGCCGCCCGGAATCATCCGGTCTTGCAATCCACTCTCTTTCATAACCGAGATCTCGTTAACGTCATTTTTTTATACCGATATACAATTGTGAAAATGAAGGAAAATCGTGAAAAAAGAAAAAAATAATAAATAAATAAACGTGTAATTCATAAGAATTTTGGAAATGAGAATGAAGTCGTCGCGACGATGTCTCGCGATGTATCTATCGATGTTGTACATGGAAATCGATTGAGATTTCTCCACGTGTCTCGTGCCCGAGAATCGTGCGCACGTCTTTATAATGTAATTTTTTGTCACGAAATTTGATTCGTTGACGCGCGAAGTTAATCGAGGAGATTAAGTCAAAAGGCATAATGTACTTTTTTTTGGAACAAATTTGGATTTTACGATTATTTTGTTTAAAAACTCGAAGATCACCGATTTCACGGCAATTGACGAAAAAATCGATATCGATCCATCGATTTTTATATCGACACGAAAGTAACGAAACAAATGTTTACTTTTTCGTGCGTAATGCGCGCAATATTGAAAATACGGTCGTGTACCGAATAAACGATGTCGTTTGAAAGTCGGAATAAGCCGATAATATTAATGCGTGAAACTGGAACGAATTTTTTCAAAAACTACGAAAGCCGTTGAGAAAAAACATTTTTTAAATAATAATAATAGTAATATTCTTGTGTATCGAGATACGTGCTTCGAGGCGTAAACTGTGAACGGACACACGAAAATGCACTCGGTGTGAACGAACAACTTTTCATACGCATATTTTGTAGAAACAGGAAGAAAAAAAAAAAAAAAAAACAGAAACCCGTAATCGCCGTAAATATTTGTGACTAGATAGTTTTCAATTGTCATCCTTGTACTGCCTAACCCGTTGATCTACAAATGTTGGCAAAATGTCTCACGATATTTCTTGATCGACAACGAGTTTCATCGATATTTTGAAACTAATGCGAATTAATAGTGTGAATTTATAAATCATTTAACGCGGCACGACAAGCGGTCGGAAATAAAATATTAAAACTATACTGAAGCGCGATTAACGAAAAAAGAAAAGAATTACCGACATAAGAAAAGGAATAAGGATTTTAGAGCAAATTTTCGAAATATCGTTTCGAGCAAAATTTGAAAAGAAGAACGATGAAAAAACGAAATTTAGGAAATTCAAAAATGAAGGTACGGCCGTCGATGGAGCGCTGACGTTTAGTGCAATTGGCTAAATAACGCGCTAATCGAAATTCTAATTAAACGATAGTAAGCGACATATTTTTATTATAATATTTTACGTTTAATGAAGAGACGGACGAAAAGAAAGAAGAGAAAAAGAAAAAACGTTTAAATGAAATCTTTAATCTCCTAAGTTGTACGTATGTTTATGTAAATATTGTAACGAATGGTACTACGAAGAAAACAAAAATGAAAACAGACATTATTATTGAAAATATTGCGATGAATTAATATAAACACACTATTTATGGATAGAAGCGAAGAATCGATTTTAATTGAAATTATATATGATTTACGTCCAGTACGAAACGACGATCACGCTTACAGTAACTTTTTTCTTTCCTCTATTATTAAAAAGAAATTAACAAACGAAACCTAAACATATTCTCTCGAGCAGCAAACAATTTTCAAAAATCAATGAATATCTTCATTAAAACAAAGAAAAAAGTCCCCCGTGCTTTCATTTCTATCCTATAGCGAACGAAATGTTTTTCGTATATTCAGCTTGTACGAATTCTCTGCCCATAGATAATCCGCTATATGTATACTTTGATAGACTAGACGTAGATTCTTGCGAGTTTATTCAGCTTATCGAGTGTGCTCGAATTCAGAGAATTGTGACAATACCGTTCTTTTATTTGAGAAGAATCGACACCGATATCGTTTAGATAAAACAAAATAACATGCCAGACGAGAAGAATTTTTTAAAAGAAAAAATCGAACATGTGCGGCAGTTGAATTACTATGGGTACGTCATATTTCATGTTCTTATGTAAATAAATTTTTGGTATATTTCAATTATCGTCGTGTTTGTTTATTTACAATCTTTTTATCAACAACGTTATTTTGTATTGGAGCGTTAAGGAGACAATTTCATCATGCGCGATGTGGTGAGTTATCTATATTTTTATGTCAGGAAGGCCGTGCCCTACGTTCAACGCTTGAAAACATTATTTTTTAAAGATTCTTTTAAGTATTCATTAAATTATTTTGAATATGGAAAAATTAACCACAGTTTGGCATGTTTTCATATCCGTTTCCATTTTTAATGTTAAATTCAACGTTGCCGAAATACCCCATAGTGTTACCAACTCTACCTATAGCGAATGAATGAAAAGCTCGCGCTTCAAAATTATTGAGCTCTTCAAATTGTAGAAACGAATTTATTTTACAACTTCGCACAGAGTATTATTTACTTAAACAACTGTGCGCCGAGCCTTTTCGTTAGCGTACAAGAAAAACTTGCTCACACCAATAAACAAACGGGCAAATGCAAACAGGTTCGTTGCTTCTTTATTTTGAGCCATTTTTATTGATATAATGATATCTCGTGCGTGTGCAAAAATAAACCGATTGGCTAACCGAAATTATTAACGATAAAGCAAAAGCGTTAAGAGATATTGTGGAAAAAATACAAGACGAAATATTGCATTTGCAAATAAGAGATTGTAATACAGTATATTCCATGATAAGTTATCGACTAACGGCTATGTACTAGTCCTGCCATATCACTTTATACTCCGTCGATAAAGTGTCCGCTTCTCTAATCAACGCTTCGAACCTTCGAAAGTAGATGGCGACGCGACAACAACCTCAAAGTTTTGCTTTCATGTTAAAAATTCCATTATTAAGTATTTCCTAAAATATATCGCTTTTACAAATGTACCTCATCGTATAAAAGTTAATACTTTGTCAATGAGAAGAAAATCGATTAACGGAGTGAACTGCAAATCAAAATATTTTATTATTACGAGAAATACATAGGGCATGAGATCATTTTTGTTCTCAAAATTAATTAACCATTTTTTGGTTATTAAGGAATAATGAAATGATTATTAATAGCCAACAAGTAACAATAATAATTTATGCATTTTCATAATCCATTTTAATCTCTGTAATAATCTACTAATAAAAATAGAGTTTCCGGTTGAAGAAAAAAGTTATGACAACATTTATGTATAATAATAGCGTATACAAAAACGGCTCGTGCAACTATCTACTACAAGATACAAGCCTTTGGAGCTGAGGGCTATACGAAGGTGTTCAAACGACCTCGGCTATAAGAGGTATAGTTGGCAAACAGAGGTTCCACAAAGGATCTAGGTCGATCGTTCTATGAATCAGGCATGAAGGCGTTAGCGAATAATTTCCCAAACGATTATGGCTAATAATACCTATAATCGCCGAAGCTGTGCTCTCGAATATAGCCATACCAGCTTCTCGAAGATGCTGCTGCTTCTGCCGCTGCAACACCCCCTCTCAACCTCACACTCGAGATAGGACGAAACAGATACTAAATTTTCGGCACATGCCAATTTATTTCTCCGGTATTTTTAAGTAGGATCCACAATTTTTGTGCGATGTTTAATTCATAAGGATTTTTTGAATAAATTTCGTATGATTTTTTTTTTAACTTTTCTCAAAACTTCTATTCGAATGAGCGTAATAAATCTGCATAATTATTAAGTACAACATGCATATATACTTTCACCGACCCTCCCGAGTACTCGCAGGCATGTAAATAATGACACGTGCGTACTACGGATATTCAAGAGATACCTACACAAGAATACTTACAACTAGTAGAGACATTCGAGAATACTCACGCTTATTCAAGGATACACAGAGATGCTCATTAATGCTCATCGACACTTAGAGATGTTCAAAGATACTCGAGGGCACTCGAGATACTCGACGGATCTTACTTGGAGAAACTCAAAGATACATACTCAAATTCATAAGAATACCCATGAACGTTTACAAGTACTCAAATAAATTGTACGACTAGGTGTATCAGTGGCATTATGAGTTGCTGGGTTGGAAACGTCCTCGACGACCTATACCAACTTACTAAAGTTATATACCCAAACGATGTCCATAAAATAACAATACGTAACCCACAATGGCATCAATAATGCGACGCGATAAGGTTAATTATTAACGTTTCTCATTAAAACACCTTATCACCGATATATCATAATAAGCGGGTTAAATATATGTATAAAAGAGATATTTGTCCAGATTATTCAGTCTGCCGGTTTTACTCCGAGAATCTATCTGGGCACGCATAGTGCTTTTGAGACTTTCGGACAAAGTCGGTTCGCTAATCAGCGTATAGAGCTGCACCGCACACGATTTTGATAGCTAATTGCGTGTATCGGAGGGTTCGGCTCTTACGGTATCTCCTCCATGGGCTCGTTCGGTCCTCCGTAGTATGAGTGGGTGGGCGAGGGGGGAGGGGGGGGGCCCTCTGTCGTCGGTAAACAGCTTCGTTGCTTGTATAACGCGGTGAGAGAGAAAGATGGAAAGAAAAAGAATGAGAGAGAGAGAGAGAGAGAGAGAGAGAGAGAGGAAGAGCGAGCGTAGCGAGAGAGGGACCCTTCTCAAACTCGGTCAACCGAGGCTTCAGCCTCGTCCTTACAGCCTTTGATTCTCTCTCGTCCACGCGAATGCCTCGTTTGCTCGAAGAGAGACAGAGAGACGAAAAAGAGAAAATGAGAGAGAGAGAGAGAGAGAGAGAGAGAGAGAGGATAACCATATATACCCAACATCGTCAGAACGGCCCACGATATAGCAAGGATATATAGTAGGCAGCGTGAGAGGAAGATAAAAAAAATCGTAGTAGCCCTTCGAACTCGCCTCCCAGCCAACTCAACTAAATTATCGTGCAACGAAAACGGGGGGAGAAGCGAGATGGTACGTTTAAAGAGAGAAACAAAAATGGAAGAGCGAGAGACAGAGAGAGAAAGCAAAATCGCTATTGGCTGAAAGTTTGGTCAGCCAAGAGAGAAGCTAGAACGGTCGAGAGAATCGAAAGAGAGTTTGCGGACTAGCTTTCGATTTGAATTTGAAAAGGGGCGGAACCGCTGGCGAATTCTTCGGAGAATTATAGGCATCGCGAAGGTATTTTCTTTTTTTTTCGTTTTTCTTTTTTTTCTTTCCTTTTTTACAAACCCGGAAGAGAGAACGTGACGCGCGCGTCCGTTCGGATGCCAGGTTTAGCCACGAGACGAACGGTCGTGTGTATCGCCTTTGCTTTAGTGGTCAAAGCCTTTGTGACGAGACGCCGGGACCGCTACCATTTTCCGTAACCCAGCATCATCATCGAGCGGGCCCTCCATTGGGTATGTCGATCGCTCTCGGGTGTGATGTTAGACCATCGTGTTCCGCACACACCCTCCCAATCGACCGAACGATTTTTGACACCCGCCGCGGGTGAAACAAATGTTTCGCATGATTGTCCGGGATTCCGAGATCAACGATCTAGGGAATATTTCTCCACGTCGAGCTGACAATACGAAGGGATTGGGCCAAGAAGAGAAATGTTAAAGCATAACCGACGACAATTTCCATTATGGGTAAGAATTTCTTATATGAAGAAATTAAGTCAGAGCTGTCCACCAAAGATAGATAATGTTGAACAGACACGATTGGTAACAAAACAAATCGGCAAAAAGTTTTGCTTTCTTTGTCCTTCAAGAAGGCACGTTCGCTTTAACAATTGCTCTTGATCCTTCTCTCGATCCTAGACATTATCTAAAGAATTTATACGTATCATTCTCGTACTCGTTCGACCTTCGAATATCTGTAATGATAATAAATCTTCCGATGTCAATGTGAATTAGCACTCGCGAAGCTTATAGAGAACGTTGAGTTCGATTTCAATATTAACACCTCCAAAGTCAGTATATTACCGTGTATTGTCAAATGGCGGGTCGTAAAAATCGAAAAATAATTATTTTTTATTCAATATTCGGCAACCTACGATTTTCCAAATTCTTAATTCCACATTCACGACGAATTTTAATATAACAGTTTTAGTGGAAACGGTCAAACCCAAAACTAATATAAAAATACTAAAATGCCAAGTGGGCAAACGATTTTTAGAAACTTATTCTATTATTTCTCTTTTGGTTTAAAAATTTTGATTTTACTAATCAATCTCAAAAAGTAGGTAGGTAGTATAAAAATTGAATTACATGTGCAATCGTTGTTTCAACTGCCTATCCCATAATATATCTAGCCTATAGCTCTTACACTCCGCAACAAAAACGTTAATACGAGCTCCAAATTCGAGAACTTTTCGGCTTACAATTTGCCCGCTATCGTCGCAAGAGAAACGAATTTAGCCACAGTGAGAAAGAGCGAGACAAAAAAGGTGAGAAAAGATACAAGAGCACCGTACGTACGTACATACATATAACGGTGGTTTACACGTACTAAAATGTCCGTCGTCCGGCAACATGTATCTAATTTCTTATGGTCCGGTTTCATGGGTATCCTCCATCTCCCGTGTCCCTCGTCTCTCATTATATATTTTTCTTTGCTTTCTTATGATATGTAGGTACCTATTGCGTACTTTATATATACGTATGTTCTTTACCTTTCGGGCCTTCTAAAAGGGACATCACCCGACGAGAGAGACGAAAAACAACGTCGCGCAAGCACGTTACGATTTCTGCCATCGAGCTATACCTCGTATATCGAACCCCATAACTTTCGTTTCTCTTTTCCAAAGGGGTTGTCCCATCGAGAATTTATAAGCAAAAATACACGCAATAAAGTTCTCGCGACTGTATATAATATATGGGACGGGTAACGATTTACCTGACGTAAGAAAATATACATCACCCTTTGCGAATCCGCACACGAAGGACAATAATGAAAAGAAAAAAGAAAGTAAAAGGAACTTGGACCTTGCTCGCGTTACGATCCTATGGCCATCACACCCTGCTGGGGAAGGCGCCAGTTTTCGCGAGTCCTTACATGGTCAGAAAAACTCGGGCACTCGCCAGAACGATTTAAATATCGGCCTCGATTTAAATATTATCTTGTAAAGGGGTGAGTTTAATGCATTTATAATTGTATTCGGGGGGCGGGCCCTTGGGGGTCATCGGTCGGACATCAGTGACCCCTGGGATGACCCGGTCATCCCAGAGTGCACGATTTTCAAGGCGTCATATACATGTAAAATTCTGATGATCGTGCCACGATCCCTTTTTGACCGGTTTTTGCGACCTGAGCTGACCACCGAATTCGGAACACTGGGCACGGGCCTTACCGGTTCCACCAAAATGTAACCATGTATACATATTTCCGGTGCACCGTATGTCCTAAATCGTTCTTACGGTCCTTCTCGATTGACGTCCAATCATTTTTGTTACTCTAGGATACTCTTTTTTATTTCACGTGAATCGGTCGATTTAGCGACGATATAACTATTCCGCGTCAGAGATTTTCTTCCACGACTACATTACGCGTCTGGTTATTTAGTAGTTAAGTTTGTCATGAGACAGTTCACAAGCTTTGGCATCAATTTAAAAAAAGTCATGCAAAAGTGAGATGTCGAGTGTGAAGTTGCTAGATGATCTTCCATGTTGTTATTTAAATTATTTTTGTATTTTTATCGGAGGTTGCATTTTTAATATGAGGTTTATTATTTTAAAAAATAATTTTTTGTTTTTATATTATTTCGTATTATTCGTATATCAGAAATTTGATTCTCGCCACCATCTTGAAAAAATCTTCCTATTCTTTTGGCGATTCTTTCACCTGGCTAACTTTTGTGGAACGCTCTTGAAATATAGACGCGTATGTATATGTCTATTTGAAAGAGGATCTTTTTTTAATTCACCAAGACGTTGCAATATAACGGTTAGTTCTGTAAATTGAAAAGCGAGACTCCCTTACGGTACGTCCCGAATTTCTCGTGCAATGGGGGGTGCCATTTTGTTCAACGTTCTTTTGCTGACCCTTCTAATTGTTCGGGAGGCCGTGGTGCCGCGGGCCGCGGTTATATTCCCATATTTCACAGATCAGATATGTACGAATTCGCAACGTTCGTCCAGCGAGCCATCAGGCACCATATGCATTATACGTGTGTGCACCATCAGTATCCTTCGCAGCCCTTGAGCGTCCACTTCGAACCTTTTCGTTCTCCAGAGAGTCTTCTTGCGTTTGGCCACTTCATCACGATGAACTACCCTCGCGTTGTTATTCATGCATTATATATTTAATACAGCGGACATCTAACTCGCTGGTCCCATGGTCTCGTCGCAGATACCCCATTGCTCGAACTAGTCTACGACAGTCATATACTGGTAAAAGCACAGATCATTGAGAATTTGCGGCTCATCGGGCAAAGCACTAAAATATCAAAAGCTTATCATTTTTGTCAAAAAAAAAAAAAAAAAACGTTATCGGACCTTTCATGTATAAAGGCAAAGGCACAAAATATGTTTGTTTACTGGCTCCATTGCACTGATACTTATCAAGGTAATATAAACTACATCATTTCTACCATTCTTCCAAAAAAAAAAAAAAAAAGTAGTTAAATTACTAAACCATTGACAGCTTATCATTTTTGCCAGTAAAATTCAAAGTTCCATGTAAGAAGGTCAAAAATAAACATTTTTTTCATTATACAGAGCATGTCGTATTGATAAATAATGTTTACATGTCTTTATTATACGAGCGAAGCGACTCACTGGCCATTATTGTTTTTCAAATTTATGCCGACTGTGGTACAACCAAAGGGAGAAGTTAATTTATTCTAAAATTCATCTTTCTTTTTCTCTCGAGTGGTGAGTCAAAGAGAGAGGGATAGAGAAGGAGAGGGAGAGCACGTACATCACGCTTGAATAATGGTCTGTCCGGCGCACTAAATCCCACGGGCTAATTGAATTATTGCCGAATCCACGAACGAGCGTGGTATGCTTGAATACCACCGAGCGGCGGTTAACCGAAAACGATCGGCGATCTATAGACGCCGATCGCGGGAATATTACTTTCTCGTCGAGCGGTGGCCTCGTCGGTCTCCTCCTTTGTCGCGTCACCGCAACGACAATCTTCGAAAACTATTCGGTCCAACAAACTACGACTAGGTGGATATGTAGCATAAATGTTGATTGGACAAACGGTAGCATCGTTGGGAACAGCTCCAATGGTGAATGTCGCGCGAAACATGCCGGACCGGGGACGAAAGTCTATACGCGAATGACTGGTAACCCGTTTGATCGAGTCTACGCATAAGAACTCTTTCTCCGAACTCGGTTGGGCAATGAAGATCGATCTCGATCTTCCGCGATTCACCATATTCGTATGAAGAAACCGCCTGGAAATTTTGGGAATATCCAAGGATGCTTGTGGTGATTGGCTCAATACGGCGAAGGACTTTGCCGCGCTGCGGTACACGATCCTTTCGAAAATCTTATTTCCCTTGTATATCCCAGCGCGTTTACGAAAAATTGGACGAATTTTTAACCTTTGCGAAACAAGGAAACAAAAATGGATTTTCCGTGGGGCTGACGAAATATGTTTTCCAGGTAAAGTTCGCATAAAAAATGTTCAGCTGGAATACCATTTTCGACCAACTGAAATCATGACTGAATACGAAAAAGCGAGTGACAGGACATCGGGATCACGCGATGCCATGTAGCAACGGACGGCCATCTTATGTTCCCCGAAATCTTGGCTACCCTCCAGACTCCTGCCCCAGTGCCCCGTCTTCTTCATGAATGCGATCCCGGAATTAATATTCAAATCTGTATCAATCGTCCGCATAGCCTATATTCAAGTATGCTTACGACCCCGCCAGTATCCATGTAACATTGCGTATGATGTACCCGTAAAAGAACCTCCGGCCCGGATGATCCGGACACCCTGATCCCAAGGCCTGTGTCCGATCTCTCAACGGACATTTCGCGTCCGTTTTCATTTTCTTCTTCTTCTTTCGCTTCTTTTTTTCGCTCAACTCTATGCCCCGACCTTGCAAGAAAACGTTGTAACGGCGTGTGCAGCGCGGCCCCGCGCATCCCTCACTCCAAACACTACTCCATTGTCGTCCACGCACCGGATGACCTGGCCACCTATCCTATCTTGAGCACGATGTACCTGCTGGAATACGGTTGTTGGTCCGTCATCCCGCGAATCCTGGCCGACGATTCGCGGAACTTCGACCCCTCCCGTTCGACTCCGGAACTGTTGGGTGTCCTTCAAGTGGACAGCGGCGGTCGCGGATGCATCGGTTGGAAACGGAACGCCTTTGGCGTTTATCGTGCGTAAAGCCATTCTTTGCGCCTCGGGCTAAATTTAGCTTTGGTTTCGCCTTTCACTCGACGCATCACCGATTGGACAACGCGGTTCATTTCTAGGCTGAGTTCAACCTACGGGCTGCAATTCCTTACCCCATTGACCTGATTATTCTCAGTTTTCTATGGGCAGGAGACTCAGGTAGGTATGCTTTTCATACGACCGCTGGACATTTTTCAACTGACTAATCTCGTCACTGGGGCTCGTCCAGAGAGTTTAACGAATATTTCATCCCTTTCGGTTGGAGGCTTGCAAACGACTTTTTCAAACGGTTTTTTTGCCGAAGTTTTGCAACACTTTTGAAGAATGAACAGAAATTAAGGGCGCGGGATGATTCTGTTGGTATTCTGAAAGACTCGAGCGTGGACAGAGTCTTGGGCGACGTTACGACATCACCGAGCGTCCGTACCAATTAAATTCGGCAGATTTTCCGGCAGATTGTCCGAGTATCGTCTGGGACAAATAAAAATTTGTCATAATTATACGAGACCGAATATTATTCCTAACGTGTGATAAATGGTGAAACCCCAATGATGGAACATATTGCCCTCGTGTTTGCTTTTCTCTCGGCACTTAGACACTGCAATTCGTCCCATGCTTTTCCTTTCCTCATTTCATAGATTTCTCCCCTTAGCTCCATATATATATATATATATATATATATATATATATATATATATATATATATATATATATTGATATGTACGGCACCAGTTCCGTTACGAATGCTCCAGAATTCCGAATTTCCACGCTCCTTGTCGCGGGTCGTGCCATACGATCCCGTGGCAATATTTCGTCGCGCGAAGCCAACACAAGAGCGTATGCCCGAAAGAGCAAAAATATAAGAAAAAAGGCCCCAATCGGAACGAAGGGAAGACGAAAACGTACTAGGGGATAAAGCCATAAAAAATATCATACGAAATCTCTGGTAGTATATTTATCCTCTTTTGCTCCATTTATGGTAAAATTGTGGACAAATGACCTCGTGCCTGCACGTACTCGACACATATATTTATACAGGAGAACCAGCGAAAAAAACACCCCTGCTTCAAACCTAGATGCCAGGGAAAAAAATGGTGAAAGAAAAGCGTCGTTCCAAGGCGCAACGCAGAAGTCAGGTTACAAAATCGTCCCGTGCACGGGCAAGAACTCGTGTGGTCCATGAGGACCAGGAGCTTGGCAAGAATGGAAGGAACTTGGCAAAAAAAGACGCTCACCGCTGCATTGTCACGACGAATGAGAATAGTGAATGAAATACGATCGGCTTTTAGTAAAATGAAACCAAAATACAGGGTATCCGATGGTAGACTTGCTTTTTCCCCTCTCTGCTTCATTTCATAGATATATACCCGAAGATATTACTAGAGAGGGAAGTAAGAAGGATGGCTCACGTGAAATGACCATTCGCGATGAATTTTTTTTACGCGCACGTCGCGGTCGCTTTCCAATAAAAAAGCGTGTGCCAAAGAAATATATTTTGCACCGGGGTGAAAGAATCGATCTTGGAATCAATGCCCCTCTTTTATTCCGTTGGGTCTCCGAGCTGTTAACGCGACAGTACGTTCTCTCTTATTCTTCGTGACGGAAATAAAATTCAGTACGTTTTTGAATTTTGTCTCTTATTTCAAATAAGCGACGTTTTAAACATTATTGCTTAATAATATTCGATCATCGATTAAGAACTATCGGCTTTCGTCGCGATTAGATTAATCTGAATTTCCATCAGATCGTATTTGTAAGTAGTTTCGTCTTTGTAAAAAAAAAAAAAAAAATCTCTTCTACGGATATTTACCGTTGTTTCACGTGGGTATCAAATGTCGAACGGTTCCTACGCGAGATGGTAATATCTCGAGCATGCGGAGATTCGGTGAAGCACACGTTATTATCTGTCTCTATGCCAGATTTCTAGGCTCACTTTGGCTGAAGCCGTTGAAACGCGAGACGATCGTACGCGTACGTACGTACCTACATAGGTATAGCGTGTTTTAACCTCGCATAGTAGAATGCATTTAAAGTGCCAATCTTCGAGCTATATATGTACACATGTGTATAGGTATATATAGTATATATACACGTACAATCCAATTTCTCTTAATAGAACTCCTCTATTTCGATCACTCATTTTTCTTAACCACATTAGTAGGTACGATGAACCCTTCCTCTTTTATAACACACGCAAAAATGCGGGATCAACCGAATCCTCATTTTGTTTACTATACAAATATTGGCACAGACGCCGGTTCACCATATATAAAAATTAAGATGATCCTTTGAACCTTATGAAGTATTTATTAATTTCAGTGATTTTGTATTGTCAATGATTATGAAAAGAATTGACTATTTGTTGATCTACTCTAATAACATATCCCCAATTTTTCAGTCAAATTAAATGCTTATCGTATTTACTATATTTCAGTGAACGTCGATATTAATATATGTCTAAAAATAAAATTAATTACAAGTACAACCCTAGCCCTATTTCTATCCCATTACGCCCGGCAGCTTGGACTAATATGACAATGAACGTGATATTGTTAAATAAAAAATAATTATGAGATGGATACTACAGAACTTTGTTGATGTCCCGGCAGTACCACCTGTGAATACTTATTATTTAATTACAAAAAGCAATATATTATCAAATGTGACAAACTCGAAATATCTTCAAGTGCAACTTTGCTATTTATATCATAATATAACTACTGTATCCTACGTTCCTGTATTATTTCGATGCTTTCTCGATTTCTCGTCATTATGTTCTATCCCTGAATAGATAGTCAGGTAATCATCGATTCAGCGTTCGAGGTTGCAGGGGAAATTAAGGAAAGGGAAAGTCCGGGCTCACATCCAGCTAGATAAAGAGAGAGCGGGCTGTAAACACATATAGGCACACTTCGATATACATACATACTATAAGTACATATATAAATATATGCTCAAATTTCTAGTCTATATACGTATAGGTGTATACATATACACGTGTATAGGTGATGAGACCACCATCCAAGGGCTTCTCTCAAGGCACACCCCCCATCATCCGATATCTCTTTTCGATTTTACTATACTTAAGTACTATCCCGGGTGCGCAGCTTTTCAAAGGAAATTCTCTCTCGGATAGTCGAACCGAAATGTTGCGGCCCGTTCGAAATTCACCCGTACGTCCGATTTACGATGCCTGCAGTACTATGCACGACGACGTTTCGAATGCGATGAAAGGACCGGCGTAGAAACAAAAACTAAATGGTAAACCTTCTATATATCTATTGGTTCGACAACGCATAATTGCAGGGTGAACGCGGCAAGCGTACGAGCCACGAGGTACCTACTCCGTATATATATATATATATATATATAGTATATAACCAATTCTCCGAGTATACAGGGGTTCTTCTTGGATCGCGAAATCAACGCGCGTAGCATTCTCTTTGCTCGAGATAAACTCTTATCGTGATTTCATTGAACTTTCATTCCCTTATACGCATTTAGAGGACCTTGATTTCTCAACGTTACAACTCAAGCAAACAAAAATTAATGTTAAATCATATTATATTAATCGAGAAATGAATATTCGATGATTTTTTAATACCTCATTTAAATGATACATATGTCATCAGTTTCGAAGAATGTATAGGTACGTATATACATAAGTCGGGGGATCGGTTTATTCCTAACATCGATGATAAATCAATTTTCATAAATCAAAGAGCGAGATTTTTGTTGAAATCTTGATAGAAACTTTTTTTAAATTCTGTCATGATATTTTTATCAATTGGTCGACGTTGTTATCTAACGAAAATATATCTCGGTATATGGTTTTTTACGAAATTGAACGATGAAAAAAGTAAATGGGAAGAATAGTCGTGCATGAGAACCACTTTTGAGCATCTTCGTTCCTTCCTCTCTCTTTCCTCCTCTCACGCGCGGTGCTTTGACCATGAAACTCGAAAATTCCTTTTTCTACGAATTGCCTTACCGCCCCTTCACGCTTTCCCTTCGTCCCTCATGCTGCTACTACGCGTGTCTTTGTCGTTCCAACGGAGTTGAATTTCCTTCAGAACCCAAAACGCTCTCGCGTTCGCTGCTTTTCTGCTCCGTAACGCCGATTTTCTTCGGAGAGGCTCTACTACTCTACATATACACATATATTTTGAATTTTTGAGTATTCGTTCGGGTCTTTTGCTTGTCTTCCGTGAGCACATCGAACTGACGCAGAACGTCATCGTGTCAACAACGAACCAGAACCGAATAATATTCCCGAACATTACGAGGACGGGAGCGTACGGGAAGAGAGGACAAACAATCAAAAAGAGGTTGCGGATGAAGATTAATCGGTCGAACGGAGCTGAAAAGATGGAGAAAATTCGGTGTTCTCTTCGTTATCGCGGATGAAAAATATTTCTTGAAATCCGAGACTCTCTTAACGAACGTGCCACGTGTCTCTTGGAAAAAACGATCGAGCAATCGTTGATAATAATTTTCATACTTTTCGAATTTATTGCTCTATTTTAAAATATCAAATATTTCGTCAATAGTAGGTACCTACCTACTACAAACTTTTCTGGGAAACTACATATGTAACCAACATAACAAAACGATTGGAATCCACTGCCGATCGTACAATCGGAACATTTATATTCTACATCCTAATTAACATCATAGACGGATAAAAATAAAATACCTTTCATGATGGTCAAGAAACAAAAATATTGTAGATACCTATGTTATAATGAGAATGGCAACGTGATTTACAATGAGAACGAATCACAATTACACGAGGAGGAAATACATTTATTCATTGAAACTGTCTGGTACTTTTTAATATTATTTTATTAACGCTGTCTTTATAAAACGACGGTATTTCACACACAAAATATGTGATAAATTAATGTTTCCAAGTTGACATTTTCGTTTGTAGGTACATAATTTCGTGTCACAAAACGCATCCTCGAAGAACAAAGTTAATATTTCAAGAACAAAGAAAAATTAATATATTGGTAAACGCATTCACAATGTTTTTGAAGACGATGATGAAAAACGACGAGGTAAGTTGCAGCAAAGTACCTACGTTGAGAATTGTAAGAATAATTACACTTGTTCGAACATCTGCCATCCACAATTATTATTATTATTTGTTTGTATTCATTACATCCAAATCATATAGATTGTATTTAATTTCAATTAAATCTCCGTCATTTCGAAAGAATCTATTTTTATTCCGGATCCAAGTTTATATCGGTGTATATTTTTCACGACACGTGAATTATCGCGATGGAGGGAAGTGAGAGGCGAATTTTTTTCTTTTCATTCTCGGCAAAGAACGAAAATGTCATTTACGAGCTAAATTGATGGCCGAGTGTCGCGTTCAATAGATTTTTTTTGCGCGCGCGGCTAGATATCATTACAGCGAAGGGGCAGATGCATCGCGCGGGATATATCCCCCGGGTTCGCCCCAGCGCGCATATCCAGTGTGGCTCCAGCAGAGCGAAGAGCAGCGTCTCGGATGAGTTTGGCAACAGAGAAACAGAGAGAAAGAGACGGAGAAAGAAAACCCCTCGTCGTTTCTCTCGCATCCACTCGCTCCTCTCATCCCCCGGCCAGCCAGAACAATCTCTTCCCTTTATAGGAGACATACGAAGCTATTCGAATCCTGGGAACCGTTTTTTTACTTCTTCTCTTTTTTTTTATCTTTGTCTTTCTCTCATCCTCGTTTTTCTTTCTTCGTGTACCATTGCTCTCCTCTTTCCTGCATCACTGTCTTTCGAGACGTAATTATTTTCACAGCTTGGGTCTCTCCTTCGACTCTATTCTTCTGTCGCGCGCGCGCACACACACACACACACACACACACACACACACACACACACACACACACACATATATATATATAGAATATAAATACACACATTCATATATATATATATATATATATATATATATACATAGAATGTTCATGTGTCAGTAAATAATCAACAGGCGAGGCATCGCAGCTGCACACAGCTCGAAAAACCTGTTATTGAAGAGAAAAGGTTGAAAAAAGAAATTTTTACATTTGTCGATGATGACTCGATTAATTATTATTTAATTAATTATTATTTAAGGGAAACCGAAAAAATATAACGCTGACTTATGTAGCAATATAAAGCTGAGATCACGCGTGCTATATAGTAGCGTCGAATTTGAATTACCATCTAAATGTTTTGATTGGCTCGGACGTTGAACATGTTTTTAACGAGCATAAATTCCCGAATCGCCCTTCTGAAGAGAATTGGTATTTATTTTAGTTGCATACATTTTTGTCTTTTTCATTTCATCTTGCATTTTATTATTATGTTTTTGAGGTATAATGACTTCTCTTTTGAAGTAAGGGGTCGATCATTCTTTTGTGATTAAACAAATTATGAACGTCACGCTTAAATGCATTGTTTTATTCCAGCAATTCGAGATCTTAGAAATTCACCTATTAACCACAAATTTATGCCCGATACTCTTAAATAAATAATCTACAGAGTGTTGTACAATTCGTTTCATGAGTCATTTAAGTTTTAGTTATCTCGTGTAAGCTGTTGGAAGATGTACTATATTTATTCGTTTCATTTTGCCAATTAAATAAAATGTCCACAAGTTTATAAGCGCCTCGCTTATGAATAAAAACCAGTCGTCACGAAAGCGGTATTATCGGCTCATCAAAAGTCCGATAGTTTCAAGTCTTATCGGTTTAATGGCTGGCTATCATGGAGCAAAAAACAGATGACAGTACTTGAAATCGGACCGCACGAGCCAAATTTTATAACTCGATTGGATCTGCTCGTTCTCACGTTCTAAACGAAATATAGGAAAACGTGCATAAGAGCTGTACTGCACGGACCCCGTAATACCGTAGCCGCATGTAGCACGTACCTTGTAATACGTGGCGACACATGTTACTTGAGCCTTTGGTAGCTTATTCCCTAGCAAGCGCAACAAGTGCAATATATATACACACACATATATATATATATATATATATGTACATAGATTTTTTATCCTTTTATTTAACGAGATCGAGGCGTTGGAAGAGAAATCGACTACGCACGAGGGAAAGAGCGAGAGAGAGGGAGAGAGGGAGGGACAGGGAAAGAGTGCACTGGAAAAAGGTTCACCCCCCCCCCCACCCGCTGCCTCACATGCCCTTCCACTCTTTCATGAAACTCGGACGCGGCTTCGAGGGATCGGAGACTCCCGAGCTCAACAAAGTATGTTAATGTCGCTCATAAACTTCCGCAACAGGTTCATTTCTCTCCAAAGCACCCTGGTTGCTGCACCACGCGATCACGAGAGAAAGAACGAGCAAGAGAGAGAGAGAGAGAGAGAGAGAGAGAGAGAGAGAGAGGAGAGCTAAGAAGAAGAAGAAGAGGCGGCGGAGGAGGAGGAGGAGGAGGAGGAAGAAGAAGAAGAAGAAGAAGAAGAAGCCCCGCTGGCGAGTCTCGGTCTCAGCCGCGAAAATCCCCGAAGGAACGCATCGCTCCTTGTGCCAAGAGCGTGCAGAGGAGAGCTTTTGACCAATTTGTCAATCAGACACCACACACGAGAAGAGTCTTGAGAAAATCGCTTACACTCGCTTGTGTGTGGTCGTATCATTTCATCCGACGATATTTCGTGCCAGGAACCACTACAGCTTTTTTTTACTATACTGCTTATATATATATATACACGTATATATATGTTACGGGGCTAAATACATCTTGGCCAAGATAAAAATGTTGTCGTTAGAAAGGTACGATAGCCCCTACCTTAATCATATCTTGAAAAAACATTTTTATTTCACAGACGAGAATGATCCAGACGATGCATTCGTCCGAATTCAATCGCAAAAAAAAACACATTAATACGAATACATTTACTGTTGACTTATTTATTTATTTTCTCCTTTAATTACTTACTGTTGGTTATTTTTCAATTATTATTTCAATTTATTGTTATGTATTATCAACGGTTGATCAAATATTCAAAGAATATTATAAGTAAAAGAAAGATCCGGTATTTGAATAACAGTTATATTTCAAGATCGAAAAATGATTCAATGAAATCGTTATATGCGAATATTTGATTGAAGAAATGGACAAATTTAATGAAAGAATAGAACTTATCTGAAAAATAAATAGATAAAACAACACGAATCATTTTTCGTACATTTGTGCAAATTCATTGATATATTGAAATATTGATCGATAATCGATTGAATGCTGATCAAATAGTCAATAATAATGTTTTCAGGATAAAATGAAAAATGTTATTCGGTCATGTGTAGATAATATGGTATTCAATTGTTACTAAAGATCGGAGCGATAACCAGTACAAGAATCTTAATTTTTAATCCGCTGATATATTTTTAAGGGTTACTCTTTGACCGACGAGTTATTTATTCAACAATTTCCCAGCTTAGAGAGGTAGTCAAGCTCGCTTAAAGATGGAATTTCAACGTTTCCACAAGGACTGCTTTGCGTCGGCCTGGAGAATGACGGACATTTGTTGTTTCAGGCGAAGCCGTGCACCTATTACCAAGAGCCCTCTACTCATTATTATTGTACCCGTCAGTGTCGATAAGACTCTCGTGCTCGTTCCGAAACATCCGAGATAATTTTCTTAGCGGACCGCAGAGCACGCTAACATAATCCCTTGGAAAATCTTTCGTGCTCGACGTTTCCAGGTCTTTTAGTGAGTGGATTTTTCATATTTTCTTATGTGTGCCTATCTTTCATCCTTTCTTTCTCTCCTACACTCCGACTAATTGCCACGTTTGCAAAGATTCTGCATTGAAAAATGTCAGATCGGAACATTCCTGGAATATAAGGAAAACTTAGTTAAAATAATATTCTGAGAAAAAAAAACTATAAACGAACGATTCTACGGAAAAAAAAATCAATATTTACTTACATCTTATGACGACGTTTAGTAATATGCCGCATTGAAACGTACAATATTCAAAAACATTGTAAAGCAAACATTTTCATGAATATTTCTAGCTTTTTAGATTTATTTATTAAGATGAAATCATTCCAATCTGTGTTAATACCAGAATTATTAAAATTTTCATAAAACAACATTATTGTTTATAAATATGTTCCAAACAAAGGATACATTTTTGCCTCATTCGTAAAATTGAAAATTTTCGTAAATAAGTAAGCAAAAGATGTGACTAAAAATATTAGAATTTACCAAGACAAGGTCCATCCTACGAGTAATTGGGCTAATGCGTTCATGAAACACAAAAACTCAGTAGAAACTAGTGCCATTGACCGACCTATGACTTTATTAATGGAAAAACCTAATAACCTTATTAGGGCTTCTATCTAATCCTACTTCAATTTACTATGCGTATTATACATAACTTGTTTCCAAAAGAAAGAGTTATGATTTTCTTGAGCGCCGATGTAAAAAGAAGCCTGAGTAGGTAATGAAAACTTAAGGTGCGATTTTTCGACCCCCATTTATCGTTAGCATGCATAATTGAGGTTATACTTTAATTTGTATACCTACATATATAACAAATGACCCGCTCAATTCGATCTACCAAAGCATTTTCGAGAAACGCGAGTGTTCCATTCATCCAACCAATCCTAATCCAATTTGATATCGCAACAAATTCTAAAATGGAGGAAAATTTGTCTGCAAGACACTATCTTTTTGTTTCTCAAACAAATATTGTAGCATTTTGCAACTATTATGAATTCATCATCCCATCATACTTAACACTTTGGCGACCGATCGGGGAAATAGTAAGTCGGTGCACAACCGATCGGCAAGATCTCTCATTTTTTCTTTATCGATGCGTTTCTCTTTTTCTGTTGTTCTTAGTTATTTGCTAGAATAAGGCTTTGTTTCAAACATTTGTTTATTTAAAAAATTGAGTATCATTCGCATTGTGAAAAATTCGCGGTCGAAATCGTATAGTTCACTGTGGGGCGCGCGGTCGGCTAACAATAAGTGTTAACAGATTTTCTATTTGTACGCACCAATTGGCGATCTCCGTTAAAGTAGTGGTGAAAGGAATGACAATAAAAGAAATTCTACCTGAGCAACCCCAACAGAGGATTCTGCTCTAATCTCTCGTCCTATAAATCCTCACATATAAACTAAATAAACAAAGACGACTTAAAGACAACGAAGAACAACTAAAGAGCTCCTTTACCTCGTATTAAATCTATGAGGCTAACCGAAAAGCAATTGATTTCTTCATGTACAAGCGTGTGAATCCATTTATGAGAAAAAACCTAATAATTTTTTGGCCAATCCGATATGAACGGAAATTAGTATAAAGTTCTCATCCCGCGCGTGGGATGAGCCTTGTTCGAAGCGAGAGAACGATATTAAATGCCGAAAAGTGGTGTACGAGCACACGACGAGTACAAGAAGAAAAAAGCTCTCCAGTAGTGGGGGGGCTCGAGCGAGCTGGTGCTCTGCGGCACTTGGACTAATCTTGCAATCAATCTTGGGGCGACTCGGTCAGAAGCCATATGCGAACAGCTGCCCTGGTGAGAGGGCACCAAACGCGAGAGCTCCCCGATTATACGTCACGGGGCGTCCGGGGTTTGGCAGCTCGAACCAGAGTTCGAGGTTCGAATAATCGTGCACGGTTCTTAACAATCTCGTGGAGAATGTCCGGGAAGGAGAGGGGGCAGATTCGAACCGAAAGCTCGATGACGCTCCGCTACTCGTTCGAGACTGAATTTCTCACCCTTGCATCGGTGGAACGTTCGAAGAAACGAGCGAGAGAAGAGAAGTGAGAGGGTCGAAGATAAGGAAGAAGGAGAGAGAGTAGAAATAGGAGGTGGGGAGTGAAATTGAGCATCCTGCTCCACCCCTTCGGGCACAGCTGCTTTCTCTCCCTTCCTCCTCTTGTTACTCATCCCTATCTTCTTTTATACTCGCACCTAACACAACGAGAGAATATAGGTGCGTTGCCTTGGGCACAGGCTCATCTCTCGAGCTCCAGAGAGGCAAGATCAAGTTCGAATGAGGGAATTGTCATTTATCTGATGGCGAGCTCAGAAAAATTATAACGACCAAGGCCGCAGGAAACAATAAAAGATTAGAGTCTCGTTGATAATTATTATTTGAAGATATACATAATTATAAATAATTATTACAAAAGCACATTTTGATATTCGTTATGAAAAAAATAAGTATTTTCTAGTATTGTCTAATGTTTTTTTTTATTGCTTTTCAATAGTTATTTGTAAATCTCTGTTGCAATAAATATAATTCTTAATATTTATTCGAATTCTATGAATAGTTTATATATAAATATAATTTTTATTACCGTCACTGGGATAGATAGATACCATTTTATTTTCTCACAATAATTATTTATAAAAACATAAAATTCATTATATTAATTTGAATTTTACGAAAGATTCATACATTTATAGAAATACTTTTTCATCGTTGCTAGGGTGAAACTTTGTTTTCATAATTTTCAAACCGAAAACAAACCGACTGCTTTTTCTTGTAGAAACACAAAGTCTGCACGAACATCTTTGTTTCGAGGTGACTTTGAACATTTAATAAGAATGTATGAGTGGATTGTAGAAATGAAATGGGAGGCTAATTTTGCATGTTTAAAGGCCCGACATTCGTGCTTTTTATGA
This sequence comes from Netelia fuscicornis, assembly GCA_946811545.1. Taxonomy (NCBI): domain Eukaryota; kingdom Metazoa; phylum Arthropoda; class Insecta; order Hymenoptera; family Ichneumonidae; genus Netelia; species Netelia fuscicornis. The sequence goes on from OX328016.1 coordinate 27,007,994, forward strand.
CGACCTGCAATATGTACCGTTTGGGTATTTATATTTTCTTACAAGCTTTGTCCACGTGAATCTTATTTTTGAAAATGAAATCATTTATTGACAATTTTGTTCTTTATTTTTTATTAATTGAAAGCGTTTTCCATTAGAATCTAATTTAAGACTTTTGGCAAAATATACGTAAGTTCTTATTTGTCAAGGATAGGAATGTTATTGAACAAAATTATATCAATACAATAGATATAGAGCAAGCCAATTAAAAATGCAAGCACCAGCAAATAAATTAACTACCACTGCGAGTTCTCATATAATAATTTCATTCGTAGTATTTAATTACGTCTGGAAATATTAAAAGTCGCGGAACAGAAGATCGGGAGGTACCTACTGTAAAGTAAAACTAATTAGTCGCTTTCACAAACTTCACGATCTGTGAAAACGAAACTTACGAATACATTGCTCGGTTTATTTGTCCTTAGTGGCAGTGACTTCAAGTAGCATAAACTTCGATTAATTTGAGAAATTTCATGAAGTAAACAGCGAACGAAGTGAGAGAAAATGAATTTTCACCGTTTAATTAAAAGCGCATTTCAAACCAGAAAATATATATATGTTTCGATATCTTGATATATTCCCGCGGATTATCGGGGATGAAACTGATTGTTAACGGTTTGAAAATTGGTATAAAAAAATTCAAAGTCCAATTCCATCGCTCGGAGAAAAAATACTGTTACACTTGCGAAAGGCGACTCCTCGAAGTTTTGACACGTTGCAGCGAACCGTTAATTTACGGTGTATTTGTCCTCGCATATTAACTTTAACGGCCAGTGTTTGGACGTCGCGAGGCGAAACTGGATCGTCGAACGGAGCAACCCCTTGGAAATTGCAAAATTAAAAAAGAGCGAGCAGCCGGTTGAAAAAAAATATCGAGAAATGGAGAGCTCTTCTGACACGACTCGCTCGTGTCTCACACGCCGCGGGGTCAAGATCCACGTAGCCACATACATAGTAGGTACATACATAGCGTAACATGGCGTCGGCTCCGTCGTCGTGCGCCCATCCGCGGCCATTAGTTGCACTCTTCACCTTATAATCCGCGTCGCTGTGCCACATGACCCCCGAGCGCGTTGCGAGCTGACCGGAACTTCATAACCAACTACGAGAGACCGGCTCTATTATATCGTGGAGATTATACGCGATGCGATTCGTCGTACACCAACCAGACGGTTCGCCAGGGCCATGTTAAGACGAGACCTCCGCGGGTAAACCTGATCGGTACGTGAACCCGATGGAAGAAGCGTGTTGGTTCGCGTCGTGCAACTCTAACCATCTCGTATATACACGATGGTATAGTTCTAACCCTCGAGAAACGAAGCCCTGGCACATCGTCATCCTCATCAAGACCCGATCAACGGATTGACCGGTACAACGAGGAAGTCGTGTTCATCAATAGCCCCACGCGGTAGTGTCTCGATTTTGTATATATCGGGTGTCTCAAGTCCGTAAGATCATCCTCCAAAGTACTCCATCAAACAAATAAAACATTAAAAGACTTTGGATCAATTGTTTTTCCCTAATAAAACGACCGATTCTAACATTACATCTTATGCATCCCACTTGTCTCTACTCATTTGCAACTGCGTCTGATTGACCAATATACGAAATGTATTTCAAAGTTTCATTTAAAAGACCACCTCAACGGACATAAAAGATTCTCGATGTGACATAACATCGCTCTTTCTCTGAAACTTGACCAGAAAGTTTAGGACAGGACACCTTGTATATTATGAGCACATAAGAAGAGGGGAGATGAAGATATCCAGCCGATGGTCAGTCGTGGCGTGGTCAACTTGTTCGTGACCCGAGAATCAAACCCTGGCCGTCGAAGACACACACACACACAGAGAGAGAGAGAGAGAGAGAGAGAAAGAGAGAGAGAGAGAGAGAGAGAGAGAGAGAGAGAGAGAGAGAGAGAGGCTCGTGACGAGATGTGTTCGAGCCCTCATCATCGGGGTATAAACGCGATGCCGGAAACTCTGGAAACGACTTTAGAACCAGATCCTTCATAAGCATAGCGATCAAACGCCGGCGTAGGTACCTGTGATACTTACTGGAAAATAGACTGGACAGCGGTCATCGTAGCAACGTCATAGAATGCCCTTCTCGTAAATTTGGTAACTGCTAGTCCCGCGTCCTAAGTATCCGGAAGCTTCTCGTGTAACACCGCCTGGAACAGGTAGCAGCTATTCCGGATTTCCGTAGCGAACGCGTGCTAACGATGCTAGCGTTAAAGCGAGCTTGCGTGTGACGCCCGGTCATCGAGCGAGCGGAGGTCGACCTTTTGGAACGCGTATAGAGATTCTTGTTATACGACATCTATGATACCCTGGGTCCTGTGAGTTTTTTCATTCATTTCATTCTCGTTTAATTGTATTCAAGGCATGAGAGAGCTACGAGTGGCGAACATTCGTCAACTAGTTTCCGAATATTCATCAGCTGGGGCACACGATGGCCCTTGATGGAAAGGTCGCGCGCGCGACTCTCGATGATCCCGCAGGGTTGGACGACCTAGACGACTGGAAAACTAGAACTTCTCGTTAATCTCGTTCAACTTTTCGCAATATCTATTCATTGGCTCCTGAGTATATGTATGTAAGATGACGTACGGGGGTTGTTGGAAGTGTGCGCAATTGGATTTTAGGGGGTTGTAACGAACGTCCGGATTCTTTTCTTCCTGATGATTGTTGTTCGGTGACAGGTCCACCGGCTTGTGACCCTGCTCCGATGACCCATGAATGACCCCGAGGACCAACTTGTTCGCTAGTTTCGGTTATAAATATATATAGCCGTTTATGTATACGTTTATCAGGGTCGTTGTATCGAAACTTTCCAACAGAGAGATCGTCGCGATAGCTGTCAAGTATCTGTTACATCTACATTGGAGTTTATTACTGCAATGCGACTAAATCCTTCGTTAAAAACCGATGGGCCGTCATGATAATTACTTCCGCCCAATTTCCGGATTCTCTGGTTTATTAACGGTTCAAACATTTTCTTTTTATACCGTCTCCTTCGTGAAGAGAAGGTTTATGACGAGTGCGCGTGACTGACGTATTCGTATTTACGTTTGCGTGATGGGCTCGTTCTTCGGGATCCAAGTTCCCAGGACGAAACTCGACTATGAAAAATCAACTGGTATAAGGTAGTGGCGTTGCTGTCTCACAGTAGGGATCGCTTACCCTTAATCGGGGATTTCGTGAAACCTCATACTCTTGGTAAATTTTCCCAGAGGTGTACGTTACTCCCGGATATAACGTGGGCCATGTCGGAGAACGTTATTTGCATAGGGCACTGATATACACGACGAATTCTAACGCAGCTGGCCAACAAAATGCGTTGGCGGATGTTCGTCGACTAACAAAAAGTTTGAGGGTGGTCCTGTCAGCTTTACATTTATGGAATGAAATCAGGATGAAATTATAGCGTTCTATTGAGAAATCTCGATATTTGTCAATTTTCATTACTTTATTGAGATCAGTTGGCTCTTGTTTTCAAACGTTCGCAAACCTTAATTCGGGGATTTGGAATCTTTAGGGTTGTGTAAAAAATCATACAAGTTGTAAATATTTCCTCTTTTAGCGTAAAAAGTATCGTTTGAAAAAATAATATAACAGTAGTAAAGTACGACAATTGTTAATTCTTCTTAAATTTCACTCATTGTCAATCAAAACTTATTCCTTAATATGATTTTTCAATGTAAATAAATAGGTCGGCTAACTCGACTCTTCTGCCAATTTTTTTGTCGAAAATCCTTTCGAAATGAGTAACAAAGGCGTCATATAGAATATTTTGACACACGGGTACGAAAAACTACGCCAAATATTTTCCACGTTTCCACGTCTATATGGTATAGCTACTCGTATATGTATACGTATATACTGGCAATATCTTTGCCAGGGGCTCAGCGGTTCGCGACCGAATCTTTCCGGAATTTTTCACCAGCTGGATTTACATGCGTATAACAGGGGCTTAGTTGCTCGTAAAAAAAGACCGGGGTGCACGCCACATATTCTCCTCTCTCGAGCGCGAACAGTCCCGCCGCGAACGTTATCCCTGTATATAGCGAATTTTCACAGTATACCTACTTACCGAGCGAAGCGAAAGGGGTTGTCGCTTTTTTCACTCTCTCCCATTCGTTCGCTCTTCGCCATATATCAAATCTTACACACGTATCAGCGTTTCTGTTGCAATCCACCCTCCTTCGCGAACAGATACTCATACCTCATTATTTTCGGAAAAAATCTACCCCTCGTTTATTCACCCCATAACTACTTATTCGACATTCGCCACCCTTATTAATTTATTAAATAATGATGTATTGTAACATACAAAATATTAATGTGTTTTTTAAAACACTCGAAGAAAGTACAAACCGTAACCTGATTGTTTTTTAAAAAAATACCAGCTCTTTGTATTCGCTCTATGATTTGTTTAACATTTGTTAGTACTATCACTTTGTTAATTTATTTGAACAAATTTATAGATTAATATCAAGAAAGTGCTCCTTTTTAACGTTATTTAAATCAACTTTTCACTGATAATTGGTATACTTTGACGCTGCTTACGAAAACTAGCACGATTCAAATTGCTTACGAAAACTAACACATTTCGATTTTCGACGCGAAAACTAGTATGTTTCAGCTTTCACCGCAAAAACTAGCATGTTTCAGCTTTCATCGCTAAAATTAGCATGTTTTGGCTTCTGTCGCGAAAAGTAACATGTTTCCATTTGCACTGGAAAACATAATACGTTTACCGAACTAAATCGAATAAAATTCAGAACTTTCACCAATGTTTTAATAAATTTTTGGGGTGCACTGCAAGGAATAAATGAAAACCCTTAATGGTATATCGCCCGTACGCCCGTAAAAACATTTATGTTCGCTTTCTATTAAAAAATAATAATAATAACATAATTGAAATTACGATTCAATAAATTTACTGGAATCTTAGAGATCGCTATCGTCTAAGATTCCCGAAAAAACTTATTTATGTTCCATAGGAGTGAAACCTTCGAAACAATCGATTGAGATATCTCGAGAAACGTCAGGCCTCGGTCGCAGTAGCAGGAGGGAAAAAAAACTGACATTGTTAACTTTGTTGTACACACTGAAATTGTTTTCGATTTTCTTTGCTCTAATTTTTTTACTATGATTTTTTACTCCAAAATGACGAGGCATTTGCTGTTTACCATCTTATGATAAGCCTAGCAGACCGAAATTCCAACAGACATTCAAACATATATATGAAATAAATTCCAACAAAAAATAAAACAGTATAAAATGAGAAGCAAAAATACTTGGTCAATTTGGAGTAAAAACGGATGTTCAAAAACATAAAGTAAAAAATGAGAAACAATTGCAGTGATACTGAAACATGTTAATTTTCGCGGCAAATGTCGAAATGTGCGTAAGAAATCTAAATCATGCTAATTTTCGTAAAGTTTTGATAACGCCTCGGCACAAGTAACTGTAACAATTGCTTGGAAAAGTGAATGAATTTTCACTGGCGCCCGAACGATCTGTACTTTTTGTCCATCCATTCTCTTTTTTGGGGTAGCTGTAAAAAAGACTTAAATAAAAAGATTATAATATGGGGCGTGCGTTTGGCGCCGTGCAAAGCCGGTGTATGCACCGGCGTATATTACCGCGCTGTGGACCTGTTCGTCGGTCAGAGGTCCAGCGGATGAGAACCGGACATCGGTCGGCCGATCTACGGGTCACCGCGTGAGTCAATAGGCGTGAATCCATGCGTCATGGACACCTCCCTCCCCACCTGTCTCCGTACATAAGAGTCACCGTATATATACGAGTAAGTGGAGTACGAACTGTGTGCGGTGATGAGTCAAATTAAGCGGAGGTTTTCGTAATGAACGCGTTCGCCCGATGGACAAAACTACTCAACATTAAGTAGTTTGAAAATTATTGCGCGGGCGTGAATAATTTGCCGTTAATTCCATAGATAACTAGTTTTCTCTTCTTTCCGATTGTAATCCATTATTTGAATCGTACGATTGATCGAACATAAATTATTTTATGAAGAAGGGAAATTTAATCGTTTCTCTCAAGATTTAATTGAATTCTCTCGGTGCAGAATTTGACCTTATTCATAAACGAAAGTTTATTTATTTATTAAGATTTCTAAATAGTATTATTCTTCTTAGCACTTATAATAAGTTTGTGCGGTTGAGACTAAAATGAATAATTTGCAAAAGTCTAGGGTTCGGCGTTTTGTTTAAATATGATTAAGTATTGAACTTTCTGGAATATTTTACTTGGATTTATTGTGAGCTAAAAATCCCGTTTTTTTTTCATAAAAATAAAGCTTCTTCCATCAAAAAGAATATATATATATAATATGACATAGGCCGTACCGCGTCAATCTTAAGCCAGAAAGTGAACGATAATAACTACTAATCTTCATCTGGTTTACTCTCAAGAAAACTGATTGTGCCAAAATCAGCGAAACAACTTGAAAATTGTGTCGTGCAAGATTTGGACGTTACAAACTTGTCAAATGCTCTTCACACGCATGCACATACGAATAATTTATATAAATGCCTTTACTGTCTGTATATAATGCAACGTGCATAGTTTCTCACCGCAAACTCGAAGAACGTTGCATTTGGATCATCTTTTCATGTAGACACACAGGACAATACATATATATATATATATATTTCTATATGTACAAGTGAAGGAGCTTGCCGCGTTCCGGAAGCCACTCTCGTTGTCAGTTTCCGTATCTAGGACAATGGTGTCCCGCGTCGTGTTCTAGAGCGCGTATTCTCTCCGCGAACACAGACACATATATAATATATATAGTGTATAATAGGAGGGATAGCGCGTGGGTATATTCCTCCGCGGGGATCTTGCTGCTTTGCCAACCCGGAAGAAATATGCCCCTAACCGTTTCCCCATTATACCAGCCCGAAGCTGATCGGTCTATAGGGGTTGAACTTATTTGGCATTACGAAGAGGGGGTTAAAGATTTCGTGCTACGGCATTCGTAGTAGAACGCACCTTGTAGACCGAAAACCCGAGCACACCGCAGGGAGAGCTATATATATTTTGGAGGCAGATAGCACGAGAAGGCAGAGAGAGTTGGCGCCGCTGGAAGAGAGAGGAAAAGGGGAATGAATCCGAAAAAAGGATGCGAAGGGGTGACTCGTTGGAGGGATGCTGTGAAAATGTTCTCACGGTGAGAAGATCACCTGTATCCACTGTCGAGGAACATCCCTTGTACCCAATATATAGATATGTATATGGTATAAGTGTATATCGGTACTACGTATGTATAGCCTCTTCGAAAACCTTCATCCGGCCCATCGAACTGGCTATCCGTATCATCTGGTTCACAGATATAGATTCGAATCACCGAGTTGAGCTACTACGAGATGTACATAGGTAGTCACCGAAGTAGCATCTTCTTTCGTGTTGAGCATTCCAGGCTCGTCGTATTTTTCCCATTTTTATAGATATACGCGACTCGCATGTTAGACGTGTGCTATTTTGTATACTACGTATTTGTTATTTCAGAGTATTACTTATTTAAAGCCATTCTTGGTTAATTATTTGTTTATCATGCCCACGCGATTATGTGCCGTTATATCGTAACGTAGGACGCACGTACCGACAGAAAATACTGGAATAAATTTAACAATGCGTAAAAAGAAGAATGTTAAGTAATCTGTGAACTTTATCTTTAAATTGCCACGAAAAATCAATTTTGCAAAATATGTTTTCGACTCTGAAATAAAATGTACAATTCTCCCTAATATTTTATAAGCTGTTTTGCGAAAATAACGAACAAAAATAGTCGTCACGTTCATACAAGGTTATTTGTAAATAATATTTTCAATTTTGAACTCTTGAAATTTATTTCACCAGATTTATTCCCAATTCTGTAAATAATGAGGCGCGTTAAATCTGACTTCAATTATATGCTTATACAATGGAGGAAATTGTACTAAAAATTCATTTTTTAATTACAAAACTCGTCATTTAAAAACGATGTAACTTTATTTTTACATTGTATATAACCGAGCCTCCTACGAGAGCGAAAATTTCAAAGGTTTGTTTTCTCTCATTATTCTATCCTTTCATTCGACGCACACATTGCCAACGACAAAACGTCCATATTTTCTCGCAATTTTCACTTACGTTACTTATTCACTTAACGGTGAATAAAAAAAATACAAGTTTGATATTTTCGCGTTCTACTATTTAATACAAAAAAACGCATGTGAATATATTTTTGATTTTTCGACTGTCTCTTCATATGTCATTATCAAGTATTGAAACATGTAAGCGGATATGCTGACTAACTATAAGTATAGTTTTTTTCCTACGACTGTCTGTCGTGTCTTCTTCCGTATGAATTCTCTGTATGGGAAAAATGAGGCATCCTCTGTAACGGCACAGCTTTCATTTCGTTTACACATCACACATATTCACACAAATGCAAATATATACACGCCTTCATATATTTATATTGGTGTACATCCTTTCGACCTGTAGTGTAACAGCTCTGCTCGTTTTCTCCCTACCATGCTGTTAATTTTAATTTCCTAACAAAATCCCGCCTTTGTCGACGAACGAAGGCAAGGGAAAGAGAGAGGGAGAGAGAGAGAGAGAGAGAGAGAGAGCGGGAGCGTAAAGTGGGGCGGGGGGGGGGGGGGGGGGGGGGCGAAAACACCATCACAAGTATGTATCGCGTCACAAGAGAAGAACTCGTAGTGAGGGCAGAAGAAGAAGCGCCGTAGCATGTGGGCTACACGGTTTTTCCACGCACATCCATCCCTTTTACATTTTAATTTCTCCCCTTTTGCGACGGTTTTTCAAAGGTTTCTCTCTCTCTCTCTCTCTCTCTCTCTCTCTCTCTCGCTCTCTCCATCTTTCTTTCTCTGTCCTTCTTTTTCTCTCCTCTCTCCCTCTACCGCACATACACACGCAAACACTCTTTCTATATCTGACACACATAGGTGGCATCCCTTTAACATTATAATTCCTCCCTTCTCCCTTAGACTCCAGTGTCGCGACGCACATCTACTCTCTCAGTTCGTTTATTTTTTATTTTCTTATTTTATTTTTTTTTCACTCGATCTATCCTCTCCCCTTTTGCCGCGAATACAACGTACCGATTTTTATAGAAGAACGGAGATGAATTTCTAAGGAAATGTTATGCCGTGACCTGGAATCAATGCAAAACCGTTGAACGATAGATCGGTCCCGAGCTCACGGAAATTTCGTGCTGTAACACTCTGCATGTGCCATGTATATATGACCCTCTCTATATGCTATATAGATATCAAGTTTATATATATATATATATACATGAATGTATGTAGTTGCCTAAGTGACATTTTGGCTGGGCGGATTATCGATTTGGGTGCAAAAGCTTTTTCCTATCGAAGAACCGCGATTGTATGCATGTATATCGGCAACCTATCTGTAGGTATATACCAAATGCGGTCATTCATATACATATCCTGGCATACATTAACGGTCTTTTCGTTCGGTAACACAGGACGAGAGATTCGCGGGATACGTTTCTTCCACAGAACCCGAATGGTGCAGAGTCTCGAGAGCAGTCAAAATGAGAGATGCCAACGGAAATTTACATTGTAAGAAAACTGGGTAGGCATTTTTAATCCCCGATTGAAGATCGTTAGGAAAATAAATGTCATACCGTACATTTTGCAGATAGGCAATTCGGATATGAGGTTAAACGTTCAAGTATGAATTAAACTCTTGTGCACGTAACAACATTAAAAAAAGTATTTTCATACTTTTGACAATGGCAATTTTTATATTGCGAGAGAACAACATCTTTTATGAAAAATGATTTTGCATGCGTTTTTTAAGCGCATTTTCTTGGCGTTTAGAACTGTTTACATACTTTACCATCAATCCTTGATGTTTCTCAAACAAACAAAGCTTAATCTACGAGATAGCAATATCATTGTCTCTATGGTCAAATTCGTTTAACGAGTCGGGAGGAAAACAAAATTATGCACGAATTTTTTCGAAAATGTTTGGCCTCGAATGTGTCCCAATTGATTCCTACGTACATATATGGCCATATTTCTTTTTTTACATAAGAGATATGGGGGTATGGCTGAGATCTTCGTAACTTTTCCTTCCACTGGGCACTTCTCGTGTTGTGGATTGTCATTTGTGAAACAGTGACTGTATGTGACTTATGTAGCATTATGCATATTCTATGCAGAATCAAGGTTTCTTCTTATCGCTAGAATATAATAGGCAGTTAATTTGTCGATCACCTGTCTGGTAATTTTTTCTTCCTCACCAAAAGTTTTTTTGTCTTTACTTCGGTCACATTTTTTTCAATAAATTCTATATTTTTCTTCACGCACTCTCGGAGTCGCATACTCATTCTCTTCAGAACATGACCAATGGCCTTTTTTAAACGACTTCATTATTACCGTAAGGTGTATAAATTCAAAATCGCAGAGAAAAGTTTAGAGTGATCAGTTCTCTATACCTACTGCAGTCTACGTTATAACTGTTACTTCCAGAATATCTGTCGGATCACCGTAACAATTTTTTGGCTACACTCAAGAGTAATATGTTTAACGAAAATACAAAAACTGGCACATCCATTTCTTGAAAATCCTTATTAAGTATAATCCCTTGATGCAAAAATACTAAATAGATTTCAATAGTTTAAGTCCTTCTTGAAGCTCTCACTTTACCACAATGTAATTACGTGCGCTATATTTATGTATTGCGCTAATATCGAAGTTTTCAAAAATCCAAATAACCAATTGTAATTCAGATTAACTCACAATTATTGCAGAAAAAAATGATACTTTCAACTTTGTAAATAAACTACCTTAACTATTTTTCCCAGTAGATAAAAGTAATGTGATTAAAAGTCGATGAAATAAATGAAAATACTTATAAGCCCCGAAAGCAAAAAAACTGTCAAATGATTTGTAATTCCAATTCGTGCAGAAGTCTCAATTATGAAAGCGAGAGTTTGAGCCGTCATCGCCCCCTATTACAGTATATGGATACGATTATGTGTAGGTATATCTATACATATTTTCGTGGCATTTGATTGGTGGTCACTACGTGTTGGACTATTCGCAATGATCAATGTGATCATCATAAATGAGAGTACAAAGGATCTTCGCACCGCAGACAGCAGGAGCACAGCCAGCATCAATTCCATTCACGTGCTAGTCCGTAATTAAGAGATAAGATTATTAACGATGGTAATAATCATAATACGTAATGTCTCGCGATAACGAGCCTAGGGTGAAAAAAATTAATGTATACAGGAGTCGGAAGGCGAGAGCGTGTCTATTAGTCAGAGCGAAGGGGATCAAACTAGGATTTACAGAGAGCGAGAGAGAGAGAGAAACGACAGAAAAATAAATGCAGAGGTGAAATGAAAAAGTGAAGGATTCATAATCGCCAGGAACGATCGACGAATCACGAAAGTATTAGAATGATCACCGCCCTGTTCAATAAAGATATTAACTATCTACTCGGAATTTCAAACGACTAATTAAACAATTTTTATGGATTTCGTTTACATAATGGATTCAAAATACATTCACAGTTAACCAAATTCATTTATCAGTAAATGGAATTTATCAGAGCTCTATTCTTTCCTTTATTATATTTTCTACAATAAAATCTTACTTCAATAAAATCAAATGTATTTTAAGAAAGGGGATGTCTTCGTTTATATCAACACGTTTTTATTCCAGCTGGATTAAAAGGTAAGTCCATTTGATTTGAATAAAATAAGTTAGGTATATTAACGTTTATAATTTCTCATTTATAAACACACAATTTGTTTTTAAATTCCATATTGTATGATTATCGAAACATGTTACAAGACGTTAGTCGCTTGGTGTCTCTCGCGACTCTCCTCGATGGATCGGGCTATGAACTGACCACACTCAACGGACGACAAACGGAGAAAAAAATCTCTCACGAGAGTTGACGATATCAAAGAGTGTCTCGAACTCGTGTCACGATCGCAAATCCTCGGATTAAGTGACGTCCGGCCAAACGGACTCATCCTCCAGGGAGAGATCAGAAAGGTTAATATATATGTATACATGTGTGTATATCTGTGTATGTGCGTTAATGTAGTGAAAAGACGTGCGTGCTGCTTGAAATATTGCTCGTTCCGTATTTGCTGCGAAAGGTAAGTCTTTGAATAAACGGCACTCCACTCAATGACCACGGAATAAAGAATAGCAGAACCGGTCGTCTTTTCTCGCTGGTCAATGAGCCAGGGCACGCGCTCCTCATTCTTTACGTTTATCAGCTTTAGATTGAAGAGATTTTTTCTCCCTTTCCAGTCAGTATTCCATTAGAAATGAACGTCGTTCGAATGAAAAATCTCAACAAAATAAATTTCTAGTAAGATAACTGTGCATAATTATTCGAAACAAATCACAATGATAAGAGCGTTATCATGAAAAAAATTTCAATAGATGTTTATTTTTTTTTTCTACATTTCTTATGGTCCAGCCAAACGTTGAAGAAGATTGAGAAGAGACAGTCGAAAAATGGGATCATCACCTGTCTTTCCAAAAAAGGCAATTTTTAAAACGGAATTGTTGAAATCGTTACGCGAAGGGGAATCGAAAAACGAGCTTTTTTACGTATAAAATGTAAGTAATGGAAATCCTGAAATTACTGATGATGCTGTGACGAAAATGTAGCAGTATTGTGGCCACGGGTCAAACGGGGGCAGTACATCGTGTCACATAGTGTCGTATCGTCTGAGATTAACACATACCGCACGTGGGTCCAGATATACAACAGTTATACTATATCTTACTACACAAAAAAGATATATGTAGCTCGAGTGGTGTCATGGAAAAGCAACACCTGCAGGTACGCAAGAGCGGAGAATCATAAATGATTGGAGCGCGGACGATTTTATTGTATGTGAATATTACGATGTAAATCAATTGAGCTAGTTCGTAAAATAAAAGAAACTTTATTTGAATGAGAACTTGAATGAAAATTAAATCATTTCAAAAGTTAATGTCGCAATGATCGCAAGAACTATAGACGTAGACGTATTGACGTTAATTTATGGGCAATACAAAATTAAATTAAATCCTGAGGTTCAACTTACATGTAAGCTCGCATTTGAGTTTGCATCTGAACTTGAATATTAGTGTACATTACACGTTTGAACATAAATATACAAATTCTATTTAAGTTCCAATTTTACCTCAAGAATAAATTCAATTTTGGTCTTAAGAGAATATCGGCGACACTTGATCTGACTCTACAATCTCTTACAGAGATTAATTCTTTATTTGAAATCGGCTTTTTTCTATTCGATTACAATGAATCATTGTGTCAATTTACGGATTCATTTTTAATAAAAACTTCATGCCAATGACAATACTGCATCCAAAATAGAACTTTACATAAATTAATGTTTTCCCAATCCATACTATCAATGCGGGCTTTATATCTCATTTATCTGATATTGTTAGTGTTAAGCAAAGATAAGCTGAGATTCCGTTTTGTAAATGAAAACATCCACTTTATCATACTTCATATTTTTTAGTAGAAGATTTTTCAAATTTTGCTAATCTTGTCATTTGGTTCGCCGGTATATGCTACGTTCATTTTTCGACTACTCGACGTCTCGGGTTATACAATCCCGTGAAAAGTATTCGTATTCGAGATAAGAAGCGTGTAACTCGCTCGATCCAACGACCATTTGAAATATATCCCCAATTTGCATATCCGTTATAAATCCAACATCCGTTCGTCCTCAGTCCAAATCTTACTTCGGCCACCTTCCTCCCTCCTCGCAAGCCCCCTGTTCCATCATTTGAAAACTTTTCAAACAGGAGCTACGGAACATTTTTCTCGTAACGACTGCAGGGTATACCTCTTTTTTCTATCATCCCTCGAGTCCACTGCCAAGGTGCCCATGAATTCGCTACAATTTACAAAAGGTTGTAACGTACTTTGGTGACGCGGACGAAAGAGAGAGAGAGAGAGAAAGATCCCCGGACCATGGGTCAGCTCACGCACGTGCGATGATGAGAGACCAATTTTTTCACCCCCCCCCCCCCCGTCGATCCCCACTCTTGTACAACTTTATTTATGACAACCTAGAGTACACCTTCCATTTCCTTTTACTACCGGTCTTTCTGCGTTCTCGGCTAATCAATGGCGCGCGTAACGAACTGACGTATTACCTGCAAACAATGACGTACAGAAAAAAGGAAAGAAATGAAAAGTCCTTCGGAGGGCTAGGAGGCCTGGCCAGAATTGGAGAGTGCGTGTATGCGTGTGCGTGCGTGTGGGTACGCATGTGACCTGCCCGGTGAAATCGGATAGGCTCGGGCAACGCCCATGCGTGACCCTTGGTCTGTCATCTCACCAACGGGACCACCAAAAAATAACGAACAGTGGTGGCCGACCACTGGCTACACACACTCCTTCCGATTGTTAGTAAGCTATACAACCTCCTCGCTTTCCTTTTTCCATCTCGACTGATGGCGTCGTCCATCGGAAAGGGACAGTCTCGGAGAAGGGATATCACGGAATTTAATTCGATTCTGGACAGTGTTGAAAGAGGACGTTGGCTGGCGACCAACCTACGCGCTTTGTACTGCCAGTAGGGTAGGTGATCAATTTTTTTTCAGTGCCTCGGTCTCGCGGCCTTTGACCGCTTGGCACACGCGTCCAAGTTGTCTTCCATGATTTGCGTCGAGCAAAATCGTTTTCTTTCAAATGAAGTTCAAGTTAGCGAAAAAGAAAAACGTTTTTCAGTTCAGTAAGCATATTTATTTAAATTGGATCAAATGGCGTTTGCCATATAAATTTCGTTTGACGAAAAAGATTACAGTCCGAATGTCATAAAATTTAGCAAATAAATCCATTTTTGTGAATGTTGTTGATAAATCTGTGCGGTGTTTCAAGCGTTTTCTCTATTATTGTATTTACTCCTATTATATTTATATCGGGATGATTCACACGAATGTGTCCGAAAGAATTTATCGAGGCTCGCCTTCTGTGAAATCAAACACGAGACCGGCCCAAAACTGTGACGAACTCGATGCCTAATTCGTATAATTCTTTAATAACTCTGTCATGTTGCTCTGGAATAATTAAGAGTCAGCCATAACTACGACTTTGCTTTCGCTCATCCCTAATTCACGACCGATCATATACATATGTTAATTGATAGGCCCGCGAGGGACACGCGCGCACCGTTCCGTGAGCTCGATCGTGTGGTCGATGGGTCCTTTATGCCACGAAATCAAATATCTCTGTGGTTATTTTTTTCTCTCTATTTCGAAACGGACTTCCACGAAAGGATAGGCGTATAAATTCGAAACACTTTTTTTTTTAAATTTCGTTTATGCTTAACTATGGAGATGGAGAGCGTGTGAAAATATTTCAGAAGTCAAGTTGAATTGCAATCGTAAGTAATAGAGCTGTGGCGCCAACTATATCATTCGCAACTTATTATCCTATTATCTTATTCGAATTATTTTAATCGAATTATTATTATCTTAATCGACTTATTATCTTAATCGAATTATTATTGGGTTATTGCGTGTTTAAAAATGCCCACACGTTTAGCGTAATTACGTATTCCTAAATACATTAATTGATTACTAAAATGTATATAATAATTGCTAATTATTATGTTATGGTATATCAACCATAGCGAAGAATCGAGTTTTACCTTCTTAATTCAATAATAATTACCCCCGCGTAAGGACTTTCGAGAATAACTACAATGACGTTTACGAAGGAGAAAAAGTTGTTGAAAAATGGCTTTGCTGGGTTACAATAATGTTGAGACAGCGACAAGGTCAGGGGCAAGTGCCGGACCACAAGAAGCATATTTCAATCTACACTGTTATTGCCAATCCATCCTCCATATTGTTCATAGGGCAACCATATCGGCCGCTCCCGGTTTTCTGTGGTCGCTTACTCCGCACCGAGTGACCTGTGCACTCCTCGATTAATCAGGATTAAGGCAAAGATCCAAACGGGTCTCGCGTCGGTTCTCAATGTCCGACACGTACTTCACGTTTCACTGTCCATAAGACTATTCGTGTGTGCCTCGGAGCGCGCGATACCCATCAGTCATAAAGCCAACCTGACTAACGCACGGGCCCAGTGAGAGAGGTGTCGACTAGGAATGTTACTGGTGCTGTACGGTCGAGGCGCGTGTACATCGGCTCTCTTGGTGGTGCACGTGATTGTACGCGTACACGTCGATACAGCCCAGCGTTCATTATACTGTCATTAAATTCGGAGAGCATGTAATCGTGGTGACCGCGACGGAGACCGGAGGTCGGTAAAAAGAAGGAGGGGGGAGGGCTCTTGACCGTCGAACCACGGTGACGACGCGATGTCAGTGCTAGACTGAACGTTGAGAACGGTCAATCTCGAAATCTCTTCTATGTTCTTTCAGTTGTAATTTTGACAAAGAAAATTAAACCCACGCATGAAATGGACATTTATTATTTTCTCCGTTAAGAAATGTTTGGACCAATGCAGTGTGCACTCATTAATGACCACTTTTTGAAAGTCTCACCCTTGTCGAGCCTTCGAGTGCTCTTTTCTCTATGGGAACGTTCTTCAGCGTCCGCATGAGAATTCAACCCTTAAATATTAGGTACGGAGATGAAAGCGGGGATAGGATCAAAAACACCGTGGTCCACAGAACATATGTGGCGCGCCGAAAAATTCCCAGGCTCGGCTAGAAAAATTATCAACCCTTGCTCATAGTAAACAATAGTGAAAGACCCAATAGGATAAGTAGGGATGCTGCAGTGGTCGATGGGACTGTCCGCTCGCAACGGTCCAGTATCGTGACGGAAGGTCATTTTACGCGATCACCCCTCGGTCATAATTCTGATGATGAAAATGATGATGATGACGATCGTCATTATGATGGAAGCGAAGCGGTGGTCATTGTCCTACGGTGGACTAGACAACAAGGGCCAGGTGGCCACCATCGAGGGATTGAAGCCATTAAACTCCTGGATTAATTGTAATGCAGAACTTTATGATGGCCAATGAAACAAAAAAATAGCAGAGGATTGTAGAGTATGCAACGTGAAATACCAACGGGCAAAGCTTCATCTCTTTCCGAAGGGCATGGTACACATTGTATTGTCGGGGATAGAGACGTGACCTAGAGATTAATCCGTTGACCAGATTTTTTGTTTAGTCAACGATTTTTTTCTTTAGCACAAGGGTTGACGGTTAAACAGTACGAGAACTGCAGCAAGACTCGAGAAATGTGTCGTTGTTTCTGGCACGTTCGACGATCACCGAAATTTCTTTCTGCAGCCGTTTGAATATTTACCAGGCGGAATTTCAGTGTTATGACTTAACTGTTGTTCTACGACAGTTAAGTCTGTGATCCGGGCCTCTTTGTACGAACTACCCCTCGAGACTAGCCAAGATACCACTTAAAATCCTGAAGATAGTTTTCCTTTCAGTTTCCATTCACGATACGAGTGGGCCCTAGCCGGGTAAGAAATTATCCAGCGAGTCACGGTATCAATGGCAACTTGATTCGCTAATGCGAGCCCATCTCGTCTTTAAAGTAGCGCCTTGGAACCTAGAGGATCTGTACATAGGAAGGGTGGTCTGAGCGAGAGTGCTGGATGGTTTTCGCTCGACGTTCCGTACATAACCACCCTGGTGAGCGGTGGGCCAACAGTGGTATCCCGACGTACGAAATCGGCGGGTGAGGGTGGTTTTTGGGTGTTGCGGGTGATTCTAAGAGGTCCGGCGAGCTCGCACACACGTGGGCGGCGACAAGGACGCACAGAAGGGGCAACGGCGGTAAAGGGGGACCGAAAGAGCAGGGCGGTCGGTGAGTATAGGTAGGGAGTAAGGCCAGAAGCAGTAGAAGTTGCTGGATGAAGCGAGGCAGGGGAGACGAGAGAAGGTAGTGGCTTTGGTCCAGGGGGTGCGAGTATTGATCTCGTGGCCCACCCTCCACCTACTTTGAACCCCCTTCGCCTCCCTGCTACGTCCACGGGGGTTGGAAGGGTGGCCCGGGTGGTGGGTAAGATGTCAGCATGCGTACATACAAAGTAGCCTCTCTTGCTACCCTGCCTCTCCTTCGCTCTCTTGGCGCTAGCTGGTCCGTGCGCTCCGTGCTCGGAAGCTCCGACGGTTCTCTGCTTTGCTTGCCTGCCCACTACGCGCCTTTGCACAGAAACCACACGGACCCTGTACGCTATGGCATACTCGTCGGTTCTTCGTTGGCCAACAATTACAGCGTTTCATATGTACGTCTGCTTTTAAGGTATCGTCAACGTCGTTGCGTTGGCTCTGACGTGACGGGCCATTTTTTCCCTCTTAGCGCGCTATTATTGGGCGCAGATGCATTAGCCCGTCTAACCGCTCAATATCGATCGCCTAGCACATTTCCGGGTAAACAATGACTGATTGATGATTATTAGTACGTTCCGATTTTCGTGACGATGGGAGATTCCAGAAAAAGGTCAACCTCTGTTTCGAATCTCGTGGATCTATCGATATTCGATGCAGCAAAGATCATTCGATGTACGGCCTCATCGAGGAGATCACTTACTTCGGATATACGAATGAGAGGAATCGTCTGTAAGATGTACTGGTACGTTGCTATCTGATAATGTAGTGTATAAATAGCGCGGTCCATAAATCTAACCTCAAATGAGACGTCGGAGATGCTCAGACGTTCCGACCCTTCGATCGATTCAGCATACCCCGCATTCTTGAACGACGTTTCCCCCCTGCACATGCCATTGATTTACTCTTCGCGGGTTCGATACGAAACTATGCGGTATATGCACAGGTCGAAAGGTTCGATTGTATTTACCATCGATGGATGATTGTCCATTTAGCCGACGATCGTGGATAAATTTTGTTTTTCCTTTGATTTACACTATGTCGTCTGGGGACCATTAACCCTCGGTGCTTCGTTGTACTATATAGCACTTAGATAGATACCATAGTATATCTATACTTCCTTTCCGTTCATGAGATTCGCCCTTTCTCGCGGGGATACCTACATCCTTCCCCCAATAGATGCCAAGTTCTATATCCAGAAGATATACCTTATGACAGTACTATGGTGGAATAGAAGTCACGCATCGAGGGGGGCAAAGCATAATTATCCTTGGTTCACGCGCACTCACGTTCGACCCTATTATCTTAGGCACGGGGATTTCTATCTCTCATGCGGTGACACCCATCTCTCTCGCTTCTCTCGTCCGGTCGACCACTCTTTTGCGCCCAAAGAAGCGCCTGCGTGTTCGAACAAAGAATTCAAACATTAAAGCGATGTATCTTTGGCCCAAACTACCTTATGGATTTTTAACATTACTCTCGATGACGAGAAGCGAGAGAACAGAAATCGAAATCTATAAGGTTCAAAACTTGATCGCACCCTAAGACAATCTTCAAGACCGAGCTCCACGGAAGCGTCTTTATTCCAGGGTTGAAATTCCTCTCAGATTATTATAATCCTGGAGGCGACGGAAAAATCTGCGGCTATGTTTGCGTGCGTGTATGTGTCTATGTGAGCACAAGGCGCTCTGCGACTTGACCTCCGGCCATCCACCAAGCATGGAGGCAATCAATTATATCGTGTGCGCGATAACGCGCTGGACTGAGTGGAGGTAATGAATTTTCTCGCGCGCGCCAACCCACCCCCTGGTAAGAGCAAGCTCTCGGACCATGGCGGGCGTTGCCACCCAAAGTCGTGTAGTCCAAAACGTCGACAGAGAGTGAGGGGGTGTTCGGAGGGTGGTTGAAGGACAGAGATGGGAGAACAGAAAGCGGAGGGTGAACACAAGGAACTGGGCGAGTGGGGAGACGTGGAGAAACGGTGTCCAGGAGAATCCTCGCGCCCAACCAAGAATTATACAGACTAGAAAGGAGCGGTGGGAGACTGAAGCCGGCGAAAATGAACGTGTGCGCGGGGTCCGAACACACAAACACGTACGATAACACTATTGAAACACGCACGTGAAACGTAAACCAGCCGGGTCCATACTTTGAAGCTCACCGTGATACAAGAGATGCTCGATGGATTTTCGAGCAGAGACTGTAGCTCAACGGGTCAGCTTCATCTTATGGAAGCTTCGGGGACCAATACCAGTGCGTCAACATGTTGAGCAGGCAAAGACGCACACACACGAGCCACAGCCACCATGTTCGCGCTTAGAAGATAGTCACCAGAGAAACTGAACACAAGCAAAACTGGCAATACCTATAGATCCTGTGGGAATATTTATATTTGTGTGAGTGTATGGGCTTGTGTGGGTGTGAGCTCGGGCTGTATATAGCTCGGAGAAGCAATTTACATGGCACCATCTCGGGCACACGGTAGGGATGAGACAGCACCGTAGCATTGTAATTCAAGTAATGTAAGCTTTATGCAAAATACATGTTAGTTAGAAGTGCAGGGAGATAGAGAGCCTCATCCCTCTTTCTCATTTCTCTCTCCTGTCCCTCTGTCTCTCTCTTACTTTACCAAGTGCGCAATGTCCTACTCTCCTTCCTCCCTTACCTTATTCCTATTTAGCTCGAACTGGTCCATGCTTTTCGTATACCGCCGTAGCTCGTTGTCTCTGTCTCCTCACTTCGCTCTTCGTGCTGAGCATTTATGTACTGCCCCTTCCTTCCTTTTCTCACTCTCGCTACGCGCTCTGTCATCCTTGAATTCACCCTCTCCAGCTCCTCTCTGTATCTCGTCTTGCTCCCTCTTCGTGGGCTTCACCCCTTCGTTTTGCGGAGTCTCTCGACTTTACTCTCTCTCTCTCTCTCTCTCTCTCTCTCTCTCTCTCTCTCTCTCTCTCTCTCTTTCTCTCTCCCTCTGACTGTCTGTCTGTCGCTCTTTCCCTCTCTCTCTCTCTCTCTCTCTGTCTCTCTTTCTCACTAGACCATCCGTGTATTTTCATCTCTGTCTTCCACTGGCAAATTTCTCTCGGCTACCCCCTTTATCTTCTCTCTCCCTCGCTGGCTCCAACTTCCTCTACCTCTCTTTTGCTAGCGTGTAGCCTGGCATTTTCCGCGACGCGAGATCTCTCTAGAGTAAACGGACACTGGACGCTCCGGCTTGGCTTCGTCCAAGACTCTACTCTCATCCCTCGCTTTCTCCATTGTCGCTGTGGTATGTTTGGTCGTCACAAACCTACACACGTATACTAACGCTATTTCAACCGGCAACTCTTAACCTGTGTTGGCATACATTTACGAACATATAATATGTATACCAATGTATATTTATTGCATGGTTCTTACTTCCGACGCAATATTGGAGAAGACTATATAAATGTATATTAGAGTACCTAAATACTGCAAATAATGACGAAAGTGGTGTATTTTTAATACGCTTATATAATCTTGTATGTATATGTGCGAAGTGTGTTGAAATTTTTGTTTTAATTACTCGACATCAATGCGCTTTCATCTTTTTTTTTATATAGTCTCGAATACGGAAAAAACACCTTTATATAATATTTATATATGTACATAACTGCGTATGGGAGACTGAAAGAATCACCCCTTTTTAGGAAAATATTACGCGTATGCGTCTGTGAGAAAGAAACGGGGGTGTGCGTAGATGTGTTGCTTTTCACCATTCCTTCCCGCTCGTTTTTTTCCTGTTCCTTTATCAACGCACATCACACGCTACCTCCTTTTCATTCCGTTCCTTTTTCTCCCTAGTCTTTTTTCTCATTCCGCCCTTCGTCTTGTTCGCCACCCTTGGCTCCGCAACGCACACAAACTCGTCCCGGTACACGGAGCTACGACGAGAGGAGCCGGGATGCTGAAGCCGCTGGTCAGCCTGCCACCCAACCCCCGCGCGCTTGACCGGGGGTGAACGCGACATTGGCGTAGCGGGTGGTTTCAAGAAAGTTCCATGAATATTTTAACGCTCTCGCTGGAATTCCGGCTTGTATACTGCCCGATCTATATACGGTCGTAGATTTCGCGTTGAACAGCAGTTTTGTCAATTCTTTTTCGTTGCCGTGGACGACGCTGATCGGCTTACAGAGAAAACGAGACCGTACAGCGAAGGAAGCACATGATTCGCGGATGTGATCATAGAAAATACGATCTTGTTTTCAAACTGTATAGTAAGAAACGTCCTAAATTCATCAAATTCAACCTTTGCGATTAGTCAAACGTTGAGATTGCCAGTCGTATAATTATTTATAATTTCTATGGTAAGTGTCTGGTCGATGTCAGACCGCCTCGGTTATTCAAATCAACTCGAGTCTCAAGAGTAGAGCTTGATTTCGACGCCACTGCTCGTGAGAAATGGCGGCGAGCGCCGAGGCGTATGTGAATTATATATATAAGTACTAGATATGTGCGGTACGTGGAGTTTCTGGACTCAGAATCCGAAGGGGTTGGCAAACGTAGACGCTTGCCTGTATATATCATGTGAGAAATTTTCTACATTCCACACGCTCCGAATGCTATATTTACATATAATCATTAATTAATCCCGATATGGTTATAGGTACCTATAGGTATAGACGCAATAATTCATGGACCATTTTAATTACGATTATATAGGGTAGTTGAAACAGGTGTCATCAAGAATCTACCATCATCGCCCATCATCAAGTACCTAAGATTGAATGTCAACGAGTGCAATTGACTCTACTCTCCGCAAATCATTATATATATATATATATATATATATATCAATGTCTCAAATAACAAAAAGTTTTAGCTGTCACCGCGCACAAGAACCGATTGGCTAAGGTCATGGAATTGCGTACAGGCACTAAGTGACTAAAGTCACGGGCTGGTTAAAGCCCCAGAGCGGCTGAAATCACGCAGTGCTTAAAGTCATAGAGTAGCGAAAGTCACGGAGTATTTAAAGTCCCGGAGGGGTTGAAATCGCAGAACGGTTAGAGTCACGGCGGTTGTCGGGAGAATAGCGAGAGCATACAGCGCCCAAGTCGTGCAAGACACTAGTATATATTTATATACTATGTGTGCATAAATATAGGGCACATTATTTAACGGACGAAATAATAAAGAAAGCGAGAGAGCATCATCCCCACAAAGTTTTGAGTTTTGAGAAGTTGGGCCGAAGTTGAAGGTTCTAAAACCAACAAATTACAGATTTCTCAAATGACTCGGGGAAACTCTTCGAGAGTCTCGGAACTCGGCTGCTGCTTGGATTCCCCCTCTATTCTTGTATACCTCTCCGGCTGGTGCTCCTACTAACTGTACCGGAAGTTACGAGGAGACGAAGAAACTTTTGTACCCCCTTCGCGTTTGCACCTTAACCCTGAAATTTACGTTTGCGGCGAAGTTTAAAGGTCTCTGGGTGATTCAAGTTGGTGCGGCTCAGCGGTTGTTCCTTCCTGCCGCAACTTCGTTTTCAAGGTGAACGAGAGATTAGCATTTTCGGTATGTGTGGTAGCAGAGCGATGTTTGAGTGGTAAGGCAAACGTACGAATTCATTGTGACTGTGTCAAGAAAATGGCTGATGCGCAAGATGTTTAACCACAATTTTGTAATCACCAACTATGAAATTCCGCACAACTCGCGTTGAAAGCATCGAAGTGAATTAAAATCACGCGGAAAAATATAAAATGTTATTTATTATTCAACAGCGTTAATCTCGTTTCGACTTTTCAATAAGCGAATAACTCAATAATTTTCTTTGTTAATAAATCAGAATATTAACTGTTGAATTATGTCAATACTTTAAACGTATTCGATGTTTTAGATATATGTGTATAGATTTTGGGTTCGAAACACCAAATTTACTACTCGTGAGTGTATTCACATTGAATAATTTCGATCGGCAGTAGTATGTTAATTATCATTAAATGTGATAAAGAATGACAAATTTTACAGCAGAATTATTGCTACAAAGTTGAATTTTGTTAACTAATGTACAAAATTATGCTATTTTTTCCAACAAAAAATATGACCTGCATGCTATAATCCTATCGAGTAAATCGCAGGTACGATGCTACGAAAGTATATTAAATGGCGCTAGCGTCTGGCCATTTATACACGCAAAAATATATAAGACAATATAGATATATAGCGCGGAATATATTATGAACGATATCGTGCAGACGACGAGTCACGATGTTCTCAGAACCGATTAACGAACTTTTTGTGCTAGCAGATATTTCGCTCAGCGGCTTTCTCTCTCTGTCTCGCGTGACTCTTCGCCAACATCCCGTGCGTACTCGTATTAATAGTTGTGGCCCGGGACCGAGATGTCTATTACCACGTGAGGTGTAAGACGCTTATATTATTATCTATCTATTTTCTCTAGCTATACAGTACGTATGATATAAAATGCTCTGTCCATCCGTGTGTATGTAAGCTTATAACTTGACATTCGTTGCTCGATTTTGATCCAATCGTTTGCCTACTAGAGCTTGGGTCTTCCTATTGATTATAAGTTATTCACCATCGCGATGAGTAAGGGAAAGAGCGACTAAACTCTCATTACAGAGCACGCGATGCCTATATAGGTACAGGTAAAACGAACTTATGCCACGTACAATAAACTTACGAATAATACCAAATCTCACCTATGATTGATCAATCTACCGGCTAGGATACTTCTTATACTATATCTGTGTATAGTCTTCTTATATACAATATAAAAGGGAAGAATGTTGTTTGGTTGTTTGTCACAAGTAGCCATTCCGATTGCGATGAAAATTTGGTGAGTTGTAGTGCTCACGCCCGCTAAGGTTTCTGCATTAGTAAAATAATCTTAGGTATATATAAAAATAAACGCGTATGGAATAAAATAAACGTAACATTTATGTGTATCTACATATAGAAATTAATTTGACCGCGGCCAAAATATGCTACCAAAATGACAAGCGAAATAAAAGATATTCATTTGTATTAACGAGGCAATCGACTCGGTATTATACATTAGTTGCATAATTCATTTCATTTAGCAGCGAATGTCGAATTAATCATGACACTAAAACGGGAAGTGATTGGTAGATCTACACGTTAATGAAAACGGAAAAAGACATTACGAGCTTCAGAAACGGACGAGCAACGAGAAGCAAGACTGGAAACCGTTAGAGTAGGTACGTGCAACGACATACAAACTTTCGTAATATAATGGCAACAACAGACGAATTAATTAAAAAAACTTTTGAAAATATTGCAAATAATTGCAGAAATAATAAGTGGTTAAGGGAACGTGCAATATATTAGCAGCAAAAAACACCACTATTAATTATATAAATTTCACGATTCAAAACATAATACCATGAGAAGCTAAAACGTACAAGTCAATTGTTGCTTTTATTAATTAAAAACAAGTGTTTAAATACCCAACTGAATTCTTAAATTTGCTTAATTTGTCAGGCGTACTGCCACATGTTGTAACATTGAAAATTGGCTTGGCTACCATTCTTTTACGAAACATCAATTCACCAGGACTTTGCAACGGTATCTGGCTTTCTGGAAAAAATATGATGAACAATATCAGCGGAAATACAATTTAAAGGAGAAGATGTACTGTTGTCACGTTTTCCAACGATACTAACGGATATACCATTTGATTTCAAACGTTTGCAGTTTCCAGTACGACCCGTATTTGCAATGGCCATCAACAAAACACAGGGACAACCGCTACGCGTATGTGGATTAAATTTGAAAAATCCATGCTTGACACATATACTATAGCTATATGTGACCTGCTCACGCATAGGAAAATCGTCGGATTTATTCGTGTGCGCACCAGACGGAAAAACAAAAAATATTGTGTATCCAAAAGTACTTCAATAAACATAATGGAAAAGAAAATCTCTCATTGGCATTTATTGTAAAATAAATTATGATATAAAAGCGACGTTGCAACACAGGCCGGGTACCCTTTAGACCGGGTAAATTTCATAAGGCGCGACAGGCATTATTCTATGGTAGATGGGATCATTACGAACTAAAGTTGCAAATATACATTGGGGATATTTTTAATAGTTGACGAGATATAAATTTTTAACGTTGGTCCAATCGGAGCGCGCTGAGAAGCTTTGGAGCCGCCCACTTCCGCCCTAGCCGTATGTTAGAGGTGGCACAGTGTAGGGCGTTACGTTTACGCTGCATTTCAGAGCAGTCAATTTTATTTATTGTATTATTACACAGTCATTTTTATTTCTCGGGCATTGACTGCTAGGGCGGGGAGTGGGCGGCATTAACACTTCTCGGCGCGCTCGGCAAAATTCAGGGCAGTCAATGCCCGAGAAATAAAAATTACTGCGTAATAATATAATAAATAACATTGACTGTTCTGAATTTTGCAACCCCAAATGGAACCCCTATACCGTGCTATCTCTACGACTAGGGCGGGAGTCGGCGGCTCCAACGCTTCTCGGCGCGTTCTAATTGGACCTATATTTGCAACTTTTGTTTGTAATGATCCCATCTACCTTAGAACAAAGCCTGCTGGACCTTATGAAATTCACCCTGTATATTAGAAACATAGGGTAATCCATGATTATTTTTCATAATTGCTTTTTTATTTTTTAATAACATCTTCGTCTATGTTTAAACAATATTTGTTTTTTTTTCTTTTTTATATTCATTTTTATTATAAGCCGTGATTTTGCTCGAAGATCAAAATAGAAACGCAAAATAGTATTTTTTCCAACTATTTTCGGCCTTGAAATTTCATTAACGTTTATCAATATGACGACGTCTCTGGATGAAATCCTTGGTACGTTTCGGCAAACTATTATCGTTTTTTTTTTCATGAGACTAATAATTCTGTAAGTCTCGAAAGATAGAAATGGTATACCTCGTATATCGATCATGCGCGCGATCATTAAAACCGAAAAGTTTCTTTTTCTGTTACGTGTTTCAAATGAACTTCCATATAGACTTTATAATACATAAATGTACGTATAAGACAGTAAAATGATTCTGTATCACGAACGTCGTGTATTCCGCGAAAGCGACGATTGCATGTGATATGTGATGAAAGGGAGCGAATAAAAAAAAACCCGGCGCACGCACAGTTAGGAGCGTTTCGTCGGTTTGTTGGTTCGAGCGCGTGCGAAGGAGCTTTTATAATGCATTCTGTACGAGTTCACCCAAAACCCTTGGGCTCTCGTTACATAAAACGACGAATTCTAGTCGACACACACGAAATCGCCCGGAGCTTTATTCAACAACTCCTCGCACTCTATTCGTCACGAAACTGACATTTTTTACGAATACCTATATTTTGACTCATTTATTTGATCGTCACGAGATATTTCTCGTCTCTCGTAAGACGGTGTCAATTTTTTTGATCCTCCAAAAAACTCGTCGTGTAAAAGAAAAGTTTGAGAGGAAGAGATATATTTGTTTAGACGTGAAATTTAATATTTAATTAATATATTATTTATTATATAAACAACGCCGCTATTTATCAATAACAATTCTTCTACCGAGCACAATACGAATGCTGAGCTATCGTGTGGCTAAAAGATAAAAAAAATTTATTCAATTTATACGAAATTAACAACGTCATTTACTGTACGTACGCGCGTAATTGTATTAAAAATATAATGTCGTTGCGAGCCGTCCTGGCTTCGCAAGCGTGTTATTTAGAAAAAAAAATGAAAAATGTCAAGTTAGTACCTTTGATTATAGATTTCTTTATAAACAATGTTTTTAGCTGACTTTTCGTTACACGATACGAACAAATTTTATTTGGAAGTGGCGCGCGAAAGGGCTACTACCTATAGCTTCTCCATGGGAAAAACACTCGACGCTTAAGTCTAAGCCCGCCCGGTCCGTGAATTATTGTTTTGATTGCTTTTTTAACCTATGATTTCTTCTAAAGTATTTATCAGAATGATATACTGCTGAGAACAATTATAATCTACATTAAATGCATAAGAACACTATCGTATCAATTTGGATAAGGATTCTCACTGAATAAGAGTACTTAAATCGTGTCGCAAGTAACGTTATTTTTAATTAAAGTTTTTATGAAAGAAATGGTTACTGTGAGTCAACCGTGATGGATGGAGATACGTATGTCGTTGCGGAGTTTTCTGTAGGATTTTAGAAGCGCTACAATTCTCTAATACATCATTTTTAAAAGTATTCCTTAAAGTTTAACCTACGTACGCCATGTTAATTTATTTTCGGTGTCTTGGTTGTAAAATATTGTTTTTTTCCATATAAAAAAATTAATTAATTAGGCTATATTATATATATATATATATATATATATATATATATATATATATATATATAAACCTCTCATGAAAAATTATGTAAATGATGGTGAAAACCGCATGAAAATCCGTTGCGTGGTTTAGGAGAAGTTAACGGATAAACAGACCGAGGCGGAAAGCGACTTTGTTTTATACTATGTAGAGATGCGCATAAATAAATCATCTAACGTTATATTATATTATTGTATACACATGACTCGAGGAATTAACTTGGCGGAAAAATGACTTTAACCCTACATTCGCCCATCGACTAGGTAGCATTCGACTGTATTTCTTTCCACAACCGTTGGAATATTTGATTGAATAATTATTATTCCAAAGACTCTACGTACCTTATTCCTAAGGCGTGAGCATACGAATATCGCCAGCCACGAAATGCACGTTTCACGTAGTCTACTCGATAGTTGGAACAACGCACGCGCCTTGTCGAATGTACAAACTTGATTATGGAATTGCGTTTGTACCTATATGTATATGTAGGTACATACGAATCTGGTAGCTGGACGTTGTCAGAGATTCAGAAGTGGCGTAGGGTCTAATTTGCATGGGGAGCATTGAGATGGCCCGTCCAGGGGAAAGACGTATAGCAGGATAACCCTCCGCTACGTTTGCATCTACATACGTAGGACATATATATGTCCTACGTATGTGTGTGTTTGTGTGAGTGTCATATATAGATATAATGTGTATGTGTATTGGAGCGATTCATGGACATGCCCAGAAACCAAAACTCGCGTAGAGCACGAGCTCTAAGATCGTATGGGTGCTGCCGACTTTCGACGCTCACCGAGAGAGGTCGCCCCGTATAACAGCCCCGTAGAGGGCGCGCACTTGCTGTATCGGCCAAAGAGGCTATGGAGGGTTGCTCGGGGCGTCCCCGAGACCCGGCGGAGATGAGCTACGGGCAGTTCTGACCCCCTGCATCCGCCACCCCACGACGCTCAGAAATTACCCCTTATCTTCGCGCGGCAAGGCGGATAGCACGAGAGAACACCCGCGCTCACCAGCTCCGAATCCTAATGCTCAATCTCAAGATAAACGTTCTCCGGGTTATTAGAGACGACCCCCATCCTCCCTCGCTCTCCTGTACCTACAGCACTGGCATGCATATGCGCGAAAGCTGTATGAACGATATGTGGCTCCCTCCAGCGACCAAGACGACAATCAAAGCTCGGCGATGACGACGTCGGTGGGGGAAGATCGACGTACGTCAGGGGCGATAATAAGTGTTTTAAGCTTGATTATCAATCCATAGAGGCTCAATAAGTAAATTTTTTGATTTTATGGATTTTAATTTTTTTAACGTACACATCCGAAAAAAGAACAAAGTTTAGAATATACCTACAACAAATTACAAAAAAAACTCTAATATTTTTATTAAATTCGATGATTCAAAGTTGATCGGATCGAAACTGTTTGGACTATAAGTTGGTGTCGTGAAAAAGCTCTATCGTAACGAAAGCCAATACCAAAGATCTTATAAAGTAGAAAAGAAACGAACGTCCAAACAACTTTTTCTATTAGATATCGAAAAAAATCATTTCCATTTCGAAAAACATATTTTTTCGAACTTTCAAATAAAGAAGAATAATTATTGAAGTCTTGAAGTTACAACAACATGGATTACAATTTACAAACAAAATCTACAGAGAGAACCATGACGAATAATAGCGTTCTTATTAAATTGAAAATAAGGCTTTTTACCCGATCCCTTATCTACAATTTACATCATGGCAAAATTCTCGACCCCCCCCCCCCCCCGCCTCGACCTCGGCAAGAATGGCGAAAAGACAAAATAACAAACTAAAAAAAAGATAAAAAAAAAAGAGGGAACGATGGGTTTGAAATAGCTGTGGACAGTGGCGAGAGAAAGATACGCCGTTTTTTTCTTCCCGTTTCTCCCTCGCCGCTCGCTCCCTTCGTATAGATAATCGAATCCATATCGTTCGTCGTCGTCTTCTGCTTCGTGGTCCTCATCCTCGTACATTCGCATAGTGTGCGGGGGTAGATATAATGGCTTGACGCCAGTTATATGTGTATGCACGTATACGTATATACATATTCACACATATATACGAGTACATCGGGGAGAGAACGGGAAGAGAGCGAGTTCAGGAGACGCTTGACCAGGCTCTCTCACGTGAATCGCAAATCGATCGAGACCTTCCCCTGGTGAAAACCCAAGGCACTAGCAGCACATAGAGAGAGAGAGAGAGAGAGAGAGAGAGAGAGAGAGAGAGAGAGAGAGAGAGAGAGAGAGAGAGGGAGAGAGAGAGAGAGAGAGAGAGAGAGAGAGAGAGAGAGAGAGAGAGAGAACGCGAGAGATGGTGGAAGGGGAAGGAGAAAGAGAGAGCGACAGAACGCGCGGGGGGGGGGGGGGCGAAGATAAGGTACACAGCCTTCTGCAGATCGCTTGAAGAAAGGGAAAGACGACAGTGAGCGAAGGAGAGATAGATAGAGAGAGAGAGAGAGAGAGAGAGCGAAAGTGTCGGGTTCTCACTCTGTGAGAAAGAGCGAGAGGCGAGGGTATGAGTTGGAGGGGGGATAACGTCGGGGATATATTCTGCCCCGCAGAGGCGCGCGAGCGTCGCGGAGATTAAAGCTCGCGTGCACGTACACGAGGGTAGCGAGAATGTATGAGAACGCGCGCTCTTACTCCCAGAGCCTTAGATACGTGAGCTTGGAGCTCGAGAGAGAAAGACCGCTTGGCACTACGAGCTGCGTAACACACACGTATATATACGAGGTGTTCCATGACGGAGGGATCAAAATGCTATGATCAACCTTTCAAAATTACTCCATGTACCTTATGTTCAATTACTTTTGGTAAAATAATTAAGGAACTCGAGACAAAATGTAGAGTGCGAAAGATCAACCCTAATTAATAAATTATTGATAAATTCTCATTAATGACCGTAATTGATTAACGAATATTTAATGTGCGTACTCAAACTTGTGTGATCAAATAGACGAATTGAGTGTAGTTTCTTCTTCGTGGGAAATAAAGAACAAAATCGCATTGATGACGTCATTGCCATTAAACACAGATTCTCGTATTCGCAGGTAGGTGATAGTAAAAAAGAAATTATAGTAAGAATCGAGGAGTTTCTGTAAATGTAATAGCTCCGATTCGCAGCGAAAACATTTGAAAAAATCTACATAATCTGTTTTCCGAGGAATGCCTCATCGTATATTAAAGAAAGAAAAATAATTAAAGAAATTTGAAACATGAATTTCTGTTTTTGATCGAACTGCCATGAAACACCCCATATATATGCTCATGGTGGGCTGAAAGCTAGATCTGTTCCTGTCGCGTATGTACACTTACATACACCATATATGCATGTATGTGGTTGTAAATGCATATATATAGTAATACATAGACAGAGCACCACGGCGCGCATGCCGACGCGCGTAAAATGTAATTAAGATAAATTAGCGTTAAAGGGGAATTGGGCTAAAGCTCGGCCGCGTTAGTTCAACGTACATAGATACGTAGGAACGTCGAGAGTCGAGCATGGGGATGAAAGGACGAGCGGGGGCCGAAAAGCGGAATGAAATAGGGTGAACGAGTGAAAAGAGGATGGGGAGGAGAGCGAGAGAGTTGCGGACATCGAACGTTAATGTAAAGGAAATGTAGCTCGCCTAATTCCTCAATGCACCAATAGAAATGCAGGGACTCAATGGTCCGAATGAATGGCAGCGTCATCGTGCTGTAGTTAAAATCGAATCTACGACAAAGACAAAAGGGTGATTTAAAAATGTTACCTACATGCGTGGCTGATTTAACAGGAAACTTTACTACTTTATCGTCCTATGCATCAGATTGGACGAAAGCTCTTTTACACAAGGGTCCAGATGTTTTAAAAGTATCTTGAATACTGTTTCGAATATTGTGATTTTTTTGCGATCTTACGTGTTTCAATGGTTTCCCGAATCATTAAAAGCATCAACGGCATCTATATTATGTAATATTTTATTTGGGATATTTTATTTTAAATTCATTAAATTTCTTTAATTGCTCCGTATCGGTCTTCCTTTATTTTAAATTAGGTAAACTTTTTAAATGGGCCGTTGCAGCTCAATTTTTATTGTTATAAAATCCATAAATTCTTGGAATACATATGTAATTATCACGATTATGATGATTAGTGAAATTTTTGGGGACACCAAAGAATGTATATGTACGGGTATGTTATTAGCAAAATTGGAATTTAATAACAATGGTCAAACAAAAAAATAAGATAATTGGGGACGATACTTATAATATATTCATGCGATTAAAATCTATTTTCATCGATTAGTTTAGAATCACATTGGTGTTAAACGCGTTTGTGGGCTGATAGCCGGATTGTTACATTACTTAAGAAAGTATCTTTTATTCAAGTGTTATCCTCCGTAATGTAGGCGCCGAGCTTAATATCTTGTGGGCCGAGGTATATATATAGACATATATATAAGTATATGTTTTCGCACTGTCTTGTGGCGGAGGTAACGCTTGATCAAGTATTTTGACTAGTTATTCCTCGTATTGTCGTGATACGATCAATTGGATCGATCTTAAGGCAAATAACCGATTGCACTAATCGATCGACTCCCCCTCATCGTATCGCACCATATAGATAGGTATACATGAATATAGACACATGTACAACGTAGATACATCTAGCGGTATTAATATATAAGCACATCATCACAATTATATATGAATATGGCTAAGCTCACGGTGTGGCTAACGTCCAAGGAGTGGGGAAGGTCGTACAGTGGTCGATGTAACGGAGCTTTCAGTCAGATTGTTATGTGGACACCGTTATTGGAAGGAGAATTTTGATGAAAGAATGCGAGGCTAATTACGGATAGGGATCAGGAATCCAGGGAAATTAGTAGCTTATTATTACATCAGGTAAGTAGTAAGTCGCGCATATTAGGTTTGATAGGTCCACTCGGTCGATATCGTGGTAGCCCAAGCTCGTCCGAGATGCGATGCATCAGAAACATGCGAGCAACTATCTGGGACCTCGCACTAGAGAGAAGAACCAAACAATGGCCTCGAGGAAGCTGCCGTTGATGGACGCTTCCGATAGATGAGTCGTAGCTCCATTCCAGACCATTTTCTCTCATCCCATCTCGCCATGTCTCAGATAGCCCCACTACCCAACCCAAACGACCCCTCTAACTCTCATACTGCCTGCCTCTAACGATAGCTCAAACTCCCTCGCGCTAGCACAGCCATTATATTATTTAATTAATCAAGTTCTCCGCGAATTCAACCGGCCGAGAAAATTGATAACCTCGGCTATATATATAGCCGAGTTAACATAGTTATGCATACCTATATGTTATCTAAATTCTACTGTTCATCGATGGATTTTGAATTTTGCTTAAAAATTGATACCTTTGGTCACGCGGAAAGATGACGTAGGTAAACGATATCGATGAATCTTTTTGGGGTTAAAACCAGTTTTATGCAAAATAATAGTATTTCTAAATAGTTGGTCGTTTTTATGTGCTGTTGCATTTGAATATAATAATTGTTCAAGATTTTGTTACCGGAACATTTTTGTTCTTTCAATTATTCCCACGAAACTATTTGTATAGACGTCCTTATTTTTACTTCATTTTTCAAAGAATTTGCTAAGCTAATAAATAACATAAAAATGGTTTCGCCAATAATCGTGGCTCTACCGTAAGTTTTGAAGGTGACGGAGAATAATACAGTACCATAGTATAACTAGTGTGGGCACTCCGAGCTTTTTCGAGGTTCGCGTCGATCCGTTCTGCGCATCCGCCATGTTTTTGGGCGCCACCAATCAGAGAATTGTTTCATAAGTGGTAATGTGAAGCCTGTGACAGTCAGTTGAGAGGTTAAATTTTTTAAAACAACGTCGGAAAATAATACATTATAATAAAAAAAAATGCATAAAATCAAAGGGTACAAAAAATGCAGTGTTAAAAATTGCAGAAATACGACTGCAAATTCAGAGTATTCGTTTTTTCGCTTTCCTAAAGATAATGAAAAGTAGACTGAGAGGAAGAATTTTTTCGGTGAATGTTATACTAAAAAATAATTTGTAATAATTTTAGGGCAAGGAAGTGGATAATATTTTGCAATCGCCCCGATTTAATGTTGAAAACAGTAGAAAATTTATACGCAACCAACAGAGTTTGCAGTCATCATTTTGAAGATCGAATGTATGCATTTGGAATAATTGGCTGTATATTTCTATAATATGTATGGCTTTATTCACTAATTGTATAATTAATATAATTTTGTAATAGATGTTTGTATGTCATTATGTAATTAATAAATGATTTATGTAATCATATATTTTTACCTTATTTATGATTACCGAACTCCTATATTTATGTAACGATTTATAATAATAATGATAGACATAAATAACAATTAGTTTTCAAATAATAAAATATGCAAACCATTTCACTTTTTTATTTTCTTATTTATGTATACAATCGGTTCTAATCTGTATAAATTAGTTTATATATATTTTCATCTTTTTATCAATTTTATCTAATATATTTTATCTCTAATAAATCTATCTCTAATAATTTTAATTTATTGACAAAAACAGCTTTTATTTGTTTTATTTTTTAGATAATTTTTAAATTAAAAAATTTCTTTTTTCAATTTATAAAATTTATTACGTCCCTGGTGAGATAGTAATATACCGCGGGTTCCTAGAACAAATGATCCGTCACTGGAGGTTAGACCAAAAACATGGCGGAAAATTGACGACAAAAAGATCAAAGTGCCGACAAAGAGTGCCCATACTAGTTATACTATGACAGTACTAAGTATTGAAATAAAAATCTGCCAATTCGATAATTTAACTTTCGGATCGACCGTAGTCGATGTTAGACTCACGAATCATGTATAGGTATTTTCGAAAATTAGTCACACCATTAATTTATGTTAGCTGAGCAAGAATAACTTATCAGTAAGTGATTTTAACAATTGTTGACGTAATTTTTTTTTAAGTCAGCTAAATAAACGCGTTATTCAGCAAATCTACTTATTTCGGCAAATTGAATTTGATACTATTTGATTCATACAATTATTTACTATTCATTGAGACGCAATGCATTATATCCAAATTATTATAGCCGTGACTTCCATCTCGTCAAAAAAACTCCATCATATTTTATATAGGCACATTTGATTAAATAAAAATGAATGTACCACTTTGATTTTTGATCAAATATAATATGTCAAATGATATAATTTTGTTTTCCAACGAAACAAATCGTTTGTCGCTCTAATCGTAAATCATCAGGGAATTCGTCAGTTTTGTTATCTTCGGATCTGGAGCTTTGAACAACGCTGTCGAAACGATGGATCTCGACGAAAAAGGTCTGGAAGTTGAGTGCTCGTTAAAGGATGTCGAAAACTGGCTTATCTCCTCGGCTTCGGATTTGAAAAAGGAAGTTCGACCTTTACAGCAAGTGGGAGGCTGACTTTATGATAGGAACTCGTGGGACATGGTAAATTTCGTACCTGGTAACGAGCTTCGTGAATCTCCACGTTACATTTAATTCTTGGCGATTGCTAGATGGAACTATTGTAGTAGGCTAAAATTCCTAATGCATCAAACGTTCAAGAGCTCGAACCTAACGGATGAGATATTGCAGATGGAGGAGATTTATCTTCGAAGAAAGAACAAGTTGACCGGTAGATAAATATTGTTATGTTAATTGCATTTCGTATTTCTATTTGACCTAGATGACCTTCGTGAACTAATATATAAACATCGTTTTATTCGCAGCAAAGCTGAAAGATGAAAGAATTCGGTTATGCCTCGAGCTTATGTGACATGCGTGTTTCTTAGAAAACGAAGATCATGGAGGACCATGAACGAGGGGGCTCACATCCTTTGACCTACCGCAAGTACCTACAGGATCAACCTCGTCTCTCGCAGTTCTACAATAGAGGAGAACATTCCGAAGCATCCCTAAACGAACCCCCGAACTTCGCGTTGTTTGGCAATCCTCAATAATGCACGTAGAGTCATTGACATTATTATGCTCTGATATTTAGAAACTTGCCAAAAGTAGATAAAAATTTGAAAAAAAAACACTGAACATTTTAATGGTTTCTCGACTTTTCGAATGAAACGAAACTGTCTCATTTCGTAAGTACCTAGGTACCTTATAAAATTTGTTTCGATAACAAAAGTAATAAACCCACGTCTAGTGGCAGAGACCGCAAGTCTGATTGTGAGAGGATGTAATCCCTCGCGAGGCGCTGAAATATTGGCTTATTAAAACCAACTATATCAAATCGAACACTTCACGTACAACATGGAGTTAATATCTTTGTTCCTGATTGTTAAGAACTTTCCAATTAAACGTTCAAAAACTTGCAATTTTTTTTTTTCCAATACTTTCTATCGCCAAAGTGCTAAAAACCCGGAGTCAGGCTATCGTGTTCATTTTTACGGAAAGTTTCCAACTTGGCAGCAGTTTCAATAGCTTTAATTCCGTACAACAAAAGACTCTTGAATTTCTTTCACTACACTTTAATTCTATCTGTTAATTATCGCCATTTCGAAAAATAATAATAGGTACAAAATCTCAAAAAGAAAATCTTGCAAAACTGGAATAATAATAGCGTAATGGAATATCGAACAAAGTTGAAAATATTTTTGTCGAATTAAAATACAAAAATCCAGAAATATAATTCACAAGTAATTGATGTTTCTGTTGACAAAATAATTGAAAAGGAACCTACCTACCTTCAATGAAGTGAGAGCAACACCTCCGAATAAAAATACTTCTAGCACTCTCGGTAGGTATGCATTGTCAGCAACCGTCGGATGGGTTTTTCGCAAGGACAATGGCGAAGGATAGAGATATTTTGGCATAGAGTCGACGTGATCGGCAGAATGTTCCATTACGCACATTTATATATATATATATATATATATATATATATATATCGGCATATGCCGAAGCCGAAAAAATGCGCCAATCACGCAGAGACCGCACGACTCAGATTTAGTTTTGCTCGCCCGACGTAAGACCAGCGAAAAAGAAAATAAAACGAAAAAAAGCGGGAGAGAGAGTGAGTTCGAGATATCGAAGTGCAGCGGAGCAGACTCATATATATATATATATATATATATATATATATATATATATATATAACACCCATGTGCGTAAAGGAAGAAAAGAAAAGCGCCGGAAGATGAGACAGAGAAGAGGAATAGCGATCTCCGCCGGTGTATGCCACGGCATGTGGAGAGAGACAGAGCGAGAGAGAGAGAGAGAGAGAGAGAGAGAGAGAGAGAAGGAAAGAAGGAACGATCACGGTAAAGAAAAAAAAACGTCATTGCGATAAATCATCCCGGCGACAGGCATTAAGAGACACGTTGTGTGCTACGCCTGTGCTCGCCAAGGCTTTCGTTCCTCTATGTCGTGTGTGCACGTTCTGAGATTTTCTCACACTCACTCGATTCAAAACTGATGTAGAGGACTAAGGGGCGATAGGGGAAGAGAGGGAGAGAGAGAGAGAGAGAGAGAGAGAGAGAGAGAGAGAAAGATCCGTGTAAATTTCGATGCTTCGACTCGCGATACGTCGGACCCAATCGGTTCTCTCGAACATCTTTCTGCCATATATAAATCCCAACTCCACAATATGTGTGTATGATCGATGACTGTCGAAATTGCTGCTGATTGGTTCTGCCCATGTATCTATGCATATACGCTATATATACTTTTGTATCGCGGTCGTGGCTGCATCTACAAGATACTTAAATGAATCGTCACTGTTTTTTTTTCACTTGTAATTTTTCGCGGTAAACTGGCGATGAGTCACGAAAAATGTGCATTTTTTGAACACGAAATATAAAAATTATAATTCCATTTCAGTGATGAGAAAGGAATCAAGCCTGATATATTTCATACGACATATATTATATTAGAATAATGTTAATAAACTTGTTAGTGTTGAGTGAATTAAATTAGGAAACTCTCGATGAACTCATTGTTAGCTTTCAATATTTTAACGATTTTTGTAACAATGAAAAATTCGACTTTTCTCCTGAAAGCCTAAGACCAAATGACAATGAATCCTCTCGTCTCGCTCTTCGACCCGAGGGTTCAACAAATATTGTCTTAAAATAACCGTTAATAACGGCACATAATTGCCAATTTTCTCGGTATCCGAAAATTACCGACATTTCCACGAATTGTAAACAAAAAAGATGTCAGTAAAATCGCATCGAGCTGTACGAATATACATACAATTATATTGTTACTATATCATAAAGCGCTATTGCCAAAAGAATTTTGGTACGCAAATTAATCTGTAAATCATGGCAATAAAGTAATCGGCAGGAACGGTAATAATATAATTCCTCCTTAGTAGGTATTGGAAAATGGCAGTGTCGTTGGAGTCTCGACGAAGGACGAGGGAATGAGGCAGAGACCGGCATCAACCAATATAATACCCCCGTCTACCTGGAATTTCCTCTTTCAACGTGCCCGTTGTTGCATTTTCACAATGCAGGTATACGACGGAGGGAAAGAGACGCACCACGGTGCAACGTGTAGCGCATACGACGCACTGGCTTTACGGTGCCAGTCTTTAGGGTTTCTATCTATTGTATCTATATACACGAGCACTTTGCGAATACGTCGTAATTGGGAGATGGGGGCAAATTGAAACACCCAAAATAATGGAAAACTCCCGGAGCGTGATGAATTTCGGTGAAATGCACGGTTTTAAAATTGCTCAAGTGTTCGCCATTTTTACCATTAAATGAAAATGTAATGAAAGTAATAAGAAGACGCACTAAATTGCTTTTATCGCTCCAAAAACCGGTAATACTTGTAGTTTTGGTACCGCAAAAGTCTAATATTTTTGGGCACTGTCCCATTTTACCCCATTCTCTCCCATTATATGTATATAGTGTGCTGGAAACACCCGCTATTCACATTGTTCGGAAAACAATGGAGCGAGAACTCCCTACCCCCTTCTTACTGCTCGCTCTTCACTCTCTCTTTCATCCCCTCGGGAGCAAGTGCACTACTCCGTTGTTTCTTATCGTCGCGACACTCCGCTGCAAATTATGATTGCCCCAATTTCCTCCGACTCCACGATGTGCAGCAGTCCACGTTCGCACGATTGACGCAAATCTAGACGTATCTCAAATGTCGTATGCACGTAAAAATTATTCGATTGTAAATAAGGACGCGTGCAACGATCCAAATATTCTGACCAACACCCAGATTTTTATTCGTTTGGATGATTCAATCAATTTTGTTTGCCAATGATTAGATAACGAAATTGAAAAACAAAGAATTTCTAAATCAAAAATAAATTTTCAAAACATTGGGTTCAACATTAATATGAAATTTCAGTTTTGAGCAGGGATTAGTTTGGATATTTGGTTTTATGTCTGTATGCCTCCGTACAAGAAAACAAGCAGGCGATATCATCGGCAATTGTTCGCATTCAGCGGGCTAAGTATGTAACTATATATAATCATCTGTTAACATGAAGTAAAAAAGCTCGGTTATCTCGACGATACATTATTGGCTCTGCAGTCTTTGTGTGTGGTACCAAGGGATCTAGACATCGTTTGATCTTTAGCCAAGGCGGGATATGTACTCAACCGCTTATGCCTCGTATTGTTATCTCAACTTTTCTATCTTCAATATCTTTGTTCTTCGAATCATCAGAATTTTTCATTATCTTTCGAAAATGCTTATCTTAAACTTGATAAAAAATTTCCATCGATTTTAAATAGTTGTATAAAAAACATGAAAGAAACTTGTGAAAAAAAAATATTTTTATTTGTTATATACGTAAGAAAGTTGTTTTCTTCGGATGGGAAACATATTATATTTGTTTTGTTTGGGGGATAGCGTAGATATTCGAGCGATAAAATTATTGGTTCGTACGACCGACTGTGAGAGGTATGTAGAAATATATGATCGAAGAAATTTGTTTCCCCAAAATGTTTTCATCATTATCCAGCGCTACTCTCACATATTCGATATTCTACCAATTTCCGGTGTATTTACTCGATGTCTGTAATACCGAAACCTATAACATTAATATTGGTCGATCGATCGTTCCGAAACCTATATTGAATCGAAATAATAAGAGCTAGTGTGGAATACGAAGAGTTCGTATAACTAGTCTCGCGAAGCCCGCGGGGGTTACCTCGGAAATATTTCGGTGGATTTACTAATAGTCAAATACGTAGCGTATATATAGTATATATGTCGATGATATTTCTTCGTTTTCGAAGATAAAAATCTCTCACGTGAGAAAAGAACCGAGACCGAAAATTATAGGTTTTCGGGTTTTGAATTATTTCTTTCTGGGATCGCGCTGCGTTCTCGCTCTGTTGTAACATTTGCCGCGTTTGCTTACGGGCGAGCACGAAAACAGAGTGAAGGAAGGGGAGAGGCAAGAACGAGGGAAAAGCGGCTACGATTGGTTCGAGCGAGAGGAACGAATGACGTGAGAAAGAGAGCGAAAGGCGGCGCGAGGGGGAGAGAGAGAGAGAGAGAGAGAGAAAGAGAGAGAGAGAGAGAGAGAGCGAGTGAGAGCGACGAGACGAGTGAGGCTTAGCAGGGGGAAGAGTGAGACAAGGAAGATTTGAGAGCTCGACGTTCGAGTAAGACAGAGAGAGAGAATTACTCTAGGAAGCTTCGCGAGCTGTCCAAAAGAATGATAGAGAGAGAGAGAGAGAGAGAGAGAGAGAGAGAGAGAGAGAGAAGGAGGAAGAAGGAGGGAAAGAACGAGCGGGAGGGCCGAGGGGGGTGGGGGTGGAAGAGAGAGAGAACGAATGTATTTCGTCTCGCGGCTCTTATACGCAAACCCCTTTCCCCCTTGCGTCAATTTTTTGTTTCCCTTTTTTTGCTCACTCACTCACTCACTCACTCACTCCTCTTCGTTCCTCTTTCTTCTACATTTATTTATTCTTTCAAGTAATCAAGCGAGGTAACGCGGGGGGAGGTCTCTCGCCATGAGCAAGCCGCGACGACGGCGGCGGCGAAGACGCGAATACAACCAACCGAACCGAGAATTCTCTCTATCTCTCCCTCGTCCCTCCTTCAGCTGAGTAGGTACAGTCGTTGGCCAGACCTACCATCCAATCATTGACATATTACAAAATTGAAATATGACAATCATTGTGTTTTTATTTATTTTTCACACAATCGAGAATAATATTGGGAGATTGCAAATCCCGTATCGGCTTAAAATTCAAATTTAACGCCTTAAGGGCTTACATACAGTTAGAAGGCTTTAAAAAGACGGATTTTCAAGAATTTTTTTCGCGCAGACTATTCAATTTATTAATTTGAAAATTGGTGTACATATTATAATAATCTTATAATATATTAACATATTTTTTATTTGTCAAAATAATCATCGCGAATGTTGCTATCGCCGATCTCCTAGAGCTCCGCAAAAAAAACCAATTTTGCGGTGATCACGATATCTCTGGACCGGATTATCTGTAATGAAAAAACCGAATGAATTTCGTTAATATAATACATTATCTAGTATTTAATCGAAGGAATTAGCGAAAAAATAATTTTTGACAAAATGGCGACTTCTCAAAATAAAAGACTCGATTTTGAACGAAAATTTAAGCCTTAAATTGTTTATAAAATGGAAAATATTTATCTGAGAAAAAAAATCTTCGATTAATTACTAAAAAATCTAGCTAAAAAGGTTGTGTTAAAATTTGAGACTGATCGGTTCAGCCGTTTTCGAGAAATCTTGATCACCGATTTTGAAAACATAGTTTTGAGAAAAACGCGTTTAAAGTTTCAACTGTGAGACGCGCCTCCCTAACGCGCCTTCATAAATGTGTCTATAACTTCGAAAATATTCGTCTGATTGACATAAAATTTTGAGTGTGTATGCTCAAATATATGTATATTCAGAAAATACAAAAAAAAAAACGATTTTTTGAAAATTACAAGTGTATGTAACCCGTTAAAATAAAAATTTTCGTCTGTTTGACGAAAAATTGTTAAAAGAATTGTTTGCAAACGTTTTTTGATAGATACGCCGTTGTTTGAATGTAAATTAAATTATTGTCAATATTTTCAAACAATACGTAATTGTTCAATCTATGCATGGACTTGAGAATTATCATGTATTTTCTTGAACAATTCGTCGCTGTTAAATCGTTGGCGGAACAGAATTTTCCAAATGCTTGACACCCTGAATCTCATTTTTACGAAAACTTTTAAGAAAGTAAAATTAATAAATAGCGATAACTCGTGACGTTGCGAATGTTTAACAAAATCTGTGATAATGAATTCAGCTACCATCGAGTATGAATAAACTTCTGGCACAACTAATCATTTCTAAAATTAAAAAAAATCGTGTTTTTTTCCCAACATCATAAAATTGAACGAATATTTATTGATTTCATCTAGTGGCTAATGATTGCGCGTTCGAGTACTTAAGTGGCCAATCACTGTTCGATAAACTCTATCGCACCTATATAGGTGCATGCGAACAAGGCGGATATCACGATTAATCCAAACTCTCCGGAGCGTCAGCGGCGTCGAAAATCATGCTGCCCAAACGCTGCGAAGTTTAATTGTGCGAACGCGGACTCGCCAAAGTCGCGGGAGACACAAATAAAAAGAACTCTGGAATATAGCCGCTCGCGCGACTGGCTCTTCACCTATCCGCCTCAAGGTCACTGCAAATTGCGATTTTGCACCACGAATGACGTCACGATGCAGTTGGACTAGTTTTGGTTCAAGCCTCGGGGTGCCTCGCTCGCCCGACTTTAATCTCGCGATATATTTATTTACTGTATCGCGATTCTCGCGGTATGGAGAGATCAAAGGTTCGCACCGCGTGAATATTTGTAATTTAGAAGCAACGAAGCGGACACCATTTTTTACCAAATCTTGAGATCAGGATTGATGGAAATGTATTTAAATTTCCAAAGTCAATTTCATAATAGAAAACTGTAGATATCAAGTGCCTATGTGTTCGCGAGTATCCTGCAAAAACGGCGCAAAATATGACACGATCAATCTTGTATTAACAATTCTTGTTGCTAAAATATTCTTTTTTCAGACGCCTGTGTTTCAAAATAAATTTGACAAAATAATACAAAATTATCGGACAATTTTATTCAAATAAATAAACGCTGCATCATTTTTACAGTAATCGTGTGTTTAAAAAAAAATCATGTATACTTGTTTATTTAAAGAATTATTTTTCATTAATTCTCGTATCATTTGCATATCTCAGGCACACTCTAATGTAACGTCAATCATACCGAAACTTAATACACTTGCTTGAGAAATCATTTATACGCGCGGCCGAGTTAATTAAAATACGATAAAAAGTATTAATTCCAAACTGATTCAACGGTACTTTTCAGGATCAAAAGTGGTTGGTAGAAGCCAATACTACAAGTAGGTATATATATTCCATTGTGTCCGATGTACGTAGTTGGGCTGGACTGGGCTATCCAGTGTGGTATACGAGTCGTTGGCCTTTCGCACGTAACGCGGAAACTAAAACCTGTATAGTTCCCGGGCTGGTAAGCCTGGCAATCATACAGTGGTCCAATTACCATAAGAAGGGCTCTAATTTCACACAATGTTCTCGCGCCGCCGCGAGAGCCCTTTCCGCCTTCTTCTTCGTCTTCTTCTTCTTCTTCTTCTTCTTCCTCTTCTTCTTCTTCTTCTTCGCCGTTTTCAACTTCTTCCCCTTCCATTGGTTCGCCGCTTGTTTCGTTTGGTCGTATGTTCATTATGTTACAAAGTCTGCTATCAAGTACATACTCGTATATGTATACACAAAGGCACACATCA
This sequence comes from Netelia fuscicornis, assembly GCA_946811545.1. Lineage (NCBI taxonomy): Eukaryota > Metazoa > Arthropoda > Insecta > Hymenoptera > Ichneumonidae > Netelia > Netelia fuscicornis. The sequence goes on from OX328016.1 coordinate 27,052,113, forward strand.
ATGGGTGTGAAGTTCGTGTAATATAACGAGTCTACGGAGAAACGTAATAAACGAAATAAGCAATAAAACGATATCTTTAAAGGCAAATCTCTAACAATAATATACATATACGACCTCCATTTTACAAAATTTAACATATTTATTTATAATATATACATGGATATTTAGATATGTATATACAATAATTCAATATTATAATATAGTATTTATAACTTATTTACTATTTAAATGTAAACACACGAGGTGTGTTCAATAAATATAGGGAATTTTGTAATTTCGCGGCTTTTATTAGTCCGATTGTGTTTTATCGCTTATCAGTTATCGAAGGGTTAACACGAATTTTGGTACGGTCGGCGATTGTTTATTTGTATAAATAATGGATCAGGGCATTTGAATTAAATTCTGCTATATGAAAGGAATAACATGCAGCAGTGTTTTAGAAATGTTAAAAATTGATTTTGGTGAATCTGCCATAAGTAAAACAGGCGTTTACGACTGGTATCACGACGTTTTCAAGAAGATCGTGAAGCCGTTGAAGCTGACGAGCCCCCTGAACGCCCCACCACATCAACCACCGATGGAAACGTGGAAAAAGTGAAAGAAATGATTATGCACGATCGACTAATGACAATTAGAGAAGCCGCTGATGATTTTGGCATATCAATTGGCTCATGACATGAAATTTCTTCAGATAGTTTCGGTATGAAACGTGTAACGGCAAAATATGTAGCAAAAATTATGAATTCCGGACGAAAACAGCGTCGAATGGAAGTTTCTCAGGTGTCGCTAAATGAAATCAACATTGATGCAAAACTACTCAAAGTATCGTAACAGGTGATGAAATGTGGATTTATGGTTATGATGTCGAAACTAAGGCTCGATCGACCCAGTGAAGGCAACCTGATCGCCAAGACCGAAAAAACGTTCGACAAGTGCGGTCGAATGTGTGAATCGCTGGGTTTTCTGAGTTCTTTTCGACATAGTGCCTCATGAGTTCTTGCCACTCGGCCGAACGATTAATACGGAGTACTACCTGGAAGTTCAATGCCGTTTACGTCTGATGATGAACATGCTCACACTTCATTGCGTGTTCGTAAATTTTTGGCCAAACACAATAGTGTAATGATGCCCCAGCTTCCATATTCGAAAAACATGGCCCCACGTGATTTTTTTCTGTTCCCAAAAATCAAGCGAACGTAAAGTGCTGTTGTTGTACGAGCATATGCGAGATTAAAAACGCATCGCTGAAAGAGCTAAACGCTATCCCAAAGATCAAGTTCCAAAAGTTTTTCGGTAATTGAAAGAAGCGCTGACATATGTTAAGTATTCAATATCTAACGTGGCCTCCTTTGAAGGGGAGACCAATTAGGTCGTGTAGACCAATAAATAAAATTCTTTCCAGAAAACAAACATTCCCGTTATTTATGGAACTCACCCTGTACATTATGTCGTTAAATAAAATTACATTATAAGATGTCACAATTAATCCAGGCAGCGATCAATTCTCCGCGAATTTGACGAGAACATTGAAATTAAGTGTTATTAATTATCGTAGTAAAGAAACTATGACGTACTTTTGTAATTGCTCTACATGTAATAATCATTACCTACATACACTACCGGCGGAAAGTTTCCGGACAAAAGTTGAAAGCAGTGCCGGAACGTTTTTTTTTATGCCATTTCGCCGGGATTACATTTTTTACTTACATATTAAACTTTGGTCTCTTCGGGGATTTCTTCGACGACGAAGTTTCTTCGATGTAAGCAAAAAAATGTATTCTATTATTTTCATGGTATTCAGATCAATCGAACTGACCGGAAATAGGTGGAAAAGAAATCTGAAAAAATTCCAAAGTCGAAAAATATCGATCAGATGAAAAAATTTATAAGAACCAAAAATGTAGAAAATTGAATTTTAAACAACTTTGTTTATAACAATTTTTCATGTAAAATTGAAAATAAACGCGATAGTGCAATCATAACATTTTACTCCCCCCTCTTTTTGGGTATAACTCGAAAAATATCGATCCGACGAAGAAATTGATAACAACCAAAATTGTAGAAAATTTACTTTTAAACAACTTTGTTTATAATAATTTTTCATGTAAAATTGAAAATAAATAACTTTTTAATCAAACAACAATTCGACCCCTCTTTTGGAGTATAAATCGGAAAATATCGATCCTAGGAAAATATTAATAAGAACCAAAATCTTAGGAAATTAAATTCCAAACAACTTTTGTTATAACTATTTTTCGTGTAAAACTGAAAATAAACGAGTTATTCAATAATCAAAAATTAACCCTTAAAATCAAGATGGCGGACGACGCAACACACCGAATACCACGCAAAACCAAATTTAGACGGCCAGTGACCCCCCCCCCCCCCTCCCCAACGAATTCCGAAGGAAAATTGCTACTTTAAATTTTTTCCGGGTTTGCCCCTTTTTTGAGCTAATTCGACTGGGCTATAAGGCGATCAGCTTTCACGATTTCTCAATAAATCTTGAATGCGGCTTATTCCCGTCTCCTCCTTCTCTCTCTCCCCCCTTTCTCTCGGTCGTAGTCTTTCATTATTCCTGGCACTTTTACTTCTGCTGCTGGACAACTAATCGTATAGAAGAACATTTGATACGGAACCCGTAGCACACGAAAACTCGTATCATGTACCATGTCCTCTCGTATATATATATATTACGTATAGAAATACAAGCACAATGCTGTAAAGTGTGTTTACTAGTTCGTTTCAGTCCATAGGACCTTGAAACGGTGTATATATGTATACCTTCGCACGAAACCCCTTCCTCAAAGAAACGAGAGTTTATTGAGAACCTTCCTCTTTCTCTTTTTTTTTTGTATATACGCGCATCGGCGATATATGTCATATAAGAGGTCAGGATGTATGCGAGTGAAACGTACACGTGGCTTGAAAACCCGGCATCTTATTTCCACCGAATATTTCAAACAAAGTTTGTTGTTCTTGAATTATGACCCTTTATCACATTTACGAACAAATTGAGTAGAACAGTTATGATATTTGCAATATAGGTACAAAAATAATATCTTCTCAAACCTTAAAAAAACTTGTTTAAGTAAATAAGACAATGTTCGAAAATCTTTAAGGGAATGAAAGGCGGGGCTAGGTGGAGGAGGACTCAAGTATTTTAGCGAGTATCATTTTCAGAACTAAATTTAAAAAACATTATAGGGACTGATGATTTGTTTATGTTCATTAAATCATTAAATCTTCTTACGTTCATGAAAACGGTAGTTTCATTATTGATTTTATGTAATAACAATATTCTATAGTATAGTTGTAGGGATTGGAAGATTCGATGATCCTTTCTATCTTCTTTCATTATCGTTTGATAAGTGACGAATCGAATGGATCACTTTCAAAAATATTTGATGCAAAACTTTTGGCATCGGAAGTGTATTTTAGGAGAATTTTTCATCGCAAGTAATGAATAAGCGAGAATTCATAAATGGGAATATCTCAATAAATCAACAATCAATTATGTCAAGGTTACTTATCAATACATGCTGCTCATTTTTCTCACGAGTTGCCTTATGTTTCTGTTTCGATATAGCTCGGTCCGTGAGCGGAGACTGACGGTTGACGCTCTTCACTTTCTGACAAGGGAAAATGAATACGGCAAATACCGAGTGAACAATGTTAAAAATTTTAATTAAATTTCCGAGTGGACTGACTTATGTTTTATGTAAACTTTCAACGTAAACTAAGTACCTATATAATATATAATATTATATTGATTTCGACTGAAAATCGAAGCAAAATTGCGTAGAAATCATTTTAAAAAATCGTCTCACACGAAAACTATTGATGATTTGAAACAAAATTATTGATCCCACAGTTTCAGTGCGCTTACATGAACTTTAATGTCACTTACGATAAAGGAAATGTTAAAAGTTGCAAACAATTATGGAGGTCTCTGAGGGATTAAAAACTAAATTGAAATAAACGTAAATAAACTTTTAGATTCTCGTACAATTATAGTTTTTTTTTTGCTACAAATATGTAACAGGATTCTGAAAACAATAGATGTACACGCGTAGAATGCTTTTACTCGGCCGTTATTTTTTTAATCGATTCTCTGTCGACGCATGCCTGAACTGGACAGGTAACATTTAAAATTGTAACACTTCATTACAGCGAATTCTCATCTGGCAATGACGTTAAAATAATTTATTTTTTAATTAATTTAAAGAAATTTAAATTCGTCCGACGATTTTATAAGAAAGTGTCGAAATACAATAAGTGTATAATAATTTGAAAAATTTACATTACAGATGAAGATTAAATCTGTTTGAACGATTGCTTCAAGAATATGATTTCAATAAAATTGAACACTTTACTAAAAAATTGCGGTAACAATTCAAGAGATAATAAAGTATGTTAAATAAAGAAACTTTAAAGCTGATTGTGATATACGAATGTCCCCAATTCTCGTCGAATCCGCTAAACATGCGCGTGTGTTAAACAAATGGGAAAGCTGCAGAGATCAGCTTAGGGTGTTACTGTGGAATGCAATGGGATATAAAGCTGGCGTAGTCGCACGTGTCATAATTCCCGACGCGGTAAACTCGGTTTTCCGAATTCAACGTGTGCATGGATCCGCGATTTCTCTGCCAAGGATGAAGAGAGAGAGAGAGAGAGGGAGAGAGAGAGAGAGAGAGAGAGAGAGAGAGAGAGGTCGCGAGTAGAGTTGCGGAGGTGGGCGGTGGATTTCCTTAATAAAATGGGACGCAAACGCCACGCCAGCGAATATCCGGTGGATAGTGGCACGGTCAGCTCGACGCGTCCACCACCGAAAATGCTCGGACCGTTTCGAGGGTTGCTAGGGAAAATCTAGACTAAGAGAAGGGAGGGCTTGCGTTGCTCAGACTGATTCAATCTGACACGAGCAAGTCTTGCCGAGGTCTCTCTCTCTCTCTCTCTCTCTCTCTCTCTCTCTCTCTCTCTTTCTCTCTTCCCTCACTCCACTCCCCTTAAGTCGTAGGTACCCTCACTCTATAGTATTATAGCATTGGCTTAGGCTCTCAATCTCATTCACTGCGTATGCCTCCTGTTTGGCTAAAATTCTGAAAAAAAAAATTTACAGGATATCCCGATGAAATCCAATTAGCCGCATGGAAATAAATTGAATTGTAAAAAGGTCGACGAAAATGTTGATTTTTTAGTGAATCCGGATTATAACATTCGTCACCTAGATAATCTAATTGTAAATACGATATGTAAAAAATCTTATTTAAAAACGTAAAGTAAAAGTGCAGTTTTCGGGCGAAAATGAAAACAACAAATATTGACCCGTCTTGAAAGGCGGTAAATGAAAGATTCGCTACATGAAAGAGAAGGGTACAATTTTGACTGACGTTATATTACAAATTCATCCCTTTTTTCATATCCACAAAATCTCCCATCGATGTCGGCCAACCGTGTGTGCTTCGATGTTGAAAATGTCGAAGATAGCGATTTTTCTACCTTTCATCAGATGAAACCGTGTCGTGTGTCATATTGAGAAAATTTCGATACTTTTCGAACGGGGTGAATGCCCGATACTTGCTACACGTCTGAATAATACATCGCTCGATATCACTTCCCCCCCCCCCCCCTCCCCATATCTCGATGTGATCTCGTAAATATTTCTTTCCCACGGATCATTTCGCCAATTCTCACCGAGCGAATCTGCATCCAGTTTTTCTCTCGTCTGCAATTCTTGCAACTCATCGCTATTCAACATAAAGTGTTAATTGCCAAAAGAACATTCCTTTACAAAAAAATAAAAAATACTTTTAAGAAAATCGAAACAAAAAATTAGCACTTGTTTTCCAGACATTTTATGTTACTGCCATCGGGTATAGCATCGCGGTTGAAAGAAATTCAACTTTTATTGGGTTAAATATTTTCCTACCTCAAAAGAATTTCTTACATTTGCCCATATAGATGCAAATTAAACGTCAATGACAAATCATAAAAAATGGCATCTTAACACGCTAATTCCCAAATCATCGAATCTGACAGAATTTTAAATCGCCTCAAATTCGTTTTTCTCTTTCCGCTGCGCGATCATATCTCTACTGCCATCGATCAAATCTATACTATAATTATATTCTCATTTTTTTCTTATTCCACGATTCGAAAACACGAAGAATCGAATGAGAAAAAAGAAACAAAAATTGCTAAAGCAAATCATGACCGAGACTCTCGTTAATCGAAAATCTCGAATAAGAAGTTTGCTATTATACGAGTCTCGCTGGTTCAGGATACGAGCGTGACGAGGCACTTTTGCATATCTTTGGCGAGGCTTGCATATCGAGTCGATAACATGCCAAATATTTTTTAGTTCCAGTTGGTAAGGGACAGCTGGAATAAAATTCATGATGATCGGCAACCCGTGCGAAAGAGCAAGAAGGAGGATATATATGTCTATAAATATATGTATACATGAATATGTATATATATGTACGTACCATACGCAATATATAACCAGGCGCACATTAATTTCCGTGCTAACGTTATCGCAACCCCTCGTCGCTGGCCTAAGTGTCGGATTTGGATAACGCTAACTTGGCAACGCCCGGGGTTAGCAACTCTCCTCTCTCTCTCTCTCTCTCTCTCTTCCTCGCTCACTCTGTCGCACTCTTCCTTCCTCACGTTCTCTATCTCTCCCATTTCCATGCGAAAACCGAGAGACGGCACCCTCGATCTCGAACCTCGTCCTTCCTTGCCTCTACTACCCCTGATGCTAGACTATATACACGAGGAGGGAGCTAGAGAATCACGAAAATCTTCCGTATTCGCTCTTCTCTTTAGATCCAGCTCACGGCCGAGACCAGCCACCGCGATTTAATTATATATTTTCTCCGGGACTCGAGACGACCGGTGGCTTCGCAATTTTTTTATAATTTAAGCCTATATACTTGACTCCGTCAACTAGTTTGACTAAACTACGACCCATATTTTTCGATTTCTTTTTCTCGAAATTAAGTTTAGACGAGTATTAAAGTTTTTTCTTGTTATTCATGAAACATCTTCATAAACCATAAATACAAAATAATATTAATATTAAATATAATTTTAACGGAATAACAAATTTATATACATCATCTGTTCGTTTTTTTTTTAAGAATAATAATTGATATTTATAAATTTTTAGTAATGAAATCCACAGATTAATGAGAAAAGTTTAAGATTGAAAGGAATATGGGGTGTATTTCAGACGAACTAGCTAGTAGAGAAATCAAATTTCCAGGTATACATTTTTTTAAATTGGAAAATCACGATAATATTATTTGCGTGTATATAGCCACTCGTAGAAACAATATTAGCAAACGAACAATACCGTACTGGGACGACTTGGAACGAAATATAAGGCGCACTTTGTTTCGCCAACAATGAACTGAAATGAGGTACAGAAATAATATGATTAAAGGTTGACGCGCTACCATAATTTATATCTTAGGTATCGGGCAGGGTTTTGTAACACGATCATTAGGTATTTATTTTTCTTACGCTCTCCGTATATTACTTGAATACATGTCAGAATTATTTCAAGAAAATTAGGACACCTGGGGAGACAGGGCAATCGTATAAATTTTGACTACGTACACGGCAAGCGGTTGGGTTAAAATTATTTTGAAAATCGTCGTCGAGCACATTTTTCTCCGTAAAGTTTGACTTCGAGGTAGGAACCCTTTTTGCGTGCCGTTCTAGAAGGTGTACTCCCCAGGTATTCTTTTTCGTGCCGTGAATTTTTTCGATCGGGGATAAACATTTAAAAACTTTCCCTCGTGTGTGGTGTACCATACACACATGTATAGAACGTTGACGATACAGAAGCACGCGTGTCCCCTTCGCGCCTTTTTCTTCTCTTCGTCGATATGATAACGAGAACAGAATAAACGTGCTCATCGCATGAATATTTGAACGTTTGTTCGTGATTCCGAAAGTGACCTGGACTTTTGCAACTGTCATCAATAAATTTCGTCTATATAAGCAGACGAAATTGTTGTTAGGTCACGTGTGTTCTACATGTAAAAATATAATTTCAAGTTTTCGTAACGCTCGATATCACCAAACTCGTATATTATTTTTAATAAACGATCTACAGAGAAATATTTTCATAGATGAATATAATCAGCAATCTGCTGGCATTGATATTCGTAAAATTGAACGAAGTAAAAGTGCTACGAAGAAGCGAAAAACTCACTTTAACTGCGTTTCGCTCGAAGTTGCGAGTTTTTATTTGATCAAACTCAAACTCTACAATCAACTATGGAACGTTGAATGCAATTTTTATTTTGCTATTTTTTCTATTTGAAGTAACAACAGTAAAACAATAGCTCGAAACTACCAAAAGTATTCTAATCTCTGAAAGTTCATACCTGCTTTCATTAATTGAAAGATATAATTTATGCCGAACGTAATGAGATTTCTATTTAATTTATTATTCCGAGGTTTTACAAAAAAAATAATCGAAAACATAAAAATGCTATGGCGACAAACAGCTAAGTACTTTATGGAAAACGTCGTGACCGGCAGCAACAAAACGTGCAGTAGACAAGACAAAGCAAAACAGAACTATTCTAAATATTATGTATAGCCATGAACTTATATTGTTTGTAATACAGAAAATTAAGAAATAAAAATAACAAAATAATAGTGTGGCGGTCTAAACGAAGAAAGGCATGCAAAACTGTCTTCACATTTAATCATGCCTGCTTTGGTGCGTACGTCCGCTTTGTTACGTCAAATTCGTATTAGAAAGTTTCAATCAACAGTTACGAGTGACACAGCGAGTGGAGCGTCCGGAAATCGTCTCGTGGTGTTGCCTCCGTCCATCTCTCATTTTCTCTTTCTTTCTTTTTTCTTTTTTCTTTCCTTCTCTTTATACGTCTACTCCTGCTTCTCGATGCGCCTTACATTCGCACTTGCGCTACTCAAAATTTATATATATATATATATATACACGTGTGTGTGTGTGTGTGTGTGTGTGTGTGTGTGTGTGTGTGTGTGTGCGTGCGTGTGCGCGCGCGCGCGCGTGTGCGCGTGTGTGTGCGCGCGTGTGCGCGTGTGTGTGTGTGTGTGTGTGTGTGTGTGTGTGTGTGTGTGTGTGTGTGCGTGCGTGCGTGTGTGTGTGTGCGTGTGTGCGTGTGCGTGTGCGTGCGTGCGTGCGTGCGTGCGGGTGTGTGTGTGTGTGTGTGTGTGTGTGCGTGCGTGCGTGCGGGTGTGTGTGTGTGTGTGTGTGTGTGTGTGCGTGCGTGCGTGCGGGTGTGTGTGTGTGTGTGTGTGTGTGTGTGTGTGTGTGTGTGTGTGTGTGTGTGTGTGTGTGTATTTGTGTGTACATGAAACACTATGTACACAACAGTTCACGAAGAGTTCGTATTCGACTCGGTGTGAACGCTCTTGGGAACTCCTTGGTATATATTATGTATATATATGTGGATACTGTGTACAGAATTGATCCACGAACCCACGAAGATATTGCACGGTCTAACCTTAGCCTTGAACCACCTGCTATATTTATGTGGAGAAAAAAAGAATGCTTCTCCAAGTTCAGGACTGTGTAATTTAAGAAGGCGGACTCACCGTTAAAACTATCACGACAATCAAGCTTTTGAATAATGAATAATTCAAATCGAATTAGTGCGAATATAGATTGATCTATATAATTGTCCGTGATATTCACCCAAAAATAATTTTAATTTGTTTAATGTTATATTTTTTATGATTTGATTGAAATGTTTATTATTTGATCGCTTATTATTTATTATTTACGGGTTTAATTGAAACATTAATTATCGATCGCTATTTTATTTATTTACGATAATATTTATCAATAAGATTCCTCGATATAGATTTTTATAAATAGCTACTATCTAAATACACATAGGTATATACATATGTGTGTGTGTGTGTGTGTGTATATGGTATAATAAGATGATTATCTAGATCTAGCATACAATCACGAAATACTGAACGTCATCCTTTCCGAAGGTATACGTATTATTATGAAAACAAGTTTATTGTTATTACGAACAAATTCTATTCAGAAGAGAAGTATATCAGCTGACTCGAGCACAAATGTCTACTATGTATCTGATTCGTATGAAAATCGACGTACATCAATAGCTCTGTATATTTACCACAGCGATACCACAGCAGTCCGAGCAAAGTTGAAGAATTTACGATAATTCATTTAAAAATTCGTCCCCGGTAATGATCTTCTGATAACGACTCATACTGTAATCTTATTAATGCAGTAAGTAGTTATACATAAAACTCCTATGCTGCGATGAACCCTACGGCTGAAGTTACACGTCTTTCATTTACGAGTTCTGAAAAAGGTCATTTACAGCCATACCTGGCTACCATACCATACCATACATGGCTACCAGCCATTATTAATGCAGGATTAATAATGGCTGGAAGCTTTCAAAAAAGAGTGAGGATACATCATTTTTACCTACTATAATTTTTGTATTTACATTTATTTTCGAAAGGGCTTTGTTTATAACAAAAATGATTAAATATTCCCACGCTAGAAATTATATCGAGGAGTAATCGACGGAAATAATAATAAAATTTTCCATCTGTTTTCAAATAGATGAGCCTTTGCGCCTATTACAGTTGAAGAGCTCAACGTTATACCACTCTATTTGCAAAACAGTCTAATTTGCGAAAAGTTTCTAAAAGCCCATGTTTAAATACATTTAAGTTTGATAGACACGATTATTTGTTATTATTAGAAAATTGTTACAAATTGCTTTAAAAAATAAAGCTTTTCAGCGTTTCCAATGTGGTTTATATTTCGAAAGCATTTTGTCCCGAAGTGTTTCTATTGCGAACGAATTAAACTTTTGGATGGGTCCGTAAGTATACCGTTATACGCCCGATATTGGCGCGCTTTTCCACGTGAATATCCGTTGTAACACTGGAGTGATTGAAATATATACCTTTGTGACTATCATCTTAATTCTTCGTTTTTTCGTTTAGAAGGATTTATAATTTATAACGAAACAAATAAGTAAATTATATTTGAATTTTCAAAGCTATGAACGAAGCAATTTATTTCAAAATGAGCCACTAATAAACAGGACATTTTTTGCAAAGCGTCGATGATAATAAATTGACTACACGTTACCGAAATTCATTAAAACGTGCTTACGAAAATATGAGTAATTTTCCAACACGTATTACTCTATATATGTATATGCATCTGCGCGCGCGCACGTGTGTGTGCGTAGACACATTTGGTGTAGAGTGAAAGAGCGAAAATGCTCACACGTGCGCGCGGCGGCTCCTCGCAGAGTAGCCGCGGCAGTAGCAGCAGCAGCAGCAGCAGCAGCAGCAGCAGCAGCAGCACTTGCCCGAATCTACTGCCGCCCTCGTAACATCTCATCGTCTTTCTCTCGTGTACGGTACCGTCGTCGTCGTTGGCCTCGCACTGTCTATCGCGTTCACTCACGACTATTCGTCTCTCTCTTTGCTCCTCCAATATTTCGACGTTGGCCAAACGAACGACGCCGTCGTAGGGGGTTGCGGAGACAAGGGAGGACGCTCGAGTCTCGAAGAGCGACCCGCGCAGGGGCAGAGAGACAAGCCGTGGATGAGATTCAGTGCGAAGGGGGCGCGCGTGAATACAACCACCGTAAGGGAACGCGGAGAGAAACGAGAGAGAGAGAGAGAGAGAGAGAGAGAGAGAGAGAGAGAGAGAGAATGAAGCGAGCAAACCGACGAAGCAGAAGAAGAAGAAGAAGCAGAAGCGGCAGCGAGGAGCAAAGTTACGCTGACTAGAGAGGGCGCGAGGGGGCGAGGGGGGTGGGGGTAGAAAGAGAGAGAGAGAGAGGTCCTGTATTTTATGCGTATATATATATATATATACGTACAGCATATATATGTATATATATATATTCTTTTCATTCGGCCTTCGCGATGCCGTGGGCTCTGGTGGTCGTCGCTACGAGCGTCGGCAGAGGGGTAGAGAAGGCTAGAAAGTAAAGAGAGGTAGATAGAGCGAGAAAGCGCCTTGATCGCCCGGTGGGGGCAAGGAGAGCTCGACATCTCGAAATTTGGTTGGCTGTCTCGGAGCCGGTTGCTCTCGACGTCCGGGCGTCGCGACGCGAGGAGAGCGAGTGAGAGCGTTCACGGAGAACGATGAGGGCGAAAGAGAAGCGACGGCAGGGAGGGGGCTGGAGAGGGGCTTCGTAGCAAAGAGCTCGACGGCGTCGGCGAGACGGTACAGCGTCGTGAAGAGAAGAAGCAGAGGAGGGGGTAGGAGCCGAGCGAGACAGAGAATTGCCAGTGTGCCTTGGCGCGCGCGAGAGAGCCCCCGAGGACTCGAAACTCTGGAATTCCAACCGACAGAACAGTGCCGGCGTTCGTGGGACGCGGGTCTCCGAAGATTCGTGACGCGTTTTACTATCTCACGTACGTGAGAGCGACAAGTTGGGGAGCCGCTCGCGCGTGGTTTGTGCCTCTGTGTGCGCGTGTGCGCGTCTCTCTGTGCGTGAGTGAAACCCTCGCACGGTCAACAAAAAAGAGAAAAGAAAACACGCGCTTGGAAAAAGAAGGGAGTGGGGAGGAGGAGGAAGGAAACTAAAGTAGATTAAACGAAGGGTGGCCCAGTGGTGGGAGTGATAAAAAAGACACTGGTCAAGTATTGGAGAAAGTGGTGGGGAAGCGGAGCCACAGATACTGTTCATGTGTGCGCGCGCGCTCTCTCTCGTTGTTTACAAGCGATAGGCCGGTACGCCTCGCTACGAAGAAGGATATTGACGATCCTCGAGGGATCATCCTCACTCTCGTTTCTCCGAAATACCCTTTTTTTCTACCGTTAGATTATTAATAAATTCCTCTCTATCTATATAGCATTGTGATACATTCAAACAATTATCGCGACGAGTATTCTCAAAGTGAATTAGATAAAACATTTTACGTAACGACCAATGGTCCAAGACATGCGCCTCGTGCCAAAGTGTGCAGAGAACGTGAGAACTTTGTGACATCGAGGATAAGACGATCGTGTGTGATTTATCGAGAGAGACAACGGGGGTAGAAAACAAAATCTTTATTTCAAGAGAAAGAAAAAAGGACGCGAGGCGCCAAATTCCCTGTTTCTATACACAAGACCGTAACGGGAATCGAGCATCATCGTCAATCATGTGATCCATCAAGGTCGGCCAGTTGTCCTTTTTTTTTTAACTTTCTCGCTTTTTTACATGTTGCTCTGCCGTTCGTTGGATAAACAGAAATCTCTTCCGTTTCTCTTCGGTCCCGAAAAGCGGACGAGAGTCGCGCAGCGTCGATAATCCGCGCGAATTTTAACGCGCGCTTTTCGCGGGTGATGCTTGTCATGAGTGCGTACCTTATGCCACCTGTCTCTCTCGGCTGTTTCGTCATTGTAGTATAGATGACAAAGGACGCGGTGGGGATCGACGAAATAAGAGGACAAAAATAAAAGATGACGACGCTATTAACATCTACGACGCGCCGCATTAGCAGGCTCGATTCGCGTGCGTCTCGTCTAAACTCGCTTCTTTCAACGGGAATGTATCGTGCGATCATATGATAAATGTAGAACGTACGCCTTTTCCTGTTTTTGTTCGTTTTTTTACTAATTTATGCTTTGAGTTGATCGATGCGATTTTTTCGTCTATCACGACGTTGTTAACTCGGTATAGTCTGGACATTCGGTACGAACTCGTATAATAATAGTAAAGATAATTGGATGAAAAAAAAGTTTTTCCGTTGGAGTTTCGAGTGACTTATACTTATAGTAAACAAGACAAAGTTTTCGACGGATGTGCTTGCAAATATTACTCATGGGCTCCTGCTCGGTGCCTCGAGCTTGAGCGTTTAAATACAACGTGCAACGCAGGGCGCACTCTCGTGGCCTGCGAGAGAGAGAGAGAGAGAGAGAGAGAGAGAGAGAGAGAAAGAGATCACGGGCGTTCCGCCCGCGTGGCACGACGCGAGACGCATCGCACTCGCATCCCCCTCCTCTCTCTTGTGTTTGCTTCATGCTTCACCTCGCGACTGTGCGTGCGAGAGACACACGCCAAGAATCGCGATCGAAGGGCAAGTGCGCGATTGAGTGTGACCGTGGAAGTGAAAGAGAGATATAACGTGCGGGCTGTTATAGCACCGCGTGAAAGAACGACCCATAACGGACTAATAGACGGAACAGTAGGGTGAAACATTCGGGGCGGTCGCGGCGCTAAGCCGCGAGCGAGAGTGCCCGTTGTGTTTTTGTCCGCTCGAACGGCGGCGTCCGAGCGACAAAGCGTGGTCGCGCTCGGGTTGAAAAAAACGCAGAAGGGGAGATCGTGAGGTCGATCGTAAGAACAATATGAGTGAGATGACGACTGTCGAGCAGCAGCAACAGCAGCAGCAGCAATACGTAGGCGGAAACTCGAATCACGAGCACCATTGCAAGGATTGCGGTTTGTACTTCGAGAGTGACAAGAGCCTCGAGGTTCATCTGCGATATCATCAGGAGAATCTGTTGAGCCAGTGGGCGAGTCAGGCGCAACAGGAGGAAAGCAACAACAATAACAGTAAAGCTGGCAATCACAACAATAGCGGCGGCGGCGGCGGCGGCGGCGGTGGCGGCGGCGGCGCCCATACGGTGACGAGAGAGAGCGTGAGCGCACCTGCGGACTCGAGTGAGTCCTCGTCAAGGCCACCCTCCGAAGGACCTGCCCCGACCCAACCGCAACAGCAGCAGCAATCTTCGTCGCAACGTGGACAACACCGGCCACCCTCATCCGGAACACAGGGTTACGGTACGCACTTTCAAGCTCCGATGTTCGGCGAAACGAGTTACTTCATGCAAAACGATCCGGCTTACATTCTGCCGCATTACTCGCCGAATCAGGATGACGCAACGAACAATGGTCCCAATGTCAATTACACGAGGTATCATCCTTATCAACATCAGCAACATTTTCCCGGTGAACGAGCCAATTCCGTGAGCTCGACGAGTCCACGAAGTCCGCCGTTGCAATGCGACAAGTGCGGCGGTGTTTTTGAGGATGCTAATCAATTGGGGGAACACGTAAGGGTGAATCACACGACGTCACCCGGAGCTTATCCGGGACAGACGCAGTATCAACAGCTTGGCAGTAGCCCGCAGCATCAGCAGCAACAGCAACAACAGCAGCAACAGCAACAGCAGCAGCAACAACAACAACAGCTGCACACGTCACCTTCTCAAACCAATCAGCAGAGCCAGCAACAACACCAACCCGGTTACGACTATAATGGTGGACGTTCATCGATCAAGGTAGAAGTTAAGCAAGAACCCGAGGAACAAGCCGAGATACTTGACCTCGATTCTCATAAGGTTCAGACGCACAGGTACGAGGAGGAGCTCATGAGGCTTCATCAGCAAGAAATGCAGATGCAGCTTCATCAGCAGCAGCAGCAACAGCAAGTGTTGCAGCATCAGCAGCAACAACAGCATCGGGCCGGCTCACACTCGGTGAGTTCCATGCTAGGCTGGCCACCATCCCAACCCCACGAGTATCACCCTGGGCTCTCGCCAATGGGCCCGATAGACAGCGTATCGCCGATACCCGATCAGTCGCAATTCATGCGTGGCCAACACGTACCCGTCGAACCTACGAGGCACCCAGGTTCGCCGATAATAACGAGCACGCAACCGATGCCGAGTCATCAAATGGCAGCCAGCTTATTGCAGCAACCCTCAAAGCCACCGAGTATCGCTAATCAATCGTGGAAGAGCAACGAGGCGCGTAGACCAAAGACCTACAACTGTACAGCGTGCAACAAGTGGTTCACGAGCTCGGGACACTTGAAGAGGCATTATAATACGACCCTGCACAAGAACGCCGTTAAACAAAGCAATATGCCGGATCCGGCGAATATGCCGATAAGCGCCCATCATCATCCCGGTAGGGACGCGAATCTAGGACACGGTGGTAGAGGCGGCGGGGGTGGAGGCGGTGCATCGAGATCGCCAGAGTTATCAACCTCGGGGAGTCCCCCAAACTTGATGGCAGGTCCCTCGGGCGAGGCGGCGAGGGGCCTGCTCAACACGCCAACCAATCTTTACACCACCAGCAATTCCAGCAACGGCAGCAACAGCAACAGCAGCGACTCTTCGCCAGTGGTCCCAACCCAACAGCAGCAACAGCAGCAACCGGGATCGGGTTCAGCGGTCCACATGGGCTCCACAATGGTGGGACTCAATTCGCCGGTGCCATCTCCAATGGGATCTCATCAGCCGCACCATCAGCAACATCATCACCATCAACAAATGGGTTCGCCGTCGCCCCAGCTGGTCCAGCATCCGTTGTCAATAGGTTCACCATCCCAACTAGTGGTCCACCATCCCATGAGTTCGCCCATGTCCCCCATGCAACCACCCCCTCCGCCTCAGCACCTGAGTTCGCCTTCTCAAATGGCCTCCCTCCACTCCCACCATCATCACAATCATCATCATCATCAGCAGCAGCAGCAGCAGCCGCCATCGTCCCATCATCATCATCACATGAATTCCTCCTCGCCCATAATGGCGGGTGTACCACCAATGGTTTCGCCACCGATGGGGGGTACTTCGATGCCTCATCAGCCGTACCCAAACGCCTTGCCCCCCCACGTTACAACTACTACCAGCATCCCGGGCCTGCTGGAGTCTATCACCAGCCAGCTAACTACTATTGGTAACGAGATTCCGCCACAATCTCATGAACAACACCACCAGCAGCAGCAGCAGCAGCAGCAGCAGCAGCAGCAACAGCAGCAGCAGAGCCAGGACCTTTTATTACCGGGTTTTGGGACCTTCAGTAATCACCAAAGGCCCCTGCCGAGTTTCACGCAATTCGGTATAACCGGCTTTCTCGTAGGTCACAATCAACCGCAGGCAGTTAACGTGGGGGGGCTAAGCCCAGAGGATGTTATTCCTCATGAAAGATCGTGTTACGACGCGACTAGCGCGAATTATGATCATTACAGAGATTCGCCGCCGAGATACGAGTCACTGACGAATATGGAGGTTGTCGAGGTTACCCCGCAACCTACCAACACTGACGGTATGATAATAAAGCAGTTCGATGGGCAGCAACATCAAATCGATCGGAGACATAAAAACTCGAAATCCCAAGGGGCGTGCGATCAAAATCGTCAAACAGAGACGAACAACAATTTGCCCCAGAGACAGGGGAAAGAGGAGATCAATCCTAATATCGTCAAGCAGCATCGGGCTGATTCGAGGGAGGAAAAGAAGGCAAATGGCGTCATCACTAAGGAGCATCAGGTGACAAGTACCAATACGGGTTCGCACTACATATCTCAGAATGGTTTTCACAAGTGTATCGAGTGTGACAAGGTGTTCAACAAAGCGTGTTACTTGACTCAGCACAATAAGAGCTTTCACTCTGGCGACAAGCCATTCAAATGCAATCAATGCGGCAAACGTTTCCCCCTTGACTATCTACACGCGGAACATCTACAGAAGCACGCGGGTGAAAAGCCGTACAAGTGTGAAATATGCCCGAAACAATTCAACCACAAGACGGACCTCAGACGGCACATGTGCCTCCACACTGGCGAAAAGCCGTACGCCTGTGATACTTGCGGCAAGGGATTCATAAGAAAGGATCACATGATGAAGCATCTTGAGACGCACAAGAAGAAATCAAATAATCATCACAAGTTACACCTGAGAGCGTAATCGAAGATTGGGCCAATCGGTGAAAAAATATATGAACAAACGAACGGACAAATTTATCAGAAAAATCAAATTCCACTTGGGTCTACGACCTAACCGTCGGACTTGTTCCTCGTGTGAACCGAGGGTGTTTCTTTTTGTAATTTAAAAAGCTATATCCCAATAGAAAGACGAAAGCTCGTTTGGTTATTTTCCATCGACGATGAAAAATTGTATTCGAACATATTCAATTCCTCTGAGAAGAAACGTGATTTCTGTTTTGCATCTCTTTTTATCCTTGGATATTCCTAAAGGTTGAGTCAAGGGTATTTGCACATTTTTATGGGAATTCGACGGGATTTGGGATGCCCCAAGTCCCTTTGGAACAAACGAGATGAATAGAAAGAGTTTTGATTTTATTGCTCAACGATATTTATTTGATCATGATCGGGAGCTTTGTTGGGTGGTCCAGCAAAAGTTAATTCGGATTGTCGGGAGGCGAGCGATTGCGTAATGTCCATGCCCATTTACAAAATCTTTTCGCATCGGAAAGCACGGCGAAATAGGTACACTTGATTCCAAGTCATGACATTTAAATGAAAAACGTAACAAAAGTCAAAGTAAATGAGTTCATCGACCATATAAGTGTCATAAATCGCTGGGACCGCGAAAGATCGGAGGCTACGTCGATTGCTTTGTTTTCGTTTTCGAAAAACTCATCGTATTATTTTTTTTTTTATATCACGAAAATCGCAGTTTTCAGAGTCGAACAAAACTATGTGTCATTCAACGAGGAAAGGCTCGACTCCGCGAATTGCGAATTTTTTATCATTTTCCGCCATTGGCAGCCCCCTTATCCCTCTCGCGCCCTGAGCAGAATTGTAAATTAAGTGATTAACGAAACGGTTAACTATGAATATTGAAGCGGTATCAAACCTTCGAAGCTTATCGATTGTACAAAATACGTTAAATGTATAGTCATATTATTATTATTATTATTATTATTATTGTAATTATTAATTTAATGTGATTCGATTAGAAAATGATTGCGAAAAACCTACTCTTAATACTCGTATTTTCTAGCGTATGCCATACTCCATGTACATTTGAAGAGAAAGAAGAGTACGCAAAGAGAAAGAGAGAACAAGACACGTGGATTATTGCTGAAGGTGATGCGTTCATAAAAAAATATAAAACAAACGAATAGGCGCGTTTAAGCGACAATAATCGTATCGATTGATCGTCCTCTTAGCAAAGTACCTACAAGCCCATCGATTTCGCCGTTTTTCTTTTTTCCGTAAAAAAATTGTACACGGACATAAACTTATAAATAAATAAACATACATATGTATATTCAGTAATGTTGAATCGACGAATTAATTTATAGACACGTCGATTCAAATCACACGGTAAAAATCCGGAGCGATATAAAATTTTAAATATAAAAATATCTACATGTTTATCGATCACTGCTCCGAACGCTTTCACGGCGACATCTGCATCTTGCTCTCTCTCTCTCTCTCTCTCTCTCTTTCTTTAACTTTTGTCTTCTTACTCCTCCTTCGAGCTAAGATTTAGCCTAAGTTTTATGACACAAGACCCGTCGAAGAAAACATTACTTCTAGACGAATATATATATATATATATAAACAGAACAAGGCACATACACACTCACACATAATAGGCTTAGAAGAGACAACGAGCTCCAAGTCGAGTCAGTTGGCTTATTTTTTTGAGAGTTGCACGCGCGACACGTGGATAAACGTTGACATCTCCATAATGAAACGCAAGCGAAGTAATATTTGAACGCGATCTTTTTTTTTCTTGTTTTGTTGATCGTGTTCGTGAATCGAAGGAATTGATTGTTTTATAATCTGGATAAAAGAAGAAAAAACAAAAGTAATAAAATGTTGTGTTTAATCAACGGACGGTTTGGGCCTCTGTTTTGTCTCGTTGTTGTTTGGAGATAAAGATACAAAAAATCATTTGTGTTTCCCAAGGGATTGTTTCCATTCGTTTTATCAATTATCGTTTTTTAGCCTCAACGTTTCTCATACTCTCACCTTTTAACACATAGTAACACGAATATCACGAGCCGCATATAATATGTAAATATACGTACCTTTTTCGTATGTTTATTTACATATATATTTATATATATATACATATATGCAAACATACACAGACGCACACATATAGTTCATTGAGTCGAGGTCTGCCTTTTTTGTAAATAAAATGTTTAGTTATTTTTTAAATGAAGAAAAGAAAACGATAACGAATTATAGCCTCTTGCCATTTTTAACTACGTAAAATATCCCAGAACAGACTACCTCAGAGTTCAGGAATTATCGGTGAAAGAGAAATGAAGTTAACGAGAATAAATGAATGATAAAGCCAATGCAATAATAATATTGTTAAAGTACAGAGTTTATCGCTGCGGGCAGGAAGATTATTATACATTTTTGTTTGTTTCTGTTTTTGTTTGTGATTCTTAATTTTTCTCGAAATCAAGCCAATTTTCACAATCAGAGCCACCGGTGTTCACGGCCGTAGATTATTAATGATAAAACAATAAGCAGATTGCCTGGTTAAATTATATCGATTCATGCACCAGGGTAAACAATTTATTCCTCGCGTTGGATAATTTATCGTCTCACGTTTTTTTAATTTCTTCCGTATGGCTCCCGTCGATAAACATGTAATAGTGCATAATGTGAAATATTGAAGAGATGAAGGAGAAAAAAATAAATCTAATATAAATAGATCAACGTACATTAGAGACATATCAAACAGTATTACTGTATACTCAGTTTTTAGTGAAAGAAGGACAGTAAATAAAGGAACATGTCGGATAAGAGACGATCCGGAGAGAGAGACGATCGATACATATTTTGACTTCCATATCATTATTGTGAGGCGAATGCGCCTTTTTCTCATTTTTTTGTTTTGTTTCGTTTATCGTCTGTAAGTATATTGTGACTCTGGGCATTTTATTGTGCGAAGCAATCTTAATTAGGTAAAAGAAATAAAGAAAAAAAAGGGATTAATGACTCGGGCATTCCTTCGGTACGAATGATGATTGAAAGGAAAAATTAAGAAATAAAGAAAAGTGGAAAATGAGAAGAAAATAATTAATCGGCGAGCGCAGGAAGAGGGTTTTAGGCTCGAACTATGAACATAGACACGTGTGCGCACAGTGATTCGGTACGATAGATCGTACGTATATTAATTATACATATATTTATATGGATCTTACGTAGTACCAAACTGTCATTGGTTGTGCCAAACTGTAATGTTTCGTTTTCTTTTTTCTTCGTAATCAGTATAGCGTAATCATTGTTTTCATGTGGGCATTGATAAGAGATAGAGAGCGAGCAGTTTATAAAGTAACCGTACGTCTATCCATTATCATTTCTTTTTTTCGTTTTTTTTTCTCTTTTTTTTTTCTTGATAAATTCAATTAATACGAGAGATCGATATGGGCTCAAGGCCCGATCACCCTTTTACGAGAAAAGACAAAACTCTTATTCACTTGTGCCATACAAAAAAGAAAAACGATATGAGAGAATGTTTAACCGGTATATGAATGAAAAAAGTCCAAGTGCGCACACTTTCTTTTTAATAAGTCATGCGAAACGTATAGATAATAATTTAATAAGCGACACGTGGTTTCTGTTCCTGTATTACGGCCGTTACGACGAGATATTGAGACACGAGGACGAACTATGACGAAGATAGATGTATAATTATATACGACCTGTATTATTTTATATGCGTTTAATTCTGTTTTTATAAATATATTTTATTTCACGAACCTCATAAAAACATCACGTTTCTATTTATTTATTATCTCGCACGACACCGCCGAAGACGTATGAATTTTTTTTTGCTACAAATATTACTTTCAGATTAATCCAACTTGTCGTCCAATTTTCTTCCTCGTCCTTTGATCTCACAAGTTATTCAGCGATCGAGTCATTTCGATACCGTGGTTTACAAATGGTCAACAGTTTTGTTTTCTTCTGTATCGCAAGAGTATCCGTATTATGAAACACAACTTGTCTTTTTCTTAAACTTTTGAAATTCGCGACATTTTTTATCGCGTCTTATACTTGAGCCACGAGACGATTAACTAGAAATTACTTTTTCAATCGTATGTCGTTTCATGACGAAGGAAAAACATATTTTTTCATTGACCGATCGCGCGAATTCGATTTATCGATCGACTTGTACACGGAGGAGAGGGCAAACGTTGTTTCACGATGCAATTGTGGATCTCCCAAGATCGCCCATGCTCTCACATTATAATGATAAACCTTGGGCATTCCTTAATTTAATAAATTGTTGATAGACTCGATGAGAAGGATAAATATAAGTGAGTCCCGAATCGACGATATACGCGTTGGGGCTTCGCATAGATAAGTCGCGAGCGAAAGAGATGAAAACTAATAAAAATATGAGATTTTACGGCTGATACGCTCTCTCTCATTGTATCCACAGGAGCGAATTTCTGACAACGGAAATCTCATCGCTATTATTGTTATTATTATTATTATTATTATTATTATTATTATTATTATCATTATTATTATTAGGTTTAGGCAACATTTACCTGATGACGAAGCAATATTGAGCGATTTATCTACGATTATGAAGATGAAAAAATGAAAAACGATAAAGGCGGAGCAAAAATATTTCATGATGTTAGGTGTAGCCCTCTACTGTATTATGCGTCTTCTAGCTCAATTTCCACGTTTTTTTTTTTTTTTGCTTTTACGTTCGTTTTTTCATTGAATTCGTTGCGAACGAATATATATTTAATTCTTTTCGTACATATATATATATATAAATAAATTTTAGGATAATTGAAAAGTTAATGAGCGACAGGTTGAGAGCAATGTCAGATAAAAAGTTGTGCGGCGGCTAATTGCAGTACGATTTTTTAATATTGTAAGCATGATTAATTATGATATCATTAATTTCACTTATGAAAAAGAAATTGGTCATATAAAAATAAATTATATTTTCTTAATTTATTGCGAGACCAATGTTTTGCGATGACACGCAATTTTTTCGGCACATGAAACGTCAATTCTGAAAAAATTGAATTCAAAAAGATGTCAAATTTTTTATAAATCGTCGACACGAAAATATATATACGTGTCGAATTTTTGTAATTTTCCCAGTCGGCGATTTGACGTCCGCGAACACGAGAACAAGAAAATATTCATGCGAATCTACTTAAATTAGGTAGGGATAAATTCGACCTTAACGATCGAGGTAAAGCTTAAGATTCTATTTCACAAACAAATTTTAAAATAAAGTAAAAAGTTAAAAAAGATGTCGAGCTGCACGAATGGCGCGTGTATTATTTATGACTTAGACTAGTGAAATTAAACCTCGGGCAAAAACTGAAAACGAATCACAGTGTCTAAGACAAACCCGTTGAAGAAAATCGTAATCTCGGAGGAATTTGTCAGATCCATACAAAGAAAAACCTATCGTCACGCAAAAAAAACCATCGATGAAAATACAAATTTTCTCGCACGACACATCCTCTTTCGCAGAACCTTGGATTGTACTGTATAGTTTTCATAACGTAACTTAAAAAATAGCGAAAATTCTGATGTTGAACGAAGCAACTCGTCTCTTTCGCTTCATTCTTCGATTTTATATATATACATAGATATTTCCATATATATATATATATATATATATGATGAAATATGATGACAATGACAAGACAAAAAGGAAGAAGCTCACTGCCGCCACAGGACAAAAGAAACGACTTAAACGGTATATAGAAAAAAACGATAGGCGAAAAATGAAATAAAAAGTGAATAACTCTAATATGAAGTAATACATTGTGAATTATGTATTTTGACGATGCCATACACAAGTACCTCATGATGCAAAACACATGTACAAATGTTCATACGATTTCAGAATGATAGTTAATTAATAAATAATGAATATCCGAGAAAAAAACAAAAACGAATACTCGTATCGATGATGAATAATGAATCGCAATCGTCCTATCTGCCCATCCTCGTCCCTCCTCCTTCTTCTTCGAAAAACAGCTGCCGAATCTTCTGCGACTCTTTCGTCGCGACAATGAAACGAAAAAAAAAACACGAAACAACTACACGCACCACGTGCATGAGACTCGAGTCGTGAAGTTTATTACTCGCGAGTCTCTCCTCGAATCCGGGCCGCATCCTGTGATAAATAGCAAGATTACGAGTCTCTGTTCGGCGGCCAATGAACGCTTCTCTCTCTCTCTCTCTCTCTCTCTCTTTCTCTCTCCCTCTCTCAACGTGGACCATATGTTCCCCTCAAGGCTGTGGGACCGGGCCCGGATTCGCATTGAACGAAATTTAAGAACCGGCGTGTCTCGAAATACCGAATACTACAACTCTTTGTTGAATAATTTCGTATACGGACCCGGCCTCGACATCGAAACCCGTTTTTTTTTATAATACAGATCGACCATGAAGAAAATGGACTATAACCTTGAATCGGGTAAAAAAGATGGATTTCTTTTCCACTTTGGGAAGAAAAAAGTGACGAGGTGGAGTAGTATTCGAGTCGTTGAGTGAGGTTTTCATCCACGCGAATCTGAATCATAAACTTGAGTTTCGACTTAAGTACCTATACAGTTAAGTATTATATTGAATATCAACATATCGCATAAGATTAGATATTATTTAACTTACGATAATTTTCACGCTTTATTTGTCTTAAATATTTGTTAAAAATGATGAAACGTGTTTCACCAAATGGAGTACGAACAAAATTTCGGAAAATTACTTTTTTCAGGAATTTTGTCTATGTTGTTGATTTTTCACGATTATTTTTTTCCGTCTGTCGAATTTATTCTCGAGGGCGCAAAGTCTGTTAACGATTGGACGGCATGATACATGTTCCCCAGAAAAGACGACATCCTCACAATATTGAATAGAACGATTGCTAAACCTGGCTGATTTAAGAACGAAAAATATTGAACTATGGAGTGCGTCCTAACTGATTTACGTTAATATCGGGACCCCCGCAGTTTTACAGAGGCTACACAGGGAGGAAAGGCAAGGTACTCGTATAGTTGGTTCTCTTGTACCCGTCATCGATGCGTATCCGAGAGAGCTTTTCCCACACCAAAGACAGCTGTCGTAATGAGTTGCATCCTCACGATCTTCTCCCCTCGTACATATATACTATACACACACACACACACACGCACACACACACACACAAACATGTATATAAGCGTTCAGAGGCACATCGACGCTATTTAAACATACATTCATGGATATACATAAAGGTGCGTCTATGTGTTTATATATAATATTGTAGTATATGTATATACTTAGAAATGCACGTTGGAAACGCGTCGTTGCATCTACGCCCATTTACACGGAATGCTTGATATATACGTGACGATGCAAGTTTCGTAGCACTTTCTGGGTCCGCATGCACGAGCAGATGATCGACCAAACGATTTTTCGCGCATTAAAAGATGCAACGGATGTCAGGGTCGGAGGAAAAAATATGTTTTTTTAAAACAAAGTTGAGATCGTCGTGCTTTGTATAAAAATTGAATACATTCGGGGGGTCGAGGCAGGCGAATGGAATTGAAATAATGTATCATGTTTGCAGGGAGGTCCGTTTATCGAACTCACGAGGGCCTTCAATAAACCGGTTTAACGATTGCATGGGTTAGTAAATATTTACAGAAAATCAAATCGAATAAACTCTTTATTATTTTTTTAGTAATTTTCATGAGATATTTATAGAAGATATTGCGACGAAAATATATACCTCATTTTTATATTAATTGTGTTATGTAATTTTGAGTTTCATTTGGCGGTATGAAAGATCAACCCCATTAGAAAAAAATTGAATTAATTCGAGATTTTTAATCTTGCGATATTTTCACCGCAGTTCTGTTTTAGCGGAATGTGGGTTTTAAGAAGCTCGCGTTAAAAATGTTTTCATTTAATGTCCGCTTTATCAAAACTTCAGTATTTCTTCTTTCTCTATCGAATTTACAATATACTAGAACTTCTATTATAAACTTCTTTCGATTCATCAAAATTTCGTTCCCGAAAATTTCGCAACCTAATTTCCAACGATCGGACCTGATAAGACGGTCTATTCAATCCCCAATAGCGGCCGAATAGCGATTTTAATCGTCGCTTTCATTTTACTTACCTGAAACAATAATCATTTCTGTCGCCACAATTAAAAATTACCAAATGATTTAAAAATACACTGAAAAAGATGTGTTCTTAATCAACATATTATTAATAAAACACTAAAGTATGAATGAACATTTATATTGCGAGCGGAAAAGTCGGATTCGAGAAAGGTAAAAACGTTAATAATTTTATTTAGCTCGAAAAAAGGCTTTTGTCGCACCCCGGAAGATTCGGGTAAGATGACCGCAAGGAACAGATTTCCGAATTCCTCGAGACGCTTGGCGCCGGTCGGTGCGGATTGAGGGTCGGGAATTCGGCGAAGTTCTCTCCTCGATCCTTGCAACCCCATAACTCATAAGGGGAGGACAACGGTGAGGCAGGTCATGAGCATAAGGAAAGTTCAAGAGTGTATCAAGACCCCAAGAACTTTTCCAGAACTACATCATATAGGTCTGTATCATCATGTAGGTATATATATATATATATAGGTATTGAGGAATATGAGAGAAAAAGCCACAGAAGAGACCAAGTTGTATAACACTTTACGTACCGCGTACTTCCAAGTTCATCCTTGAGCAAAACTAGACGTTTTATATAGGTAGTCTTCTACACAAATGCTCTCTTAAGGGTATTGGACAAAATCCTTGCGACCTCCTTACGAAATAAAAAATTGTTATCCAATCGAATATCGAACGATTCGCGATTCGCGATTCGATTTTCGAATTTCAGAGCGAGAACACCAAAGGCTAAAAATTCGACAATACATTATTTATCATTAAACTGTAAAACATTTTGTCAGCAATAATTTCTAATTTTTTTAAACGCAAATTCATATGGACGAATTAAAGCTCAGAAAGCACATTTTCCATACAAATAATTCATTTCTACGCAATTGATTGATGTTTTACGCTATTTATACTAACTATAAGTCAGTATAAAAATGCATATAGCGGTTAATATCAAGATTGAACAAAACGTCGTTGAACGATCCAATGTCACTTAGTAGGCATGAAAACGAAATAGATTTAATAGTTAATATTGTTAATTTTTTCGTTTCATCTCAGTCAACATATAGACTGAAGGTTTTACCGGTACATATATATAAAGACGATTATGTTTATTTTGAAAAGTGGAGGCATCTTGATAGGCGGTGCAATCGAGAAAAATATGTATTTTGAAGTGTCCCGAATAGATAATTAATATAGACATGTATTTTTTGTTATATTCGTTATATATCATAGTATCATATACGTATTGTCATACACATTTATAGGTATGGTAATACGTATAGTATGAATGGGGCCACTTGCCTCATCGCTCCCTTGCGAATAATACGCCGATTATAGCCTCATTGTTTGCCACCTCGATATCCACGAGACGGTGAAAGCGTTTCGCGGGTGAAAGCGGACGAGATCCGATAACGAATCTATTCCGCGTCGGCTGGCACGCGTTGCAATATATCGTATATCTATATCTATACATTATACGTGTATGTAATTTCGCCACAGTTAAAATACTTTTAATCGAGAACCCACTTGGAACAAAACGAACTGCGATAATATTTAAGAAGAATTGTGCGCCTCAATAAATTGTTAGTCGTGCCGACGACTTTCGCCAAGACGTATTTTAACGTTTTACGCAATTCTTCGCTCTGAATAATCGCGATATAATTTTCAATCGAAGCGTATGTCGTTCGATAATTTATTCCAAATTTTATTCCTATAAAAATATGGAGTTTTCGGGGAAAATAAATTGAATCTAATTAATGAACGAATAACTTTTTTTTACATTATATAAACTGTATTTTCTTGGTTTTGTTATATTATAGTGCAACTATAGTGAGGCGGGATGTAGCGATTTAATTTAAAAAACGAACGTAATAAAATTTCCGTATGAAACTTAAAAAAACACGTGCAACCGCAAACTTGCATAAAAGTTTTTTACATTTTTGAACATTTATTAGTTTTCCTTTATGATAAATTAGCGCCCTGAGTTTAGGCGTCGCCAAGAAACCCAGACCCAAAATATCGTCTCTACCCGTTTCCCTACGTCTCCCCAGACACCCGGAACTTTCGTGAAAATATAATTCATGTTCGTTTCGAAATATTTCGAGTACTCTGATCCTCGATATTTCGGAAAAAAAAAAGAATAATCGTAAATTTTATTACTTACTAAACGAGGAAACAAAAAATAATAAAGAAATAACAATTGAAAGCTCATTGAGATAACTGATATTCCTTGTTATCCTTTAATTTTATGCGCTGTATACATTAAAGTAAAGTGGTGTAGTATCCTTGCTGAACAAAACACACCCACACACACACACACACACACACACACACACACACACACACACACACACACACACACACACACAATATATATATATATATATATATATATATTTGTGGTACACGTTATATAAATACCTTAGGTGTACGATAAGCCGCGAGCCACGAGAATCTATAGAGCTCAGGTCCTGAGCTATTCAGCTTCACCAAAGTATATATCTCTCTTCGTTGTGAAGAAATGAAAAAAAGGGAAGCCCACGATACGTACACATTGAAATCTACACAACCATGAAATACTAAGGGGAGAATGGGGCAAATCGAGACACATCTTAAATATCATAGAAATGAGGAACAAGATGTTTTCTTATGTGCTCTGATTTTCAGCAATGTTCCAACTTGCTTGTAATCAAAACGAGAAAACGCGTAGAAATAACCAATGGATCTCGAAGTCCTATCAATTATCTAAGGACCCACTAACTGCTGGCAGGGTCTTAGCGGGAATGCATTTAAAAACCATGTCACTACGCAGAATTAATACTTCGTTTTCAAACCTAAATTCATGTATATTTTTCTACCAAAATATTAATATTAATTAACGAATTTAAAAAATTGCTTTTCAATCTTTTTTATGTGGATATTCAGATTTTTCTCGGGAAAATATATAATGCGAACTACAACTGCGAATTCATAAACAAATATACAAACACAAACTGTCCCATTTTACCCCCCCCCCCCCATATATATAGTATATATGTATATATACCTGCGTACATATTCACGACAATGCTGAGGAGAGGAACGAAAGAAGGCTCAGAGCGGAGAGCTATGGTGCACCGGTGGTGCCTGTGATGTTTCGGCAATGATCTCGAGGAGGACCAGGTGCATCATCCTGAGCCTGGGAAGCGCAAACTCTCTCGTAGCGAGATCTCCACGGATCTTGGCCGAGCCGGCAGATGCTCGCCCAACATCAATGTACCTATACAAAATTTACCGAGGATGAAGCACCAGTCTGAGAGAGAGAGAGAGAGAGAGAGGAAAGGAAAAAGAGCCAAAAGCCACACACACTGTGAAGCAGCAATAAGCGAAAACATCGTTAAGAGACTGACGTTCTTGTATCGCCGAGGTCTTGTTTGTCTATAATATACACTGGTAGAATGAGAGTAGAGAGGGAGACGAAGAGGTCGGTGCATCGGTCCGAATCCACGAACGATCTCTCGCTGCTTCGACAAGCTATTTGCCAGCTTTTCTCTTCATGGATAAACGAGCATAACATATATAAGTATGTGTGCATACGTTTGTTTGCGTATGTGTGTGCAATTGTAATTCGTAGTCTGCGTCTATTGGCCACTCTCCATTCTCGATGCCCTCCCTATAAAATAATATATGGGGAAATATGAACTTCCAAAATATTGAATATCTGCTATCGAAACGTTAGAAAAAACATTATATCAATATCGTATCACAAAGTGCGGGTTGTTAATTTTTAAAGCTGTTGTCTTATCGTATGAATTATTTGAATAATTTCAAGGCTCATAGAATTGATTTTTATATTGAACTACTATAGCTATTATTTATTGTACTTTTTACTGTAGTATACTGTGTTTCACAGCTATTTATTACTGTAATTCTTGTTACTGTTATTATTATAATTATCATTATTGTCATTATTCTTATTATTAGCATTCGTAATTATTCAAATTTTTCTTACCGATGACAGGCGTTTAATAATTAAAGTTAAAACGAGAAAAAAAAACTCTGGATAGGATTGTAAATTTGCACACTATTCCTAATATCGGACGTGCGCGAAAAATACAAGTTTTTATTGTCCACGCTGCAAACAAGCGGATGAATGTTAACGGTATAAATTTAGTAGGTACGAACAAAATGATGTAAATTCATTTCGAATATTATTTAAGGTTGTCAGTTCACATTTGAAGAAATTTCGATAAATTAGGTTAAATGAAAAAATGTCTCATGCAACAGTCGAATCGTCGACGCGAACCACGTACATATATGCAAATGTCGACGAGCGGTGCTTGAAAAAAAAAATCTCGTAACAGTCGTGCAATCCAACGCTCGATAAAGCTCGGTTCCGTAGGGTATATGTAGCGAGAAATTGCGAACGAGCTAAAAATGTAACGAGAACCCTTTTCGCGCGATCCGAGTATGACGGGGGAGGATGAGGAGGGCGCGAGTCGAGGTTTCGGCAGCGTGGGTCGCTGTACAGCCCAGGCGCATTAGTAAAAACGTGATATTGTCTGACTCAACAGGTTGCCGCACTCCTTCGCCTCTTTCACCCTTCCACGTCAGCCCATGAGCTGAATGTAGCGCTTGGTTCTCTCTTTCTTCCCCCTACGACGATTCAGCACGGCAATACTCTCTCGCTCCTCGCTATATTAAATAAACCTGACGATGGGGTGATTTCCCTCATGGTCCTTTTTTTCTGTTCTGGCCCGACCCACGTCTTGCCAGACGAGATAGATATGTACCGTGGGGCGAGAATATCGCTCCCTCATCGTTATCGTCGAGATATATATTTTTTGGCGATTCACCTTATATCCTGAGTGCAGAAGAACACAAAAATTGGACATCGTAACGGCTCAAAAAATTATTATTTTCGATTATTCGGTGGTTACGGGAAACATATTTTGTCGCCATAATTGTTCATATATAATTTAGTTGGATTAAACGGAATTGAATTCGAAGAAAACCGTTTTCGTTTTTTGAAAATATTTAATACGTAAATGATTGAACGATTTTTTTTAATTTTGCTAGAGGTCGTTAATGTTGCAAAGAATACAAAATATGGCATATCATTTTTTTGCAATATAGAACTTAGACAAACAACACTATTTCGATTTCTTAATAAACTCGCACACAATAAAAATAAACATAGTAATAGTCCTCAAATAATCGAAACGATTTGAAAAATATTCTCGAGTAAAAAAATGACGATACTTGAAAGAAACTGGAAAACAACGAATATACTTTGCCGATACGTTAATCGAAAATTAAGACCTCCCAAAATTCGTAGGTATATAAGTATGTTCAGAAAACGCCCATAGTGAAATGTTTTATTGTATTGTTTCAACATTTATGTATCTACAAACTATCCAAGTACAATTATTATCTTATTATCAATTCCATTTCTAACTTTCGTCTTCGAAAAGCAATCGTACCGAAAATTTAGAAACAATTATTGTTCAACATCCCGTCCAAACTTATATAATATTTTGTTTTTATCGTTGGTCTTCGTGGCGAAAAAACCGCTGCCATATTGTCTGTTGAAATTGCAGCGTCGAGGGCAAAAGCGTACGGAGAGAAAATCCCAATCAGCTGCTCCCCAGAACCTCTAGAAAAACTGTCGGACTGTGCTAGAAAAAAAAAGAGAGAAAGAAAGAGGGAGGCAGATTAGATATTCCTGAAGAACGGTATGACGTAGGCTTCGTTGGGATTCTCGGCGTTTAGTTAGAGTGTATTGGTCCTCCGACACACATAGGGGTGCCCCGGCATTTTGGTTCACTGTATAAACTTGCGGAGGAATACCCGCGTGTGCGGATGGATAAAGCCGAAAAATAGTAGTGGTACGTGTGAAACACGTGTGGAGACGTGCATATGTGGGAGCACATGCTCACTTTCTGTTGGGTTCATACGCGTGTATACACATATATGTGCAAACACATGCACATGCGTGTGTAGACACATATTGAAGCGAATAAAGTTTGTGTAGAGGCAAGAAGCTTTGCGCTCGGCTGCTACGACAAGCACGTGTCAGTCCGTCACTTGAATGGCTTCTCACGAAATCTAAAGTTCCTGCAGTTCACCGCTTTTTTCTTTTTCTTTTCGTTTCTTTTTCTTTCTTCAATCGGGATCGCTTTGAGAAATCGCCCGAGGCTCTTATACGAAATAAGCGAACGGAAAAGATGGAGAATGTGATCCGAGCAACGGTATCACTACTGTTAGGTATATGTGTACGCATGGGTTCGACACGAGGATGAAATGTTTAATGAAATCAATCAGGAGATGTTCACTGATTTGAGAAAAAGAGAAATATAGTACGCGCTTATCACGACGAAGGGTTCGTGTTTTTGGGGAAAGGGAGCCGGGAATGAAGTTGGATGAAAAGTACGGAAGATTTAGTGGGAGAAAAAAAATAGATGGGGAAATAAAATTTGAAGGAAGGAGAGGGAGAGAGAAAGGGAGAGGTGGGCTATTTTGTCAGAGATTTCGAAAAGGAACTTCCTGGTAATACGAGACGTTTTGCGAGGAAACATCGACTGGCTCAATCTGTGTGTATGCCCTTTTGTCGGTATTCGTCGGCAGATACACGAAACTTTTTTTTTTTTTTTTTTTAAAGAGAGAGACGAGAACCATTAGCGCGTGTCTTTGAACCTGCACGGCGGTGTCTATGACGTACTTTCTCCTGCTCTAGCTCGAGAGCGAAGGAAAATGTGCTACCGATCGAGTTTCTCGCAAGGTTCGCATGAAATTTCGTGAGACACTTTTTTTTTAAGCAGATAACCGGAGGACAAAAGGAATCAAAAGCGAATAATCGATAGCGAATCGTGCACTAGATGGAATATTAATGGCAAAATATTGCCGATATAAAAAAGAAAAATGTTCTTCACATCGTCAATTATTAAAAATTTGTCTCGTTATTTCGTTGAATCGTAAGAAAATACGGAATTATCGGTGATATCCTCATTGGTCATAAAAAAAGATTTTTTAACATCTAAAATTATAACATTTCATAGAGAAATGTTTTTTAATCGGATAATTTTCGCATTTTTCATCTTATATTACTATATAAAAAACGAACTTTCACTTCGACGAGCCATCGAGAGAGAAAAAATGACTATACGTAGGTACATATAACATAATAAGTATAAAGCATTGGCAGTTAACGGAATTTCGTTGCAATCGATTGAAACGTTGTTTCATTAATTCCCAGCGTTCCTAAAAATTTTCCTTCGATCGCTACACCCCGTAAGAATCCCAAAAGGGTAGAAAAAACCCTTTTCGAAAATGGTCGAAGCTCATTAACCGACTTTCTCAGGTTAAATCATTTTTTACCTGTAAGAAAGTATAAAAAAAGTCTCCTACTCCGCCTTGACGAAAGGTTTCTGGTTTAAAAACTCAACCCTTTGACATTTTTTTTCTCTCCATTTATTAGCGCACCGAAAAATTTGAGACCCATCGCTTCTTTTTTTGAGTACGTTATGCCGTGACTGCGCGTTCACTCCCTCGGCGAATTCGGGACGGTCCGTGTGGGAAAGGGTTTAAGTTTCAAGTCGTCAACCCTTTCCCTGATTCGAAGGAATTTCGCCACGTTCTCATCGATAGAACAGTTCGTCTCGATATTTATTCGACACACATGACCCGTAGCAACCCCACGATCTCTCATTCGCTTCTTACGTTTTGAAGAATGCATTCAACCCTTTTTCCACGTCCATCGATCTTCATTCCACACATAGCGCGTTCTCTTAAACTTTCCAACTACCCCTCGTAGCTCGTAGCTTCTTATACCTGATGGCCCAGGGTGCGTAAAAAACCCCATCTTGTAATTTATACTTTTTTTCCATCATAAATAACGCGCAACGCTCGGGGGTTGGAACGAAAAAAAAAATCCGTCAGTAATATCTGCCAGCCTTCTATCCGTAAAAGCGTGAAAATTTGCGACAAACGTGACAGCCGTTATCCTCTCTTTGCTCCCTCCTCTACCTATATTTCCCACTCTCGGTCTCTTCCCTCCACAAGTCCCCTTCGATCGCTTTCTTCCTTCCTTTTTCCATTGGGTTTTTTCTTTTTTTGAAATCCAACTCTTGCCTCTGCACCCTTCTTTCCCACGGAATCCTTTCGCGCTTTCCTAAAATACGTTCAGCAACATCGTGGAAGAGGCCTTTATTCCTATATATGTATTTTATACGAGAATATAGGACACGCACACACGAGGGTACGCGTTTCGGCCTGGTCGTGTTTAAAGGGGGATGCTTACCCGGTTAAGGAAATCCGTTTCACGAAAATAAGCACCTCAGCCGAACAGCGATGCACAAGCATTGTCAGGAAATAGTGAACGACGTAGAGACCGATTGGAATGGAGAATCGACGATGAAAAAAAAACCGATGTAAGAATTTTACGACAGATCTTGATGGACGTGGAACACAATTCGGTGCTATATAAATATATATATATAAACGCAGCAGGACTCTGAAAAGAGTTGAAGCATAGGGATACATCGCGTAGATACCTACTCTCGGCTAGGACTAGAAAATCCCTATGAAGATAGAATGGTTGTAGTCGATTTTCATACACGAAACAATTCGAGGGAAATATCTTTGAAATACTCGACATGTTCTTTTAACGATTATTCTTGCAAAGAAATGGATCGATTACTTTTATTGAACGATTTTCAAGAATTTGAAATAATTACTGCTTCAATGGTAAATCGTAGTATTTTGAAAAATGACTTCGGTTGAAAAATTGTAAACATATGTTTCTTACAGATTATCGGTTGAAACTATCAAACAAGTTTATTTTGATAATGTTTTTAATGATAATTCTCCTTTTTTTAATAATCACTTAAGGGCAGGGTAGGGTTTTAAAATTAAAAAAATTTAAAAAGATGCTTTAGACATTCTGGATGACAGCAACATCCTTTATGGACCTGGCATCGATGATTCAGTGTGAGGTAAGCCGACTAAACCCACTTACGAACGTTTCATCTCAAATTTTTTAGTATTCAAAACTTTAAAGCGATTTCCCACAACTCACATTTTCAAAGTCGGTGCCCATCATAACTTCTAAACTACTGCACCGATCCTTTTGACATTTTGCACACTATGTCTGTACATAATTTACGAGGTAACGCTGCAGAGTTTTTTTTTTCAAACTTGTTTATATTTTTCATTTTATAACAACAAATTAACCGATCTTTTCGCTCAAAATCGCGTTTTTCCCTTTAAAGTGTCCTCAAAATTGATATTTTTTTTATTTCGAACCCCCCTCCCCAGCGTTATCTGGAGAAACTCCTTATCTAACTATATAATTTTGATTTTTTGATTTCAGATGATCCAGCCCGGAGTTATGATGGGCACGGCAATTCAACTTTTTTTCCAAGACGCTTGGCAAAAATTACTGCCATCGCCGTATTTTTTAATATTTCTTCGTGAAAATTGGACACAATATTCTTCGAATGTCACACTTTAATGTACCATTCGTTTAAATAAATAGATTTTAACCGTTTCGTCAAAAAAAAAAAAAAAATAAAAAAAAAATCATAAAAATGTGCCTTTTTTCACACGAATCCCTACCCTACCCTGCCATTAATATCATTTAATAATCGAATGCTCAAGACAGATCCACGTCTTAGTCGTAAAATTCACAATAACCCAGACGTTCCTGGTCCCATCTGCAAATTTTCAAATCTGTGTTTGGTGCAATACATGCTCCACGTATCCTACACTAAAATCATTACATCTGGATGTGAATGTTTGCCAATTTCGACACGAGAGAGAGAGAGAAAGACAGCAGTAAGAAGAATGACTTTTTACAATTGTCCCTATGAAATCGGCGGCGAATCATCAATCACGATCGATGGGAATCCATTTGGTCTCTCATGAAGCAAACATATCCGGAGTGGATAGAAAGTACCGGAAGGAAAGTCGGCGAGTACTCTAAGGTGTCTCAATCGTGAAATACCGATGCATACACGTGCCGATCAAATCGACAGGATTCAACGTCACGAACGATTGTATTACTACGTCCTGAGCACCGTACGTTATATGTATCTCTGAATATCTGCTAGCATCGAGCAGGCTCCATAACATAAAACCATGGTTGACAGTTTTTTTTTACTATCGGGTGAAAATACACCTATTAATGAAAATTCCAGTAGACCAACCATTTTTGTAGAAAATCAGTCCTTCATGTATGAAACTGGAAGTTTTATTCGGGAGAACTGGATATGAATCGTGAAGGTTTTCGTGCGTACTTATGTCGAGGTTACGAAAGGTGTAAGGGATCCTAAAAAGTTTGACCGATCTCTTGTGGGACAGAAATTTCCATTGATGGATCGAACAATACTAGGCGCACTTACTAGATCTTCCTCACATTCTCATCAGTCACAAAGTGTCACCATGAACATATCGAAGATAATTTGTTTGAAAATTTTCAAGTCACACTTGAATTGTCATTGTTTGAAAGGAAACTTGTCGTTTGTTTTTGAGAAACACCCGAATCAAATAATTCGAAAAAATTCAAGAGTACGTACCGACATTTCTCATTGATTTTTCGTTCTAGTTGGGAGTTTTCTTAACTTACACTGAAAAAAATAACATTTTAACAATATACAAATTTCTAGAATTTTCAAAGATCTCATACATCTTATCTTCTCTCTATATTGTTAGTGTTGTTATTATAATTATTATTATTGGTATGTATTATGTTGTACTTAATTTTTTTAATACTTTTACTTTTTAATGCCACAACATCTCCAGGACACACGATGATAGTAATTAATAATCGTACATGTTTCCATGTGAACTAAATATATTTTTTAAATTATCAATGTCAAAAGTGAATGAAAAAATTGGTATACTTTCTTTGAACAAATTTCACATACCCATAATTATGTACTCAAACGGATCTACATTCGGAAAGACACTAATTTATGATCCAACAAAAAAGCATCGCGCGTGTAAAAATTGTTTGTCTCGGGACTTTTGATATTCCGGCGTGTTACGTTGGAATGTTTTCTTTTTGTAAACGACAATTTTTTTGTAACGAGAACTGTTGCGGCATCGTTAGATCGCGTCAAAATACTTGACCAAAATATAAGCGGTTGTAATCCCTGGAGGATATGACGAAACTTTCAATGAAATGATACGTGACAAACATGTAGAAACAATTATAGGACGGTTCATAGCGGTCAGTT
This sequence comes from Netelia fuscicornis, assembly GCA_946811545.1. Lineage (NCBI taxonomy): Eukaryota > Metazoa > Arthropoda > Insecta > Hymenoptera > Ichneumonidae > Netelia > Netelia fuscicornis. Next base: position 27,089,227 of record OX328016.1, read on the forward strand.
TAGCGATGCATACGAACATTTTCGAGAAGTCACGACGCTTAGAATCCATATTCGTAGCATTTCCGAGTGTACTCTCTTAACTTCATGAGCGCAAAATTTCGAATCGCCAACCCGAAGTGACAGTTGTGGCGTTTGGGAATATCGCCTCGAGTATATTAAAGCATGTGCATTTATAGTGCAGGATCTACTACGGTCCTACAACTATAACTATACGTACAAGGGAAAAGTAGGTACGTCGTATGTGTACATATATATCCATGAACGTGTATGATGTACATGTGTATGTTTTGGTATTCGAGGGAATCGCCGAACCGGAAGGGGGGTGTCAAGTTGGGCGGTACCGCAACGCAAGTGCGCGCAAGCAAGCGGAGGTCCCCTGGCAGGTCTCCAGTCTCATTCACGAGATGAGGTCCTCGGCTGGGAATGGTGCGACCGGGGTAGAAAGAGGAACTATGAACAGGAAATCCTCCGAACACTAAACTGAATCAAAACGACCCACATCCTAACGCTCGCACTCGCGATGATGCTCAGATATATATATATATTTATATATATCGCTTTAACCCCTCAAGGGTAGTCTTTCTTACTGAGCCATGGGAATGTAAATTTTCATTGATTCTTTTTTTGTCGTTTCGGATCTGCCATCGATTTCAAAAATATATATGTAGTAAAAAACCTGCTGGGAAAATTGTATGACAATGGCATCTGGGGCTACGATTGGGGAACACCTGACACGAAGGGATAGGCTTATGTGATCTAATTGAATGTGCATAATAATGAAGGCTCTAACCTGTCAGTTGTCATGAGAATATTTAGGAAAAATAATTAACCTCCCCACCCGGCTCTTGTACTACTCGCATAGGACATCAAAAGTTTCACGAAGAAATTCAGAAACAAGTACCTCGAGTAATCAGAAGGTCAATATATTTATCGATACGAAAATCTCAATCATTTTTTTATTGCATAATGACTTTATGAACGTTGCGCTCCCGAAATTTATCCGGTTGTATCTTATCGTTGGTTATCTGGGTCGTCTAAGGATTTTTACAAATAAACACTACTTACATAGTTTAACAAATTTTTTGGCAACCCAATTCTGAACATTGTCCAAGTATTTTTTACATTTGCACTTTTTTCTTCGACACTAAAAAATTATCCACAATAATACCGAATGATCTTACGATCAAAATCATGCGATTTTCCGAAATATACCACTAGACCTACTGACCATAAAAAATTACTTACCTTTGTAGAAATAATTATTCGGCCGCGAGGAACTAATCAGTACCTACCCAATTCTCCAATGTAAGCAGAGCCTACAAGAACACTAAAATTAATCCTCGAAACTATCAAAAAATTAAGATATCAGATTTGTCATGCCTACAAAATTTAACTCTTCTCTATGCCGATGAAACAATCCTCAAATTGAATTGACGATACTTGAATCGAATCGCAGATTTCACTTTATATCACAGTCACAAGTGGATAAATGCAGGTCGATCGGCTACTACCTGTTGTGACTGTTGTGAGTGCAGCACATAATGCACCATGCGAGATGAGAGTAAAACGCCAGGGTATCGTCTTTATATATATTTATAAAAGGATGCTGGATCAGGACCAACGGAGGTTAGAGACGAGCGGACGCGGTCGGACCCTCGGCGAGGCCTGAGATTTATGTTAAGAAGCACATCGGCCGCATACTCATACACTTTAAATATACATATACATGCATGTGTGCGTGAGTGTGTGTGTGTGTGTGTATGCGCAACACAAATGTATAATAAATGTTGCCCCGCGCGTGGAGAGAACCTTTTTGTCACTACCGGTGTGCTCGGTCGCGTGCCGGACCGGAATCACGTTTTTTTCTTTTTCCCATCCCTCTCCCCAAGGCGCTCCTTCCTTTTCACTCACCATTCAGAGAGCGCCAGTGCGATGACGTTCGTTGAGGCACACGTGTGGGTTGCACGCCGAGAGACGGACACCACGACCTGAACGAGGGGTCAATCGAGGATTAACCTGGTTGGCCCCGATATAGACGCCAAAAATGGTATATGCAATATATATATATATATACCTATGCGTTGCATGGCCTTTGCGTCAACCAGGGAGGGAATGCTGGACGCACAGGTGCCTTCCGGTTTACTCGAACCAGCGGGACTGGACAGCCCCCACTGGAATTTGGACCCCACAGGGGTCGAGGGATAATCGCGTGTATGTTTTTTTTCGTCCGAGGAAGAGCTGTATTTAGTCAAGGTTCCAAGGGTGGATATTATATTTGAATGAAGGTTAATACACTAGGATTTTTTAAAATACCACGCATACACAAACATTGAATTGATTGTCGGAATGTTTAATGATGATTTTTTCTAATTTTTTACTTCGTCAATTAAATAACATTTCTGTCAACGATTAATTCATTTTTCCTAATAATTAATGGATTCATTCATTCATAACTTATTACTCGATTTACTGATTTGACTTAATGAACAAAGGTGTAGATGGGAGGGATGTTTTATTGAATCTGGGTGCCGTATGTTCTGGTATAGCATAAGAGAGCAATTTGTCGATGTTTTATGCCGAATACTAATATATACGAAACAATCCTATAGTGGACCATCCGTCGTGAAAAAACACTTTTTGGAGGCATCTTCGTTTCGAAAACTTCCTTATAAATACCCTTGCTTCAAACATGTAAGATAGTTTTAAAAATTGTAAAGTTCGTTTTTAGTTGGAGATTGTTCTTGTCCGGCCGATCCAGAAAATTGATGGGACCACAAATAATCTTTATTTATTTTATTCAAAAACGAATATGTTCTTCTGTTTGTGTCATTAAAAGGAAAATAACCAATTGTTTATGTTGTTTATTTATAAACAGTAATATTTTTATTGCTAATACTGGACGGATTCTCGGAAATATAGTACCTACACTTTGTACGATACGGTTCCAGTCGTATTGTCGTATTTTTCATTTTCTCTATACGAGCAAGTAAACGCTTGTCGACAAAAGAAACAATAAAATCTTCTCCTCGGGGTAAAGAAAACAAGTTTCGTTCAATCGTCTCTTACACCCTGCAGAATTCAAATAAAATATGTATATATATATATATATATATATATATATATATATATATATATATATATATATATATAATTTACGAGCGTCGAAGGTAATATTTCTTGCTACGATTTCTCCGTTACCGTTTTGTTCCGTGGTAGTCGAGACGAGAAGACACGAGGAGGAAGTTTCTTCTCGTTCTTTGCACTGTGGAAAAGTGCGAGGGTGGATCATAAAACGATTTAGCGTTCGCGGACCGACAACCCGGAGACCTTGAAGGGGCTAATTTCGTGAGTTTCAAACGAGAGAAATAGGCGTTTCGAAAAATCATAAATGGCCTTTTTCTTCCATATATAAGCTATATTTCGAGATGTGTGAGAGAAGGACAGAGAAAGGACTAATCGCTCATTCTCTCCCTTCGACCGTCGAGAACTAACGGTAAAATCAGTCCTGCTTATTCTGCCCAGAGAGCGTTAGTATCCCCCTCCACCGGTCGTCATGCCATAGTCACACCGTCGCGCGAACCTTCTCTCTCGTTACGACCGTCCATGGTATGGCCATCAGGCTTTGCGTTAATTATTGCGGGTCAACGGTAATTTCAGTAAATTAAATACCCCGTACTCTTCTAGAGGCCCTTTGAAATACACCGCCACGTGTTTCACGAAAGCGGAGTACCTGATATACCATTGTCCTTCTCGAACACCTGTATTATCCACACACGATAGATAGTAATATACGAAAGATAATCATAGTATTTTTCGTGACCGAAGTGAAGAGCTTGGTATCCCCCCGGTGAGATATCCTGATGTTGTCTTGGTTCCGGCACCGCTTGCGCCCACACCTACATTTTCAGCTTTCGATTCCGTATTTTGCTTTTCGCAATGTAAATTTTCTATGTTTATAACGGACCCAAAAACAATCGATCGATCGATCCAAGGGCCAAGGAAATATGTGTTTTAGCTATAATTGTTTTAAATCGTAAACGACGACGAAGGAGTTAACAATTTATTGTTCGTTTTTCAAATTGCTTAATTATCAATTAGATTAACTCTCTATTTTTTGCGTTTCATTTTTCTGCCGAACTGAAACGAATTCCATTTGAACGTCATGATCGAAATAACTCGATTCTTCTTAAAGTTCGTATCAATATTTTTTCGAACAAGATTTTAATTTTTAAATCATCTACATTTAGTTTCTTGTCCCATGCGAGATATAACGCAGTGACGCGAACGGAAACAGTCACGATGCGACGAATAGGTATAGCTCTATTGATACGTCGTATCAATAGAGTTATGCATATAGAGCAGGTATGAAGAAAATAATACCTGGGAAGCAGGCCGAACAGAGGTGAGAACCATACGATTCAGCGAAGTCTTCTTTGTCGTTCGGTTGACATATAGTTATTTGCTTGGTAGTGTATTCGTGGAGATTTCAGTGAGAGGCGCGCAATACACAATTCCCGCGTTTCCTCCCTCTCCCGAAAAGACCGATCGTGAATCAAATCGCATTAGGCTCGCAGATGCATATTCATGGGAAACGTATGCGGGATTACACAGATTTCGTTGCGTTCCCGCCTACCGTATGGGCTGTTGCTGCTGTTATACCTTACCCATGCCTTATACGAGTATGCTCGATGGGCTTACGCGACAATTTTCTCTCTCCCCAAACCTCTTTCCACTAGTTCTCTCGTGCATGGCCGTGAACGTAGACTAGAGGAAAAGGGTTTTGGACAGAAATGGCATATGTGTTGATATACAATATATGTATATGGGGATATTTATCAATGTCAAATATAGAAATACGCTCGACTTCTACTGCTCGATAGAAACGAAATTGGGCTTGACTTTCTTTTCTCAACGGTCGACATTTGTGTGTAGGTAAATTCATGTATAACGTAGAATTGTAGAAGCACTGCGCGTTTTGTCACGGAGGAGTAGGTAGCAACCGTTCGCGTTCGACAAATAATTAGTAACAGTTTTTCGATCGATAATTAACCTATCATTAATCGAATAAAATATCTATTATGCAATATTTTATTTTCACGACGATATAATAAAATATTTATTTTAGTTTATTGCGATTTGTTGCGAGCGGTTCTTCATATTTGGAATATTTCAAGTTTTATCAAATGTTCAATGTTCAATGTTTTTTTCTTATCGAAGTAACGTTAATAATAATTTTTGCAGCCCGTTAATTAATATGTTTTTTGCGTTTCTGTTTTATTGTATTTTGTTCGCCAATTTATGCTGAAGGTTTAGTTTAAAAACATTGGTGAGAATATTTTATGCATTTAACGAATTTGGTAAAAATACTAGGGATATAGTGTGTGGGCAAGATAATGCATATCTAGGGCAAGAGTGGCATGAAAGAGCCAGGTTTTGAAAGAGCCACTATTATTTACGCAGTCATTTTCAAACAAACGAGGCGCGAATTATTTTTGTCAACTGGCAACACTGCCCAGCTATCGTCCACAAACATTTGACAGTTCACTGAAAATAATCGGCGTCGTTGCAACGTATTGAAAATTTAGTCCGTCCAATGTAAGTTTTTGAGTTCATTTTATTTGTTTTCTGACGTCTACACGTACACAACTGACGGCAATATGATTATACTATAATTTTATGGATATATTAGGCCTTCCAATAACATAAATATTTTGTGGCAAAGCCGTAATTTCCGAGGAATTCCGATTAATTTTCGAGGTTATATTGTCTTAGGAGAATATGTCTTGAAAGAGCCGGGCTATAGTGTAACGAAAGAGCCGGCTCTTTTATGATCGGCTCTTTCAAGGCTTATTTTTTATTAAGGCTCGATGCCGATATTTATAATTATATAAACAATTATATTATGTTATTTGGATATCTGATTAAAATGGACCGTTTTTTAATCAGATATCCAAAAAATCAGCCGTTTGATCTCAAACGGCTGATTTTGCTATTCTCTTCGATTTGTTAGTAAATTGTTTATTTGGAGTTTGCATTATTTAAAACATTATATGTAATAATAAATATTTTCAATAATATCTTTATTCATTTACCGCTTAAATCCCTGTAATAAAAACTTGGCTCTTTCAAAACTTTTGTCAGCTCTTTCAAAGCCTATGTGTTATGAAAGAGCCGAATCTCATTTTTTTTATAAATGCTTAAAACTCAAAGAATATTGTTTTTTTTTTGGAAAAGATTTTATGACATTACGTATGTAACGAATCAAACAACAAGTTATGATAGAAGTCATATTGATTATTTATTTCCTTTTGTATTGTTTGCATCTTATTTCAAAACTGGCTCTTTCATGCCTACTTATTAAAATATTATTACGAGCCGAGTGTCTTGATTACGACCATCGCTTTAATATATCATAATTCAATTAAAAAACAGTACGAATATCTTATAATGAAAAAACATTAAACTTTCCAAACAATGGAGCATATGCTAGTATGTAGGAAAGGAAGAAAACTGGTCAGAGAAAAAGGCAGGAGAGGTATTGAGGACTGGCTGGGAGGGAAAGGAGGCGAGATTGTTAAAAGGCGAGTTAATTAGTGCGTTAAGAGGAAAGGTGGATAGCGGCGAAAACTTGTACAAAATTGTAACAAACAGCAAAAGTTGTGCAAATAAAACTCTGTTATATGTACATTAAACTTTCCACTGAAAAACATTAAACTTTCATCTTTCTCCATCATAATCATCAATAGTATGTAATTGATCTTATTAATAAGCCAGTAACTGATTTTTTAGATTAGTCTCGACAAATATAGTAGAAATAAAACAGTCATAAAAGTTATTTTCTTCAGTCGTTCTTTATCATTTTGTTAAACAACGAAATTGGCTCAATAACTGCCAATGAAGGGACGAGAATTATAAAAATGTGAGTCGCTCCAAAATCGCTAAAAGAATATACAAAACCGTATACAAAAACATCCGCGTATTTTTCACCACCGCCTCTAAATCATGAATAAAATATTTTTTTTCTAAAATTTCATTTTCAGTGTAACTCGGCAATTTCGTGTGTCAAGAGAGCGTGAAAAATTTCCATTTCGTCGGACGACGAAAAATCCTGGGCGAAAAACTCGAGACAGAAAAATAGAAGGAAAAGGCGATTTGAGCTCGCGTTAGGCTGCGTAAACATCCAATGTCGCACGATCGGAAAATAAGCTCCTCTATATATTACCCTCCTCTCTCTCTCTCTCTCTCTCTCTCTCTCTCTCTCTCTCTCTCTTTCGCTTTCTCTTACGTTCTCTTTCGTTCTCGTTCTATCGCTTTCTCTCAAAAGAGTATCTCATATTCTTCCAGATACGTATAGACCGTCACTATCTTGTAAGCTCCGCATTAGAAACATTCCCGTGAAGTTATTCAAGACGTTACTGCTTGGGTCCTCTCGATTTCTCGTCAGTGTGTCACGGGAGGTCCGTTGTGGATGCTTTCACCGGTCTGACGATGAATGCACGTTGGGGATTATATTGGCGGCGCGTGTGTGCCATCCAAGGGGGAAGGAAGACGATCTCTCGTTCTCCAAGTCCTCTTATATCCTTCGTCCTATTCCTCTTCGTCCTTTTGCCTTCTCCGCGTCGCCATTGCAACGCTGCGATCGTCGGACCTATTGCCGGTTACGCGAGAATCTTGTCACTCATCGGATTATCGGCCCTCCTCCTTCCCACCTCTCGCCAACTATCTCGCGTCAACCGAGACTGCGCGGGATGGCAAAGGGGTTAACACAACGTACGATTTACCTCACGTGCTTTCTCGCTTTATTCTCCGGCTTGCTCCTGGCTTACCGCAAGACGCGCGTCGTACGAACCATTCAAATGCAGATATTTCAGTTATATACATATATATATATAAATATATATATATGTGTATGTATGAATCTGTGTGTGTGTGTGTGCGGGTGAATGTGTGCCGAGCAAGCAGCGAATAAGGTAGCTGCCATGAAACGGTTGTCAATCCTTGGATTCCCGACAGACGGTACTCGACGGACGAGAGCATAGGTACGTTTGGATTGGAGGATATGCGAAACTCTAGATTGGACGTATAACTTGTCACTTGGACTATTTTCTATCGTATTGGCACGAATACGGGCGTGACGTAAACAGTCGGCGATTAACATTTAGATATATTCAAATATTTGGGAATTAACAATTTGTTCCAAGTTATGAGAAATAATGAAAAATGTCTTTGTTGCTTTATTCTCTTTCTAATTATATTTTATTCGAATGAAATAAATTTGAAGGGAATAGCCAGCCAACTTTTTAATACAACAATTGCATTTTTGATTAACATAAAATTTCATATCTTGTTATTGTAGATTGGCTAATACTTTTTTCTATTTGAAAAAATTGTTTTTAACTCATTCTCATATCGTTACTCTTCAACTGTAGCTGACTTGGATTTATTAAATTTGCATTTTTCGCAATTTCAATAATTCTTTGATTCAGTTGCATTCGAATAAATGTAATTGTTATTCAGGAAATTATATTATTTATATAATTATTAGTAAAAAGTTGATATAATTTCTTCGATTCAAAGTGGCATTTATTCGTACGACGTAACTAATTGTTTTCGATGAAAATTAAATTTGAGCAAATGCAATAAGCTTTATCGGATATGAAATAAAATTTATTAAAAGCCGTGCTTCGGAGTTTCCAGTAGGGGTAGATGTTCCTATAAATGTACGACGATGATTGAGGTGGGGGGTTGATGATGAGGGCTGTACCTATAGGTATGGAGAATTTCAAGACAGGAGAGACGCTCTAAACTTCGTGGTGCTTCCGGTGAACGGGCGATCCCTCGGGAATGCGTGGCAGTAATGCGATTATACCCACGGATGAAGCGAGAACGGGGTAAACCGCTGTTGTTGCACCAGTTCTGACCATTAATTCTCTTGCTAAAATTATATTATGTTATATGTATATCATATTACGCGAAAGTTGGGGAATATAGATAACCGGAATATTTCGGCTGATAACACCTACGTTATTTCACTCTAAAGCCCTTTTTAGAGGATGACGGATTTTACCAGAAACATAAACGATGTTTGCGCGAAATCTGCCAAGTTCTGTGATGTCTGTGCAGCTATAGAGGGGCACACATTTTTAAGACTTTTTAATATTTATTCTCCTGATTATTTTTTCTTAATTTACATATTTTGTTTTTATTGGCTAATATCGCCTCTATATGACAAAGGATCGTCCGGTACGACATGAAGAAACAGTTTGTGGGAGCGAAAAACGACTCGGTTACCGAAATTCCTCATAAACCAAGTACCTATACTTGGAATTAAAGAAAATTCATTTGGGCAAAAATAAAAAATTGATTGTCACGAATAAAAATTCATAACTTTTATAAATGAAAAAGATACCGGTGGATGGTTCGTATTGCTATAAAAGAGGTTAGATTGCCATTGAATACATACAACTTTTTATTTAAAAAATTATAATATACATTCGAAAGCTAGAAAAGCCCTTCCCAACTTTTTTTTATATTCTGCATCAGTTCAATTTTGCAAATCTTTACGCCGATTCGCATAAAAACTTATATTTGTATTTATAATAAAGTCAATAGAACGAACGAAAAAATTGCCATTACGAATAATCGATTAATAAAAATCGCCATTAAAAATAGGTACAGTAATTAAGTTTTCAATAATATTTTGTATGGTATTAGAAGAAATAACCTTTTTTTTCACCGACAATTTCAAACTTGGCGTTTTATTTTGAAAGCTTTATTCCAGATTTTACTTTTTGATTTTTGCGAACAACTTAAGCTCCCTGAAAGTAAGAAAGAAAATCCGTAGTGCAAGTAATATTCTCCATTGTTTCACGTTCATCTTTTAAAGGACTCTTGGAACAAAAATCCCGGAGTGCCAATTTCGGAAAGTCCGAGGCCCACCCGTTGCGAGCATACAACAATGAGCAAATGGGAGCCGGTAAAATCCGTCATGCCATCAACGAAGTAGAGATATTTACGACCTTGGTAAGAATTTTAAATTTTGCCCTCTTCTGTCAAATCTGTGCTTTTCAATTACCAAAAATCTCCATGCGACGCATTTTTTTTTGCATAAATATACATAAATATATGTATTCTGTGGTGGGATATTATACTTTTTAGGTTTGCAGTCACCATCGACAGGGTCGCGATCCCTACCTCCTGATAATGAGATTTAATTGTTGCCGTCAATCCCTATTTTGTAACGAATTAAAAAAAAAAGTATTTTAACAATATACAAGAAGAGGCTAGTTTAATATTTTGAACAAAATATCAAAAACGACGTATATATGTACGTATATTCAGATTTTTCCTGCGGCATATTAAACGTTCATCTCCAATTTTTTGGTTGCTATCAGTTGTTTTTGTACTCATTTCAATTATAACTATTTTATGACGACTTTAGAGAAGGATTACACGAAACGGAAGGCTGTAATTTAAATATCTATAAAAACGCAAATAAATATCTATAAAAGTTCTTAAATAATTCACAGAATGAGACGATCTTCCCTTACCTTCGTTAAAAAAAAATGGTGTGCCGAATTATACTTCAGGAGCCACTAGCCTGGCTCGCCGTAAAATTTAATTAAATGAAACTTGATGCTGTAACATTGCAGTTCAATAACGCGCAATGGAGTAACTACTGCTTTGAAAATTTTGTAACGAACGAAAATCCCAACAATGAAATGGAAAAACAATTTATATATGGGAGCATGTTTATAATACATATTCGCATTTATTTATAAATGATCCTTGGTTGTGGTGTTTGCATTTTTACATTTTTCGAATTTGAAAAACCTGAAAAACACGTCGTTAAAAAAACCACTTAAATGCGCCTATACGTATTAAACAAACTATATAGTGCATAGCCACGAGAAAAAGAAACTAAGAAACGTATCTCGAAATCGCGTTTCACCGATGGATAGCACGCCCCATCGTGATGCTAATGAAGCACGGGCCGTTAATGAATCCATTTCGGTATTCTACGGACGATGTAGCAAGTATACAAGCTGCGCCGCTGCAAATGCAGGATGGAGATGCTAACGCCAGATAACACGGCTGATAGATTCTCGCGAGAAACTACCCCCAACTATGCTCTCGTACCGTGCTCTCTAGCAACATCTATAATACTCACCCTGAGATTACCATAGCTTGTCCATGCAAAACTTTCTCTCGCTTCAAAAGAGCAAATATTCCGCCTGCGCTGTAAACAAAGAACAATAAGATAGAAATTCAGTCATATACATTTTGTATATAAGCGAAATTACACGTGATTCAAGACTTTTCCAGCGACTATCTCGGCTTTTTTTCAATTTTCAGTATGCGCGAGGTCAAACGTCTAATCATTTTATGCATCGGTATATCGATACCAAAACTATTATAGATACCAAGAAATAGTAAGCTTAAATTCACGCTCATACTTTTTGTTTTGTAGTAGAAATTTTGTATACTGTATTTTTATTGAAAAATTAATAAAATTCAACAATAAGATAATAACACATAAGTAGTTTGGCAAATAAAAAGAGCGATCTACCTACTTAATCAAATACCCAATCCTTGATCGGCAAACATACAATATGTACTTGTACAAAATATATTTAGACTAGTCATCTTTAAAGTGGCCCACACGATAGCGTACACACTTCTTTCAGCGAACCCGCCATTGTTGGAAATATTTCTAGAACGTATCTTATGGAGTGGTATTCGGCTGGACCGTTGCGTCTCGTGCCTTTCGTGTCTACTCGTGATTCGAATCGAGTCCCTGTCGGCGACATTTACAACTTGGGGAATAGTCAAAAATCACACGGAGCTATGACGGGGGAGTAGAGAGTCTGACGAACCATGAGAATTTTGTATTTTGTCGAGAAAATCTGAATTACATGCGAAGCATGGGCACGCGCGTTATCGCAACGGAGTTGCAAATTAGACGCTGCCCATATAACAGGGTCTGGTCGTTTGCCTCGGACAGTATCACGGAAGCGACGAAAGATTTCTCGATGACGCCAGCGACCCGACGCACTTTTTTAGCCTCGGATATGATTTCACGACGCAAAGTCGTTGATCGTTCCCATCATTCCTTCGATGAAACGAGAGCACAATTTTTTTCCATATACATATTGGCAGCCCTATGGCTGTCCTACGCATTCGCATTGCACTGTAACTTTAGAAATGGCGAATAATCCAGCCAAGTCAGAAACGTTGAACGTTCAGAAGCTTTGCAATGCTTGGGGAAAAAAGATTTTTCGGCTTAAAATTTCCCACTCTCTCTCTCTCTCTCTCTCTCGTTCTCTCTTGGTTTCATTCTATTTCACCCTGTGAATGACGCCTCTCCACCCCCTCGAGTTGTTAGACGAGCACTGGTGAGATATAGCGGGTTTCTCGTTCCAACGAGTTCTATATTCCCCTCTGGCGAATATCCCGGCGTTCACCACCCGCTGTGTCCCCTCTACTTGCCTTGCGCGCTGGACAATGGCGTTCTTTGCTCGTCCTGTACGCTCTGCCTTCTTCTTCACCGAAGACCGTTCCACGCGACAATCGCCACGGAAATCGTGACGGTTTTACTGTCGTCGAGAAAATCCGATGCTGCTAAATATACTGCTCGTAGAAAGAGGAAGAGAGAGAGAGAGAAATATTGGGCGAGCGAGAGAGAGCTGATGAGGGGAAAAAGGGCGAGAGAGAAAGAGAGAGAGGGAGAGAGCGGGTGAGTCCAGGCATTCACACTCGGTTTCCCTGCGGTCCTCTGTAAGTTTTCTCGCCCCTCGAAACGGAACTGGAAAAACGTGCACGAATTTTCCCGGTACTATAAAGGTGGCCAGCGCCGCGCGTTAACGTCGTAAATTCGTTTCGCAGTTACGCTGGAAGCTTTCTCGTTATTCACCTCGTCTTCCCGCATCGATCTTACACCTCCAGCACGTATCTATATACGTACCTATATAGATATATGTACAAATTTATTGGAGGACTTGAGAGGGCGAAAGCAATTGTTTAATTTTAAAAATTGTGTAGGTACGCCGTATATGCGAATAAATTTAATGCTTTTTCTAAGCAGATGTTGGTACTGCCGCGAGGATATATATATATATATATATTATATATATTTAAATATTAGTATGTACGAATCAAGTTTTATTGTAAACTGCAGACGCGAAATAACGACTTATAGAAATAACAAGTACGCTTCGCGTACTTGATGGGGGGCTGCGCCCCCATACCCCACGCGCGCTTCGTGCGCCGGGCCTTCGTCGCGCTTCGCGCTCCGCGTTCTGTTGATCATTTACTTGAATTGTTGGGTATTGAAATATTATGTTGTTTTTATGTTGTTGTGAATTATAATTGACAATATAGGATTATGTGTTTTGCTCTTAATATATCTTCAGTAAGAGCGATTGTTCGAAATGTGATGATTGAATTTTTATTAGATTTACATTAGTAAGCACTTACAACTTTACAATATAAGGATTGCGTATTTTATTTCCAGGATATATTTTGAATGTTGATTAACATGTCCCTTAGGGACGTTTTAATAGGCACTCACGCCGTAGTTTTCAATTTTTTGGTAAACAATTTTTATAATTCCCACATTATTAACTATCCCAAGTATCGATAAAGTAATCGATTGTTGACACAGACGCACACATGAGCGTACTGTACGTCAGCGTAAGAAGTATACTTTGGGGTGCGTATCACGCCGCCATTTTGTTCGACGTTTCCTTTTTTTTATTGTTAAAATTTTTTTTTATTGTTAAAATTTAGTCTGTTTATGGTCGTTGGTCGTATGGTCGTTTATGGTAGAATTTAATTAGAGACGCTAAAACATTATCTACCGTCTATTTTTCGAGAAAAAAAAATATTGCGCTAATAAAAAAAGAATCGTATCGCACTTCAGAGCGTTCATTTGGATGCTCGTCTATGTGCATACGGCATGAAGATGTTTCTAGCAGGGGCGTACGCAAAAGAAATTAGTATGGGCGTACGCAAAAGAAACCAGCAGGGGCGTACGCAAGAGAAAAAAAAAATAAATATAATAAAAATTTGAAAGATACGAGGTTTGTTTTTTTTTCGGCGAACTCCCCAGAAACCCCTACACTAGTTTAATAAGTATACACTGAACTATATACCTATATTTATTGAATTAGTGCAGAGATTTCTGGGGAGTTCGCCGAAAAAGAACAAATTTACGAGCACACGACGATACTAGCGGCATCTTACCACTGGGGCAAGAAATGCGCTTTACTGGGACTTGATCTTCGTCGATATGATGAGTCTTCCCTCTCTTTCGTTAATCAGTGATCCACGTCTGTGAGTATAATCGCGAGCTGTCAGTGTTGTTTTTTTATACTAAATTAATAATATTTGTAAAGTGAGAAAAAGTATAAAAGTGTAAGTGTTATGAATAATTTTAGTATATGTGTTTAATAAAAGTGTAGACAATATTAATAAGTTCAAAAAGAGTGTAATATTCTATTCGATTGCAAAAAAACATTTAAAACGTTTATCAAACAAGTGTTATTTTGTGGCAAAAAACATGCTTAAAAACTATTTAAATAATGTGTTATAATTGTTCAAATCACTTTAAACTCTTAGAACACTTAAAAAGTGTTAAAATGAAGGTAATAGGCTGAAATAAAAAAATTTCGTTCACACGTTTTCATACAACTAGCAAAAATGCAAAAAACGTTTTCTTTTGTTTAAATTTAGTGATTAACAAAATTGTAAAGTTTTTAAAGAGTAGAAGACACTTCTTTGAGGTCTCATAAAGATATACTATAACATAAGTTATGTAAACATTTGTTCACAGGTTGCTGAGATCCGGACATCGATGGACACAAAAATAGCTTTTTGGCCTAAAAATAGGTATGTTTTTAATAATTTTTATATTTAACAAAATCCAAATGGATTTATATTAAAAAGGTCTCTTCATTATAATGAAATACATATTTGGTATAAATTTCGGATTGATCCGGTCATTGGTTGCTGAGAATGGAGTTCGGACGGACGGCTCCTGTGACATGAATTTTTAGGAAGACAATATTAATAGGCACTTTTTTTAAAATATTTTTTAATAAATATTTATATATTATAGTGAGTGCCTAAAAATAAAAAAATTTACATCGAGTTTACATTTGGCAAACTTGAAATTTCACGTCAAATACGGACAAACTGAAAAATAAACGAGAAACACCGACGAGCTTCAAATCGATCCTCGATAAAGTAACGTCTATCGAGTACACGTTTAATATAAATATTTGAAGCGTTATACCTTGAATTTTCGCTACCACAGTCAGGTCTTGAAAATATCGAAAATTAAATCGAACCTCCTTAGTCTTAAGGGGGGAAACCAGTTAGACCGATCGAAAAATCGTCTTTTTTTTTATTGCATGAATCGTTAGTATAACTATTCAAGAATATGTGGTCAAAATTTCAAAGCAAAATTCCCATTAGTTCGAATGCAATGAGCACTTAAGTGGCCGTCCGTCGGTTCTGTGAAGAAGCGCACGGCAATTATATCGGTGATGGAGATTCGAAAACGTTCACAGCAATTCTAAATTTGAATCCCTACGGTAATGAACTGAAAGTTGTTAAAAGTGAATGTATAGGCCATGTTCAGAAAAGGATGGGAACTCGGCTCCGAAACATCAGGAAAGATAAAAAACTGGGCGGAAAAGGAAAATTGACAAAGGCGTTGGTGAAAAAGCTCAGCACGTACTACGGCTTAGCGATTCGAAGAAATATAAACAGCGTCGAAGACATGAAGAAGGCTATAATGGCAACTTTTCAGCACATGATATCCACAGACGACAATCCACAACACGACAACTGTCCAGAGGGAGAAGATAGCTGGTGCAAGTGGCAGCAAGCTAAAGCACTTGGAACAGAGCCTGAACCGCACCCTGCCCCATTACACCCCGACGTTCAAAAAGAAATTCTTCCGATATACGAAGATTTATCGAGAGACGATCTGCTGACGAGATGCTTAGGCGGTCATATGCAGAATGCGAACGAAAGTTTCAATTCAACCGTTTGGCGATTGGCTCCAAAGCATCTACATGCTGGTTTAAAAATAGTCGAGATTACAACATTCTTGGCTACTGCATTATTCAATGAAGGAAATTCAGCCCTTCTAATGCTGATGAATGAATTAAATCTCGTCGTTGGCTCACAGAGCTTCAATTAATGCCGAGAGCATGGACAGAAAGCGCGTGACGAGACAGAATAGGCGCAGCTCATTGGAGACGAAGGAAGCTCGTATAACTCGTCAAGTGGAGTTGCAAGCTAAAAATGACGCGTATGAGCAAGAAGAGGGATTGCTATATGGTGCTGGAATAGCTGATTAATCGGTGAGCATTTTTTATAATTAATAAACTGCCTTGAATTTCTCGTTTTCGTTACATTTTATTTCAAACGCGTTTTTCTCGAAACGACTTTTTTTCGACTTGCGTACATTCTAGCTCAAAAAGTTATTGATCAATCGTTCTGAAATTTCGTGTAGATATTCTTTATTCAATTCCACGTAACATGAACCAAATTCGGGGATTATATTGTTATTAAAAATATATTTTTTTATGCAAGAAAGATGAAAAAATATAGTATAAAAACATGACATTGTGTTCAAACACCTCAAAAACATGCAATTTTCAATTTGTTTGATCAAAATTAGGTTCATATTCTTAGAAAATATGTTTTTAATGAAAAAAAAAAAAAAAAATATCCTGATGATTACAGATAAAAATTGCGACGTCAGGGATGTACGCCAGCCAAATGCTCGGATGGCAATCGCCCATGGACTGCTCGCGGTAACTCCACTATTTCCGGCGGAAATCGTTTGAAAATTTTTTAAAGTGTACTTGAAAACATAAATAAAATATCCTCCAGGTTTAAACAATTTGTGATTATTCCTTCCTGGTTAAAAAAAATCATGAAAAACAGCAAAATTTCGACCTCATAAACCGGTTTCCCCCCTTAAACTTTTGAATCAAGATAGCTTGTTCGGGGAGAATGAGAGATTTTCGTTCGCGTTAAATTATTTCGTATCTCATTTTGGAAGCTAGCGGAATCGAAATGATGTTTCAGTCTCACAGAAGGAGAAGGATAAGGAAAACCCCGTCGTATCGTCCACTGTCAGGATAGCTGTCCTGCTGACTCCGTTACGGAAAAGGGAGTAGGTATGGTACGGATACGGGATGGCCAAAACAAATCCCCAGGCTGGTGACTCCCTTGGGATCGCGATCCCCTCTCGCCATTGCTTCTTCCTCCAAATTGGTCGCTATATGCATACAGGGTGTCCCATGGCAAGGTACTAAAACTGAACGCGCTTCATCCCCCACCACCACTTCGGTAGGAGCTCTATCCTTGATCGTTGTCAACTAGGCGCCGGCCACTTTTATATTTCACGCTATAGGAGCCGTTACGACGCCGACGACGACGACGACGACGACCCGAGTGACCTAAATAAGGTTCGCATCCTCGAGTACCTAGTAGTTCTATTCGAGACAAAAATCATATTTTAATGGATAGGTATGGATGTTTTCGTATTAAGTTTGTTACACGTAGAGTTATCAGCGAAAGGATTTTAGCACGAGGTCAAACTTCTTTTGTTAATTTATACTTACATGAACTGTGCCCGTGTGTAGTATTCATTTGTAATTTGGTCTTACTCGAGGTCCTGCCAAATTTTAATAGGATTATCAACAATTTCGTGCAGTACGAGACTCTTTACGATCATGGACACGATACATTCTTCGTAGATAGGTACACAGTTGTGACGGAAGAAACAGGGAACAAGGTCAAAAATGATTTTTTGGGAAATCGTACTTAATCTAGCGAGAAAGCTGCTCGAGTATTAAACATTCCGAAATCCTCGCGGAACAACATTGTAATAACTGTTTTCATACTCATCATGTCAGATATGTTTGAAAGAGAAAAACGTCATCAGAAATAAGGCATTATTATTATTGAGACAAGTTGTTGATTAAACGGATGCGGGAATAAACAGAATCGCAATTTTTTCATTTTGAAACATCCTTATCGACAGAAGATAAGTGCACGTATAGTTGCTCTGTCGGTAAGAGACTTCTACCCACACGTGTTCGAACCAACCACGCTCATGGTTAGTGAAAATTATAGAGAGCTGTTGAGAGCGAAATCTTTGCCGCTTTTATTTGCAAAAAAGGGCTTTGTCCAGAATTTCTAGTTTTATATACCGGTTAGAACAGCCATGTACTGTAAAAATGAAGTTCCCGCAGCTATCAACAAAGTGTATGGAGATCGAGCGAATTTGCTCAGAGAGGAAGGCTACGGCAGCTTCTCTACTTATCAGATTTCACCCATCGCTAGTTGTTCTTACAATTAGTGGCATACGTTAAAGGCAAGTATTACTCCGAATCGGCAAAAACCGAAGAAAAGTTGATAAAATTTATTCGGAAAGTCATTAATAGAATCTGAAATGAAACGGCGAAAACTGTTTTGTATAGTTTCTGAAAGAAACTCGTTAACTGTTCGAACAGTAACGGTGAACGTACCTAAGTGTGTAAGTGAATTAACAATTTTTTAAGGAGTTTGTAAGATCCATTAAAAAACGGCCGCTTGTATAAAAACTGTATAGAATAAAAAAACTTATAATAGATATTCAATGTACCTAACGCAATTTAACTTTGCTCCATACCTGCGAGCATTACGAAATAATAATGGTATAATTAGATTTAGCAACTTTCCCTGTCAGAAAGATTCAGAAAGAAAACGAGAGAAAGAGAGAGTTATACGTGTATGTATAACTGTAGATCCGTTCCCATAAACTGTTTCATCCCATTGGCACAGGAAGGGACTGTATTTTTATGTATGCGCTCGAAATTGTAAATATATTACAGATAGGGATAAGTTGGGAAGCGTATCCAAGAAAATGGCTTGAATAATTTGCTATCACGCTCTGGCACAAAAAGGATCGAGTGGTTGGGTGCGAGCGTAGTGTAAGAATTTCGATATGGCGATGGACAAGGAGATAACAGAAAAAAAGATACGCGTCGCCAGAAAACTATCTGACGAAATAGAGCATTATAGCTCAAAAAATGCCAAGAATCGACCGTTTTGAAACGTTAAAATATTATTTTGTCGGATTTTCATATAAATGCTTTAACTTTAACCCAATGAACTTTATTGAATTCACACAATAAATCATTTGAATAAAATTTATTCGTTCATCGTTAAAAAATTGTGTGATCTTTTTGAGACAGAAATTATTAAATTTTTGTAAACGTCATTTGATTCGAATGCGTTTAATTACATTTGTATACTTTTGTCCATGGTAAATTTTCACCAATCCACATTCATATGACCATCCAAACGCCGATGTATTCATTTGAGAAATCGCAGCGATATGTGATAGGAATGCTGGAAATTAATTTTTTTAAATAATTAAATTTATAAATTTGTTACGACGTCAGTTTTATTCTTCCTCCGTCTCGTCGAGTCTTACGCGTTCCATGAGAAATTTGTGTGAATATACGGTAGACACACTTGACGGCTATCCCCGTCGTGCAATCCACAATCCTCGGAAAATTCCTCGCACAATTGTGGAAAAGCCTCAGGTCGCAATAAAACATGTCGGCGGCATGTGTCCACGTGTGCTTTACGTAGGGGCGACGGGGAGCAGAAAATGTCTGAGGAGAATCTCCTTTAGGGCTCTTGCGCGTCCGACAAGCTAGGGATGTATTACATACATACAAATATGTATGTGTATATGAAACATCGTGGAAGAGAGTGTTGAACCATGTAGCATTTGCGCTGTATTCTCAGGCATATTTTCTCGCCTTGACGGTGACCGTGAGCCCTGCACGGAAAACAGTACAACATTCATTCCAAATGTGTTGGCTTATCCGCAGGAAGAGCCACACACGATGCAATTAGTTGTGCTCTGTGGCAAATGGTCACCGCACGGTGGCCAGCACGGTGGACACGCACACACGCACACACACACATATATAAATATTTATATTTATATGTATACGCGCACATATGATCCATTATCAACAGAAAAACGAATCGACGTAAGAAAAACAATTGTGGAAAATGAGAGAAAGTGAGACAGGGGGAGAGGGAGAGAGAGAGAGAGAGAGAGAGAGGGAGAGACGGACAGAAACAGAGGAAATCAAATTAACATTGTTTTGGTTTTATTACAATTTTCACACCTAAGTATATATACCAAATAGTATTGGAAAGTATCTGTCGTGTACGAAAGGAGTTAGGGAATGTTTGTCTGGGCGACTTGAAAAACTTTTAGAAATTGGCATTAAAGCAACATGATAGCTATATGGTAAGATAATCGTAATTATCCATAATTTTTTGTTACTAACAAGTAAATAATGGGCCACGATTGTATCGAAAATGTTACTCTCTTATTATTCGTTCTACGATGATGCTTTTTATTTTTAATTCTAAAGAAATTTGTTTGTTTTTTCAAATTTTTTGTTGAAATTTTACGTCTTTTTCGCGACATATATTAGTTTAGCGTCTAACCCGATGCCCACCGGCGATACGATAGTTGCGATAGGAGTTTTGGTAACTTTTGGTCGTATGTCGCTCGGGCTATCCACCCTCAAACTTTCTTTTCCTCGCATACCGAAGTGCCCAGGGTACCACGGATACTTCCGAGCTATTTAAAAGTTGTTTCATATTACCTAACTCGTGTGATTCATATTACGTAACCGAAAAAAGAAATATTGCGGAAGTACCGAAGTAAACGACGCAGAAGTGGTAATAAGTCATGCATACATTTTTTTGTATCACTAGTGTAGGAAGAATGATGAGAATCGAACCGAGAAACTGTTTGACGAATTATCAAAATTACACGAAATAATTGTAAAATTAAATTTCTTCTTATCGCGATTACATTATTCAAATTAGCTTGTTCATTATTTTTCGTTTCTTTACTTGTAAACACTGAAAAAAACGTTTGTTAACTATTACCTAATAAATCTATAGTTGGTGGTGAAATGAATTTTTAATTATTATTATTATTTTTTTTGACAAATTAATTTTAATCTGGTCAAATAAAGTTACATTTACTTCAACATATCGAACTATCTAGTTAGAAATGGCAGAATCATAAATGTGTTTTTCATAATCAATAAATCAAACGATTTTACGAAGTTACTTGTTTTCTTTTTTTATATTTAGTTTGCCTAGTCAGTTATTTAGTTAATAAACTCTTTTCTAAGCGAATCAAACCATTTTTATTTATAAATAAACTGTATCTTCTGGGTTCCGACTCGATTGACAAACATTCTATTATAATAAAAAACCTTAACCCTAATTCGACTCATTTACATAAAAAGTAATCGTTAATTGATGAAATTATACAACACTAATGCAACTTACTTTTTATTGAATAAAATCCTTCAACCAATATATGAATTTAATAAATCCAATTATTAATTGAAATAATTTATTAAGATTATCAACGCAGATTATACATTATTTCGTAAAATATAAATTGCGCTTCATAAATAAATACCTACCTACCGGAAAAATTGACCAATTTTGATTTTTACGTCATTCGGAAATGTCCAAAGTGCAGCAAACTCAATATTTTCCATGCATTCGTTTCAACCCAAGAACCATTGTAATCCTCTTTTGCGACCATCGCAGACATACCAAATTTTACGAATATCAGCACTTTTCAGTTACCTCTGAAATCCGAGAAAACGTTGCAGCTATATTTCGTCGACTGTAAAATCGTGAAGAACTTAAGATTCTCACGTCCCACATGGTCAACAAGCAGTCTTTCTGTTCTCCTAAAACCTAATTATCCTGGCTCAGCTCGTCTCTCCTCGTTCATCGAAAGATACATACGGCATGGTTAACTTTGTGTTTTTTTTTTTGCGAAATCTCGACACGCCCGTCCGTTTTGAGCTCAATACAGCCGAATGGCTATTCGTTTGAATCAGCAATAGTCTTCGAAGCTTTTAATCCTCGCAGACACCTGGGAAAATACATGTGGCAGCGTGTGTCCACGCGTTCATGCTTCCAGGACGACAAGAGCATCCAACCAAAACTTCAGACATTTTTGTTTCGTAGCAAATTCTAGGCACAAAATATGTTTATTGCTACTTATATGATTGACACAAAAAATGGTTAATCCTTCCAGATTTTCGGCCGAGAAACGTTTATTTGTACCAAATATCAGTAAGAAAATAATTTGATCTACAGTAAATTTTAGAACCAAGAAATTAGTATTTTCACCAAATTTTTATAACAAAATCTTTTATGTTTGCCAATTTTTGGCATTGGATTACCCAGATCGGCTGTTGCCCAATTAAAAAATCATAAATTTGTCAGCTCAGCAAAAATATAGGGGCATACATTTGAACTTTCGGCTAAATTTCAGAAGAAAAATATTCTATTTCGACCAAATGTAAGGAACGAGGAAAAGTGCAAAATATGCCTGACAAAGACGGGAGAAATTCCGAGTCCAAGCTCTCTATAACAAGAGGAAACGTGCGAAGGTGGTGGAATTCCACGTTTGCGTATATTATATGTGTGTGTGTGTGTGTGTGTATGCGAGGGTGGCAATCGATCACAGGCAGAGTTCACCCCCGGGGATCCGTTTTGGTCCACAGTCCTTGCTACTCTTTTCGTTACTCGTGTCCGCATCCTTGAAAATTCTAAGAGGATTTTTGAGCTCGATGTTATATCGAATTTACTTAATGTATAGGTTCATGTATAAAGAAAGGAGAGAGATGCCTGAATTTTTCGGTTGCTTCCTCTCTCCTTTTTCTTCCTTTAGCCCCCCCCCCCGCCCCGCTCGTTAAAATACTCATATATACAGTTATATATGTCAATGTATATATTGAGGGATTGGAAATCATTTTGTTATGAGACCTTTAAGGTGCACAATTCTTTAAATCATAGGAGGCACCTTCGTTTCTAAATTGTTCGTCAAATAAAAGTCTTTAAGCTTTCAAGGGCAAGCATATGCTTTTAAGAAAAAGAAAATTAATTTATATAAACCATCACTTATTGCATTTTGATGAATACATACCAAATGCTTTTTGAACATTTGCGCACAAAAAAAACGATCGAACAGAAATTCCTCGATTACAAATGACTTGAAGGAAACGTTGCGAGATCGAACTCACCGATTTGGATGAAATTTGACATATTGGTAGAATGGACGAAGATAGGGCTAGTCGTAATTTTTTGTATGCGCCAAGTCAATTTTTTAAGAGGTGAAAGGCACCCTCGAAAATAGGTTTTTTTCGTTCTTCGTCGATAACGTTTAAACGGTGCGAGATATTGAAAAATTATAAATTGCAACAACTTTTATACTTTTGCGTACTATACTTAGTACACTCCAAATAAGAATGATGCAGATAACAACAAATTTCATATTGTTTATTGCAAAAATCCAATTTTTTCATACGTATTATCTCTGAGAGTTTTTAACCGATTGGGTTTAGGCATTCTGAGTTAAATTCACGTTAATATAAGTTCGTTTTAATACGCGAGTACATATTTTTAAAATACACCCCTTCTCCCGTCGATCCCCAATCTTTCCCCTCTGGGACGTGCATAATTCTTATCGTGCGGCATGGACGAAAACTTGCAGAAATAAGAATGGTTTGCAATGAAAGTGTAATGAGCGGAACTAGTACACGCAGTTTTTAAAATCTTGGTGGAACGTCATTCTTCAGAGGTCAACTTACGCTTAAACATTTTCGTGAACGGACCGAGTTAAAAAAAGGTTCAACGGGATAAAATGTTGTATTCATCGACTACTAGACATTCGTAATGATAATGATGAATACAGGAACAAATGAAGTATTGTTTATTGCAATAATTTGCGAATACCTGGTGAAAATTACTTTTCATTTTTTCGCTAATAATATCAACACAGAAGTAGACAAGGTTTTTGCTATGACGGATAATTTTGTCCTTCGAAAAGTAACTGGATTACTGTCGTATTTTTACGAAGAAATTCTGTTCGGCACGTACTGCTTTTGAGGATTAGGTACAATACGATCGAAAAACTTTAACCCTCGCAGGCATGGTGGTAACGCACGTTATCACTTTGACTTTTTAAAATTTTTCCAATTTATTTACTTTTTAACGTATTTAGATAGAGCTTTCGCACTTTACAGTTACGTTACCGATGAAAAAACATAAAAACAGTCTAATTGGCATGATTGCTTATAATATAAAATTTATAAATAAGAACAAACTAAAAAAAATTATGTTTTTTCGGAATATTTAATTTTTTTTAAATCTATCCAACGAAATAACTTGACATTTAACGAAAGAGAATTTTTGCGGTCACTGATTACGAATCCGTTGTCAGATTTTTCAAATTCGAGATGGTAGGTCCAAGATGGCGGACGCCAAAATGTAACTCTACGGGAATATTGATGAACATTTTGTACCTACTCAGGGGCTTCTAGAGTCGCTAGTTGTAAATTCAGTTACAACAAAAAAAAAATAATAATTTTTCAAAATCTTGTGGCTTTTTCTAAGAATTACACTTCGGTGTCGACCATTTTGAATTACGCAAATCGAATAGCGGATTCATTTTGAGCTACAAATGGCCAAAAAATCCGCAATCAATTAATCTCGTCGAATTTATAAGAAATTTTATATATATGAAGAAAGACCCTCTAAATATTTCGGCTCCCATGAATATCAAACAATTTAAAAAAATCGACGAATTGGAAATTTGCAACAGTATAATATTCTCACGTCCATGAAATTTCCTTTGCGAGTGTAAGGGAGCCAAAAGATTGGAAAAGAGGCTTTGTTATCGAAGAATCTTTTAAAAATTCCAACTTACAGAAGTAAATATTACAGAAATTTGTTATTTGCAGAGTACTTATGATTTTTTTTTCTTTTTCTCGAAAATACAAGAGCTCGTCTACGAACATTTTCTAGGACAACGCGATCAATTTTGAATATTCCCAAGCTACTAGAATACAGTAAGCTGAGAAGAGAATTGGGCATTGGAGCAGAAGCCATGGCTCCGAGAATCTCTAGGATGATAGCGCAACGAGTAAGAGGGTAGAAGGGCGGCAGAGCAAACCGGGCGTCGAAGGGAGGAAAGACGAAGAGAACTTGTTATGGACGTGATGGACCCTCCGTACCTCACAGCAAGCTCTCTTGCGCGCGATGAACGAAGCAGGGGAGAGAAGCTTTTAGAGCTTGGAATATTCACGAGGCCCAGGACTTGGACAAGCGAAACACATTCTCTCCACTTCTCTCCTCGGTCAGCACACAGCCACAATATATACATAGATGAGAGCGCGTCCCCACGCGCTGATGGAAACCTTTCGGCTATATCCCCTTACGATCGAACGAACCTTCTGATGCGATTGAAAACGACAGAAAAAAGATGACGGAGAGGTAAAAAACATTATTTTTAATCGATTACATTTAAATCTTTTTTTTTTTATCAACGATCACTAATGGTTCGATCGTTGGAAACGATTTTGCACAAAAGCCATCCTTATCTAGTATCGAATTAGCTAGTTACAAAATTGGCAATTTTGGTAATCGTTTGTTGAACAAAAAAATTAACCACAAATTAAACTACCGAATCGGTTGCTTCGATGACATTAGCATCGTTTTTCTACCGACAATCTAGTACAATTGGTTCGGTACAAGATCTATTGTTGTAAAACCACCGCTACTTACAATTTAGTTAGACAGAAAACTAGAAATATTGTTAATTGATTATTTGAAAAACAAGGACAATAAATTCTCATTGAATTCAGAAATTTGACAATTCTCGAAATTAGTATTGTCACATGAAAGGCTCGTAAAATATTTCGATAAATCCCGCATTTTTCCTCTCGTCCGCAACAAGCGAACCGTACTTACGTACTAAAATTAAACAAAAAGCAAAACCTTGGCAATCACCAAAATTCGGCAATATACGATCACTCGACAATTGATAATTGACAACACCTTGGCCGAGTATAATTTGAACCCGCAGTTTTCGTTAGAATGCTGTCTAATGGCTTTGGCGAAATTACGGGGAGTCGGATTAGGTAGGTCGACGTATAATCTAGATACGACGTTGAATCTCTCGTAGTCGCGGTATTTCAAAGTTGCCCGACGGAGAAAGGACCAGTACCGAGAGAGGTAAATTTCTTGGTGTTGGCGTACATCTCTGGTCCTTCACTTTGATTTAGTATGCAGTCAGCGTCGAATGAGCTGTGCACACCAAGTCCGAGCGCAGAGAAGCATCAGAGAAAGCGCCATGAGGACTAACCGAGAGACCAAATGCGACGACGCGAGTACGGCGATCCAAGAGAAAGAGAGAGAGAGAGAGAGAGAGAGAGGAATCCAAGTCCTGAAAGGACTTCTTCGGCAATCAGCGGTGGTCCACAGACCTTGTTTGTCTTTGCGCGTGATTGGCGCCTTGGATCGGGCCTGGTACTCTACTCTCAGGACTCTCTCTCACCACTCCCTCCCACAATTTCTCATCTCTAGCTACATTTATATCCATATACACATATATGTATATGCTGGTATTTGAGGCCAGACATCGTCCCCTCGGTATTCTGGCTCGTGTGCTAGTACCCAATGTTCCGAAAGCACGTGCGTGTGTTACTGCTGCCCAAAGCACTCATGTGTCCGTACGTGTCTTACGAGCGAGATCTTACTCTCTCACTCTCACTCCCACCCCCAACCCCACTTCCCATCTCTTTCACTCTCTCTCTCTTTCTCTCTCTCTCTCTCTCTCTCTCTCTCACTCTCTCTCTCTCTTTCTCTCTCTCTCTCTCTCTCTACCTCATCCGTCGCTTCAATATCAAACGCACGCACGAAGGAAGTCAACGGTCCTATATCGACTGTCCAAGAAATGAGAAAATTTTCAAGCTGAAAAATAAATAAAAATGTTCCGAAATTGGATTTGTGATTTTTGTGTATATTGAAGAATTTCATCGCTATAATCATTTTATCTGAAAACGTATCGTGGGGGAAAACGGGGTAATTTTATGTATCGAAAGATTTACAAGTGACCGTTTTTATGCGTCAATTATTTGCATTTCAATTCTGTAGTATTTGTTCTGTAATGGTTTAATCGGATCCGAACAATTTTAATCGCATCACGTCGCAACAGCGCTTTTTTCCGTCGATTAAATTAAAGTACCTACCTAAGTAGATACAGTTCTGCATATTCTTGGCTTGGAATGTTAAAAAGAAAAAGTTCTGTAAATTAAAAAGGAGGGCTATAATCGCAAGAAAATGTTGTCGATAGAATAATTCCATCTTATTTTTTCGATTTTACGTCATTCTCCAGCCTGAAGAAAGTGCCAACAAAATTATTTCTCTTCCTTAAAAGCTGAAATAGAAATCCTCGAGGCCTTTTAAGCTGAATATACGTAGTGAAATACACGTTTGTAAGTTGCCGGAGTCCGTGGGTCGTTCTGTATCGACCGAACGTGCGAGAATTTCGGAAGTACGACGCGCAGGCTTTCGTAAGTACACGCGTATATATATATATATATATATATATATATATATATATATATATATATATACGCACACCTTTACGTAGAGCATACACACATACGCGCGCGTGCGCGTGTATGTACTATTTCTATATACTTGAGCATCGTCGTGTACGTGTGGTATGAGGTCCTGCAGGAATTCACTGGCAGGCGTAAATTCTCGCGTGCTCTTACTCTCTTGCTCTCCACTCACATTCAGCCGCTCCCTCGTTCTCTCTCTCTCTCTCTCTCTCTCTCTCCCACTCTCTTTCTCTCGCTCATCTCCCACGACGTAGTCGCGTGGAGAGAGCCCTAGCTCTCCCTTTCGTTGGACTTTAGAGTCCACCCTAACAAACCCCGTCCACCACCCTGTCGCCCACGCCTCACGACAGACCCCTTGCCCACCATCGCCTCTACGCCGCCTCCGGCGACAACATTCTCCAGGCAAACGAGGGTGACCATCCCTCCTATCTAAACCCTCCCCCTCCTGCCACGCCGGTTTCTGAACGCCGAGGCTGAGAGAAACGACTAGGTCCAGTGACGCTCAAGTCTCCCTCTCAGGCTTTCTGGACATGGAACCAGTAACATTAACGATGGTACTTACTTTTATTTATTCTTTATTAAACGTGAAAGAAATAGATTTATTTTCTTTAACGAATATCTTGCTCGAATATACGGGCATGAAGCAAGTTTGCGCTTAATTAATCACACATCGGATAACAATAGGACTTTGAAGATTTTGGTCCGTTAGATAAAATAGAGATAAAAAAGAATAGTTAGAAACAGCGTGGAAAGTCCTTGGTAACGGACAGGATAGTTTCCTAGATAAAGGTTAATTGAAAAAAATAAAGTTTTGTTTCAAGATTCTTCAACGGGATTGACTCTTCGGTCGATCAACCCCGGACCATGAAGTTTTCCCTGAATAGGACGCGTTCCGATATTTTCCTTACTAGCACGCATACGTACGGTCTAAAATTAGCTCTTTTCATCCCTCGCCCCCTTTTTTTTAAATATCTTATATCAATAGAACAGTGCCGATGCTTTCCGCCTGATCAACCAAAGCGAAAGACTCGTGACGGGTCCTTTACCAGGACACGGTTTATATTGCAACTCCGTTGAACCGAGGCCAACGGTTACGTTATTCTCGTACCGCGGCTTACCGCGAGGGGGCGCTCATCTACTTCGCTGATAATCGGCAACCGTAGATGAAACCGCCTCGTGCATGTGTATTAAGCGATCGGTGTCGCGCGACGAGCGCGAGCGGACGATAGATCTTGCTTATTAGCCAATGAACGTGCGGCGCTCTTGGGTGTTGGATGGCGCCAGAGAGGGGCAATGAGAGTCAACGAGAGGGGGATCGACGCAGAAGCTGCCAACAGAGAGGACGCGGGTACGGTAGCCTCGTAGTCATCGTTCGTCACCGGATGAGAGGGAGTCTCCTCGAACGAACGTAATTCTCTGAAAGGACGCGAACCCCTCTGTGTCACACTTGTATGCCGTGCAGCGCTTCTCCGCATGTCGATGAACATACAATTGCCCAATATATAACTATTCCTTTTCTGCATATCCACGTATATCTATACGTGTATCCTGCACGTACGGATTGCATGTAGTACTCGCAAAATGCGGTAAGTTCAATCGAAGGGAGGGTTGTTGGAATCGGGAGAGATAGGGAGGGAGAGAGAGAGAGAGAGGTAACCGAGCGGAGAACACCCTGAGCTTGCAGCAAGTGGCGTATGGAGATATCTGGCATGAGGACTTGGGGAGGATAGTGAAAGAGGGCGCTGCGAAAAGGGGGATGTGATAGAGAAGGAGAGAAATAGAAAACAACTGCGCGAGACGGAGACAACGTCGACTGTGTACTATCGCTGTATATACGTCATACGTATATACATAAGTTGTATAGATATCTGTCCAGTGTGTAGCACCAATATTGCACGGTATAGAACACAGGGAGTTAGCGTACACTATAGTACACGAGTATGTATTATATATATGTTGCTTAAATGTATGAACACTGAACTCGCACACGTGAAATTACAGATATCTCCATGTATATATGCATATATATATATATAAGCCGGATAGATGGTCGAGGAGGAACGCAGGCTCAAGGGGCAAAGTTAGATGAGGAGAGGTCGAAGCGAGCTTGCGAGCATGGTCGAGCGGGTGCGCACCTCCCCTAAGAACAAGAGGTAGTAAATACTGGAAGACGGCAAGGACACTACGTATGTGGGTGTGTGTGTGTGTGTGTGTGTGTGCGTGCGTGGGTGTGTTCGTGTGTGTGTGTGTGTGTGTGTGTGTGTGTGTGTGTGTGTGCGCGCGCGAGCGCGCGTATGCATGTGTGTACATGCGCGCCAGCCTATCCTCGTCCTAACTGTAGGAGACAAAGAGGAAGATGAAAATATACGGAAGTTTTATTGAAGGACGAAGATGAAACTCCAAAGTGCGAACTGTCCACCGTGTGGATACGTACGTTCGAGCACGCATGTGTTCATGTGCGTATGCCTGGCTGTAAAGGAGCGCGCGCGTGCGTATGCATGTGTGCGTGTGGGCGCGCGCACGCGCGCATATGTGTGTATGTGTGTGGGCGAATATATATGATAGTATACGTTTGTGTATACGTAGAGAAACAAGAAAGCAAAGAGGGTTTAGAATACGTTAGATGGAGAGAAGAGACGAGAGGATGAAACGCGTGTGCTGGACCGCGGGACGAGATACTGCGGGACTAGAAGCTTTCACTCCATATACCTATATACTATATATCGCTAGAGTTCTCGAGGGGGTTAGAAGGGGGTTTTCTCCTCTAGCTCCGTGTTATCTCGCCTCGCTCACACCGCCGTCGTATTCAAAATACGTCAATACCGCACAGAATTTGGGTGCCCCCCCCCCCCCCCCCCCCCCCCACGCCGTTCTATCTTTCTCTCTCTCACTCACTCTGTCCTATGGGGAAAGCAGCGATAGTGCTGCGACGTTACCGGAGGTTGGCGCATAAGGAGAGAGCCTCCAAGGGTGAGAATGAGGAGGATGGATTCCGGTGGCGGGGGGGGGGGGAGTGGTTGAAGCGAAAGGAGAATCCTGCAGCAACACTATGTAGCTACTTGTTTACGCGGTGCCGTCTTACGTATACGTATTTATGGATAATAGTACGGTCCTAGCGCATATGCGTGGATGTATTGTGTATGTGAGATATACATATACTATATATTTGAGCCTCAAATTTTCAAGTACTCCACTAATGTTTGAGCCTCCGATTTTAATATTATAATGATAACGGTAATAATGGTAATCTAATTTACCCATTATGGATGTTTGTTCTGTAAAAATTTAAAGTTTCCGTTTGCAACAACCACAATTATTTAGACTTACGCACATGCACAGACAAATATACATATACATATCAATAAGATATCGCTATCAACAAAATAATAAACGTATGGTCGACAACGAAAAGATTTTACCAAAGTTCGGTCGAAGTGAAACAGAAACCTATCACTTGTTCGAGGGACGTTGGTCTCCGAAAATAATCAATGGAGATTTCATTTTTTGTCTCGTACCATAAAGTTAATTGTTTTACAATTCACGTGTGCGAATTAACGCTTTCAGAACGAGCGGGTATGGGCACCGCATACATGCGGCATGAAAATGGCGTGTATACAAATGTCATTTATAGTCGATGGCAATATTTTTCCGTTACCGGCAGAACATTTTCTGTTGATTTTATTGACATATAGGATTAATCATTTGTTAAAAATGTTTTTTGGTGAAACCACATCGAAACGTGTTACCCCATAAACTCCAAACATCAAGAGCATTGTTTACTGTTTTATACCAAATATTCTATCGAACTCACTTGACAGTAAACGATCTTTCATCTTCGGTTTTTACAGGAATTATCAATAGATCGGTTTAACGTATAATTCTTAACTCTTAAAAAGCAAAATTTTCAGGTTAGGATTTTGTTTTAATTTTATTATTTTATTTTGTTGTAATTATGTTATTTTAATAATTTAGTAAGTCTTTTTATATTAAAAATATAAATATACTTGTTACATCCGAGTAATGATTGTATTATTGAGCATGGTTATTATTTAAGACTTAGTTAGAACAACATATATGTATACAGAACTACGCGCACTGTGCATATTTCCGGAGCGAGTTCCCGTGCAGCGACGGTACTTCGGCGGATGGAGCTGCCGTAGCAAAAGGGTTAAAACGCTTCCCAGAGCAGAGATGGTCCATGGTATATTCTACAATTCCAGTGTTTCCAAAAATTCTGATTCACGTTACAGAGATACTTTAGACATCGTTCAGTGTCGAATTTACAAAATTTGTGAACTTTCTATCCTCGCCTAGTTTTCATTTTATATTTATTTTTTGCATAACTAGGATAAGTTTCGAATGTGCGGGTGTGTCTGTGGACTCGAAAAATCAAAGAATGCGCGGTATCTTTAGCTGTGCAACATGTATATATATGTGTGTAATTACAGTACCGACTGAGCGACGAGACGCGAACATGGCACCTGACGGATAAGGTGGAAATTTTCATGTTGCTCTGAAATATTCAATGCGAGACTGAGATGGTGAGGAAGAGGAGAGGGTGAAAGGGAGAGTAAGGGAGCAATTGAAACGTCCTTTTGTGCCTCGTCGTTTTGCACGGCTTCCTACCGTCCCGCGCTTGTCTCCCAATGCCCATCTATTTTCAATAACGCGAGCGCAGGAATCCGTCGTGGCCACGGGAGTGTGGCTGAAACTGAATATTTCAACGGAGTCTCCCGGTAATGATCCGAGAACAGCAGGAGCATCCGCGCAACCATCGGGAAGATTTTTATAGATGAGAGGAACGAACACCGCGAGCCTGGATCTAAACGAATAAGGGGTGCAGCCCCCTTTTCCTCTTCCCATGCGGAATCCGGATTTTAAGCTATCCGAATGAGAAATCGTAAGAATATAGAGGACGTGGGGTAATATGGGACATCAAAATATTTCTCTATTTTTGTTAAACAAATCGATAAAAATATTTGGTCTCTGAAGGATTACTATGTACCATGATGGAGAAGGTTGGAATTAGTGAATTGATTAATGACCGTAAAAGTTACTGAGGCTTTTTCCGTAACTAAAGAAAGATGAAAGGAGCGTTAAGCATGATCATAGATGTTAATGAAGTTCATGCAGCTTAAAAAAGAAGTAAAAGCAAGGCGGAACTTAAAAATTATGAGCAAAACTATAAATAGGAAAAGTATGGGTTGATTGTTGATATACGAAGAATGATTACAATAAAGCAGTGGGAAAATAGTCAAGGGTATTACTATTAATTTATTACTGGGACCTATAGAACTATAGGTACTTTATGTTTTTAGAAAGGAACATGTCGGCTTACATTTAATTACGTCAATAATAAAACAAAAGAATTCCAAAATTGTACGGTTGCAGCGATTAAATATAAATAGAGGGTTGGCGAAAAAAATCATTGAATTTCGAACGCACTAACGCACATGTCCATCATTCTGAAAAAATAATATTAATTTTGAAAATGGAAACATGATGTTTTGGCCACTGTAATAAAATGGCGATTTTCTCGAAACTTAATTTACAATAAATAAATGAAAGGCTCTGTGAAGCCAAAATAATCCAGTTTATTGAAACGAAAATGTGGTAGATGTATGTTAACAACGTCTTAATTTCTCTCCTGGCCCTGGAGTTAAATTGGGAACGTTTGTAATTTGTTTGTATCGAACGATTTCTTTTTTAAACGGCGAAACTGTTTACGCTTTAATATAAGTTTCATTACAATCGCAAAAATAAATAAATATGGCGCGAATTAAATTTTCTACCAACAATTATTTCCGTGTTTTAGTCCATCTAAGCAATCTGGCCCATATTCCCCCCGTTCGGTCCAAACCATATATAGATACGGGACGAAGAGACGTCGCTATTCGCTATATATGTTTCGTGAACGCGTTGGGTACCGATGTATATGATCCGCGACCGAATGCACACGCGATCCACGCGATCCATGACGTTGACCGTGCGCAAGGAATTGCGAGACGCCGTCACGTCCGGTATTTCAGGATGGATTTCGACAGAGACACAGGAGTTGTGGAAGGAACCTAGTCGGAGTAGGAGTCTATCGGGAAATCGATGAATGAACATTCCCTCTTGTACCTATCAATGAAAATCAACCTCCAAATCAAGATCACAGAGAATGATTTCCCCGAACAAAAACAAAAAAATAATGAAAACATTATGAATTTCACATTGATTTCTTATCTTCATCATCATTGAGAAATTAAAAAAAAAGTATTATCCAATGAGCAACCCCTTTAGACCGTTAAACACTCGTGGTTTCCTCCTTCTCCGGGTAGCAAATGCAAGGGATGTATGAACACGTCTCTGGCTCAAAGTATCGACGAAATATATAGACTTACGTAGGTGAAAAAAAAATGTGAAATTTGGCGTACCTAATAGCCCGGAGGCAAGAGCGAACAGACAAGAGTAAAATGAATAATTTGGTGAAGGCGCCGAACGAGTTATACTCTTATACTACTGATGATTCTTAATACGTGCGTATACGTATAGGTTAACTATATCTATACACATGGAAGTCGCTCGCATGAACTGCCGCTCACCCCCTTTCCTTTTCGGGACAAACGAAATTGTCTTGCGGCTTCGCTTCCTCGCGGATCAGGATCTCTTAAGGACCTCGGTGTTTGTCCGAGACAAAGAAAGCGTTCATTAAGGAAACGCATTAGCGGCAAGCTGCTGCTTCTTCTCCTTCTTCTTCTTCATCTTCATTTTCGTCTCATCCTCCGACTGTATATTTCTTCTTCGTTTCTCATTCTTCGTGGCCCTCGGAGCTTCTCCTTCGCGTACCTTCATTCTTCTCCGGCACTTTTTCCTTGTTCTTTTACTCTCCCACTCTTATTCACCTCTAACCTCGTCCTTTTCGACTCATCTCTCGAATCTTCTTGCTCTCACGTAGTTTAACGCACTCTCTGTCTTTCATTCGTGAAATGCGCCGACCGAAGAATCCATCTTACGAACATACTCGAAGTATTTTCGCAACGAATGTTCGTACGATATTACTTTTTCCCGACCTATGTACACGTTACAATGCCAACGGAAAATTTTAGAACGAATAAACATTTATTTTTTATCAGACGAGCCATAGAAATGTTATTTTCACGATTGCTATGTTAATAATTTATCAGAAATTATCCTTAATAAAACTATCAGGAGTAATTTTGTTCATAATATATTAATTTTCGATAAATACCGCTTTGTATTAAACGAAAGAATATATCGAACCACCGGGAATTATCTTTTGAAAAAAGATAAGTTTCTGCCGTTTCACAAAAGTGGCGCCACCGGTGAGTTATCGTTGAAAATGTCAGCTGTATACCATCATTACCGCGAGGTTAGACATCTCTCAACAACATAACCATAAAATACTTGTGATTTTTCATCGGTTCGATATATTTTTTTGTGTAAATATGTCGAGTTTTGAGCCGAATAAACGTCATCTGCGAGAACTTTTAATTTACTTCTTAGATTTGAAATAATCTGCGGCTGAGGCGCGTCGATTGCTTGCAGAAGCATACGGTGAGGCTGCCATAAGTGAAAGAGTAATATCAAAAGTTTAAGAACGGCGATTTTGAGATTGACGACAAATAAGTTAGCGGAAGGCCAAACGTGTACGAAAACGCGGAATTGGAAGCTCAAACTAAACGAAACCATTTCTGGAGTTGTCTACCAAACACAATTAAATGACAGTGAGTCGAGCGCCCAAAGAAAAGCGTGGCCATTACTACTCCAGACACTATCAAATCATTCTCCTTCGTACGAAGATACCAAAAATTGGATCGATTCGTAGATAATCTCAAAAAATAAAGATTTCTTTCGCCGCGGCATTCCTATGCTGTCAGAAAGATGGCAAAAAGTAGTGGCAAGCCATGGCCAGTAAGTACCTACTTGGAATAAAATATTAGGTTCCGTTTTTTCACCATAAATTTCCATTAATTTTTGCATTAAAAACGGTAGAAACTTATTTGTACACCTAATAATTTTTTATATCTATCGAAAATAATTGCTTACTATTTTGACGCTAGTTATCGGTATTTAATTCGAATGGGACTTCCATTTTCTTGTTTCGACTTTATTTTTTTGTAGGTACGTATATAATATATTATATATATGAAAAAAATATAAATTTACATTATAATTGTTATTAAATAAAAAATAATTACAAATTTAACTGATTAATTTCATTTTAATAAATAAATCGAATTAAAAAATTAATTTGTACACCTATATTGAAGAAGAACACAAATATATAGATATGAATATATAAGAATATGGCTATAGGTTGCGCCCCAACAATCGGGGAGTACGCGCGGCTGACCCTAGAATCAACCTCGGACACACCAGAGCGAAGAGGTGCTCCTCGATCCACCACTCGGTCCTGGCTAGAGGTGCACGATCTTCGTGCTCCGTTCTCTCGATCGCCATAATTTGCTACCTCCGCGCGCTCGTGAGCCTGAGCTAAAAGTATATTTATATACTATATACTATATACATATACATATACATATACAGTGAGTTAAAATATAAACATTCTGCAGGGACCTTCGTCTGGTCGAGCAAGAGACGAGACTCGCGTATAGTTTTGGTCCCCTCGAATTACATTTGAATTGTCTTCAAACTTATATTAGAACTAAAATGTGAATTTACGTTTAAGCTCAAGTATAAATTTAAACTGGTACGAACGATCCAAGGAATTGGTGAGCATAAGAATGATAGCTAGCGCCAAGCTTCATTATTTTCTATGAAACCAATATAGTTTCCTCTAGACATAAGAAAAAATAAGTTTTTACTTCGGATACAAACTCGTTGGATATGTCATTTACATACTCACAGGTTCAAACTTGTTTCTAAGATTTGAATAAACATTCTCTAACATAAGTGAAAATAAATGTAAGTACTATGGAAGAAAGAATTAGATGTTATTTTTCCAATTGAATTAAAAATTCAATTTATAATCTAGAATTGAATTTACAAATTTGAATTTATATTTGGAAATACGCGAAATTTCTGTAATTCTTCGAACTTGATAAAATATCCCGCCACCGCTCCAACTGGAATACACTAACTATATGGATCCGCGTCCGATCGGAGTTACTCTCGCGTAGGAATAATCAATATATCGACTACCAACGAAACGTTGTAGTTCGAGAAGAAGAAGAAGAAGAAGAAGAAGAAGAAGAAGAAGATCGCAAGTATAGATTCACGAAGGATGTACGTACTGTATATAAGAGATATAGTATAGAGTACATATACGAACGTGACGTTTTATTACCTTAACAAGCAGTTATCTCTGTATAACGAGAGATAAGATCGTCGTTGAGAAGTGCGCGAAGGGCTCTCGACGAAAGAACCGAGTCCCTTGACGTCGATGCTCCCTGTGCCCGGCTGTACTATAATCGCTGCGATCTCCTCGATAGTACAGACCAGACGGACCTATCTTTCCTGATGCTGATCCTCGGATCCGTGAGATTCTTTTTTCTTCTCCTAACGATCGATACTGTTTTCTCAACGGGGGGCAAGGACAATTCCAAGGACTAATGTGATTTTCGTACCACTGTCGTTCATTGCAGAGTACAAATATCGGAAATGAATCAGAAATAGAAATAAAGGGTAAGAATTATTTTAGATGGTTCGGCGATGAGCGAATTACGATTATTATAAGAAAACACGATTATCGATCATTAGTTAAAATGGTTTGATTAATTCAATTGATTGGCGATAATAATTCTTTCCTTTAAAAGTCGACATTTATTCAAATGACATTCATTTATTCGTACCTACTAATGAATTATGAATTTAAATTTTAATTCTGTTTGGTGTTAAGTTTTAATTTTTTCAAACATTTATCTTCCTTCGAACAGGGCATGTACCTCAATCGAATGTGGTATATTTGTGATAAAAAATGATTGACTTAGACAGCGTATCTCAAAATTGAACCCTACTCTATACTTATTTATTTGCCTCAAAACCTAAGTTGATAAATATAATGAAAATTATGTTCAACTTGGATCTGTTTCCTTCAGTTTATAAGTTTGTAGCTTATGAATTTGAGTAAAAATGTTAATTTCAAGCTCAAGCTCGAAGCACGAATCCAAGAAGAAAATTGAGTCAGAGCTTGAGTTCGGTATTCAGTTTGACCTCGAACATTGGCCTTGGGCTATCGAGACTCAAATTCACGCTAATGACTTTCGATTCGACTTTAAAGAAAGCAACTGTAACTCGTGTCAAAACTCAAACTCGATCTTAAGCTTTAACTTAAGTTGACAAATATGTATAACTTGAGGCTTAAGTTCGAACTCATTGACACCGATTAATCTTATCGAATTCGATATATTTAAATGTATCGAAGTAACATTAAGAATATCTTAGATCGCGACATCAATGGGGAGATTCAAGCTCTCAAGTACGTAATACTTATTGCTACACGATAAGTACTATTATATATATATATATATATATATATATATATATATATATATATATATATATATATATATATATATATATATATATATATATTGGAGCGTGGGGCGCCTTTTGCCCTACGAAGAACACGATCCCTCGTAGCCACCATCGTGCATCACTCTTGCCTTCGCCTGCTCGTATAGCCCGAGTTTCGAACGCCGTGTAATTTACGAGCTCGATGTGGCCAGCGCGAGGAACGGCTTATCGGCCGATTCCGATCGGCTCGAGAGGAGGCGACCCGCGTCCGACCTCCTCTTACTCTCTCTCTCTCTCTCTCTCTCTCTCACTCTTTCTCTGTCTGTCCCCCTCGCGTTCTCTCTTCCTCACCCTTTTTAACATCACCCGCGATGCAATGCAAAAAAGTACTTGGAAGATCGCGAGGTCGTTACTCGACCGAGTAATGAGCGAATATCGC
The DNA here is from genome assembly GCA_946811545.1 of Netelia fuscicornis. Lineage (NCBI taxonomy): Eukaryota > Metazoa > Arthropoda > Insecta > Hymenoptera > Ichneumonidae > Netelia > Netelia fuscicornis. Next base: position 27,127,699 of record OX328016.1, read on the forward strand.
GCGCGCGAGCGAGCGTCCGGGGTCGTTCGAAGAACTGGAAGAGGAAGAGGAAGAAGTTGCGCGACTGGAAATATGGAAAAATCTTAAATAAGGAGGCTATGAGATACCATACGTACACAGAGTGAGTCAGAATTGTCGACCAAATAGGGATGGAATATTTTTCAATAAATTTTTCCGTTTATCCCTCTTACAATTAGACTGTTCATAATTTGCATAAGTTTTATCTAATTTTTTATCGTCATCGAAATGAGAATTAATAAAAATTTTACTGAATCAAGTCCTTAGATCGTTTTCAAATACCCCCAAGTTAAGTCTAAATTCGTTTTCAAATATCAAAATAGTCATATAATAAATATCATTTTAGTAAATTGAATTTTTATTCTTTTGTAGATTCACCTATGGAAAGTACCTAATGGTTTTGTGACTAACTCAAAAAATACAAATTTGTTTCGGAAATGTTGATCAGTAATAAGGGGCGGATTAAAATTAAAATAAAGGTTCGATACCTTTGATTCCTCCTTATCCCTATAAGCCCAATCGCTTTACATAGATCCAGAATAGATTAAGCTATTAGGGTATTTGACTTATTACAAACTTATTTGAGTCTGATACGATCGATTATTTATATGAAATGTATTTAGTTTCGGTAAATTAACTTATTAAAATTTCGATGAATTAAAAAAGACATGATTCGAGTTAAAATTCACGTTCAACGTAAAATTTAACGATCCTCGCTTGTCTTTTATAATCTCGAATTCTGAGACACCGTGTACATGCAAAGTAGAGTCTCGGTAAAGGTGGCAAGATATCGTCCCAAGATTTTCTAACCCCTGGTCGCTGGCTAGACTCGAGTCTTTCCCTGGAAAGATATCTCGTTATTATATTAGTCATTAGACCGAGGCGAGAACGATCCTTAAGAGATAGTCTAGGAATAAATAAATCTGAAAAATGTCGAGAGAGCGAGAGAGCTGAGTGAAATGATAACCTGGAAGTAATGTTAGAAAGTGGTAGGTATGAGATTTCAACTACGTTTCGAAAAATATCAAAGACGAATTTATAAATCTCAGAAAAGCATAAATAAAGCCGTTATAATATTTGCATATTTCTTAGATAATAAATAAACTAGTATTGATAACATAATAATTATCATAACAATTGCCAATCTTCTTTGTTTTTGTATAAGGCGTTGTCCTGATTTTCGAAAGATTTACATACTTATATCCGTTTCTCGGAGACCATCAATTTCTTGCATTTTTATGAAAATTACTTAGCCACAAAAATTCGATCGCTTATTGGGTCCAACACTGCCGGTTGAGTTATTATGAAAATCGAACATTTTCGAAAGCTAACTTGGGAGATCATTATTCAAGCATCTGTCCAAGCTCGAACGAAATTAAGCAAGAAGGAAATAATTAAATAAAGTTGAAATTCAATTTTCTTTCACCCACGTGTCAATAATGACTGCTTTGGAAATAATTGTTTGAAATTTTAGCAAACCAATCGATAAAATTTGATTTTGGTCCGCTCGTAGTTTATCAAAAATCATCACTTACTGCATTTTCAAAATGCGATTTCACATGTCTAAATAAATATATACTTGGTGCAAATCCTTGACCGTTCCCAACACTGTACAAGCAACGCTATTGATCAACGATTAATACGAAAATTCCCATCAGACTGATATAATTACCCCGACTAATTATACCTACCAGGTTTATCCTGCTATGTGAAGAGAAAAAGAAATAAATACGTAGAATTAAAATAAAATTCGCACAAACGAAATCCTCCGAGGAATCCATCATTCGGCGTCGGTCGTCTTTTAATTATTATTTCTCTTTTGTTTTTCTCGATCCAAGAGGTTTCGGCTAATTACTTTATTTACAACGTGAAACGGGGCGGCGTCTCGCCAATACCTCGATGCTCTCTCCCATGATGCACCATACACGGACAAACACACGCAAAGACACGAGCGATCGGCAATGCGAATCACCACACCGTTCTCTCGTGCAAAAACTTGCTCAGACATACAAGAGCGATTCTCTACACTGTCTATAAATAAACCTGTTTCTGAATCGAGGTAATTTATTACTCGCTGTATCACGCATCACAGTAACGAGGTATAATGGCTATAAACAAACGTTACGTTCGCTCTCTTAGTCGCGCAGCTGTATAACATTATATATATATATATAGATATATACACATATATATGTACTTCGACTACGATTTTACATAAAATCGGCGTGGCAAATTTCGCGTCGTTTAACATTTAATGCAAGCCCCGATGCGCCCTTTTGCCATTCAAATACGTTTAGTGTAAACAAGCATGAGTATGCGCGTGTGCGTGTACCAAATACCAATATGGGCAGATATCCGTCTAGAGATTATTGGATCCTCCTCTATATATCCTTGGAATTTACTGTTCCTCGTATTTATCCAATTAACTCGCCGATATATTATACCAACAGGCGCAATATATGTATGTTAACGATGGGGACGATAAAGATCGAGATATAAAAGAAAAAATGGTGATAACGAGAGAAATCAGAAGACAAAAATTCTGATTTTGGTCGGACATTGCGCAAACGTTGAATCACGATCCGACGAGATTCGGAGGAATTCTATCACTGCGGTTCGCTTTGTCACACTTCGCCGCCGAATAATTGACCCGTAGGGTCACTTCGGGTTCCTCTGTCCCACTGTCTAATCACGGATGTGTCTGTCCTGGGAATATATGTTTCTATATCAACCAATCCTCCTATCCAGGTATTACGTCTTTCGACCATGCATCTCCGTACGAGTAGGTGTCTTTTCATACTTGGTTCGCTTTCTAGCCCAGGTGCACATGCTTTTTTCGTTTCTCAACGATCCCCTTGAGGTCAGTAAATTTCTTCCAATTTCCTGTTCATATTAGGGACGTTTGATTTTTCTCCGGGACGCTTACCCTCGGGCGATCGAACGAGAGGAGTCGCGCCGAGAGTTTACTCTTTCTTTACTATCTTTTTCATCGTTTCCGGGACTTGAGAATCGAATCGTTTGCACGAGCTTGTACCTCGATTCACAGTCCAAGTTCAGTTTTAATTTAGAGCTAGTGAATTCGATTTTGTATTTGGTCGAACTTAAGAGCGAATTCCATTTTTCGGTTTCTGAGTTTGACTTTATTTTAAACTTATCGACCTTTAGTCTGCAGCTGAGATTTAAGGCAATTGGGAAAATATTACGTTCGAACTTTGAGGGGTTAGTTAAACGAAGATTTGAGTTTAACAATTGCGAAGTATCGACCCAAAATTCAAATGTACTGAAATTATAGCGTTATTATTAGCGCAAGTTAGATAATCGCAGTTAAACAATTGAAAAATACTCAAATTTGTGTATTACTTTTAAACGCTTTCGCAGCCCAAACCACATTTTTTAAACATTTTTATCTGGTTCTGAAAGATAAATATGATGAAAAACAAATGACTATTTTCGGAATGAGAAAAATTCTACGGTCTCATTGTTTACTACATTAGCCTGTAAAAACAATTAATGAACACGCGTTAATACAATTTTGCAGTTCTCGCAAAGTTTTCCTGTAAAGATGAAACAAATACAATTTCGATAAATGTGTGTTAATCGATGCTGTAATTATAGCGCGAAATAATAGAGCAGTGCAATTCTACAATACCTGTGAGGTCATTTCATAGAGACAAATACGAGTTTTCGTAAGAATATGACCTACAAGAGTAAACTAGAATTCTCAGTCCTTCAGGCATAATTCTGTAGCGCCATTAAACCAGAGAGATCCAAAGATCGGTTCTAGCGCCCCTGGGACTCTGTCTTCGCAAGTGCCAGAATCGGACACGCCTACGTCGCTGATTTTGGTGCCTCGGGCCGGCAGCTCAGGTTCATTTTGTCAGTGTAGAAGCGCCCGATTCGCGTTTGAGGCTCTCTGCCAAAAAATCCTTTTCCTTCTTATATTTCGTTTACAAATTTTGTCCGTTATACATTAATTTAAAGTAAAGTTTGAAACTAGCAATAAATCGAATTAATCACAAGCAAAAAAACTATCAGAATCGCATATCATAATCGCATTACACTGCAATTTTCCTGCGTTTTTTAGTAACAAGAATAGTGCGTACGCCGAGGTGTTTAGCTAATTAAGTCTTCCACTTAAATGTTGCATGCAGGTTTTCTTAAACTTAAAATATTGAAGGGGTAGCTATTCGATCGAACTACAACTTTAGTAAGCGTTGAATCGTACAAGCCATTACAAATAACATTTATTAATGTTTTCGTGAAAGTCGATCAAATGATCATTTTGGATACTTACGGGGCTGTACAACATTACACAATTCAAAATTATTTAAGCAAAATATAAAACATTCAATAATAATTTTTTACTCATTTTATTGTAGATTCAGTCTAGGCAATAAATTTAAACGATTCTGTCTTAATAATCATACGGTAAATTCTTAATTCTCGTAAATCTCTATAACATTAATAACAGTTTTATAGTATTATTGATGTTTCTGAACAGAATCTTAACAACAACACTCGCTTTTTAACTAGTCCCATTGACTTAACTTCATACCTCGTATTGATACTTCGTATTAAAAAAAAAACTAAAAAATATTTATTAATACAAGTTAACTGAAGACGATTGGAAGCAGGTAGGCAGGGGGTAAAATGATCCTAGGATCATTTTGCATTTGCACCCTATAAAGGTAACGAAGGGCGGCGGTTAATTCCATTGTTAATTGGTATTAGAAACTTAGACAAATAGACCTATCACATAATATGTACGCAAGCTAAAGCAACATAACGTCAAATAAGGGCTTACCTTAGATCGAGCACAGTAATTTTTAATGTTTCGCGATTAAAACTTTCCTCGTGCAAATAATGGCACGATACTGACAGAGATTGTATAGCTCAGCCGTATGAACATGAAATCCACTTAAAACATTGTAGATGGCGATATTAAGTCGATATAACAGCGGGGAATCGTTTTACCCCGAGGGATCATTTTGTACCACCTTCGTTTATATATTATCTCCATCGAATTGAACCTCCTGCATCTGCATCATGCGTTCAAAGTGGGACGCCCGGTATATACGCCATCCCTTTTACACTGGACACTCGCTATATCCCCATCTCAATTCTTGAACGTAAACCGCGGCGGTGATGGCGGCGGTTAAAATCTTTATATTATATTGAAATATAGGTGTATCAATATATGTGTAACTACGAAGCCAGGATAGACTAAAATTTCGTCGTAATTTTTCTCTTGCGTGTGCACGAGAGCGCCTTTGCAGACGCCGAGAGAACTAACGTGAACGTGAATTCTCAAGGGTGGAACGAGAGACGCGGTTTCATGTACTAGCTCTAGCAGACGAGTGACGTTGATTGACGTCCAACGGACGTTTCCAATTATTATGAATACCCGAAAAATTAAGGTTTTCATATATACATAGAGACCAATCACTCTCCCGTATATACGTCAAAATTTCTATTTCATATATTACAAGCTCGAAATTTATCCATCACTAAACACTCGCATGAAATTCTTCAGTTTTATTCCGCGTACGAAGTTTTTTTTCTTTTTCTTTTTTTTTTCATTCCATCCTATGATCATCCAGAATGGGCAATAAACAGTGGGATAAAATTTGACTTTTCACGAAGGCGGAGTCGACTTCATTCACGACGACTATAGACGAGTTCCGACTTGATTTATTTATATTTACTCTCGCAAAAAGGAAACAATAAAAAAGAAAAAAATCGTGAAATCCGACGACAAATACGTAAGTAAAATTTTTCTTCGAATAGATACGCTCGAAAATACATTTTCGCGAGTTCACGGAGAGACGTCACGAGCGGCGTTTTCACCGTTACACAGTGTAGAAGAGCGCGCAGTATATTTCTTCTATTGTCTAGCGGCAGAGTTTCCTATTGTTTCTAAAATTTATCGCTTCACGGGAAGTTTGGCTATGCTGAAGCGCGCGGGGCGCTTTCATCTTGGAAGGGAGGAGAGATAGATCGCTATTGCATATATATATGTATATACGCGTATATATCTTCTTCCTCTTTCTCGTTCTCATCCTCGTTCTAAGAGACGTAGAAAGAGAAAGAGGGAGGCGTCGGCGGTGTCGGCGAAGCAACGGCATCGTGGAGCAGCACCCGGGTACGATAATTACTACTTCACCAAATTATTTATGCCCGAAATAAATCAAGTGAAAGCTTAATTGCTTTCCTCGAATCCGATAATGCGTTGCGTGTGTACGCGATTTCACGTTTTCCATAGGGAACAACGCTGAGGCGCGAGAAAAAAAATACATATACACACACGTATATTCGTGTGTCTTAGTTAGTGTCTATATGAAATATATGTCTGCCTACAATCCTCGGCTAAATTTTCGAGTCGGTAACTTTTTCCCCAAAGATAAACGAACCACGAAGTTTATTTTATCCAGGCTTTGTACGTGACAATGCGAAAGAAATATAATTTTTAAGAAACGAGGATAAAATTTTTATTTTTTTCATTTTTATACTTTTATGATAGGTAATCAGAAATCGCGTTGATCAAACTATCGTGATATTTAAAAGATCCTAAACAAACCTCTTTTATTACGATGAAAAATTATGAACAAACGTACCTTCAATAATCCATGAAAAAATCTTCGAATAACCATAATAGCGCCGTCATTTTCTCATTGTTAGAGTTGCATTTTGGTATGCGCGATAAACGGAACGAGCCTATCCGGAAAGATTTCAAAATCGATCATATAATTACGAGTCTTACGAATAAATAAAATAAAATTAAATAAATACGAATGTTATACACGCGAACCAGGCAGCGCAATCGGCAATTGAGTAGAATATTAAAAAAATGAGATGAAAAATAAGAATCGATTCGTAACGGAGCCAAAGATATATATATATATATATATATATATATATATATATAAAGAGAAAGAAAGAGAGACAGAGATCATTCTCATCAGAACGGTGGAGATCCATTCCGATTTCAGTTATTAATAAGAAATTCTTACGATCTCGAGCCAAGGTGTATAATCATTGCTCGTAAAGATGACTCTCTCCTCCAGTCACGTTCGTGCGTCTGTATCGATAAACGAGTCTTCCCCGTGCCCCTCGCTCTTCATCCCCTCATTCCTCGTTGTCATATACTCATCTCCGGATGGATAATTATCTGCCTGCTCTATAACTGCCTCAATTTACATTCCAACGTTCCTGTACACAAATATTATATCGACCACATGATTTTTTATTTTACGAATCATAAAGGAGAGTGCTGGATAAAAGTTTTTCTCGGGAATTAATCGTAACGAAGAGAGACAAAGAGAGAAAGAAAGAGAGAGAACCAGTCTGGTAGAGAGTGAGAGAGAGAGAGTATGAGGGTGGGAAGTAGGGGGGGGGGGGAGTCGAAGTGGCGGTAAGAGTAGAAAAAGGGGGAAACTGGGAGAAAGAGAGTGATGAGTCAAACTGCGCTGAGCGAACGATACGACTGCTGTAGATGGAGGTAGAAAGGGAAGGTTTTGCAACAGGTTTTCACCCCCTTGGAACCTACCATCGTACAACTCTCTTTTCCTACTCCCGCGTGCTCTCTCTCTCTCTCTCTCTCTCTCCCTCACCCTCTCTTTCCCACACACTATTTTACTGTTCGTCGGTCTCTCCTGTCTCTAAGGACTTTTCCGAAAACGTTGATTTTTTTTCTGTATCCTGAGAGAGAGAGAGAGAGAGAGAGAGAGAGAGAGAGGCCACCAACGTGCAGAGCCCGAATACATCAAGGTATACGCACACAAAGGAAAATAAAACGTGTACACGTTTGATGGCTCGAAGGATCCTCGAAGAAGGAGCCACGAAATAATATCTACCAGGCATCAACATTCTGTATGCTCTCTCTCTCTCTCTCTCTCTCTTTCACTCTCTCGATCTCTTTCTTTTTCTTTGTCCACCTTGCTCTCTGATGGCTGACGAGTGTGTTTTGCGGGAAACCGGTTTTCTTTATTTTTCCCTCACTGACGTTTGAAAATTATACGAATCTTGTGGCTTTAAACGTCTCTCTTTCCCACGCTTATCTTACACGCGTCCTGTGTGCGTCATGCACAATTCACGATCCTGCAGCCACTTTTGTACGAGATTTATTATTGTCTCTCGACGACGAAAATTTTTACGATGAGTTTCTTACTTTTTTCGTCAACAAAGAGCGATCATGTTGCGAAATAGAAAAAGACAGAAATAAATGTCGAGCTATTAAGATGATGGAGCATCAAAAGGTATTCTCCTTCAAGCTGGTCACATTTTTCGGAAATGATTCAAACGTAAGACAAGTCACGTTCTACAATTTTTTAAATATTTTCCGACCATTCATTTTTCTGTTACATTGTTGTATTCCCGCAACGAGGCCGACCAACAAATGGTTGAGAATTGGACAATCGTTTCATTTTTACGATATACTAAAACAATACATAAATAACAATAGAAATTTTATTCAATTCGAATATTTTGATGTTATACGTTGAAAATAACATTTTCATCGACTCGATTAAAATTTTTTTATACAAGATAGGACGAATTCTTCACCCCAAAAGGTATCGCACCTGCGTTACACCAGCAACTGGGCTACCAGTGCGAACGCGACAATAACTCTAAGGGAAAAACGAGAAAAAGAAGGATGCGAGAAAATCGGCCTTCGGGCGTCTGTGCGAGGTGGGGAGAAGAGAAACTTCCCTTACAACGTCGTAACTTAGCTACTTTAGGAAGACACGGGGGCGAGTTTCTTGGTCGGGGCTCGCCATTAGAGTCTCTTCAGAAAAATAAATCTTCGCTTCCACAAATTCCTGTGCTCTCTCCCTCTCGCTTTCTTTTTCTCAATCGCTCGAACGAGTAGCACGCGGAATAGCTGAAAATAAACAAGGATACAAAAGTAACAGTTATTAGCATCTTGTTGCTATTTGAAGAATAATTTTCACTTTTATCACCAAAAAATCACTTTTATCGTCATTTTCCATAATAATAATAATAACAATAAGTATTCTTATTATTATTATTATTAAAACATAAACCAAAGATTGTTATTACTAAAAAAAAAAAAAAAAGAGTTTCAATCTTTTTACGATAATTGGCATTATTTTTATTTCACATGTTTTTAGTATAAGTATCGTTTACCTGAGTGCCAAACCTACAGCTTCCACCCCTCTCCTATATAAGTACAACTCTCAACATAGACTCACCAAGGAGATGGAAGTAGACGAACAACCTCTCCACTTCGCTTTTTTACGGAGTTTTCCTTCCACTTTCTTTTTCTCTATTTTACCTTGCTTCCCCGCTGCTTTTTCGTCCCTCATACTACCATCGCTCGTTCTTTTTTCCCCGAGCGTACCTACCTTAGATCTCGTCGGCTATTCGGCCGGACATGACCGAGCAGCACGACTCGAGGAAAAATTTCACGAAAATTCGTGCACCTACCAAAGGGCTTCCCCCCTATGTTTAATAAGGTGATTATTCTATGAATCAAATTACATCCACCATATTAAGGAAAAATGCAACGATAGATAAACTAAAAAGTTGGTTTTTTAAATATTTTTTAAACACATACTTTTATAAAAATGTAGTCAACTTCTACACTAAAAATTAGAGCAAAAAGTGAAATAATACTCGTTCTGTTTGTTATTTTACCTTCAGGACGATGAACAAATTTCTATTATTCACTCAACGAGAAGAAATAGTCAGGAAAATTGTGACAATATTGTTCACGGTTCTTTTAATACGCACTCCACTCTAAAAGTATGGTGAGCGTACGAATTACGAACGGAGCGTACATAGAAATTTCGCTGGCGCACACGTGCACACATTCTTCCGTACAATCGTGGGCTTTGTCGCATCTTTTGTGGTATATATATACATATATACCTAGAATACACGCCGAGGGCGAAAAATGCAGCACATAGCAGAGACTGTGAGAAATATTCGGCGCAGCACGAAGAATAATATTTACTTCCGGTCCTGCACTCGAGACGAACTGCATATTAGTTTATTCTGTAACTCATTCTCTGTAATCGGAGATTCGGACGTGCTACATACATTTGATATATAATTTTGGCCGTCTAAATTTTCACTACGTTCCTCTTGTAAGAAAAAAGTCTAATATATTTCGAATAAGATCGGGAAATATGGACGACGAAATTTTTCAGTGAGATCGAGAAATGTGGACAACCAAATATATTTATTTTATTTTATTTTTCTTAATGAAATAACGCGAAGCACTTAAATTGAACATTTATTGTTCTTTTATTCAGTAAATGAAATGCCCAATTTTATACCACTTTTATTATTTAATACGTACAAATTCCAAAACTATAAACACATTTTTTTCGTATTAAATGTTATTTTTAATGTAAAAAAAAACGATGTAAGACTGGCGTACATAATTCGGGAAAAAGAATTTTCCTAAAAGACAAAATTCAAGAAGATATTCACAATTAACCAGTATGAATAAATGAGCTCACGTTGGAAATTTCATATTTCCGATTGTCAGATTATTTAACAATCTTACTCTTCAAAAAGTACGATAAACGATCCATTTGAAAAAAAAACAAAAACCTCTGGTCTATTGGAACGACCTTGACCAATTTACTCCACTTTAACGTATAATATATAAATATACTCGGCTGTCGATCTCTGTATTATTTATTTATATACATTGGTAGGGTGTGATGGATCGGAAAGGAAGTGTTAGCAAAAGTTTCCAATATCTCGGTCGGTTTTCATTCACCGCGAGACGAGCTGCAACTCTTTCGTTCCTTTCATCGCGGGAACACCCGCCGCCAGCTAAGCCGCCGCCCTCCCGTGTTGCGGGAAGTGTGAAGTAAAAAAGAATGGAGAAAAAAAGAAGATTACAGGTTGCTTTCGGGCGGCGGTGTTCGCCACGTGAGGTAAAAAAAAATTACACGTCGTCTTTAATGCGATTTGCGGGGAAATTCGGGACGCCTCGGTGTGTTCGCGAGCTTGTTTTTGTGCTTTTTGTATGTGCGTGCGTGAACGACAGCGACGAATTACGAATCAATGCGCTTTTCCACATGTGGTCTCTAGGTAGAAAATTCTAGGCGGCTGTCAACCGGTCGAAGGGGCGTGCGCGTTTATTATTGTGCTGCACTTTCGTACACACGCGCGGGAAACACGTATGTATGTGAAACGCGGAACGTTAATAATTTTTTTTCGTCCAGAGAAAAAAGGGGCTGAATCGTTTATACGAAGAATTATTTATTCAGAAGGCGTGTAATTCTCAATTTAGCGAAAAAATTAACCCGATTTTGGTTTTTGAAATGTGAAAATATTTTTCTCGTACATCTTTGATAAAGTCGAAGCCTCGTAGAATATTTCTTATTGGGGTGATGCCTATGTAAAGACTTTTTTATTCGAGGATTAACGATATTTTTTTTTTTTTTTCAATTAAAAAGGTACATGAAAAAACATGGCTGTCTTTTTTCTTCATTGAACGAAAAGTATTTGAAAGCATTCTTAATTTAGAAAAATACCAAAAAATGGAGGAAGTGAAAGGATAATGTTGTTTTTGGAACGATAGAAACCACGAGCAAACAATTATATTTTAATTCAAAAATTAATTTATTGTTGTATAATAACACGCAATGCAATTTTTTAAATGTATTTCCCTACAAAATTAAACAAACGAGCTATTGTGCGCGTGTGTGTGTGTTTTTTTTTAATAACAAAGTAAGGAAAAACAATTTTTTTTCGTGACATCACAATAAACGTGTGGCTCTCGTCGCGAGCCTCGGATCGAATAAGTCTTCTTAGCGACCACGTGTTGTTTTCGGGCGAACGTTTTCGGAAACGCCAGTATAGCGGAGGGGCGAGAGGGGGGGGGGGGGGGGATGTGAGAGAAAGGGAGAGAAGAGAAGAAGAGAAGAAGAGAAGCACGCTTGAACGGAGTAGAAAAGGACGACAAAACGCCGACCGGAGATGAAAGATTCACGCCGAGAGCAAGAAGAAGAAGAAGAAGAAGAAGAAGAAGAACGTTCTCCGCGCTCGCAGACGGAGAAGAAAGAAAATGAAGCAGCGTCGGTGGAGCGAAGAGCCACAGAGCGGATTCTGGAACTGCCGAAAACCTTGGATATCCCTCTCTTCGTGCACCTATACAAACAGGAGGACCATTCCCTCGAAAGCAAATATTTTGTTGTGATGCAAGAATCCGCAACACTCTCGCTCTGTGAACTTGGATTTTTTCGTCGGATCACCCGAACTGCCCGTATATAAAAGACAATTTTCTTCCAACGTTCCTCTCGACTATGCATACACTTTCTTTCCTCGGCATTTCGATCTGCTTGATTTTCATCCGTGCATTTTGAATATTTTATTTCTGTTCGGAGCTGGTACTGAATTATGATTTAAAGGAAATCGTGGCGTAATGGGAAAAAGAAACACAGCGATTAGTATTGGAGAAATAATTGTTGCGAAAATTGTCTCTCATTTTCTCGACGATTTCTTCGTGTAAGAATTATACAACGTTGAATTCGTCATTAGATAATGTTTAAAATCGGAAACTAAATATTTCCACCAAAACATTATTGCCTATTTAAAAGTATCCAAATTTTTATTTCAATTTAACACTTATTTTTCAGCACTAATATGATATTCTTAGAAAATGAAAAATCGTGCAAAATTTCAATAAGAGTTTAGCGGTTGAATCGAAAGTCCAATTTGCATTGGCATTCGAATTGTTTTAAAAGTAACTTGGCTACAATTGGGGCGAGGGATGCGCGATTTTGTCCACTTTCGCAAAAGTAAGTACTTAAAGCGAATAAATATGAGCAAAAATATATCGATACAAGAACGTTCACAACAAATACATTTTTATTCGTGATTATGAGGAGGGTCTGCTAACAAATGAAACGTTTTTATCGCGAACCAAGCTCAACTTCATCTAACATATAAGCAGAAACTAAATAAAAATCTGGTAATAACGGTCCTAACGTGGACATCCAGTCCGATTACTCATCAACTACGAATTTCCGTCAGGTAAATTATGATTATCAAATTTGTCCATAATACAAAATGGCCCAGCCTCCTTCTAAATTTTCCAAATACAATCAAAAGCATGTAAACTACTTTGGTTTCCCGTGCGAACCACTGAAATCAGATCCAACGTTATGGTACCAAAATTTTTCTTGGGCTTGTAGTACGCGAATCGAACATAGTCCGCCTTAGTCGAAGCTCTGTACTTATTCTCCCCCTCCCCGCCATGCCGTCGTGTACTTTCTCTCTCTTGATGCCGATGGAGTACGAAATCGCTCTCGCGAGTGATCGTTCCGATGTTCTTTTTTCTCTCGAGATTTGTTCTCCTCTTCCATCTCTTCTTTGTCCACGAGTCCGTCCATCGCTTTTCTACGTTGCTCTTCCCCCTCCTACAATCACCGCTCGCCATTCCCTCACTCGTTCTTTTTCCTACAACGCCTCTCTTGCGGAGACAACAATGGCGTTCGAAGCGCTACCTAGCGAAACCTATTCGTAGCATCGACGCGACAATGGAAGACCCGGCGAGCGCATCTCACAGTCGTATGCATCGGTAGAGCAAAGTCGATGTAAAACCACCCGCATCGCGGCGCCACTATACTGCCAAATATCTGAGCCAGTCTCTCACAAGCGTACAATGTTTTTTTTATCCCCAAGGGATCTTCGATTGCGCTTCGCGGCAAACCTTCTTTGACGCGCAATTTTTCGGGCATGCACGTAAACACAGTCTTGGCTCTTACAATTTATGTATACAAATAAACAATAAGAAATTTTAGTTTGCATTAAAGAAGAACGAAGAAAAATATTAGTGTTCCGCCGCGTTTTCTTCGTTCGTCGCTCCGCTATTCTCGCGCAGTTTCCGTCGGTCTCTCCTGGTCTGCGCGCGATTCCGAGCGCGGTCCGATGCGCACACGAGACGGAACAGGTTATACAAAAACCAAGAATGCAAAAGGAACCACGATGAGATATACTCGCTCTCTACAACACACACACACACGCGCGCGCGCGCGCGCGCACACACACACACACACACGCACACGCACACAAACGCTATGTATACCGGGACATGAAGAATATACAGGCCAGAACAAAAGATCGAATTTATCCTGGAATATTACAAACGATCGTATATTTCTCAAGCGTTATTATCATTTTTTCAAGAGATTAATCTACGCGCCGCGCTGCGCTATAACCATTTTTCCTCGGGTATTCAAAATTTGCTCGATGAGATATAACGTATGCGATACGCGCGGGAATACACGTTGTTGTTTGGCGAGTGTTAGAAATAAATTCTCGCTCGAACACTCCCGGCACACACCGAATAAAACGTGCTTATATACTATACATAGTATACTAAACCGAACGAGCCGGTTAAACTCCGCACCAAAACTCGAATGATAAAAAAGAGAAGTATTCCCGGTTAGACTCCTCCCCACCTCCACCAGTCCCTCTTCCCTCACTTTTTTTTCGGTTCGCGAAATGGCCTTCCTTCTTGAATTTGCGCCCAGTTTCTGGGAAAATTCGGGGAGATGACGGGATCCGATATGCACGCGTTCGAATATCGCGAAGAGACTAGAGAGAAAGAGAGAAAGAGTGTGGAATGCGCGGCTTTGTTTTTCGTCTTATCCACGTGAGATATATATTTTCGAGCGAGAGAAATCGCTCGAACGAATATTCATTAGTAGACCACCGCGTTTGAAGGCGATTTAATTACGTGGCCCACACTCTCGTCTACTCGTTAATTAATTTGGTCGATAGTTCGGGAGTGATTAAGCCTCCTCCCCTAACTCCCACTCCTTACCGACGAATGCTCGGCATCGTGCTGTGTGCTGCACACATAGAGTGCGCCCTCTGACTTCTCTGCTTTCGAATAGCCACGTATACACGATGCACACTCGAATCACTTGTAGGTTGCTGGAGGATTTCCGAATTGCCTCTTGCAGGATTCTCACTCGGTGACGATCGATTACCCGTGCTCATTTTCACGCTGCGACGTATAAAACACATGAATTGGTGCGATTAAATCGGAAAAAGAAAAATCGATCGTCCGAGTTGGTGATGTCGGATTCATTATGGTTACGGGAATACAGGAAACGAACCGACTCTTGGTGTGGTGAAAGATCGCTCGAGTCCCACAGCTCGTGATTTTGTACCATGGTTGTGGTTGTGGTTATGGTTGATTGATAAATTTGTTGACAATGATTTTTGACGACCGAATATTCTTGCTCTCACGGTTCATATGCGGTACAAGCGATGATAATAAAATACCTATGATAGATTAAAACACAGTGCTACCGTCTATTATAATCGTGTCTCAACTGTGAGAAGAATAGCTCAAAACGGGATTCGTTCTTTTCCGATCGGAATGGAATTGGGCTCAGCCACTTCTTGCCACAATTTCGCACTGGCTAAGCTAAATTTCTTCTCGATCCGTTATGTCATGTCGGAGAATTTACGAATCGCGTTTTCAAAGTCGACGGAACGTGTAACATGCTGTCTCAACTTCGAGTCTCGATGGATCGGAGTTACTGACGGACGGTAACTTCGCGAATTATTAAGTTACATATTTATAATTACAAACTGCCCGAAATCGAGTACTTGCCAAAAGAAAGTTAAAGTGGTTCCTCTTTTAACCAGACAGTGTTTTGCATTTATGACAGAAAGTAAACATTCCGTTATACTCAGATATATATATATATACTCAATTTGGCTAAGCTCCTAGATTTGAAAGACATAAGTCATTGGGTACCTAGTTTGCCGCGTCAGTCAATCGATCAGTTTAATAACAATTCAATAAGAAAAAAACAAATTATTCACTGCAGCTTACGGCACTACCGATAATTTGTATGACCTATTCAAAGATTGACCTTCAAGAATGTTTATTTGAAGATAAAATCACATCGGATCTAAAACGATTCATTGCAATCGGTGAATCACCAATGAACTTCTTCCCTCCGTTGTTTTCTCAGCACGCATTCAAAAATCGTCTAGACACGTTAGATAGAAGCGTGAACGAATCGCTCGAGCTCATAACGCTCGTAAGTCCCGAAGAGGAAAGATCTTAATCGCCCATGAGGACGCGAAGATCTGGCCACGGAACTGACTCACCGTGATGGAACTCTTTTACACAAGCGCGTCCACTCGCAGGATGAAATCTCCCCGGCAGTCATCACGTTCTCTCCCCTCCACCCTCTCAAGTCCCATCTAGTCTTTCAACCTCCCGCGGTCTCCATGGATTTACTCGCGAGATTTTCGTACACGAAATGTAAGAAGAGGGAAAAGACTGTTGAAGGTGCCGCTTTTTCATGGCAGCCGCATAATATATTCGATCAAAGCTGGAGAATGAAAAAAAAGACGAGAGCAGAAGGAGGGAGGGGTCGATGATGGTGAGTAGAGGGGGAAGCAAAGAGCACGCGAGTACACACGTGAACATGTGGGACAATGGCTGTCACCCCATTCACGTCAAGGGCCTCCAGCACCGACGGGAGGCTGAGGGGAGAGTGCTGAGCGCACGCACGTCGACAACGACATCCACCGACTTTCCGGGGAACTCCCGGTGTTAGTGAAGAACGCTTACCAAAGGGAGGATCAAATTGCATCGACTTCTTTTTAACACCGCGTGTCAACCTCCCTGCACCCGCCCACCCTCAACCATCACATGCTTAGGAGCCCTATACTTTCTTCAATGTACTCTGTCTTTCTGATATTTTTCACTCTTTGAAAAATATCTTTCTCTACTCGACACCCCTCTCCCCCCTCTACATCGATGACCTAACCACGGCTATACCTTTCGCTTTCTCGAAGACGGACAGATCGTTGGCGCGAGATGGGTAAAAATAATTATTCTGGTTTAAGTAATGTAGAAAGTCTGTTAAGTCGCAATATTTTTGTACAATTGTTCGATTAAATTCATAATATTTAATAAGATTATAAGGTTGATGTAAGAATGACAGTTATGAAATTGCATTGATTTCAGTGATTTATATTTGTACATTCTTGTTCACCGCACAAGTTTTCATATTTATACTTAAATCGCCGTGCAATTAAATGTGAAAGAAATGAGGAAAATATTAATAATCATATCATAAAAAGGTCATACGTTTCGCGTTTCGGTACTCAAGATTACTTGCTAAAATTTGGTCATGTAGTGAAACATGACGTGCCGTATTCGAAGAATAAAGGATATACATCGCGTTGTCGTTGCTCAAACGAAAGTCTGGTTCTATATTTCACCTCTTACCCCCGAGCCCCACCGTCGCACGTATAATTCCTCTATTTACGCTCAAAGCCTTCTTTAGACCCTGAGCTTACGATAATCCTCGTATTACATAGCTATCCCGCAAAAATCGCGAAAAATAGTATAACAGACAATCCGCTCCAGTTCCATGTACTACGTACCAATATCGTTTCTGTCAAATCTATTCGTCGTAAGTTATTTTTTGCTTTTCATTTTTTTTCTTCGTCATACGAAACGAACTCCATGAAGGGTCTAAGGTGGGTTAGACCATCAAAAAATATGTATCGGGGATGGAGGAACGGACGCTGACGTTCCACGAACGCCTATACACATCGACCTTCGGTGAAGTTCTAATTCTCTATTTTCGTTTTCTTCAGAAGTATTCATTTCTTCTTTTTTTCTTTCTTATTCGTTAGCTCGATCTCTCCGATCGTTCTTGGCAAAGCAAACACCGCGAATTCTTCCAATCAGCGTCGATTCAAATTTCGAGTCGAGGGCGCCTTCTCGCGTCGCGCCGAGATCGATGCCTTTCAAAAGTCCAGCCACAAAAGTTTCACGGTGCGCCCTTATGCGCTCGCCTCTATAACCTTGCAGTGTATGCAGTTCGGTACGATATATGCACGTATACATACATGCGCATGGCCATCGAGTCTCGGCGTTCAGGCCTGGTCCATTAATAAAGACATCGATACGTTCCCCTCCACCTCCACCACCCTCATTCCCCGCCACCCTCCAACGTTTCTGTTCACCGTGTCCAAGCACTCGGGCCAAGCTCTCTCGCCGCACGTGAAAATATTCCAACGCACTATCGAGTTACTATGCAGTTTTTGCGCGTGTGTACGAAAGCTGCTGTATATATGCGGACACGAGAAAGGATGCTGAATGCTGGGCGGTCCAGCACTTCGGATGTCCGATCTCGCCCGAGAAACGCTGAGTGAGTGAGAGAGAGAGAGAGAGAGAGAGAGAGAGAGAGAGAGAGAGAGAGAGAGAGAGAGAGAGAGAGAGAGAGAGAGAGAGAGAGAGAGAGAGAGAGAGAGAGAGAGAGAAAATATTGGATATTATTATACAAAGACTGTGTGGCCCAGGCCATTCTCTTACGTTTTTACGATCCGCTAATTTTATGTTTGTTCTTACGGCGAAATTTTATCTCAGTCGAACCGATATTTGGGCAAACGAAAAATTCCGGACTGCGTTTCTTTATTTGGTTTTCAATAATTATAAAACTTTCTTCGCGGTCAATATATATGTATAATTGTAATATGCGATTTTTTATTGCGTATTTTGTTTATTCACGAAAAGATATTTGGGACGGTAAATATTAATCTTTTTGTTTATTTTTACCTGCAATTATTTAATCCTATATTCGAAAAGCAAATAATAAAAAAATACAGTGATATAAAGAAACAAATTCGGAAATAAACTTTCGTATCCGTATGAATTATTAATATAACGAATCAATAAAATATTATTTCGATTAAACAAACATTGCTAGATAATTTCCAAACAAATCGGTCGTTTTTACGTATCAACGCCATAATACAAAAAATACTAAATTCATAAATACTTTTTACCGAAATCCAGGGTAGAAGAATAAGGACCGTAATGCTGTATAGTTGAAGCTCGATTTCGTGCAATCGAGCGTATAGTGTATGAGAGATGGGGGCGAATCGTCCGTACGATATGCACGCCAGTTTCCTCGCGAGAGATGTGTGCGTATGGGAGTGTGTGTATGTGCGTGTGTGCGAAGAGAGAACAATAATTATTGTTCTCGCGAGAAGGAACACGTTCACTTGGTTCTCTCGCACGGCTACACCAGGCCCAATAGCATGGCAAGTAAACGAAATTTTTGTCGTCGCGTATCGCGTCACGATTCTCCCAAACTTGCGGTTATCTCTTTCTATCGAGGCAGAAGAAAAAAAGAAAGAAACGAAAGAAAGTGAATGGAGCGAGAAACAGCGAGGGAGAGAGAGAGGGAGAGAGAGAGAGAGAGAGAGAGAGAGAGAGAGAGAGAGAGAGAGAGAGAGAGAGAGAGAGAGAGAGAGAGAGAGAGAGAGAGAGAGAGAGAGAGAGAGAGAGAGAGAGAGAGAGAGAGAGAGAGCGGATACACAAAATTCCTCGACGGCACTCGTATATAGCTCGTCGTGAATCCACTGCGATCGGTATATAACCCTTTCCTCTTCCCTCCTTCCAACCTCGCATCCTTGCTCGAGCTCTATCTCTCTCTCACAATCTGAAATCCCCTCCCGCAGAACGTCGCGTATACAGACGGTGAGCGGTCCGCAACATAAGAAAAAAAAAATTAAAAAATAAATACAATAAAAGAGAAAAAGGAATTAAAAAGACGAGAAAAAAATAACAAGAAAATAAAACCATGCCGTCGTATTCGCGCGTTGCGCTTCGCGAAACTGGTTTCAGCGTCTCGCTTCTCTGAGTCACCGTCTATAATGACGAACATCGCGGGGAACTCGCACGCGCGGCAGTGGCACCCATCGAAGACGTAGGTATTATATGTACCTATAGCGCAGGCACAGGCGAGCAATGTGCACTGTTGACCAACTCCCCCAGGAACTATTATTGGCGCGAACGTCGATCGTTCGATTATCGGAAACGATGGGCGATCCGATAAACGGGGAATAGTTTTTATGAGGGGAGCGAGCGGTCGTCGAAAGTCTAGTCTTGCTTCGGGCTTGATTGCGAAATTTGGACGATCCTGTATCTCACTAAAGTTTCGGGCAGTTATTTTTGGCTCGTCGTGCCACTCGGATTGTCCTAGTTTAGATCAGGTGATCGTGATCCTTAACATATACACTACAATTGAATTATCATTTAATCCCATTTATTACCTATTTGGTGGAGACTAATAATTTATCCAAACTTGGCACGATCTCGAAATTAAAAATACTATTATGCTCTTTCAATTTTTAGAATGATAACATCCTTTTTTAAGAGATTGTAAATATACACTTAAATATGTTATCGATGCTCGGTAATATAAAACAGCTATTTTTGTTATTTTTTCGTGTAATTTGGTAAGTAAGTATTAAATAATAATTACAAATCAGTGTATGAATGCTAATTAGACGTTTTTTTTTATTAATACGATATTAGAAATTTGTCCTAAGTAAACTATTTACGTATTTAGCAATAGGCTTTTCAAGTAATGTATTTTCGCGAGAAATTGAAAGGTTATCGTGATAGTCTAGATGTTTAAGACATTAGAAATTACATAATAAAGTTCTTCTAGACCTAAAAACGAGAATTTCGTGCCAATTCAACAAAAAATCATGACAAATAGCCGTCCAAAAGTTTTAATGTTACCAATGGAGTGATTACAAAAATCCATTTATACGGTTATGATGCATCAACGTTCAATAGCATCAATATTCAATAAATAATTTTTGCTGCATCGTATAAGCCAAATTAATGAGCCATATTCCAGACGGCTGTCTGCCGTGACACTCGACCCATTTTGAGGCCTTAAGGATTACAAGAATCGTTTTTTATGAAGACGAGTTCCTCGTCTGTTTTCTGTTGCTGAGAATCTGGTATGTCATTCGAAGAACGGTAAACGCCGGCGCTGCCGATTTTAACAGAAAGCACGAAGAAGGCTAAAGGAAGAAAGAGCGAGATCCTAATCCCGGATCGTGGGAGTGAGCGTCAGAAGGAAGAAGTCCCGTTAGATTCCCGCAACCCTTATGCCACGAGGAGATCCTTTTTTTCTTTTGGCCACTATACAACTGCTGTCTTTGGCCATGGCTTCACTTCGGGGGTCCCTTCCGCGACGCGTCATTTGCCTGACGCCAGGAATACAACGAAACACGGAACGGACCTTTGCACAACCAAGGCTCAAACATCGAACGATCGTCTCAGTATTTCTCCACCCCTCGAAATTTACGATCCCGAAGTGCATCGCGCCGCTTTACAAAACACATAGATAATTCCATAAAGATACGAAAACTGGTAGTTTATACATTTTCACGGAAAACTAAAAAAAAAAAAAAAATGTGAAACTACCGATAAAAATGCACCATATGTCAGAAAATTCGTGCGATGTTAAAAAAATTATAAGCATGAGTAAGCACCTCGTTATCCTCCAACCCTTCTAATTTAAAAACTGGCCATCAATGATTTTGTGCCGAATTTGATCAATTAGCGTTTAGTAAAAAAAAGTATCCCGTTTGAGTTTCGATGAAACACACAAGGAGCTGAAAAAGCTGAATAAAGTTTTATTTTTACCCAAGTAAAAAAGTTGGTCTCTTCAAAAGTTTACAATATTAGTAAATTCCGGTTGGTCTGCCTCGGAAGCAGAGTTATATCCTCG
The DNA here is from genome assembly GCA_946811545.1 of Netelia fuscicornis. Classification (NCBI taxonomy): domain Eukaryota; kingdom Metazoa; phylum Arthropoda; class Insecta; order Hymenoptera; family Ichneumonidae; genus Netelia; species Netelia fuscicornis. Next base: position 27,149,286 of record OX328016.1, read on the forward strand.
AGTATAATTTTGAAGGTCCATTTATAAGAACTTAAAAAATATACTCTTACCCAAAATTGTTTAAAAAAAGAACGCTTTTTCAAAATCTCGGCAGTTGATTTTCTCCACAAAACCACTCCACCTTCCACTAGAATCGTTCTCTCTTCGGCAAGGTCGCATTTGTGCATTCCCATCATTTCGCCACTCACACGTTGTGCTGAAAATTGGGTATGTCGAATTCAGTGTGACAGTGTGATGCAACGTGTGAGGCCTGCGAAGCGGTCAACAATTTACAACTGTGGTGGGAGTCGAGGGTCGGTGATAACTTACTTGATATCGAAACGGCCACCAAGTCTGCTATGGGAGAGGGTAACTTTGTTGTCATCAAAACGATCAGTTAGCCTACGGAGGTAACGCGAGGTTGTTGACAATAACTTTGTTAACACCACTTTCAATTCTAAAAATGGGGCATCCCACAAAACCATTCTTTTCGGTATCGATGTGGTGGATTCGCGAGATCGTCTTCCAGGTAGGACCTCCTTCGATCCTCCTCTTCTTCCTTTCCTTCTTTCCGCTACCCATTCTACGATTATAATGCCGCTCGACGAGGTGTCCAAGAAACTATAACCGTTCCGAAGGTGAAGCCCTCCTTCGGGTGATCCTGGCATGTCCTGCATCGGAACCCCAGCAGGTAGCCCCAGGAATTTTATTGCGACGGGTTGCATCTCCGTTAGTCTGTCGACCCTGATACACCTGCTTGCATCCTGAGCCGTTGTGTCGCTTCTTTTCGGTATTTCCAGTTGTCAAAAAGGTTTTCGGAATACTGTCAACGACCTCGCGTTGCTTGGGACGTTACACGATAACTTTGAATGGCTTCCAAGTGTCATGATAGTTCGATTCAACTAATTATCGTGGGATAATTGGGTTGAAATGTTGCATAGATGACCTTCAGCTTCCCTGTTCCTTTAATCGTGTTCCTTAGTACATTATTTTTTGTGATCTTTCTGAATCTTCTCAAACAATTGAAGGGCCGATTCTACCCCAAGATTAAAAACAAATCGTTTTATTTTTCTTTAGGTTGTTGAAGGCATTTGCATAGGCTTATGCTAGAAATATGAGGAATATCCACGTGTCAGGAGCGTCACGTTTCAAGCGAAATGTCTTCCGTTCCCTAAGAGTGCTAAAGAGCAAAATTAATGAAACTCTGTCATGGTAGCTCGAATTCTTGGAATTGAATCAAACAAGTGTGTTACACCACTCCTCTCGCCAGGAACAGTTATATATCTTGCATGGAATCCCGAACACAAGTGGGACGTCGAGACTGATAGCTACAGATTCTCCTCCAGGATATATCTAATACTTTCCTAGCCCGTAATATCACTGTACTCAGTCTGTGGCTTTATATGCCCTTTTCTCTAGGATCCCCAACTTGGCCAGAAACTGAAGAGAAAAAAGTAACGAAAACTGCCAACACCAAAAATCTTTGTACGTCAAGCAATTCACCCAAAATTATAAAAAATTTATGTTTTATGTTGTAATTTCATAAAGAGATTTTATACGCGGCTGATATCGTTTATCGCTAATCAGTATGAACGAGATTTTATGAAAAAAAATCAATCAAATCACCTCACAATGAAACATAAATTAAAAATCTTTGCCTTTCCATTTGATTATTTGAATAACATGAATCATTATAATTCATACTTTGCATTGAATAATAATTATGTATAATGTTTATGACCATTTTTGTCGCCCATTTATGGCCCTAGGTATAGTGTTGTCTAATATTGGTCGAAGAAACGACGTCAATATAAAAAAATCACTAAATAGAAAAATAAAACAAGTTCCATTGATTAGTCCGAATGTAATCAGGTCCGACGATGAGAGAATAGAGCAACAATTCTAAAAGATCTTTATGCAATAATGAAATAGTTCGAAAGGATATAACAGCATGAAATATAATCCTAGACTGAATACAACAAATAGGAAGAATGGTTCACCGAAGAACAGAGCGAGTAAAAATAACAAAGAGAATGAAAATGAGACGGAGAAAGATGAGACAGTGAGGGTCTCTCGTGCCTGGTCGAAAATACAAGAACGAGACTCGAAATGAACCACGAGGCTCTCTTGCTGCAGGTAAGGGAACGCGATTTTTCTGAAGTTGAGCGGGAAGAGAAAACAGAATTATGGTGGTCGGCGCCTCTCCGATCATTCTTCAGTCTAGCGCAACGACTCGACGCTTTTTTTCGTTCTTCGTGAAGACGTTAAAATTGTCTTAATGGCTGCCAAAAGTGGAAATTCGAGCCAGCAGGTATTTCTCCTCCCTCCGAGCACGTACAGCATCAATTATTTTTTGTTCTTCCACATCTTTTTCCTTCGAGAAACGCTTGTTTCGTGGTCTTACATGAATAAAGGTTTTGAAGCCTAATAATCTTTAACTTCCAGTGATAAAAAAATGGATGTTTTGTAATTCCCTAAAAAATTGTTCCTTTTTCCGATTCGTCAAACGTGAACTACTCTTTCTTGTTGGAAAACGTAAGATGGTTTATGAAATCCAGACGGGATTCGGTGGAGAATCACTGGCTACATTATTATCTCAAGATTGTCGTCATTATGTCTGCATCGTGGCTGTAGGTATCTGCCTGTCTATATTACACACACACACACACACACACACACACACACACACACACACACACACACACACACACACACACACACACACACACACACACACACACACACACACACACACACACACACACACACACACACACACACACACACACACACACACACACACACACACGCACGCACGCACACACACGCGCGCGCGCACACACACGCACACACACACGCACACACACGCACACACACACGCACACACACGCACACAGTGTATATTACTTGCCCATATATATATATATATATATTCTAGACAAGGGATAAGCCATTATCTTGTTTTCGTCACGAAAAGCGACATCGTTTCTTACGAAACGCTCGATGCAATTCAGAACATCTCTTAAATAAATAATAGTGCATGCTGCGATCGTTGAGCAAAAGATCTCTGAACAAGCACCCATTGTACATCGAACGACACTAATTTATATACTTACATTTAGTTAGTATGTTTGTAACGGATTGACGATCCCAGATTTTTACAATATAATTGATTATAAATATATAATAAATATTAAGATTCATTAAGTCATTCCAAATTATATTCCATTATTTACATAAATATTAAAATTTTTATTGAATTTCTGGCACAAGTTAGTTTCACACTTAAATGATTTCTTCGTATATTTGCAATCTAGAAGTGAAAGAGCGAAGCGCTCGTATCGTAATCCGCTGAGGGGTTTGGGAATCGAGAAGATGTGCGCTGTTTCTCTGAATGGAACGCACAAGTCCCACCACGAAATGGTACAAGCGAAAGCACTTAATACCAAATTCATTTTTTCGTCGTTTGGCTCGCGCTCACCGATACATCCACGAGGCTGATCGAATCTAAGGCCAATCCGATTTGGGAAAGGGAGAAAGAATTTAGCGGGTTTGACAGTTCTCAAGACTATGAGAACGCTTGGACATGGCAAGATGGCTGGGGATTCGACGAGGTATTATACGACCTTCCGATCATTCTTCAGTTTTTTATTGCGGTTTGATAATTTTTTTAATTTATTTTCATTTACGATAAATTTCAGCAACAGACCTGACAAATGGAAAAGGACAAGTAACAGGTTCGTGTCTTAACAATCCTTTCACCAGTTTGAAATCAATCTTTCATCGATCTACTTACCTGTTGAGCATATGCGATCTTTAATTCCATAAATAACAGATTTTTTTTCATTTAGGATGACCAAGGTGCAGAACATTTAAGGTCGTGTGAACTTCAAAGCTCTGAAGTATTTATAAGAGTGCCGAAATTCAAGGCGTCGAAATTAGCGGCTACTCTGTAGATATGCCTTCTGGTCCACGACCTCCATAGTTTTTGTGAGTTTCCAGGCCACTAGGGAACGTATGAATGAATCGGCCTGTCTGTAATTCATTCAAGCCTCAAAAGAGACCAAAGCCATGACCACCAGCAACTCAGGGGCATCCAGTGGTGGTTCTTTCCTTCGCTCATCTCTTTCACTCCTTCCTACGTCTTGCCGGTGGAAGGGCGCCGAAGCGCCGAGAGTTTCAAGAGAAATGGTCGGAAGGAACACTGAGACCCTCATCTTGGACCTGCAACGGAGATCCTTCCTTTTTAAGATCCCGTGCCGTTATATTTTTGTTTGTCGACTTTGGTGAGTGGATCCCTAGCTGATCCCGCCTCTCCCTGGGATGGCCCAAGTGCCCCTTCGTAGCAACCCTCTGACGTCCAGACCGCCGAACCGCATTTACGGAGGTAGAGGACCGCGGAATCTGGGTCAGATTGAACAGCTAACATGTGCTAACATTTTCGATCTTTCAATGTTCGGAATAACTTGTTGAGACATCGCCTCGGTTCAAGAAACCGCTAATTAGATAATTCTTGGTTCGACGGGGTGACCTGTCAAAAATGATGAACTTGCCGTTATTATGGTGAAATATTACCGTAACCATGATCGATCCCTTGAGAGTACAAAATTTAATCATGTCCAACAAAAAAATCACGATCAATACTCAATCCGTCGTGAGAGTTTACATCTCGACGTGCTCATCTCGGAGCCAACATTCCCAGACGCTTGTACAATTAATTCCCCAAACGGCAATTAGCGAAATTATTAATAAAAAATCTTAATGAAGCTAAATAAGCAATGATAGAAGCCTTCCTGTGTGGCGAGTGTGGGCCATTGTGGCGAGAGCGACAACGAACTGGCGTTGACGTCTCGCGAGCCATCAAAACAACGAGTCTCTCGGTATATAATTGTATGTCAATTGATGCAATTCGGACATGCGTGTACGATCGGAGACCCCTGGGTCATACTCCGTAAGGAGAAAAGTGTATTAATCAAGAATAATTGAAATAAACGTTTGAAAAACTTATCACAGACCGACGAACTGTTTGACCGACAAAATGATCGTCCTCCAAGGACAAAGTTCGAAAAAGTCTGCTACAAATCGTTTTTTGATAATCTTATAATTTGAGAAAACGAGTATAATTGGATGGGCTAAATGGGTTCCCCATAGTCTTTACCGGAGACGACCACCACGGTATCGTGCTGGAGAGTGAGACAAGACGTCCCGTAGGAGCATGGCTAGACGCAACGCCGCCCTATCGTGTGCCCGGGAATCCCGAGGCATTATCCGACCCAACGAGTGAGACCACGCACATCCAAGATTATATTCTCATCAACGTGAAGATGCGCCCGAGAGACGGGAGAAGGATGTTAATTGCGTGGAAATTGTTTTCTCCTGATACGCCGATGAATTTTAGCGCGTACTTTTTGTTGAACACGAAGCCCCACGAACCCATCAATGCGATCGAATCAATTTAACACGGTTAGCTTGAGATAATGATAAATTGTCGAATAGATTCATTTTTAATGATTTACAATACTTGGAACTTATTATCACAGATTTCCCTGAATCAAAATTGATTAGAGTTTTCAATGATGCCGTATGACTAGCGCACATGAACCTTATGTGGCGCACACGAAGCAAGCTTATCTGTGCGAAAACGAGTATTAGGTCAATCTGCATTTACGATATTGCTTCGTACTCAGGCCTAAAAAGCGTTCGAAGGACGTTGACTTAATGAGATTCGCATCCAAAATATCACTGGAAAGATTATAGCTGTGAGGTGCTGTAACAAACCCCTCTTTATAACTCCTATCGTTCCATTTCAAGGTTAATACAAAATGAGGCTTGACACAAAAGAATTATTACCAAAATATGGCTAAGAAATGGCGGCCAAACTCGCAGAGACAGAAATAATGAGGAAGAGAATCTAAAGTGGTTGTAGAAACCACTGAACCAGAGATAGCTCTAAAAATAGCTGAATCAAAAATGGTTGTCTCTCATTCGTCGATGAAAAAGGAACGACGCTCGTAAGAATTCGAACGAAAACTCTGCGACTCTGCGACAATTTAACAAAATGCCTATGACGATATTATAGATCACAAATGAAACCATGAAGAAGTAAAACAGAGAAACATCCAATTATAGTTGTACGACTCTTGGTCCAACGACTGTCATTCTTTTTTTATTTTCGTCTACGCCCGTGGAATTCTCCTCGTGCTTCCCTTCTTCATCTCCTTCTCCACATACGCGGGTCCTCTTCGTTCTCCTTGGTCCGGCTCGCAACTCTTCTCATTCATTCGTTCGATATCTATTTTCAGTGGTCGAAAAATCCGGTCTGATGTATCTGTGGCCAGAGCAGTCCATTCGGAAGACGAAGAAGAAGAAGAAGAAGAAGAAGAAGACGAAGAAGAAGAGGATGAAAAAAATGAAGATAAAAAAAAAGATTACCGCCGGTCTCGCGCTCGCGAGACTCCAGACTGTCTCGTCGTTCGCGGCGCGTATGCCCATATACATGTATATCACGCATACAGTAACACATCGCGGAGGTTCGCGAGCACGGGACTATGTGGGATCGCGTCTAACAAGCGGGGTCCTGTGAATTCCGAGCGGTCCCACCGCATAATCAAATTATTCTTAGAAGCCATGTTGGCGGAACATGTGCTCTTCAATCCCTCCTCCTCATCCTCCTCCTCGGTCTCTTTAGCCCTCCCCTGCGAGCGCGATGACGTCAGTCTCCGCGAAAATGCGAGAATCCGGCGTTACATCGTAGGCTCCAGTGTGATATGACGATTCTCACCGGAAGTGCTTTACGATGCTGGAGACTCGAATTAATTCAAACAGCTTGGAGACTCGGTTTCATTTCACATCACGAGAAAACCAATAATTCGTAATTTGTGACAAAAACTTGCGATATAATTACAAACTGTAAGAAAGAGGATTCATTGATGATCTTAGTTAGACGTCGTACGAGGAATCTCTTGCGAGAACGGTGAATTGTTCAACGTTCTTTCTCTTATCGAGGAGAAAATTTCTCATGGAATCATGGAACGAAAACAGGTTGGTTGATGAAGTGGACGAAGCGAATATCGAAGAACTGGAGAGGGCAAGAGATATAGAAAAAAAGTAATTGGAAAGAAATGGAAGAAGTTGGCGCGCGGTCAAAGAACGAAGCGGAGGAACGGCTTCGATAGGATCGCAACAGGGACTAGTTTGGTGCCACCTCGCGTGAAAGACATCGCATCGAAAGCGGCTAAATCGCTTTACTCCGTGAGAGCCATGGCCGTGAACCATTTTCGCCCTTAAACCAGCGAAGCGGTGGAGCAGCATCGTCGTGAAAGCACAGAGTGGAATAAAGCGGCAGGAAGAACGGCGAGAAAAGGAGAAGAGTGAACGCGAAGAGCAGTATACCGGAGAGCACAGACAAAATAAAAATGCTACGAAACGAGGCGAAAGAGTAGGTGGGAGGAGGGGGAGTTAGAACGAACAAGAAGCGAAGTAAAAGAGAAAAGAAGAGGGAGGAAGAGAGAGAGAGAGAGAGAGAGAGAGAGAGAGAGAGAGAGAGAGATAGAAGCGAAGGGAGCCAAGTCCGTCTCTGGTTCTTTCTGCATCGCAACGTCCACCATCATCGCCTAGAAGAGACGCCCTCATGGTGTTGAGATTTCTTATTGTGCTGGTCTGCACCATATAGTCACTGGAAGAGAAGGACTGAGCGGAGAAAGGGGGCTGAACTGATATTTCTTTAGATCGCTGACGCCGCGGCGCGAAAGGCCTAACGGCGGTCTTATTTGCAGCACAGCGAATAGAGAGAGAGAGAGAGAGAGAGAGAGAGAGAGAGGCATGCGATTTATTAAAAGAGTTAATTAATAGGCAAAGGCGCTGGATCTTATCCCCTTAATGATTCTCGATTTCCGACAAAATTATTATTAAGATTTAGTTGCGAATCGATAAATAACACGAGTTTAGATATGATTTTTATTTTGAAGCTAATTTATTATGTCGGTTGGTGCTGTATTTCCAAGTTTGATTGCAGGCTGTATAATGCAATTCGTGCAAAAATGAAACGATTGGAATCAAATTGGATCTTGAATTTAAACCAGAACTAATAATTGATCTCAAACGTATGTCAAACTCAAGTCTCAAATGCAATTTGAACTCAAGTCTTGCTCCGCCTCGAATCGAGTCACGATACAAATTACATTTCAAGTCTCAACCCGTATCTTCAATCTCAAATTTGGCTTCAAATGAAATCTAAATTTCAACTTAAGTCGTAATTAAAGAAGTCCGAGTGTAATTTAAACGTTTCTAAGGCGTATACTATATTGTAACTCGTCTCCCAACTGAATTTCCTTTAAAGATTCATTTTAATTTTTGTTCCATTCGTGCCAATAAGTAGTGATTCGGATTAGAACTTTATTATTGTGTACATTATAAGGAAGTGGATTAGAAAGATCATCGAATCGATATGTTTTAAATATAACGTTTGTTCTAATTAATATTACAACTGGAAATGATAGTTATTCTATGTTTTTATGAACATACCAAAATAATTGAACGATCGATTGAGTCTTTTCGCATAATCGGATTCGAGGCCAAACGCATTTTCGAGAGAACAGTAATTTTAAACTGTTTTTATAACGATATAGAATTATTTATACACTCTCATAGGTACTCGTAATCTCATGCAGCGAGGGTCGATGAACTATCAATTTTCAAAATTCGGACAGCTTATGTATCGTCAAGAACTTCCTGATCCCCTTTATATGGGCCGAACGATGTGTCTTATTTCACGTATTACGCGACTATGATGGGTGGAAGTACATAAGAGAAATTTATTCCGTAGCCTTGTCGTTTCTCCCGATAGAGTATGTCGCCGTACGGAGGTTGATGTCTCGCGAGGTCAATTGGACGCTGCTACAGTTGAGAGTAAAATCTAACGCCACATTGACACCGGGACAGCAGCCATCCTCTCTCAACCGCGAATTTTTATTCCCGGAAAGTCGTTCCTCCTTTCCGCTCTTCTCAGCGTCCTCTCGATTACTGTCAGCACCGTGTCTCTTATTCGCCAGCTCGCCACTTTCATCCGACTTGTTGTGCTCCGGCTGACCGTGATACTTCATCGCAATTCTAATGGTGTGAGTCACTTCCGGACTGGGACTCCGAGAGCCACGAGTGACCTCGGTCTTTTCCCGTATGTTAATACGAAGATTCTCCGAAATTTCCGAACAGATGCAGTCCTTGAAAACCGCTGATTGGCTCGTGGTCGATCCAATCGCCGGGCCTAAAATTGAAAACGATCAACGATTCCGCCTCTCGATTGAATTATTGTGAAAAATGGAAAAGCGGATTAGCAAGAAAATCGCGGCAAGGAAAAATCCCGAAATACGAAATCATTTTTGGTCGACGCGTTGCAACAACTTGAGCACATTAATTCTCTGGCACCAAGTGCGACTCGACATACTCGGACATTAAAGATTTCCTTTCAGGACCGGTCTAGAAGCGTTTTCTATATTTTGACACAATTAAGTCTCTCATGCATTAGTTATTTTCGCGCGCATGACATCAACATTCACCCTACTCGAGGACAGGTACGATGAACGTATATAGGATATTATGTATTCACGTATGCTGCAACGGAGATATTCCATACCGGCAGTGGTTCAATGTGCATGGCATGAGCCCACCTGCGCCTGACTGCACGCAAGCCCGACCGACTTTGGTGCGAAGTGTGCAGCGGCCTCTCTTGCGTGTATTACGACATAGATATAACACCGGAGGTTTACCAATATGGGTACACCCTACTTGTATACCTAATGGGCGCGCCATTATTACTATCTGCATTGTGCGTGCCGGTACATGCTGGGTATGCGGTACATGCACGAAGGATACGCAAATTGCCCGGCCAAGAAGCCTCGTGATTGATCGACGTTTGGCCTTTGAGGAGATTGGTAACCCGTTGAAACGATGTCAATTTAGTTGTCAACAAAAAACTACCCTCGCCAAATAATCATAATCGTCGACTATCGGTCGATCAAACGAAATAACGCATTATTGGGGTGAATTACTGACATGCAATCAGCGGAGAACAAAAATCCGCCTCCACAATCGTTGAGTGCATCTGGTGGTGAAAAAAGTAATTACCCACTCCGGAATTGTCGAGAAGGTATTCGACAATTTAATAAGTAATTTTTAACTCGCCCACTGTATATAATCAAGTAAATTAGGTAGTCAAAATTTTCATAATTAATTAAATCATATAATTACATCACCGGATTTATACGATAAAAAGAGATCAGGAAGCGTTTAATTGCCGATCGTATAGTGAAGGTGTTCGAGGGCGCGTGCTTACGGTTGTCACGAATCAGATGAGATATAGGAACGTCTTGGTGTACCTTGTACAATTCTCTTGGTGCATTCTTCAAGGCTCGCCAGTTCTCCATTGCATTCACCTGTTTCCGCAAAACGATCACGAGGCAACCTGCGTTTCGGGGATGTTCCTTTAGCACCATCCTCGATTCGACAAAACCTTACGGCACCCGAGTCCTTTTCTCTGTCACGGCCGAATCTCGATACTTTCTCCAAAAATTCATCTAAAATTACATCCCCATCGGGATTGCTTCGGGGTGAATCGCTGATGCTGCGTGAACGCGCGCTAGCCTGAGAGTCGATCAATGGAATCGGCGATTCCGGAAGTTCCAGGGAAGTTATGGTGAGATAAGCCGGCCTTTCGTTTCTGACTCGTTCTAGCCACGATCTATAACTGAAAAGATTTATAACGTTACAGTTTTTGTAATATAATTTGAAAATAATTCGTAATTTATCGGACAATTACAAATAACTTCCTTAAACGATTACTAAAGAGACGATGGGATCGGTGAAATAAAATGATGCGGGGGGTGCGAAGTAAAAAGCCCGACCTCAGTTAATTACTCATTTCGACGTTATTACGCCAAGTTTTTCCAGTTCGTACACGCACACAAAAATGTTCGCGGACTACCGAGTATTCGCACACTACTCGATTCATTACCAGTTTACCGAGCTCGTTTCCCTCGAGCTGAGCTCGTTCGTGGAAGTACAAAAAAGAAACAAATCGAATTCGTGCGAAGTGTCGGCGAGCCGAGTCGAGCACGGGTTCTCTTATTTCGAGATCGACAGAAGTAAAGAAACGAGGCACGGTCTCGTCGTAAAATTCTTGTAGAGCTCCCCGCGCGTGCTTCGCCCTCACGCTGAGGGAACGACTCCGCGAGATGTTACTCTTCACGTGTTCTTCAAGGTATTCTCTGTCTCTATCATTCTCGCTAAAAACCTTCGGGGGCTCGTGCCACAATGAAGTTAACAACACTTTTCACGTTTTTTGAAGCAAACGCAACTCAAGTACCTCGGAGTGAACAGAAACGCTCAAAGTGACGTTCACCTTGTCGAAGCCGTGGTTTCTTCTTCCTTCGATGGTATAAGAGGCGCATCTTGATGTCGAACATAACTGTAGATGAATGCTTCGGGCGCAATAAAAAAGAAATTTAGATGAAAGAAAAAGTGAATCGCGGTCTTCAAAAAAGTGGTAAAAAACTGGAAGTTTAATCGAAGCAATTAAAGAATATTGAGAGAAATGGGATTGTGCGAAAAGCACACCTAACATATATTACTAGACGTACGGATTACTTATGGAGGGAAAAACGCCATGCAAATCAGATTGTTGCTTATTTCGTTTATAACCTTCTGTAACTTGTTTATTTTAATATCAGTGGCATTTGAAAATAGCCAAAGGCATTGATAATTCAATTGATCACTTGCAGAATTATGTGGAAGAGGTTGGAGGTTGTGAGAATAAGGAAAAATATGATGAATCAAATAATAAAGAATTGATAATCCACTTTCTCTCGATCTTCCTATAGTCGTTATAATCATTTATATAATATGTTTCGTTCAAAATATTTCATGCAAACCTCTGTCGATTTTGTCGATTACATTTTTTTTCATTGTATTATTTTTAAAATGCATTTAATTATTTTCTAATCACATCTTAAATAAACAATATGACTCTTCGCCTTCAGTAAAAAGTTTTATTTAAAAAATAGTGATACGTATCTTGTGTGCCGAAACGTGAGCAGAGGAAATGGAATTTAACGGGGGAGGTCTAGTTGAAATTAAAAAAAACCGATTTTTTTTTTATTTTCTAAAAGTACAATATCTTACGAGTATTTTCCGACTAAATTGAAGGAAGCCATGTTAGAGCCATACGAAGTAAGTAGGTAAAACTTTAAACTCATTTTTCTCGAAACCATGTTTTCGAAGTCGATGATCACTGTAACTCAAGAACGGCTTTACCAATCGGGTTGAAATTTATATCTCTTCTTCTATATATAGTTGTCCTCCGCATGAACGAAGGATTTTTTTTGGACAATTTTTTTATAGTAAAAAATGTAAGTAAAATTTTGGTCAAAACAACATTTTTGACTTTCAACGTCCGCCATTTTGTGAAAAATGAAAAGTTTTCAAAACCCTTCTTTCAACCGGAGCATTATATCATTAACTAAAGATCCCTCATGTTCTGTTGGTTTCAAATAATCCGTTGCAGCGCGGGTGTGATCACCGCAAAATCTGTTTTTTTTTGCAGCGTCTTCGACCGTTGATATACACTATCGGCGGAAAATTTCCGGACAAAAGTTGAAAACTGTGCCGGAATGGTTTTTTATGCCATTTCGCCGGTACTTGGCCTAGGCCAATTTAACCAACGCCATTTCAAAGAGCAGGGATTTTCTTTCATTTTGGCTTTAAAAAAAATTACGATTTTTTTCCAATTGAGACCCCGTTTTTAAAACGATAATTTTTGGTCGTTTTTTTGTTCTTTTGCAAGTAGACCCCCTTTGCACTCAATTTTTTTAACGAATTTCTTTCCCCATACTCATACAGGGGGAAGTCTAAGCTTCGAGTTCATTTTTTAGAAAATTGTGTACAATTTTTTTTTCAAAGATATGTCGTTTTTTGAGAAAAATAGACAATTTGAAAATTGCTCCATAGGACGAAAATGCTGAGGTTTACAACAAAACCTGAAGATGGAAAAAAGTTGTATTACTTCGTGCTGAGTTCAGGAGAATTGTTATAGATTTTTTTTCGAAATTTTTCGAGTTTCTTTGATGTAGGTAAAAAATTTTCTTCTATTATTTTTATGATATTCAGATCAATCAAACTGACCGGCCTTAGGTGGTAAAAAAAATTCGAAAAAAAAAATCTGAACAAATTCTCCTGAACTCAGCAAGAAGTAATACAACTTTTTTCCATCTTTAGGGTTTGTTGTATACCTCAGCGTTTTCGTCCTATGGAGCAATTTTCAAATTGTCTATTTTTTCTCAAAAAACAAATCGTAAACAATTTTCTAAAAAATGAACTTGAAGCTTAGACTTTCCCCTTTATGAGTATGGTGAAAGAAATTTGTTAAGAAAAATTTTACTGCAAAGGAGGTCTACTTGCAAAAGAACAAAAAAAAACGACCAAAAAATGTCGTTTTCAAAACGGGGTGTCAATTGGAAAAAAGATCGTAAATTTTTTGTTAAAGCCTAAATGAAGGCAAATCGATGCTCTTTAAAATGGCGTTGGTTAATTTAGCCTAGGGCAACTACCGGCGAAAGGGCATAAAAAAACGTTTCGGCACTGTTTTTAACTTTTGTCCTGAAACTTTCCGCCGGTAGTGTATAACGGCTTATTCTTAAATATATTTCTTTCAAAAAATTATAATGTTTATACTAAATATATATCTTTTATACGGAAGAACTTTTGTTATCAATTATTTCATCGTTTGGCCAAAAAAAATCGGAAAAAAGGCCCTTTTTACCTTTCCAACTAGACCTCACTCTTTAAGCGCACAACCTATAATAATACATTTTTAATGTGTTGTATGAGTACCACAACTAAATAAAAAATATCAAAGAAAATCGTAGAGGACTCTTATAAAAAGTCTGAAAACTCGATGCTTTTAAATAATTCAGGAACTTGATCCGATGTATACCTTGGAACTGTACACGTTTTGAGTCTCAGTGGTGTAAGCTAAATTCATCGCAGATTAAAGTCAGCAAAACATACAGTCAAGTTAATGTTAACTGTACCAATGACATAGTTGACCGCGAGAGCGCGATAAAGTTAATCGATATTGATCGACAGTTCTGTCATTAAATGCTCAAACACACAATTACTCTGCAGAAATCACAGTCTTTCGGTCAACTTTGCGGTATGAACATTGCACGAGCCAAATATAGGATAATGGAAATACCTCGAGGATCCTCGCCCTGGGCGATCGTGAACACTCCGTGGATGACAGATGTGACGTACTGGAGACGGTGACCTTGTATCCGTATGATCTTTCTCCCGCGCTGCACTTCGCGGATCTTCGAGCGTGAGGCGCCGAATATAGAGGCCCGGCACCTCCTCCACCAGGAGACGTCTCCTCCTGTAGCCAGCCACAGTGTCAGCCAAGTAGTCGCAGGCTCGGTTCCCTCTGCCACAGTCAACGTATTACATTTGCCGAGGAATCACACTTCGAGGTCGCCCGTGCAAGGAAATGAATTCAGCCAATCGGCGATGGCCCAATTCTTCTCAGTCAGTCGGCTTGACAAGTTTTCCAAGTTGGCACCATTTTCTTGTTGTCATAGATCGGCCGCAAACCCTGGTAACTGAAGGTCGCGGTATTTAAATCAACTCGGTGTATAACTTTAGCGAAGCTTCCCGGTTCAGTCACTATCAGAAAAAAAATATCAGATTCCGTATCGATGGAACGATTTTCCGAACGAACGCATGCTAACGGTTTCGGCTCATTCGGTTGAAACTTTAGTCAAGCTCCGGTTTCTCGACAAAGAGATGATTTGGCAGTTCCTTACGAGCAAGGGTGACCATGCGTGCATATTACAGGGAGAGGCGCCAAAATTCGAAATATTTCAGGACGGAAGAAGCGGCAATGTGTGTAAGGCAATCGGAACGAGTGGGAATCCGATCCCACAGAACACGACAGGGCGGCAGCCTGGCGGGGAACGATCGTTCGAGCGTTGCTTAACGTGCTGTTTTGAATTGTTATTCTCCCGTTGGGCGCCCCGCAAGGTGTGGGATAGATTAGTTCTCGCTCACATGGTTGTCAGCTACTTGCCGCAGGCTCCGACTATCCTCGTTCGAGCGCCCTCATACACGCATAAAAACTAAACGCACCAACACATCCAAGATTAGCTGATCGGAACCTCCCGAAATACATGAACGGTTTGGAGATAACGTAACGATGGATCGGAGTCAAGGAGACCCACCGCTGTGAATTTCACGATGACGAATCGCATCGAATATATTTTTGCCGTAACATAACCAAGTTGTACGATAAACCATTAAAGACAACAATTTTCACATGTCGTTGAAATGTCGCGCGCGTGCGAACTATCGCCCTTTCAAAGTCCTAACATGTTGTGCGCGCTGATGACGCTGATTCCAAGAACTAAGGATGTTGAGACTACGTAACGTGGCAATTGGTCCGAGAATCGGCCGCAAGGCGTCTGCAGCGGCCGTAAACCGCTGTTCCAGGCAGGCACGCCAGTACGATGACGTACGGCGGTATATGCGTGATAATGCACATGCCAGACTGGTATATATATAAATTACATACATCCATTACATAGAAGTATGGATTACCTGTTTACCTGTAGCTCAGGACACTGAATTACCATATTGCGCCGTGCACTATAACGCGCACGTCATCGAATATGGCAGCTCGGGAATCTGGTTCGTCTGATCTCCATTGCATTAGCAGACCTTCGATCCAATCACGCAACATTGCACGTTTTCGTCTCGAAGATTAAATATCCGGTTCGTGAATCGGCAAATCACTTCGCTTTCTAGCGATTCATTTATGTTTCGTGTCCTTCGCGACCGTGAGATCATGAACACAAATAAATAAATATGTCTGAGTGGAAAGAGTCCGTATACCATAGTTCGTGATGAAGGGAAGAATGAATTTGGATGGCAGCCGCTAAGTTTATAAATATGTTTATATTAACTCGACACTGTACGAGAAAGATGAAAGTAAAACAGCGAGACGAGAAAGCGTGAAGTTCTTAACGAATTCTTATTCTTTATCCGTTTTGTCCCCTTACATTAGCGATACGCACCGATACGTAGGTACCATGATCGAGTCTACGAACGATTGGTGCTAACTCTCGAACGTCTCTTTGCCAAACTGAAGGGTACTTCGTGGTCAGTTCGATCAGTATATGAATCGAACGGCGGATGCATCGACGACGACGCTGCAGTTAGGGGCTGATAGCTATCGGAAGTCGCGATAACTAAACGTAATTCAAAATTTCATATACGAACTTGAAAATTTGGTCTTGAAATTGGAGTATACGGGAGTATGCGGGATTTATGTTTTTGAAAATTGGAGGCTTAGCTTGGTGCTCCGGCAACGAAGCTACGCTTTAATTGCAATTTTCCAAAACTTCACTTATTTTCAGTCTGAAAATTTACCCCTTTTCTTTTATCTAATCAACGACTATCCCATGGAGCACGGAAAATGTGTGTCATGAATACAATCGATTACTTACTGAAAAAATTTATTAGATTTTGGGAAATAAACTACTGTAGGAACAATGACCATTTCGTTAACTTTTCGTTATCGAAAACGATTCTGACCCGGGTGATGATAATACTCTTACTTATGAAAAATATTTTTGAATTTCTTGTCTCAAATTCATACCTTTCTTGGAATTAGCTGTGTACGCAACATGTCCTAATTTTAAAAAGCACAAGCCAGCATTTTGTATATTGAAAAAAGCAAATTACTAGAAATTATTAAATGAAAGTTGCCTATTCTTCGGAAATGTGGATATTGAAGTGGAAATATTAGTTTAGGATAATATTACTTTGTTATAATTTTCTCAAATTAATAAATCTTCGAGTAGATTAGATGTTTCATTCGTTGCAAAACTAAATAGCAAGAAATTACGATTTTTCCGACGCTCGTAGTGGAACATGACTTACGATCAAAGACGACAGAATGTTGGTTGTTGAAAGGCGTTAATCAAACGTGGCTACGAACGCATCTCGTAATATTCCGATAAAAAGAAATGTGCTTTTCCTTCAAACGACAGCATCTCGCACGAGGCTTTGTGACAGTATGCTGAAACTTTGGACGTGTTGCTGTCGAATGACGGATCGAACCATAAAGAAATGGAAACGAGCCCCACGATCAGCGCCTCGTGGCTGTTCCAACGCAACGACGTAAACTAACTTGTGAATACAGGTAAGTGTCATAAGTAGGAAACCTCTAAAATCGATTTGGAGAAAGACCTCGACTTCGAGCTTACCATTTTGTATATTACTTTTTGAATATAATTCTCGTGCAATTTCGGTCAAGTTGTCTGCCTCGGGCACAAGTAACAAAATAAATTTCGTCTTCCCATTAAAGAAAACGGTGACCGAAACACGATTATCAGCAAAAAAAATAAGAAGAAAAAGTTCTTTTACAATAGTAGTGCCGGCTCTTTGGTTCCTCCGAAAATTCGTAAATCAGACATTTGATCGTCGAGAGACAGAGAGAGAGAGAGAGAGAGAGAGAGAGAGAGAGAGAGAGCCGTTGGCTATGTACGAGATATATAGTTGATCGAGGAACAACGCGAAAAGAGCAGCGATGATTCCTTACGAAGAACTCGATCTCGCTCTCTTCGCAAGGCTGTAGAAATGTTCCGGTACCTATAATTTGATTCGGTATTCCGCGAATCTCGGCCTACGATAATTGGCCATAAATTGGCAATCCTGCCAATCAATCGTTGGGAGAAAAAATAACTAGCCGAGATTTTTTCGTATCTTTCGGGTCACCAATGGGAACGACACGAAAGATCCGTAGGCGAGAAACATCGCCGATGTCATTTTTGAACATTTTCAGTATAACCGAACACTTCTTCACGCTCTTCCGCAACCTTCGTGCAGGTCCTACGGACACGGTTCGATCACGGAATACAAAAATCGATATAAATTTACGCCCGAATAAATTTACCAAAATACTATTCTCGGAAATCAAAGAACCGGCAGCCGAATCGATGAATACGAACACGAAAGTCTAATCTCGTAGACAGCTCGCGGCTTTTTGGCGCTTTGTCTGGTCCTCCAACACAACACGTGTATCTTCCACTTTTTCTCGAACCGTAACAAATCTGATACATCTATTCAGTTTCTTGCCGTAAAGTTGATCGCTTTGACAATGTTGTAAGCGGGATTGTCCAATAAACGATATGGTAGATTCTTATCTTTTTTTTCTGTTCACACGTGCACAAATATATTTACCGAAACCCGTGTCTCGCCATTCTTGAAAAAAAAGAACTGAGAAACTTCGTGGGTGGGACGTAATGGAAAGAGGTGAATTACGCAATCGCGTTGCGTCTCCATAATATTTCACCCTCTTACGCCGTTTCATTTAATTCGTACAAGAAAACAGGCTTTTGTTACCTATATTTCGGCTAAGAAGTATATAGAGGACATTTTCCGAACGAACGCATGCTAACGGTTTCGGCTAATTCGGTTGAAACTTTAGTCAAGCTCCGTTTCGTTTAACTTAACTTTTATTTATTGAATCTCGCTCGTCAGCGCCAATCGGACCTTCGCCCCGAAATTTTCAAGGACATTGGTCATGCGTTTAAAATATTTTTGCGTTACTTCGTGATGAGCGTATCCAAAACAGTAGTTTGTTCAGACAATTTCTACAATTTCGAAAAATTATATGTGTGTCTCAATTCGATTTGTAATAAAAAAATGTTGTGTACGTTTGTTCAATGGTAAATATTTCTTACTCTCAATTTGTGATAATTTCTGGGTTTTTCCTTGTTTTCTTTCATTCGCGAAGCGTGACTCGTCACGATTGATTCGGCGATGAGGGTCTGTCACTTCGTCGCGTACTTCCTTCGTATCATATTTCCTCACTCTTTGGAGAATGAAATAAAAGAAATAAAAAAAGGCCGATGCTATGCGCCTCGAGTCGCGTCTGAGGAAGAACTGGCGTGCCACTAGCGAGCACCTCCGCATTTCATGTCTACACCGACGAGGCTTACGACCACCCTCGCGACGCCAACATTATCGAATACCTGGCTCTGTTAACAATGAGCTTATTCCTATATTGCCTTTACGGCCGGTATGCTGTTTTTTGTCTTAAATTATCCTAGGTTATACGCAACAGGGAAGTACGACTATTACTGACAATGAGTATTTTAAATTGCTGCAGGTGTGCTTTTGGAGTAATAAAATGCGATTCCCTTATTTCGTCCAAAGAATTGCCAAATTTAACATTTTTTTATTCACTTCACAATGAATTTTTCAATTTGCCGGAAAAACTTTAGTGGCTTGTTTATCAAAACGAATTTATCAAAACGATTGATAAGGAAACTGTATTGACACTGTAAACCGACCTTTCGCACACTGCACTCTCCCAATATTTCCCTTACACAAGGTTTTCTAAATAATTAACTGAAATTCCCATTTTCGTCTTCTTCTTATAAGAACCTTTTGTAAAGGCGATAATTTGTAGTAAAGAGACAACTGTGCAATTGAACCGTTCTCTTTTCTCATACCCTTAGAGATTTTCTGAAGTTCGATCGTGACTGGACGTTACTGAGTTATTTTTACAACTTTAGTACCTAACACTTGCGTATATGTTTTTCCGTTTCGAAATCTTCGTTTCTTAATTACCTTCCCGTTATTTTATAGCCCTATACGTTGTTAAATAATAATTCAATAGTGAATCAACGAATAATCGATTGATAATATAAATGAGTTTAAAAATATAATATCTACTACTTATTCTTTTTATAATCTTTAGTAGATCTTTCATTTTCAACGAATATAGATATATACGTATTTTGCATCGTGTTGAAACAAAATTAACAGTTATTAAAATGCTTTTAATCGATGTTGATAAACTTGTCTTGCTCCATTACGAAGGAAACCAGCCGTCTCTCCGAGGTACTTTATGAGAAAACTACGTGACAAAAGCAACTTCCCTCGGTATAATATAACATTCGCAACATTGCCAAAACTTCTTTTTATCCTGGCCAAATGTCGGAATGATAATAATTAGCGTTTCTGTCGCCAAGATACGAACACACGCTCTCCTGTACAGTACGATGTGGCGCTTTCCCAGCTAGCTGCTTAGGGACATGCGGAAATGCATGTCACGAAATTATGCCGAGCACGGAAACTTCGTCGATGCTGCGAAGCTATATAATTTGCGGGACGGGGTACAGGGACTGGGAAGGCACATTTACTAACTCCCGGGGAGCACAAGAGTACCGACAGGGGGGGAGATGCAGACGACGAGAAGAGAGAATGTGCAAAGAGGAAATACAAGAGGCCAACGTAATTTGCTGTGGTTGTCAAGTATCGAATTATTACGTGCTTGTAATAAAACATAAATACAAATATATGTCTGTATACAGGGTTTGCCATTTTAAGTTTTCGATTGAACTACGTTGAAAATCCAAATTAAACGTTAACCTATCCTTGGACCCAAAATGTGCGATCGAGATCTTACCGTTTGCATTAGCATTGTATTGGGGGGGGGGGGGGGGGGGGGGGGGGGCACGCTCACAGATTAGAGAGCACTTTTTTTCTCTGTTTCCCCATTTGAAGATTCCCAATCCTACTTCATTGGTACCCCCAGTCATTATTAATTGGAGAATACTGATGCGGGTGATAAATTTCAGTCAAGGTTTTCATTTGATTTTGCGCAATCTTTCGTTCCTTACACCGAAAGAACGTGCTCGTGTACTTCCGTCATTTTAAAAAATTCAAACTTCCACAACTCCGAGGTTTTTAAGGCTCGAAAGATTTTCCTCTTTTGGTCATATTTGTTTTAAGCTTGCCTATTATGCGATGAAGGAAAAATAATTGGTTTACATTTAAAATATCGATGATGACCTTTGCGTGACCTCAGCGCCACGATGAAACAAAATTTTAATCTGAGTGTCGTTTGTTCTCTTTTAAACCATAGCCGTTTTGCGGAGATCTTTTCTTTCTACAACTAGTTTTCACCGATAAATTAAAATGGGACACACTATATATAGATTTTTTTCAAAAGTTCTTTGGTTAAATAATATTATAGTGGCCAATTGACAATAATTATACTATCCATAATTGTGAAAATGACAACCGAATACATCATCATCTCCTCGACGTGTACATGTGTGTACGTGCGTATATTCAAATTGAGTAGGTATAATAATATCAAAAATTGGTTGGATTGGTACTTGTATTTTTATCAATCAACGGTTCATTGAAATATCTGTGCGATTATTGTGAGTTTTGCTGGAATGAGGTAGAAAAAACGAGATTAAAAACCGTTGGCCTGAAAAGAGTCGCAATCGTGTTGGTTGATGAACGTTGATGGGCCGTCGAGGATCGTCTTACTATAGATATTTGCCTTTTCGTGCAGTCAGGCACACGTAGCGTGTTAGACAGATAATGGCCGTGAAGGAAGGGAAATATGGCACAGGCCGATCAAATTGGACAATAATTTTTCATATAAAGCGCATTTAGTAGACAAATATTTAATCGCATTATACTCATTTTCTTTAATACGACTGTTACGCTCTGTGTCAAATGTACAATGATTTATTATAAAAAGAAGTACCTACGGGCGTTGACTTTCATGGAAAAATGATTGTTTGAGCAATTTTCGAAAGTTTATGTCGATTAAAGATTGGAACTAAATAAGTTTGAAATTTCTATCGGTAAAACGTGGCTCAAGTTGTAATACGTATTTAACGTGATTTCAGTTACTTGCCTCGAAACGCTGTAAGCTCTGTCAATATTTTTAATTTTTATAACGAAATTGTGTTATAATGTTTATGAAATATTATTCTACGACAATTTTGAAAAAAATTCGATTTTTTGAAAATTATAACTAGGTATCATCACTTAAAGTAATAAGTCACCCCTAGGTTGACAATATCGAGCACGATTTTTGCCACGCGTAAGGGTAAAATTTTATTTACAGCAAGTAATTTTCGAATTTTGTTATAATTTTAAGTATCCGCATTCAAAATAGACTCGCGGCTATCGACTAACATCGTGTTCACCGGTCGGTCGGCAACTTTAGCTGGAGTTTTGGTAACTTGGCCTTCCTTTCCCGGGCTTAACTATCCTATAAATTGTCTCCCCTTGACATACCGAACTACCTCAGTGCCTCCCGAACAATTTTCACTCGTTGAAAAATTTGTTCCAAATTGCTCCAGTCGGGCGATTCGCCCTTACCCGACCAAAATAAAATTCCGAAAAAGACCGACAGGATGTCGGTCCAGAAAGTAAATGTAATGAACATTCTTAACAATTTTTAACTAACGAGCTTTACGTAGCTAAACATTTATTTTTGCCGTTCTAAAAATGTGTAAAGGGCGATTTTAGCTCAAAATATGTAGTAGTAGTAGTTTATTTGTTTATAGGCTTTCGCCTGTTACAAAGGAGATCGTCTTATAAATAACAATGGCGAAGCAAATATTAATACGAGTAAAGTACAAAGTTCAGTTTTTGATCAGTCGTCTGTGTTCTTTCCTATTCTATCTTATCTATCTTATATTCTATCTTACTTATCTTTATCTATTATGATTTTCTTTATAGCCCTATCATAGTGGCTCTGATCTTGCAAACCTCAAGAGCGTAATAGGCCAGATTTTTCGCGTTACACTCATTGAGACTGTCTAATGCTACGTGTGGTTGTGTTATTGGGAGATATTTCTCTCTTAGCGGAGTGTAAATCGGACAAACGCATAAGATGTGTTCGAGGGTTTCCGGCTGAAAACTGTTACACAGGGAGCATATGTCGTTGCCGTCGATTTTGTATAAGAATTTCTTGAATTTAATGTATAATGTGTTTCTGCCCGAAAGGCGTAGTTGGGCTACTAGTCTTATTAATGTGAGCGGTATTGGGAGCTTCAAGTATTCTTCCTCTTTTAACTCGTTCAGTTGTTTGATACC
Organism: Netelia fuscicornis; assembly: GCA_946811545.1. Taxonomy (NCBI): domain Eukaryota; kingdom Metazoa; phylum Arthropoda; class Insecta; order Hymenoptera; family Ichneumonidae; genus Netelia; species Netelia fuscicornis. Next base: position 27,172,227 of record OX328016.1, read on the forward strand.
TTTATATAGAGGGCTGTACGTAGACAACATGGTTCTGACAACGTCTGATGCAAATTGTTTCGATTTAATGGATGTTAAGAGTGGTTCGATTTGTGACAATATACTAGCTGCGGAGATATTATTCAGAATGTTCGGTGTACCCATTTTACTCAAACATTCTTTCAAGTTGGAGTACCAATTATACTTGTTGTTGTTGTTATTTTCCGCATCTAATGCTACCAATTGATCAAACGCCAGCCTTGGATAGCGGGTGGGCTCCATTTCGAGAATCTTTTTCACATACATCATTGTTCTTTTTATTACTTGAATTGACGTAACGGACGAGCCTGTTTCTAGTCTCATCATGTAATTTGGAGTAGTTATAGGAACTGCTAGCAGATTTTTGTAAAAACGGAGTTGTATTTTGTCCATTTCATCCAGATGACGTAGTCCCCAAATGTTCGCCGCATAAAGAAGTGTCGATCGAACGACTGCTTCGTACAGCTTTAGTCTGGCTTGCCATCCATTGACCCGAGCTGTTATCATTGGTCTCCAAATGGTACCCAAGGCTATCTTGGCTTTTGAGACAAAGTAATTGCACGCTGTATTGTATAGTCCTGATCTCGTAAATGGCACTCCTAGGTAAACATATTTGTCTACTATATCCAGTGGGTTATTTTTGTATTTAATTGGTCTTACTTTTTTTGATCTGCCTGCTTTTTGGAATATTATTACTTTTGTTTTGTTTGTATTGACTTCCAATTCATTTTCATTGCAATATTGTTCGAGTGTGTTTAGTTTGTTTTGTAATTCGATTACGTTGCTTGCCAAGAGAATTAGGTCATCTGCAAAAAGAAGGATTTCCATTTTTTCTATAACGTGCGTATGCCCGCAGTCTATGAAAAAATTACAGATGTCTGCTAGCAGAAGGGAGAATAAGATTGGGCTCGCTGGATCACCTTGTAATACTCCTTGTGTGGTTTCTATGTCCGGTGTTTTTTGATATCTGCTGACTCTTACTTTAAATGATGCCTTGTTGTACAGGTTACTCAGTACATTGATTATTTTGTTGCTCACCCCTGCCGAGTACATTTTTTGCCAAAGAATATTATGGTTAACTGAGTCGAACGCTCTCCGAAAGTCAACAAAGACCGCGAATAGCTTTCCTTTGGGTTGTGACAGTGTGAGACCGATTTTTGCATTTAATGTAAAGATATTGTCCTCGCATGCTCTTTTCCTTCTAAATCCTGCTTGAGCCTCCGGTAGTATTTTGTATGTTTCGCACCAGTCTTGCAGTCTTTTCGCGATAACCGTAGTAAAAATTTTGGTAAGCGTGTTTGCCAATGCTATTCCCCTATAATTAAGTGGATCATCTGTATCCCCTTTTTTGTGGAAAACAATAACTTCGGACTTGGACCAGCTTGATGGGATCTGTCCAGTGGAAAAAACGCGATTGAAAAGCTTTGCTATACTCTTTATCCATTTGTGTGGCAATGCACTTAGAAATTCGGTCGGAATTCCGTCGGGGCCTGGGGCTTTGTTTGGTTTTGAATTCCTAAGTATGCTTAGAATTTCATCTATCGTAATTTCGTTATCTAGCATCGCAATTGTGCGTTCCGTGAATGCTCTTTCAACTATTTCTCGGGGAGGTAGCAGATTTTTGTAAAAGTTTTGCCAGGTTTCACTTGAAATTGGACTTTGAGTATACGTTTTTCTTTTGAGTTTTTTGTACGTGGCCCAGAAAGTTTTGGAGTCTTTTGAGTTAGAGAGATCGTTTTGGATTTGTACGAGGTACTCTTTCTTTTTCATTTTAATGAGTTTAGAGTAGGTGTTTCTTGCTGCTACGTAGTCTTTTTCTGTGTCGTGTTCTCTCTTTTTAACCCACCTGCGGAATAATCTACTTTTTTCTTTTTTTGCTCCTACACAATCTTTATCAAACCACGGTTTTTTATTGTTTGTAAGATTCTTGGGTGTATGGGTCATTTCTAAATCCTGCGCTGTGCTCCAAATTATCTTCGTGATATTATCGCTCCTTGCGTCTACATCAACTACCGTCTCGTCTAGAGGCGTTTTATTGTTCGTTTCGTTCCAATATTCCTCATGTTTGCTTTGATCCCATCTAAGGAATGGCTCACATGTTTTATTTTCCGTTTCTGTTTCCTGTAGTACTTCAACTGGTGTTACTAGATCCACTTTGATGGGCAGGTGGTCTGACGTCCCTTCGTTAACTATTGAGAAGTCTTCGCATATATTTAATCCCTGAATATCAGTCCAAACGTAATCTATAGTAGTATTGCTTTTGCCAAAGAAAGTTAACCCACCCTCGTGGTCTGATTTTGAGCGTCCATTAAGGACAATTAATCCAAGTGATTCGAGTTCGTTCACCAAAAGTGACCCGTTTCTATTTATTTGTGTGTCGCGTGCTTTTCTTGTTTGTGAAAATCTTGTACCTTCGACCATTAATTCGTCAATTTGGTTAAAATCCCCGATACGTCCATTAAAATCTCCTCCCATTATCATTGGTAAATCGTACTCTTCGCGTAGTTCGCAAACAAAATCTGTCAATAGTTGTACCCTTTCGCTATAGAAGTTGTTTTTCAAGTAAACGTTAACCACTAGCAGAGCCTGTTCCCCTATACTGAATAAACCCGCAATCCAAATATCGCTCTTGTCGATTATAGTGAATGAGGTTACAGAGTTTTTGTTTACTAGTATGCAAGAACCTCCACTCGCCCGACCGACTGTGTAGTCGCGTGTAGCCGTACTCGTAATTATTTCAAATTTTTGTAATATGCTCGGTAATGTCAATTTTTCGTTTGTACTCCAAGTTTCATTGAGACAAATTATCGTGGCTTCTGGCCATGCTACCTCCGAAGGATTTGTGATTGTGTCAATGAAATTCTGAATTCCATGCACGTTCCAAAAGATTAAGCTTGCTCTAGGTTTGTATTGTTTTTTTCTGGATATTTGATCATTAGAATTAAAATTAAAATCACTGTTACTTATTGTCTCGACTGAATTATCTCGAAGATCATTTAGCCTTGAGTTGCTAGCTAGTATGTTTTCTTTTACTATGTCTTTTTCTGTTTCTTTGACCGAATTTTTTGCTAAACTTTTTATGTGCTTTACCTTAATGTTATTTTTGGAGCGATCACATCTCAGACTAGTTATTTTCTTTTCATTGCTTTTTCTTTTTGGTCGAACGCTGCGCTTAATACTACGATTTTTATTACAATATTTGCGGGCTGTTTGGTAGGCTGGGGAATTCTCTCTGGTTCTTTCTTCGACGAAAATTCTCGATCAGCCCCTCGCCTTCTTTCCATACATATTCCGTGTCGTTTATCCAAAGACGTCCGAAGCCGATCTTGATGGCGTGTCCCTTCGTCTCTTCTTCCCTGGCTATTCTCCTGATTTCCCTCTGCATCTGTCGTTCCGCATACGTTGTGTCGTGTTTGATAGTGATGTTTTGTATTGGGACCTCGTTTTTCCTTCGCATCAGCTGTTTTTTTGCTTCTGCATTTTTCATTTTGACCGACAGAAGTATTGTTTTGCCCGCTTTCCTTATCGGAACAACTTCGATCGCTGTGTCTTGAATGTCCAGTTCCGAGTTGAGAAAGTCCTTGACCGTCTTGTCGGGCGAGTCCTCTTTGACCTCGAGTCCTCTGATAATAACGTTGTTTTTTTTGTTTTCTTTTTCTCGGATTTCTTCTTTCCTTTCCAGTTGATATACACGGTCCTTCAAGCTCGCGTTTTCTTCTTCGAGCTGCGTTAACAACACTTTGCATTTTTCACTACTTACAAAAACTCTATCCAGTGACTCTTTAAGTGAACTGTAGTCTTGTTTAATTTCGTGCACATCGGTTGCAAGTGTGTGTAGCAGTCGAAGTACTTCGTCTATGCCCGACGGGGACTGCGTCAAACTATGAGTCGCGTCGTCGTGGGTATTCGCGTTGATATCTTGTTGGTATTGGTCCATTTTGAGTTTTGAGGTTAGTGCGGCGATCTTTTTGCCTGGTTGTTCTACTTTGCCGGTTGCTGCTACTGCACCTCTTTTGGTTAGGTGGTCGGTAATTTTAGCGTCGCTGGCGCTAGCAGCGCCCTGGCGCGTGTTCACTCCCTTGACCATGTCTAACCTCACTTTCCTTTTGACGAAGATTATTTGGCAATATCTTACGAATAGGGTTTCGCTTTCCTGAGATAACACTCACCCGTACTCACTGTATTCAACTTTATCCGAAATCGACCAACTTATCTTTATTTGGCTGCGCTATTACTTATTAAGTCGTAGATGTTTCGATCACTTCCCTGCCACGATCCGCACCGTGTCGGCGCTCAGCTCAAAATATGATTATTACAATTACATTTATTTTTCCTTATGCATATGAAAGACATTTTGAATTTATTGTGTCGCGCAATAATTGCAAATAATTAAATTTACTCCAATGTACTGGTTAAATATAAAATTTTTTAATTCTAACACAAATAACCATTTTTATTTCATAATAAGTCACTCTGAATATCCGGAAATAAATAATTTTTTATGTTTCTCGACTCGTTTTTAACTCGTGGATATTTTGTAAACTGTAAGCAAAATAAATCGTTACTTCTGAATAAATAAATTTTTGAGGTGACATTTTTAGTTCATGTTTACCACTTTTGCCCTATAATAACCGAAATCACTAATATAAGCATATGTATATATTTTCGCTGAATCGTACGATGTACGTATATGGATATACATATACGTATATGAAGAGCAGCAATAAACCGTGTTAGATAAGCCAGTTGGAAATTGCCACGGTTCGCGCGCGATAATTGCTCGCGAGAGAACTGGGCGTCCGAGTTATTACTTCTTTCTCGTCCATCACTCACCTCAACCTCTCTCACCGGGCTGTGTATTATATCTGGTCGAAGGAGGGGAAAAGCCGCTCATTCTCCCTTGGACGATTCCACGGGTGCAGAGAGAGAGAGCGAGAGAGAGAGAGAGAGAGAGAGAGAGGGAAAGAGAAAGCCAGCGCCTGGCACGAAGAGGCTCCGGAACAGAGCGAAAGCCTCGTTTCCTGGGCGCTTGTGTATTATATCTCGCGAAACGTGTATAAAAGTGACGTGTGTGATGTCTGGCAATGATGGGAAAACGAGATACAAAAATGAGACGAAAAATGTGAATAATGTGATGACGTTTGAATACGCGCTGAAAAACAATTACCGAAGCAATACTGACGCAGACGAGGGAATTCATACGATTTAACGAAAATTTGACCCAAACTCAACCAAATTTTCACCATGGTCGACATTTATTCGTAAAGGCATTTTGATAAGGTTCTTATTATTATTGAATTTTATTCACATTTATATCATTGCTTCATTAAAAAAAAACATAGGTAGTTACTTTAATGATAGGGGGATAGACTTAAAAAATGACCCAATATCCAAGAATCGTTTTGTTATAGTCGATTATATTACTATCATTTCAATTATTGTTAATATTATTATATTGTATTGCTCAAATAAATAATACAATTATGAATAATGGAACCATATGATTAACAGAATAACGACAAAGCTCGTCCACGAATCAATTTTGTTTTCATCCGAGCATATTATTACATCGTATTATTACTACGTTATATTATATTATTATTTATTTTTATGAACATAAATAAAAATGGAAAATATGTTAATAATTGTCATTAAAAATGTAATTTGCCGTTTCCACGAGCAAACTTTGTTCCCATTGTACAGCAATCGTGGATCTATATATCACGTGTTCACGTAACTATACCCTCGTTTCGATTCTGACGAGACGAATTTACAGTGCGGCACACACGCAAGGAACATTCTCTCGATGAGTTTATTGTACACTCGGTCTCATACTTCCCAGGCGCCTAGAAGCGTCATATCGGTTTTATAAGAAATAAAAATAAAATAACTGTTTCCACTGTTGTTCCACTGTCACGATTTTTAAGGCTTTACCGAATCGCCAAGCAAGCAAGAAATCTACCCTATGTGGAACTTCGACGTATCCTCTAGAGATATCAGCTAAACGTTGAAGAGAACTTATATTGAGCACACGTAGTCACGATTCTCGATGTTTCAAAGTGGAGCAAAGAAACAAGATATTTCACGGTGTATCTAAACGAGAAAACACAGCTCAGCATTTTTCTCGCTCTATGACTTATTTTCTGTGCTATTTTTCTTTCTCGCGTTACATCGTGATAAGTGGGGAAATGCGGATCATCGAGAGGAGAATCTATGTTCCTGCCAAAAACAAGCAATACTCGATATACAATCTGAAAAATGCCTTGAAAGATGCCTCGAAATTCAGCTTATGGAAATATTTTTCAAATATTTTAAACATTTTTTTTGTCCATATTTCGAGAACTTTATGCAAACTAAAATTTTCTATTTTATTGCCGAGAGAAAATATATACATTAATTTCATATACGCTCCATTTCAAAGTAGCAATTACTAATTAATAAATAAAATAGTTAATATTGTAGTGAAATTATAACAGTGTTCAAAAATGGACATTATTATCATTAGTCAATAAATAACAAAGTCACCGGTAATAAAATTACAAACTTTTAATTCGAGTTATTTCAAGCATAGAAAATTTCAACTTCATCAATATTGGACGAAAATGAAAGATCTCTTTCGTCACGAAAAAAGTGTCACCATTGTTTTCTACCATATCTCCCTCATTATTCAAATATCATTTTTATTACGCACAAAATTATAAAAATTCGACGTTATGTACAAATTATCAGAACTCAAATTGCTTTCGCGTCCGTTTTCTTTTGACAGAATAACGAATCATTACTTTGACAGAATAACGAATCATTACCTCGTGACCATGATTTCCCCATATGTCCTCGCTACATGAGACTGCGCGATTCATGGCGCGTACAACTATTTCTTCACAATTGAAAAGCGCGTTTCGTCCTTCTCGTGTATTGATACAAAAGAAGCGTCTTTCGAGTTGGTCTCGTCGCGTTCAGTATTGAAGTCACGTTGATCAAAGTTATGTGTCGAGGGCGAGGGAAGGCCAAAGAATGAGAGAGAGAGAGAGAGAGAGAGAGAGAGAGAGAGAGAGAGAGAGAGAGAGAGAGAGAGAGAGAGAGAGACAGTCTTGTTATCGCTAGGAAACCAACCCCTCGAGCCATCATCCCCCTACGTCCTGCGTCAACCACCACCCACAATCCTGTTGGACTCTCCGCCTCGTACCTACACCTCCACCCGAGACGGTCTTTACTCGCACGCAGGCAGTAGAAGCTCTTGGGATATAGCCTTCTGCGTGCGTCTGCGCGACTCGCGATGTTCGACACACGCGATCGTGTATTCCACATGAGCAAGAAGGATTGGATTGGGCGGGGTGGGAAGGAGGGGGGGGGGGGGGGGGGTGACGTGTATCATCACACGCAGGATGTGGCACGAGGAGTATCTGGGTGAAAATCTTTCTGATAGCAACAACTTCGACGCACAAGACACTTAGTTTGACACCTCGTATCAAAAGTGTCATGGCCGACGTCGTGACGCCACGTAGCGATATAAAAATACTAATTTCTTTAATTTACATGACTTTTTTCAGATTATAAAAAAGTTATATGTGAGAGAATATTTATCCGAATTAAATATAGCTGATTTGGCTGGTGATTGAATTTTGAAGTAACGTTTAGTGCATCGTTCGATTGTTAATTCTTAATTGAGTTAGTTAATTCTCAAATTGATCAGAAATTTAATTTGAAAATACTGGCTCTTTTGTATTTGAAAAATGTGGCGATTAGGAAATTCTGCACGTTTTTAGGACATCAACGACTACCCCAGCTTAGACCTCAAGCACTTCTCCCTTTTTCATTTATTCGCTGGGTAAACGATCTGTCGTTACCCGGCCGACGCGTCGAATCGTTTTTTTACCGAGATCCAGTTGAGCACGCGAAATGACTCTCAGACGCCGTAGCGCGGAAACTTCGCAATGGGAAGAGATGTGATTTGTTCCCCAACGACTAAAGATAACGCTCCTGAGATCACGAGCAATGCCCGACGGTACGAAGAGGAGTGATACTCTTTTTCACTTACTCCAATCCCCAGCACTTATGATCGCTATATATAGGTATTCAAGATTTTACTATATTCGAAGTGGTATGATTTTTATGCTCCCATTTGCAATTTTGGAGAATATTTTTATTGTCATCCTGTCGTTAACTTTTTCATTGTTTATTCTAGAGTTCTTTCTCAATTCTTTTTAATTTCCAATTTTTCACTTACTATAATATTTAATTATTTAATGGAATATGCGTTTCCGATTAAATAACTCAAAACTCAATAAAAATGGAATATTGAAAAAAAAGTTGCACGAAAAGGTGAAAACTTGTTGTTGTATTACAAAAAGTGGTCGGTCACTTCGATTGAATTTCACAACTGTAGATAGACGTCCGTTTCAGACAACTAATTCTGAACCAAAATACTTAGGCGATCCAACTGAATCTCATCTCACCGGATCAATTGTTTGTAAACTGGTTTTTTGATCGGGGTCAATTCTCAATTGCTCTCATTGCTCCTTCCTCACTAGATGTATATATCCTACATTAATGTGACATTTGTGAGCAAAATGGATGGGCGAAACGACCAACGTTGATGACGTAGATAACGATGAACGAGAGTCCAGCGACATCAATGTCTAGCCACACTGCTTTGATCTTAGCAGAAGAGAAAAATGGAAAGGGTGAAGAAGAGGCTAACTGACACAAAGAGCTCCCGAGGATCAAGAGACTCGCACCCTCCAACGCTTCGCCAACTTCGTGAGAGACATACCGATCATTTTCTTCCCTCAAAGCCATCTCTCACTATATTTCCTCTGTGATACATTACGGATCTTCTCAGGGTGGTGAAGTCATCGTTTATTGAATTAAAAAAGTACTGAACCAAATTGGTGGAAGTTGTAATCGATTTTGAGCGGTTGGTTATAAAGACAAGCTTTCCTTAATAATGCGAAAAGCTTAGTAGGTAAACCAAAAACATAATATCGATTCAGACTCGATCAAGCTTTCTGTACATGCGGGTAATTCGAAATTTGAGGAATCATATAATAAATGATAATACCAATTGGTTGAACTTGGAATTCGAATGCAATTTTTATTCAAAGTCCATATAGCCTTAAGTATATTATCAATCCCAGCCCCCGCTTTTTTTTAATACTTCGGTCACAAAATAAAGTTAAGTTAGCATAACAAAAATAATATCGTCATGGATAATGAGATAAGTCTTCGGATGAATGATATCTACGTATGCCAAATTACTTTTCGAGTGATAAATTTAATTAATTCAGCGAATTCGTATTATAATTTCTCTCTGAATTATAGCAAAGCTTAACTTGGCGTAAGCTGGATAAAAATTACAGGATGACCCTCGTTCGATTTAAATTCTTGCCCTGCTCGTAGCATGCGAATTGTATCTGATCTTCTTCGCGAGAAGACAGAGGTGTTAGAGAATTGTACGAAACATTGTTGTCGAAAAATCGTGGCAGAGCTCGAACATCCATCAGAAACAAAAGGGAGAAAAGAAGCGAGGTATATCTTTATGATGATACGAGAGCCGGATAATCCCGCTACCCTAGTCGCGAAATGCCCAAAACCCGGTAAGACTTATACCGGATTCAAATCCAAAGGGATCGATCCTATCGAAGCGGTTGGGATAAGAATATCTTGAAAAAATTTCCAGGGTCTGGTCTCAAGGGCACCCTGCTGATATCTGCATCAGCATCAAGATTTTACTTGACATAGGTGAACCTCTTGCAACAACCATTATTTTACTCGCTTCCGTCGACGAATGAAATTTTTTAATCATGTTTCCGCGAACGTTCTCTTATCTTCCAGATATTTCCACCGTTTTTCAAAATTATTCAGACTTGGTTAGATGCTTTAAAATTTGTTTAGGGTTTTTCATATTATCCCAGATATTTTTAGATTATTTTTAATTCCTTGAGATCTTGCCAGGTTAGTTGAAATTCTTTCATATTTCTTCGTACTAAACTTTTTCAGATTCTCACAAATTTTTGTTCAATTCTATCAAATGCTTGTAAATTTTTCCTAATATTATAATTTTCTCTGTCTTTTAAGCAATTATCTGGCTCTTTTAGATTAGCTTAGACTGTTTTAAATGCTTTGAGGTTCCCAAAATTAGTACAAATATATTCAAATACTTTGAGATTTTTTCAAATTTATAAAGCAATATTTACAGTTTGCTGACTTTTTCAGTTCTCGAAGCTTCCTTGAACAGTTCTTTTACAGTTTCCTAATTTCGTTCAGACTCTTGTAGTTTCTTTCAAACCGGATAAAGTTCATTTAATCTTTTCCCGATTCCTTGCTTTTGTCCATTCGACTTTTTCGAGGTTTTCGACGTCCGAATCAAGATTCTCCACTCGATACACTTTAGAATGTATGGTAGAAGGCCGGAAATAGATAGAAACGATTGAAACAATAGAATACATAAAACCCATTGGAATGCGAGCGGGCAAAAGTGGGCTAAGAACCGAGACGAATACGATTCAATGCTCCGAAAGGTTGGCCTTTCGGGGTAAGGTTAACGACCCTTAAACATATTTATGGTTGGGGTAGGTTGGTTCAGTCGCAGGTTTTTTTCCTCCGACGAGGGACTAGGGTGGCCCCTAATTCGTCATAACGTTTTTGTTTCCCGTCAATGGGCTGCTAATACCCGAAATCCTGATGGTTCTATCTTTCCTTTTTCTCCCCCCCCCCCCCCCCCCCGTCTAGAATATCGCCCTCTGCTTGTAGCCCTGGACGAACAACCCCCGTACGCCCTTTCCACGTGCTCTTTTTTCCCTTTCGCTCTCTCTCTCTCTCTCTCTCTCTCTCTCTCTCTCTCTCTCTCTCTGCGTCTATCACTTAATTTCTCTTTCTCTCTCTTTCTGTGTCCATAGTTATCTCACTTTTTCCGACGGGTCAAACTTTATCGCCTGTTAAATTGGGATCCCGTTAGGAGAGAGGGAGAAAGACAGCGAGAGAGAGAAAGAGAGAGAGAGAAGTCTCGATAAAATACGATGTGGTATTCGGCAGGGTGAGTGAGAAAGAATATCCTGCGTATAAACGATGACCGGGAGTGTGAACGACAGAAAGAGAGAAAGAGCGAGAACGAAATATGGTGAGAAAAACGGAGAAATAAAGACGAAACGAGAGTCAACGCAAGGATTTTATGACGCGATTAAATATGTCAGGCACTAATTGCTTTTTTACTGGCGGCACAAATCGTCCGACCGGAGATACCGATCGTACCGAGAATAAACGACCTCTGCGCGCGCGTTACATGCTTCGCGACTTCGCTTCATTCAACGTGTCTCTCCGCAATATCTACGCCTCTTTTTCGATTATTGACGAACCATACGCGTTATAAGCGGTTACTTTGTAATAAAAGCTAAAGCGAATCTGATAATAAAAAATGATATACATAGTTGCGTTCGATGGGTCGAAGGACGGAATAATCGGTGATTTTTTCTGGGAAGGGCGGTATATGGAAATTAAATTTTATTTTATTTTTATTTACGAGCCTGCCTAGTCGGTTTATTAATGTGATATTAATGGAAGATTTTCGATCCTTTTTCATTATAAAATTGACATTGCTAAACTATAATATTACTAATAATGGTATTTTTAGGCCGAGTTTTGGAATGATTAAGCAAGGGTTTCCATAATAGATAATACGTCGGTTCTCTTGCTACGGGTGTATCCAATTCGTAATTTAAACGTCCGCTCTCCCTTCTTCTCATCCAGTCGCGAACCATAAAATACAAAGTATCGTGTTCATTAAGATTTTATTATTAATACATCAACGAATTCGTCGAACGTTATTTTTCATCTTTACATTTTGGGCAAGTTGCGTAACGTCGGGTTGAATATTAATATCCAAATCTCTTAAAGGATAAGTATACAATGTTATCGAATTTTTCGGTCCAACAAATTTCAATTTTCTTCGATGTTCCAAATAAAAATACCCATCGAAAAGTTAGCTGACCCATTAACAACAAAAAGCAACCTCTGTTCCAATCATTTTTCATTTCGGTATTCAATTTCACGATCACACTTTCGAACTTTTCGTTCAACCTGTAAATGGTAAGCTTATGGTTAACAATTAATTTTGAAATGACATTCCTAAGAAAAGAATCGACCTCTTGAAAAAGAAACCTATTTCGGTTCTAACCTAATTAACTTTAATCATTATATCGTTACGGAAAGTACAATCACGTTATCAGCACAATCCGATATTTTGACAAATAATTTCGTCGATCTTGGAAGAATAAAGCATCTATGAAATTATTTTTCATCCGATTATTTACAAAAGAAAAGAATGCGCAAACGTGAAAATTTCTGTCTTCGGCGTAGAAACCTTTATCTTTAACGCAATTTGCTAATTCACTCGACCAAACGGGCCGGCTCACTTTAGCCACGAATTGAACAATCCCGTAAAATTGTTAAGTATGCGATACCGTATCCGCACACTGGGTACGTACGGCAAAGGATATCCGAGCGCGTGTGAGTTTCGATGGAGAGGATTGCGCGAGCGCGGGCGGTATTTCCGCCGATTGGGGTGAATTGGACCGAGTCATGCGAGGCCCGTGTTCAACGTCGAGAGAGCGCCCTTTAATCGGCCTCGGGACGCCTCTCTCACCACAGTGTTTAACCGTCTCCGCACTAACAGTGCCGAAAACGACTGTGTGGTATACGGAATCGTGTGCGGCCTCGCTCAAAACGCCCCGCGAAATGCCACTGTATGGCCGGATTCTCGCAATTTCACATCGCGTTCTCGTAGCGCCAACGACGAGACGCCAATTTTTACTCGGAAATTACATGCGATTCTTTTTTTTCGTCTCGCGTACGTCCACTTACTCGAAGAGACGTTCGAAATACCAATCTGCCCCCACCTCCCGCCACAAGCACAGGAGCGCACAAAAAAAGTCTTTCCCAAAAGTTTCTCCGTCGCACGATCCGGAATCTTTCGCACCATCCCTCAAGATTTTTCTCCCTTTTTTTTTTCGAAACTTTCATAACTGGGAATTTCCTCGTCGTCCGTATCCCACGAGACTGAAAATCGTGTATTTCCTTAAATATCGTCCTACATTCCACGCTCGGGTTCGGCGATCTATATTTTTACTGACGTCTTTACATCGGACACGAACAAAATAAAGAAGAGAACGAATTTGTTGGAATTCTTGTTTATAATTTTTTCGATACTTTTCCCCGATAATGCGATTAGTAATTGAGGTATTGGTGTATTTTGGGGTCATTTTTTATTTCTATTTTTATCATTAATTGTGTTTTATTATTTTTTCAAGATAATGCTTTTATCGTATTTCCTACCTATATAAATTTTGTACAATATTTCGATCTAGTTTTTTCGAATTTCGTCTACCATTTGCCGTAGATAAAAAGTCGAAAGGTTTCACAAGTCGAAAATAAGATCAAAGCTGACGAGAATGGGACCATCGACTTTGTAAAACGGAAAAATGTCGCATTTTCATCCGTTCCCAATGATAAAGTAAAATTGTACGAGAGAAAAAGAGACACAATTAAATTATCGCAAAATATATTCAAATATAAAAAATGACCCTGATTATCTCTGACGTAAGAGCAATGCGAATAAGACAAAAAAATCCTAAGCTTCATTATCCATTAGGGGGTGTGCTAAAAAAGATTCCCAAACGGTCAAGATAAATACGTATACATGGTAAAAAAAGCAACGGATAATTAAGAGGACTGTTCCAAAGCTTGTCACCCCGAGAGGGAAAAAACAACAAAGAAGAGTTCGAACGTCGAATTCTCTCCCATCTCGTCGAAGATGGTCGACTTCCGGTGCGTGGTCCGGTCAAATGGTGGCGCTCCCTGACGAGCCGCTGGCCAATCGATACTACGTGTGAGAGAGGGAAGGGGGCTCGCCGGGAGGTAGATGTATTTTCGAGATGGGGGATTAGGGTGCGGTGACGTGGGGGTTGGTGCGGCAGGGCTGAAGGGGGGAGGGGAGTTGCGGAGGAGAAGAAGAAGATGGAGGAGGAGGAGGAGGCGGCAGTAGTAGTTGGGGAGTTAGGGGGTTGCTACACATGCTTTATAAGGCTGTGTACGCGAGGGGCTTGTGCTCGAGGAGTCACGGCGAAAGAAGGGGGTGAGAGGGTCGATGCAGCAACGCTGGACCAAGGTCCAGAGCACTCTCACTCTTTGCTCGAGCTATATGGCTCTTCGCGAGGGAGTTGGAGGGTGGTGTGGAAAGGGCGAGCGAGGAAGGACCAAGGGGTGCGCTAGCCCGCTCTACGCGGCCGTCAGGGTGAAAGATGTGGCAAGGAAGAGGAGCAGTAGGTACGAGACTCCGTGAACGACAAACGGGAGAAAGCGAGTAGAGGGCGAGAAGGAGAGAGAACGACTCGAGGGAACAGAGGGTGATGGGCAGGGAGGGCCGGGTGAGGGTTTACAAGAGTGAGAGCGAATCGAGAGCGAGAGTGAGATGCCTCGGGTGGGTGTAGGTATACGCCAAAAGGGGGACGAGATGCCAAAGGGTTCTGGGTTCTCTCCTCCGTGTCGAGAGAAAGTGAACAGTGGTGCTCAACCGGATGCCCGTCGGGCTCGAGGTTAGAAAAATTCTTGCCCTCACCGAGATTCGTGGATGATAAATTTTCCAATTTCGAACTCGCCACACGCTCAAGGATTTAGGAGACGTCTTCCTTCATATTTTTATAAATTGAAAAATTTTACAGGCACTGTTACGACGTTACACGTAACATTGTCTAATTTTTTTTTTCTTTCTAGCTGGCGTTGTAGGCGATACTGTTCAGAGGAGGTGTGAAATTGTTCCTTTTTTTCCATTTCTATAGAATTTCTTATGATAATTCGATATGTCTCACGATGGTCTGTTTATTTATTTTCTGTTCGACTCGGTTTAAAACTATATAAAAAGGCAAAGTCAGCTCCATTTTTGTCAATTGATCTTTATATTTTCAGGAATGAGAAGTGTCGAACCTGGAATATTTGCATTTTCGTTATTCTAAAAACTTAAAGCACCTTTGAGAATAAAGGGTTGCAACAAGGATTCTCTAAAAATGCAATTTTTGGTCGTCCCTTGTTTATTCTCCATTATACTACCCATATAAAAGATCCGGAGATAAAACTCCAATTTAAATAAATCTTATAATGCGGTAACTAACTCTATCCTGAAAGAGATTTTATAATGAAGTTAGTTACCGCATTATTAAACATTTTAATGCACGTTTTTCTTCAATTTTACACCTTGTGACAATTTTGTTCAAATTGATTTTTTCACATAATAAGCGCAGCATAATTCGCAAATTTTTAGTTCTTTCTTTCGCGTAACCTATCGTGCCGCTTATAACTCTTGATCTGTGCATTTCACGTATAAAAATATTAAAACTTTTCGAGATTAGGATAAATTGGCTCCGTGACTCTGACAGGTGCAGCGAGGGATGGGGAGTGGGCGCGCGGGGGTTGGATATTACGGGACTCTAGAGCATACAATTATCTTGTTCACGCGAGACATGCAAATATATATATATAAGCGCGGGCAAACGCTCGAGAAGCGATGCACACACCCGTCATAACTTTGCTCGCGTTTCGCGTGCTCGTAATTTTGACGCTCGTTATACCTCTCGCTCTCCCTGGAAAAGCTTTCTCGCTTAGGCATCGCATACGTATATGCCTATATAGTGGCTATAATTTCCTGTATCTTTCGTGATTATGAGAGCAAAAGAGGGTTAAACATAAATCGTGCGAAAAGATGTAAAAAGATATTTTTTTTCATTCGTCCCCCGTCGAATTTCTTCGCTCGATCTGCCATTATTTCGGTGTTATAAAAACATACCTAGGGTAGAGCGGGGATAGTTGAGCAGTTTCTGGCTTAATCAATCATAACTCTTAAAAAATTCATCCGATTTCCTTGATTCTTGCACCGTTAGATCCGCAAATTCTCCAGCTCAAAACGCCTTCAGAAACATCAGCCAATTTAAGTCTGATTTAGGAGATATTATCGTAAATGTGACAGAGTGTCGAGCTGCTCAACCTGCCCCATAGGTGGGGCAAGTTGAGCAAGGGTATGAGGTAAGTTGAGCAACGTAAT
The DNA here is from genome assembly GCA_946811545.1 of Netelia fuscicornis. Taxonomy (NCBI): domain Eukaryota; kingdom Metazoa; phylum Arthropoda; class Insecta; order Hymenoptera; family Ichneumonidae; genus Netelia; species Netelia fuscicornis. The sequence continues at coordinate 27,188,332 of OX328016.1, forward strand.
AATTCCATCAACAAATCAGACACATGCAAGACCATTTGATGCAATGCAATAATAAACCAATAGCTACATTAATTAGCTACATTTTGAATCATGAACATTAACTGCAACAAACTGTGAAATATTTTTTCTTAAATAAACAAGGAGGACCGGCGATAGCGTGATGTATTCACCTCCGCCATGTTATGCGTGCCAGCCGATGAGGACAGTTGCGCATCGTTTAACTAGCCCCATCGAAAACTGCTCAACTAGCCCTTTCTCAGATTTTTTAACAAATGTTAATTTATAATGAAATCCGTACCACGTGCGTTAAAATAATTATTGCAGATTGATAGCCACTTAAATGTACTACATACTAGTACTCGTCTAGTTGCTGCCCTGGTTTTTCACACAATGCTAGAAGAAAAATACTTAATCACGTATTTTTTACTTTTGTGCGCAATAATAATAAAACGGCCCGTGTCATCGTCTCGTGCGCCGCGTGGCTACCGGCAATCATTTGTTGTATTCCCCTCCCACATACCTCTCTTTCGTCCATTTGATGCACCAGCGTGTGATGCTTAGTTTTCGAGATATTACGATTGCACAACTTACCCGCTTGCTCAACTATCCCCGCTCTACCCTATACAAACACACTTTTGTAGTTGGAGATATTTTAGATACGGGTGCACATCAGACGTTTCCATCGATTTGTTCCGGCTCCATTTTCTTACCAAGAAGTAAGAACCAAAAAATAAAGGACAAGATGGCAAAAGACGTTAGAAAAGAGAAAGTGAAACATACCTCGTTGGCGTGATTGACGCGATCTCGCCCGTTGGAATTTCCGAACGACGACGAGACTGGACCGAAAACTCGGAGAGACAGAAAAATAAAGAGATACAGAAAAAAGATAGGTTCATCGACAAGAACGAACAAGGATAGAATTAACGTTGACGCGACCCTATTAGGGTTGGAACAAAAACGAGGAGGATCTCGTTTACCTCTCGCTGAAAACGTTCCAACGCATCCTCTTTAAGAAACTTTTCTTTCGTAACAGACGTTTTTTTTTCAAAATACGAGGACGAAAGGACGGATAGAAAAACGAGTATCGATCTATTACCTTTTCATATATATTTCTGAACGAGTAGGAGTTCTTCTCAGCAAGTCACAGTCTTGATTGCGATTATGACAAAATGCACAATCAGCACCTCAATCAATTTTATTAACATTTACCCTAGAAAAGTATTTAAAAATTTCCAGACGATTAAAAAATCATAATATGTTCAATAGACATTTCGGAATTTCTTCACCAGTTTTTTTTGTCTAAATTTTATGTGCAATTTATTCATTGATTAATTTTAATTCGCAGTTTTTCTAATTCGTGTCGTATTTTTACGCTTATCGAGTTTTTACATTTCCACTTGGACGATTTTTTTAACCTGTTATCCTTCTTTTCGCGACTCCGACCACGAGGTACTCATGGGGACGCCCTGTACTCTATTCCTACTGCATGTGGGCACAAGGAAGGCTTCGAAAATATACGTCGATACAGGCATTATTCTTAACAATGCCAGAAGGTTTATGTTTCTTTGTATTTGTATTTTTACTGCTTACGTTAAGGCTACTTTGCACCTATAAAATAATAAGTTGTTCGCACTTTTAAACTTGGTGCTTTTCTCTACAAGACTCCCACGGCCGTAATGTCTGAAAATAAGTCCAACGAAAGGTTTTGCAGGCCCTTTCACAGCAACAATAACGAAAACAATGGGGAAAACCAGTAAACGTACTTGTCCATCTCGTAAATATGTTGGACATTACCCATGGGGCTGGGAAGAAAGGCGGGAGTCGGAGAAGCAGGGATGTTGAATGTGGGTCCGCAAAAAACCGAGAAAGAAAAATATTTGAGTATTCTGCCGTTAGTAACTCTCTGACAGCGTTAGTACTTATGATGTTTCTCGAAAATACGCCCTCTCTCTTTTCCAAATAATAAAGCTAATGGATATATTTTTTAAATATTTTAATTGTTTAATACGTTCGAGAATTTTGTTGTCAATAAATTTTATTATAATATTTCTTTTGTTCAACGATATAATTTATATAAAATAGTAAATTAAAATTGTTAATTGTAGAAAATATTTAGATTAATTTTTGAATTAAATAACTATATATTGCTGTAGATGTAGTTAAAAAGAAATCCACGATTGAAAAAAAAACGTTATCATTTTCAGTATAGTGCAATTATTCATGATTTTTATTTTATTTCATAAATATATAACGTAGACTTCCATTTCCATCAGGATCATTTTTTATTTATACGTTTATCTTCGCGCTTATGTATAAATTTGTAAAAATCACTTATTAAAAATACACGTAAGTAAGTATATTTAGGCATAGGAGAACGAAGCTTACATAACCCAGAAAGAATACGAAGCTCTCCTGGACGCGTGTATATAGTTGTACAGAAGAGAAGTACGGTTATTCGCCGAAGCGTCCATCTCTCCACCCTCTTCCAGCATCCTTTCCTCTTTCACGGCTGTGTGTATCTTTATCCACCTCCGCGTAACCCTCGCAGCCTTTCCGCGCGAGCTCGTTCGCTCTCCTTTTCACCCTCGCTTTCGCGAAGGGAAGCAACGAAACTAAGGGGAAATTGACCGGTGAACCAGTGGTTCTCAATATTTACATTTTCAGCCGCAAAAAAGATATACGTGTCGTCTTCTTAATTCTTTATTTAATAATTGCAAAGTCCAACCGGTTTTTACGAAATGAGATAAAAACACTTTTCGTGAAATTGATTCTTCTATTATAATTAGCTTAATATAGCATCACAAAAACCTACAAAACAGATATATTTCTTTCAATTAATCGTTAAAAACTGTTTATCTGGGTATGATGGAAACAAAATCATATCTGATAAGAAATTAAGTTCTGAAATAAACCAATCACATGACGGATAACGAGAACGTTCTTTATATAGAAATATCGAGTAAGAATGTTTATAAAACATAACGAATCTCAAGAGAAAGTAAGAAAGCGGGCTAGGCTTGGAAGTGGTCTGGATATTACAGGCATCGGGAACGCTGATATCGCAACCTGCTCATATAGGTACATAATTGATTCCCGTCTCTCCCAATATATAAGTGAAATGTAAACTCATCCCCTTAATTATATATTATACATTTTAAACATAACTAAAATGCGCATCGGCTCATTGCCCGAATATAAATCAAATGTCAAAAATATATTCTCATGTGAAATTTCGTAACAATCAACGAGGCAATAGACAACAATTTTTACCAGCCTGTAAATTTGTGTCAGTAGCCAATGATTTTGGAAAAATGAAACGAATATCCTGCGTAAAATATCGTATGTAAATACTGTGGTAGGATTTAATTCTTTTATTTTGTATGTTACAGTGGATACTGACAATAAGGCGAGGACGAACCGTTTAGAAACACAAACCGCGTACACGGGCGATCCGTCAAATAAATGTGTTTCGAATATACAATAAAAAATTAAGCTGCATATAATATTATATCCAAAAAACTAAACATATTAAAATAATTTCATTATTTACCATATACTAACTTGATGGGGTCTTAAACATTATTTAAACATTTTATCTGCAACGTTCCGTCTCAATGGTTTAATAATGACAGCGATCGCGAACAAAAGCTTTATAAAATATAATCAGTCGAATATACCTCTGGAACTGATTATATATTAGTTAATACATAGGTGCGTATCTATGTGTAAGACGGCGCAATGTGTTATACATTATACCGTAAGTTAGACGAACATTCGAGCTCGCATGCTCTCGTAGACTTGGTACTACTCGACTGCGGCAAGCCATGCTTTTCGTCCCTCTTCTCCTTTCGCTCTCCCTAATTACGGTAATGGACCCAGAGATGCTTTTATCGTGGTAATGGTAATGGTGGAAGTGCGCGTTTATAAACCGTACACAAGAGACAGCGGAGTACGTACCAACCACCTGGAGCTTATCCTATATGTATACTTGATATACCGTATGTTATGAGTATATCGTCAGTATACACGAGACTCGCAAAAAAAAAAAAAAAAAAAAAAACATAAAAAGAGAAAAAACACGGTCAAATTTGCTACGGTCGTTGCCGTATGGCGGAGAATTGAATTGTTCCGACGACGTTTACACGAGAGCGGAATTACCTTGCTCGCATATAAAATAAACGTACGTGTTCTCCGGCATTTGCGACGAATCGAGCAACGTCTTGAGAAAATATTTTGGACAGCATTGAATTCGATATTTATGAGGTCTATCGAAATTTCGAGGAACCAACGAAATTCTGATCTCTTTCTTATAAACATGAAATTGATCAATTTTGTAATGCCCGGTTCGAAATGCCAATGAATATTTATTTTATACTCGTAATGAATTTTTACAGTATTTAATGATAGTCTAGGACATAATATTGATCGAATTTATTAGAATAGATAAATTCGATCAATAAATTTGAAAAAATATCGAAACCATAAATTCGTGAACCTTAAAAAAATAAAAAAATTCTACCAATTTCATTTCATCCGCACGAATTTCCTGATATATGTTTCGACAATAGAGTTGGCGAACTTTCGATGACTTACAGCATCTCTCGTCCTAGAGTGGGAGATAATTAAAAGCGTTTTTTTTCTTCGCGAACCCTTCGCCCGACGGCATGTAAATCGTGTGTAGACTTCGAGGGGGTGTATAGAGGGTGGTCGGGACGTACTTTCGCCGGGCAACATGCGAGGGTTACTCTCCGCGTGGCTTGATCGAAGAGAAGAAACGAAAGAGAGAGACAGAGAGAGAGAGAGAGAGAGAGAGAGAGAGAGAGAGAGAGAGAGAGAGAGAGAGAGAGAGAGAGAGGGAGGGAGGGAGAGATAGGAAGCGCGAGGGAGAGAGAGAGAGAGAGAGAGAGAGAGAGAGAGAGAGAGAGAGAGAGAGAGAGAGAGAAAACGGGAGAAAGGGAGGAAGAGAGAAAGGAGAAATGGAAGAAAAGGATCGCCCGTGGGTCTGTGCAAGAGAGGGAAAGAGCTAGAAGGTGAGTTTCGGAACGCAATGTCCGGCCTGGTCCGGCCGAGGCGGAGATACGAGTATTGATCTAGAAAGCTCGCGGAGAGAGAACCCTCCACCAAGCATACACGAGGACGCCGCACCTCCTTCGTCTCCTTCGCCAGCACACGGAGCGCGCCTCTCTCCTTCTTCTCCTCTTCCTCCTTCGCGCGTCGTCCAGGAACAACCCCTACGCGATCGCAAAAGCTCTCCTACCTCGATGGAGATCTGAGGGGGTGAAGAAGTACGCGGAGGGGTATTCTTGCCTGACCGAGGGGAGAACAGCGAGGCAGCATCGCAGACCCTCGCACGATGGGAAAAGGAGTGAGTGTAGCGATGCTGGGGATAATATCAGGCAAGGGGGGTCACTTTGTTTTAAATTTCTCCGTTGCGACGAAAAAAAAATATTTTTTCTTCCATAACTCTATAAAAAGATGAAAAAAGAACAAGAATTTAGATTATTTGTGAGGTAAAAAAATATTCAACGTACTTACCCGGTTTTAGACCCGTTCGATAAATAGACGGTTATGCGAATTTACACAAATGAATATTGGTTTACACGAACAGATTCGGCCTTTTTGATAAGGGGAGCATGAATTTTCGAGTTATAACAAATTATCATGATTTGGTCCAAATTTTAATTTTACAAACAAATTTACGATTGGATCAAATCACCCGTGATTTTGTCTCAAAAAGATGGCCGCGCGGCAGACAATATTTGTGGTACACTTAATTTTTAACTTTATCTCGAGTTCTGACCTTTTTTTCATTAATGACTTATGTAGGTACGCGATCGATTTTCTCGAGAACAGAACAAAATACGTGTATATACAGAGCTGAACTCTTCGATGGAAAAATTCTGCAGATTTTTCGTAACAGGATCTGAAATTATTTGTAATAAAAAAAATTATTTTCTGAACGTGGTAAAAAAAATTTCAGTTTGATATTTCGGTTTTTACAAATTTCTCTGCTAATCTTGAAAAATTCCCATCTGCGTTAATTTGAGATAAAACAATGAATTTCTTATTACTTCCATTGCTTTAGACCATTTTCTTTCGTTCCTGACGAGAAGATCAAAAAATAAATCAGAGATCCACACAATTTTTCCACGAAAAAAAAATCCTGACTGTCATTATCAGCTGACCCGCATTGCCCCTATCCCTCTCGGTATAAGAAGAGGGATCTGTCGAGTCATGGGGGAATAGCCAGAGTCCGGCATTCTGTCCTTTCTCTTCGTTCTCCGTCTCGCTCTTCACTTCACCGTACATACATATATAGTCCTGTGGGTGAAAGAGCCACCCCCATAGAGCTATATAGGTACGCACGTTCACTCTCGCTCGCGGGCTCTTTCCTCTACCAACGTAGACGTCGTACATATATATACATCGCCATCTCTTCCTCATCCTCTCCACCGTGTAGCTCTTAGATATACTGGCCAGTGACTCTCAATTTTCACATTTAAATTCACAACCCCTCGGCGTTCACCACCAAAAATGTAAATAGAATGTCAGTCTCTATATGACAATTCGATTATTTCCAACTCCAGATTTCAGGCATTTTTTTTTCAAACGGGTCAGGGTCATGGCACAATCATGGCATTCTTTTCGTTGATGACGTTAGTGGAAGATTCGAAAATTCAGGTCTCCATGAGAGCATACTGGGAATTCTCGACGAGGGGTTCGTGGTACACGCCAAAATTTACTATATACATTATATAGCCATGTACATACACGGTATATGGTACGTATATATTCACGAAGATGTACATATACTCGTACATGTATATCTACGTCACGTTCGAATTTCGTGAAGGGCGACCGGCGCCATCTTGGCTGAATTGACCAGGGCCATTTCGACTTTCACTTTCATATTGTAAAGTGAGTTTAAAAGTTAAATTTTTTACGAAAGGAACGCTCTCGACACGTGACACGAGGTTCGTTCAACGTTTGGTTCGTTGGTTTTTTCTTCCACCGAAAGCCGAGCGATTAAGATGAACAAGGCAGAGAGAAAGAGAGAGAGACAGAGGCGAAAAGATAAGTCCTCTCTTGTTCCTGTGATGCCGGTCACGACGTTTTTTTCTCCATCGTCTTTTATAGCGTTATCGTATTAGGGCGTGAGAGGTGAGATTCCCTGACTCCTCGAGAGTAGGGAGAAAGAAAAATGAAGGAGAGTCAAGAACCTACCCCACGCGCCATCGGTCATCTCTCCGTTCCTTGCGAGGAATATAACAGTGAGACCTGCTGTGGCATTTTTGCCGACACACGCGACTCCTCTCTCCCGGCCTTTTTTCTTCCCTTCCTCCTTACTTCCTTCCCGTCACCTCTCGTCTTCCGACCTGACGCAAGAAGTCTCATCGTACAAAGTTATTGGGGGTTTGGCTTACTGGGGGATTGATATTTTCTTTTTTCGTGCAGGAAAAATGTATGCCGAAGAATCACAAGGTCATTATTACATTAGTGCGATGGGAGGTATGGGGCGATCAAGAGTGATTTTTCGACAGCTTAATCGAAAGATAATGCGATAATCAAACGAATCCGACCCGTGATACCGTGAAACATTTTCCTCGTTCCGAATCGGGCCAAAAAGTACCTATTGGTTTCTTGGAGAGGATTTGATTTTTTATAATATTATGTTAAAAGGATTGTACAAAAGATCATGAATAAAATTTAATAATTATTATTAAGAAAAACTTCATTGATCATTGCTCCATAATTATCAGTTAATCAGATTAATTCGTTTCTCTGAATTCGAAAAACTCAGATATTTTACAGAAACCGGTCTGTATTTTAAACGAACAACGCGAGAGTAAGAACAGAAACTCCATAGCCGAAACAATTATTTTTTCCCAAAAGTCCCAAAAGTATTTTGTATTTTGCCACGCCCCGGAAAAAATTATCAAAAAGACGAAAGTATCTGTTTTCCCAAGCGGAGAAGTGTTGCAATTCCTCAAAATCTTCGAGTCTAGACCTTGGGAAAATGACTGTCGTAAAAAACTGTATTTCTTCCAGAATTTAATAAGTTGGAAACAAAATACGTGAACTCATCTTGGTTAAGTCCGCTTGTTTGCCAGAGTGTTGTATTGATCACAGAAATGATTGATTAGCTCAAGACGCTAAACCTTCAATTGGTCCAAATATATATTCGTATACGGTGTGAAATAATTCTTGTAATAATCAAATATATATCTTTAATACAACGAACATATTGTTATATTACAAGCTTACCTAATCTTTTATCGATTTTTGAACGTCGAAATTTCAGTTCGTATTTTCGCGGGCTTTTAGATTCAAAAGCATTTTTTAACTACGAATGCGACGTACAAGTTAAATCTTAAACCTGGCCTTGAAGCAACGTTTGACCTTGTCTTCTCCAATCTTTTCACTTCCATTTTTCTACGCTTGTTCTTCATTTCAAATTTAAATCTAAGTTTTAAGCTCGATTAATGTATTTGAAGCCAGCTTTGAAGTAACGTCAGACTTTCGATGAAAGGGAAAATCAAATCTTAAGCGCATTCAAAATTGAAACCCTCGATACTAATAAAGTTGGAATCTGCGTGTGAATTCAAATTAACGATTATCATGGCGAATGATATTGAGTTTCGATTCGTTCTAACGGTCCTCAATTTTTACCTCTATCGGGAAAAATAATTTTATTCCCGAAAGCAAGAATCAAATACGAGTAGGTATTCATGTTATCGACTAAAGGAGACATCGACATCGACAAGGTGGCAATGTACGTTTGAATTGCTTAATGAAAATTTAAAGTGCTTGCTACGAAACAAGAGTAACAAAAATATCGATGAGAAAAATAAGGTGTGTGAAATTTGGAGCACTGTTAGAAAAAGTTTGATACAGTTATACATATATAGTACAGGTATATACTATATACATATATAGTTTTGGAGGGCTGAGATCAGCCGGGAGGAGAGCCAGTACGGCGCCCCAGTCCCCGAGACTTTGACCCACATCATATCGCTCGTTTTTGCTACGCCTCGACTCCCCTCACACCCCGCAACCCTCTCACTCCAGCTCTCACTACCATAGGACTGGAGCTCCTTCGCCCCCCCCCCAACCCTGCCTTCCGAGACTATTATCTTAATCCTATACATCCGCTTTAAGACGTTCGCTCTGCTCTCCCTCGTCCCGTCTTACTTTTACTCTCGTGTCTTACCCCCTCCCTCTTTCTACCCCTAGCTCGAGTTTTCTTCGAGCTTCTTTCCTTTCTCGTCCGCACTTACTCTCTCCAGTCGAAAGAGCAAGGATGCCCGGGCGTTTTCCCTTTCCGAGAGGGTTGTGCCACGACTGCCAGGTTCGAGGGCACCCGCTTGCGCCGCGAGAGCAAGACAGAGACGGGTGAATCTTCGCTCGCTTTTCTCTACTCTTCCCTTCACCTCTAGCGTTATACGACTTTCGCCGGGGCAGCAACCCGGCAACTTGCCTGGCTTTTCCGCGCACTCACGTTCTGTACCTATTTTGCTGCGGTAGGAATCTTTATATATATGTATGTATTATGCCGTCAGCTATTTTTTTAGCGGGTCTGCATATTGACCTCGTGGCATATTTTCAACGTTCGTGGACGGTGTATTTTCACGTATATATTCTAGATATTTTGATATTGATTAGCGAAAAAACTGAACCTTGCCGAAATCGCAAACAATCCATTTTCTTCAAATTTATGCGAGCGAAAAAAATGTCGTAGAAAGAAATTAAGCGAATACATTGCGAAATTCTGAAATAAATTATCCATTATTATATCGTATGTACATACCAGACGTTCTGCCAAAATCTTGAGAATCGCCATCCGAAAGTCTAGATTTGCAGATAATTAACGAAATTTCAATTAATACAGCTTAAACAATGATCGTTTAAAATAATATTAGGTATTCAATAATTAATAATGTAAAATATAATAATTAATAAATGAATGCTATTATGTAGTTCATAAAAAAGAAAATATATTTAAAAATGATTGATTAATTAAATAGTTTTTGAAACTGTCCCATGGTAGTTAAAGTTTCTTATCGGTTAATAAACAGCGCGTAAGAATGATGGAGACTAATAAATATATATCTGTTGTTCGCGTTTAATTTAAACGCTCGCCATAGTTTCCATCAATATTTTACAGAAACAAACCCTATATAATAATTTATTACGATTAAATATTAATAAAGATATTTTTTTCCGAATAAACAAAGCTTCTTCCTAAAAGAATCCAAAACATACATCTGCAAACACCAAATAAGTCGAGCTTTCTTGTCAACCATCCGATTTTCTGTCTAGTTTGCCGACCTTCAATGACCTTCAACAGCAATTAATATATTTACATTTATCGAAACGAATAAAGCATTATTTATTCACAGAAATTGAATTGAAATACGGATTATAAATTGTGACCATTCGAAACACATTTTTTATTACCCTTGCCGGAATTGGAAAGAACACATGTGGGGAGATTGGGATCGATAGGTTTTTCCTGCACTAAAACCAGATCACCCGAACATTAAGAGAAACTAAAAAAAAATCGCAAAGATAATCTCTCCGTTATTTTTCACGACCTATCTCAATTAAATGAAAATACAAATATACCGATATTTTCCAGCATCTCTTTATACTATTGTAAACAATACGACCGTCTATATTATAAAACACACATGGCACACTAAGGCGAAGAATTGAAGGGCGAAGAAAATATCTCGATGCTGAGAAAGATATATACAGACCCTCTCGTTAAATTCACCCCCGCTCTGTTCGAATCCTCCAACTCGTGTCTCATCCCTTTTCCCCCTTTTTCAAGGAAAATCTTCGGCTCCTTTCCATCCCTCTGTCTCATTCTCTCTCACACACGCACACATGCCTCAACTTCCAATCTATCGCTCTTTGTCTACCTCGATAACTGTGTTTCTCCTTACGATCTTTATCTCAACCATCCGTTCTTTCGCTCGACTGCCGAATCAACGGTCGAACACACCCGAAAAATCTTTGGGTGGTCCACCTTACGCATCTATATATATTAAGCCGATATTGCTATAGTGCGATCGTAACAGCCGGCATCGCGAAAAATGGCTAATTAATTTGACATTTAGAGAGCCTCGGGTCCCGAACCCAATTTATATGTAGGTATGTATGTGCGTACCATAAATACACGAAACAGACATATATGTATAGAGCCTATACTATTATATATATATATATATATATATATATATATAGTATATATATATATAGTATAGTATAGTATATATATATATATATATATATATATATATATATATATATATATATATATATATATACTATACTATACTATATATATATATAATTATATTAGTATCAACGAAGCATATATATATATATATATATATGCTTCGTTGATACTAATATAATTATTATTTCGTATAAATAATAATTGTATTAACATCAACAAGCCCGATTATGTACACTACCGGCGGCAAGTTTCCGGACAAAAGTTGAAAACAGTGCCCAATTTAGCCAACCAGACCAATTTAACCAATGCCATTTTAAAGAGCAGGGATTTCACTTCATTTTGCTTTTTAAAAAAAATTTTACGATTTTTTTTACAATTGGCACACAGTTTTGAAAACGACAATTTTTGGTCGTTTTTTTGTTCTTTTGCAAGCGGACCCCGTTTACAGTAAAATTTGTTTAACGAATTTCTTTTACAATGCTCATAAAGGGGGAAGTCTAAGCTTCAAGTTCATTTTTTAGAAAATTGTCTACGATTTTTTTTTTTTCAAAGATATGTCGTTTTTTGAGAAAAAATGGACAATTTGAAAATTGCTCCATAGGACGAAAACAATGAGGTTTACAACAAAATCTCAAGATGGCAAAAAATTGTATTACTTCTTGCTGAGTTTAGGAGATTTTTTACAGACTTTTTTTTCGTAATTTTTTTTTCACCTATTTCCGGTCAGCTCGATTGATCTGAATACTCTGAAAATAATAGAATTAAATTTGTTACTTACATATTAAACTTTGGTCTCTTTGGAGGTTTCTTCGGCGACGGAGTTTCTTCGATGTAAGTAAAAAATTTAATTCTATTATTTTCGTGGTAAGTATTCAGATCAATCGAACTGACCGGAAATAGGTGAAAAAAAAATTTCGGAAACAAAATCTGAAAAAATTCTCCTGAACTCAGTAAGAAGTAATACAACTTTTTTCCATCTTGAAGTTTTGTTGTAAACCTCATCGTTTTCGTCCTATGGAGCAATTTTCAAATTGTCTATTTTTTCTCAAAAAACGGCATAGATATCTTTGAAAAAAAAATCGTAGACAATTTTCTAAAAAATGAACTTGAAGCTTAGACTTCCCCCTTTATTAGCATTATGAAAGAAATTCGTTAAAAAAATTGTACTGTAAACGGGGTCCACTTGCAAAACAACAAAAAAAAACGACCAAAAATTGTCGTTTTCAAAACTGTCTGCCAACTGTAAAAAAAATCATAATTTTTTTTTTAAAGCCACCTGAAGGGCAATAGCTGCTCTTTAAAATGGCGTTGGTTAAATTGGCCTAGGTCAACTACCGGCGAAATGGCATAAAAAAACGTTCCGGCACTGTTTTCATCTTTTGTCCGGAAACTTTCCGCTGGTAGGGTATATATATAAATAATCGCTAATGTTAATATAATTATTATTTTGTCGTGGACGCAAATCTCATATTAACCAAATAAACACCGCTCAAATTAAATAAATCTAAGCGTCATCGATACACGTATTGTATAAGTATAAAATATTTCATATAGAGTTTTGTTATCCCTAACTTTTAAAATATGTTACAGCGTGTGGATGAATCGACAATCGGTATATTGTCAAAGAGTGTATCGATCGGTCCCTGTGTTATATTATAACGAGGGATTTGCATTCGGCCGTCACGTTTTTGGTTTCATTTTTATGGATTTATATGTTCATTTATGCATGAGTAAAAAACAGATTATACGTATTGTACCGTCAGAGTGTTAATACACATCGAAACAGTCTTCTCATTCGTAAAGGAAACCGTGTGTAAATACGGCGCATAAATTAAATTAACATAATTCCAAGCCAGAGGATACGACAAAGTAAAGCCGCTGCAACGTGGGAGCACGCATATCCTCGTGAAATAGTATTGTACATACATACGTATAGACGCTACGAGGTTTCAGTGACTTTTTAAATGCCGAGAGATATTCGAAGAATTATCGCTGCTTAATTCCGCCCCTTTATCTTTCCTCTCGCCACCCGCGTTTCATTCGTTTCTTTTTCCTCCTACTCTTCGCCACCAAACGAATTTATTAACTCGAATCTTGCAGACTGGAAACATAATAAGAAGCTGTTCTTCTCATGGTTAGCGCCTAGTGCCTAGTCACCTACGAGTACGAGCCAATGGGACTGCAATCGTTTTACGATCGAGTTACAATCTTTTCGTATTCGACGGAAATTAAATAAAAGTATATAATTTATAATTTGGCTATGTTATAATTTAGGAATGTCCCGCGGATGTCCCAAAAGGGTGGCCGAATATTGTTATCATATAAAAATTATGATGAACGTGGAGCGAATCGACGATTCGACGATTCGATACATCGACAAACAAATTTTATTATTCGCTTCAACTAAACTTATTTACATTATTTAATGAAGATCATAACCACGAACAAACTTTTTAATTCGCATAACTCGAAATCCACATGAAATGCATAATTTTTTTTATTAATATATGAATGAATCGAAAAATCGAAAAAGATTCATGGAAATCAAATTTGTCGAGAATGGAAATGTAAAATAATATAAATTAAAAAACACATCTGCGTTTGTAGATCGAGAACAAAATCTTTAATTGAATTATTTGGACGAATAAATATTGTTTCATCGTAATTCAACTTCTTTCGCCATGCTTATAGCGACAAAGCGTACACACAATCCGTTATCCCACGTCGTCATATATCTTGCGAAAGAGGCAAGGTCATGATTGCAACGATATTACATAGCGTGTAAGTTCAAGGATTCACGAGGGATCCGTGGGAGACATTTCGAAGACAAATCGTCATAAAAAGTAAAAGGTTCATCTCTCATCCGTCTCGAGGAGACGACGACTGGTGTGTATGGAGTGTCGTGTGCTCCTATCTCGACCGGGTCAAACTTCTCGACACCAGGCTAGTAGGGCGAGGGCAAAATGAATCCGATCCATAACGTGAATTCAGCCACCACCGGGTGAAAAATCTCTGCGATATGCGTCCTGAACAATGACGCGCGAGGAAACCGCACCCGTAAAACGCGCTTGAATCCCGTCCGAAATCTATTATAAAATGTATGAGGACATATGGACTAAAATTGCAGTTTGTATGAGCACATTGCACGTTTAGTCCTAAATTAAAGCAATTTTGTTATACTACGATTAATTCAAAGTTCAGTGCATTAACAAACGATCGATTGAATTTAAATAATTTCAACTAAATTTATTCGATTAAAACATCGTATTTGATAATAATTCTTTTAATTGACATGAAATCAATTGATTTTGATAGCGTGAACAAGGTCAGGACCGTATGATGGCAAAGTCGAATATTAATGCGTACACAACGTACATTTCCCACAATGTTGGACATTGTAGTGGCCATTGTGGTGGTGCCAGGATGGGTGGAATGCCCGGCGATAGCGAGCGTCTTATTATTAGCAAGGATAACCTTGAAATAAAAATCGTGAGTGCGTAGGTGATCGGTTGTGCATTTACGTGGTCGGCAGTAGAGGTCGGCAAATGCTGATAGAGGTGGCAGTATGCCAGCGGATTAAAAATCGTCTACGACGTGGAGATCGGTTTAGTCGAAAACGAACACGAAGAAAGAAAATGTGGAAAATAGCTCACGGGAATGTTAGCCGCAATATACGTACACGGAACATACACTACCGACGAAAAGTTTTCGAACAAAGGTTGAAGAGAGTGCCGGAACGGTTTTTATACCATTCCGCAGGTAGTTGGCCTAGGCCAATTTAACCAACGTCTTTTTAAAGAGGAGAGATTTACCTTCATTTTGGCTTTTTTAAAAAAATTTTACGATCTTTTTTGCATTTAGCGTTCAGTTTTGAAAACGTTCATTTCTTCTTGTTCTTTTTTGTTCTGTTTTGAGTGGACCCCGTTTGTGGTAAAAAAATGTTTAATTCATTTCTTTGACCAAAATCATAAAGGCAATCTATGCTCCAATTTCGTTTTTTCGAAAAACTTCTACGATTTTTTTTCCCAGAGATATTTCGTTTTTTGAGAAAAAATAGACAATTTGAAAATTGCTCCGGAGGACGAAAACGATAAGATTTACAACAAAGCCTCAAGGCGATAAAAAGTTGTATTACTTCTTGTTGAGTTCACGAGAATTTGTTTAGATTTGTTTTCGAAATTTGTTTTCCATCTATTTCCGGTCAAAGCTCGATTGATCTGAATTTTCATGGTATGCAGATACATGGAAAACAAATTTCGAAAACAAAATCTGGAAAAATTGTCGTAAACTCAATAAAAAGTCGAGTAACTTTTTCAACTCTGGAGCAACTTTCAAATTATGTATTTTTTCTCAAAAAACGAAATATCTTTGGGCAAAAAAAATTGCAGAAAATTTTATAAAAAATTTAATTGACGCTTAGATTTCCCCCTTTATGATTTTGGTAAAAGAAATGCGTTAAAAAAATTGTTCCACAAACGGGGTTTACTCAAAAACGAGCAAAAAAAGAAAAAAAAATGGGCGTTTTCAAAACTAGGTGACAATTGTAAAAAAAATCGCAAACATTTTTGTAAAAAAGCCAAAATGTAAGTAAACTCCTCCTCTTTAAAATGGCGTTGGTTAAATAGAGCTGGGTCAACTACCGACGAAATGGTATAAAAAACCGTTCCGGCACTCTTTTCCACTTTTGTCTGTAAACTTTTCGCCGGTAGTGTATGTTTAATATTATATAATATTCTTATCTTGAGATGAATATTATAATTTATCTGAAAAACTCATCGTACTCGCGAAATATTATAAATCGAACGAATAAATACCTACCACACGTAGAGATCATATGTCTTTCCATTTTGGTGTAAGTTTCGAACGAAGATTAAAACGTATAACGGTATTTGTGGGCCCTCCACCGCCTTCAAAATCCATAGCGATTGTACCGCCGATGATTGAAAATCTACCAACAGGACCGTGTTGTGCCCGCGACATCAACAGATCCCACATTTGATGCACACTCATTGAACCCGGAGTCTCGGCATATGTAATACACTTCACACCCTAGTACACCACTGACTACACCCTCCAGATACACCATACATCTCGGACATTGTTAATACCATGCGCTTTTCACCCTCCACATACCTCAAGTGCCACAGACCAAACTTCTGGAGGAATTTTGTTAAGACAATATTTTGCGAGTCTATTGTTGCATCGTAACACTAGTCACAAATCCTTAGGATTGCGGAGGATATTTATATGTTTCTCCACGATTTCAGCTAGTTGTGCAAAGTCACGAAGAAGAAATATTTCCGTGAAAAGAATTTTTCCGTAACTCTAGTTTAAGTGGCTAAAGCTGCGAAGCCACGAAAACTTTTCCTTCGTTATGTCAGCTCAAAATATGGATCTCAAAGGTGCGTTTACTTGGCCCTCGCGCAGTCTGTAAAAAGTGTGAACTGAGCGGACTATGTGAAGTATGCATCTATAGATTTTTCGGAGTATGTGGAGGATGTCTAGTGTATGAAGCGTGTAACGAGAGTGGAGTGGATGGAGTACTTTGAGGGTGGGGTGTGTAACGAGGGTGTACAGTGAATCGAAGATGTGGAGGTTAAGTGCGCAGTTTTATAGGAGGTTAAGCTGCGCAGTTTTATAGGTTCTCGAAGCTATGAAACTTTTCGTGACGTCAGCTCACAATGTGTGTCTCAAAGGTGCGTTTGCTTGGATCACGGGTAGCGTATGTAGAAAGTGTAACTTGAGTAAATTGTGTGGAAAATGCACAGTGTACGGAGTTCTTGGTGGTTATGAAGGATGTGGTGTATGGAGTGCTTGGAGGATATACAACTTGTAGCTTGTGTTGAGTGTAACGCTTGCACTATGCAAATGTAGTAGGTATGGAACCTGCGGTGTGTACGATGCCGGTGCAAGGTGTGGAGTGAGCAGTGGATATGGTGAGTAGGAAGCGTAGGACACATGTCGAACATTACAAGGGAGTAGACGGTTGAATATAATTATGTCTCATCTGTGTGGTTTGACGCATTTTATGCACGTATGAATTCAATGTCGTCTATAGGAATTGCAGTTTCTTATCTGCTGCCAATCTTTGCTGATGCTTGATTTGTGGTCCAGAGAAGAAGTATCGCGAAACTGTCGAAATACATAGAGAGCTGGAATCTACAGGCGCATGGCACATCGATTACACAAGATCTTCCATTTGTCTTAAATCAAACACCACCATTTTCTTTAGTGGTCCACAGGAAACAATTTTATTTTTCTGCTACTCATATACCATAAAAATATTTAAAAGATCTCTGAATATTTGTTCGGTGAGTAGCCAGTGCCTGGCTGTCGTTCATTTTCTCCGGTTCAACACATCGTATACGGGATAAGCATGATTCAAAATTGACGAGAGAGTGACAATGGAAACGACAACAGCGACCTTGAATGAGCCTTTAGTACCTTGAGCGTTTTTCTCGATAACGATTATTCTGCGAACTTCGAGTAATGAAACTTAATTGACTCCGAGGTGGCGCGTCGAAGCAAGAGCTTCAAAGTCTACCGATCGGTCTCGTAAAAAACGCATTGCGAAAGAGGCAAGAAGCTAAAGCGATGACCTCGAGAAACATTGAGTTTTTCGTTTCTCCGTTACTCGACACCATATAGACTGATTCCATATGATTTCGACCACTTTTACATCAGACCATGTTTAATTTTGTTGTAAATTTTAGATGTTACCTATACTACCCCACTAAAACAGTTTTTCTAATTTATTTCAAGTTTGTTTACCCAACCGAAAAAAAGTTATGAACTTTAAAAAAATAAACGTCTTTCTGTTTTTCAACCATTTTCAAACGCTCCATAATTTTTTCTAAAATTGATTAATCGAGACGTTTTTTTCAAATTTTTCATTATTCAGCGCGCTTTTCAGAAGGAAATACATACAACATATTCAAGTCATACTCTGTGAAATTTTGCATTTTTTTTTTTAGAGAACAACTCTAATTCTCAAAAACTCCTTTTTTGATCATTGATTTTCAATTTTTTTAAATTTTGATTTATTCTGAGTTTAATGTCGCAAGATTCATAGTTGGCAGATCTTTCATCTATGTTTTTTCGATTGAAAAAGAATGCTTCAGTTTTTCTGAGAAAAATATTAATTTTCCGAAAACCCCTAGATATTTATAGAAATAGAAAATCATCAATAAAATATAAGATTTTTTGGAAAATTAATATTTTTCTCAAAAAAAAACTGAAGCAATTCTTTTTTTCAATCGAAAAAGAATAGAAAACAAAATCTGCCCACTATGAATCTTGCGGCATTAAACTTAGGATAAATCAAAGTCTAAAAAAAATTGAAAATTAATAATCAAAAAGGAGTTTTTTCGAAATAGAGTTTTTTCTCTAAAAAAATTAACAATTTCATGGAATATGACTTGAATATTTTTTTCTTGTTTTCTTTTTTCTGAAAAGTGCGCTGAAAAAATGAAAAATCTAAAAAAACGTCTCGTTTAACCAGTTTTTGAAAAACTTATGGGCGGTTGAAAATGGTTAAAAAATAGAAAGACGTTTTCTTTCAAAATTCATAACTAACGGTTGGGTAAAAAAAGTTGAAAAAATTCACAAAAATGTTTTTAGTGGGGAAGTATAACATATATCAATTATATATATGGGGAAGTGGGGGGGGGGGGGGGGGGGTGGCTGTCTGTCTATCACAACATCTAGGAATATGCGGCTATTGTGAGACGATAGTTAGCCGTCCGCGTTTCCACACGTGCTTCGTCAAAGCATGCAAATAATGTATAATTCCCCCAATCATAAATCATTTACTAAAAAAAACTTACGCGGAAAATATTTGCAGAATATAAATTTTGCTCGGAGAAAACGTTTTAGAAAAAATTGTTTCCATGATATTGATCAATTGCTAGATTTCCTCGAAGGATTTGAGCCTACGGTAATTCATTGTTTTTGTATGAAAAATAAAAATAATCAATTCGTGTCATTTTATGATTTAATTACGCTTCAAGTATATCTAATACCACTTTCAATTACTGTGGCGTTTGTTTAATTTTTTCACCAGACCAAGAATGGTTTTATTGCTAGATTTATTTTGATCTACCCCTTCAATTGCACGAAGTTCCCATCGTACATTTATCAATACTAGGCTCATCTGGAGGTTGTGCAGGTTCTATTACAGCCTCGCTTCACTCCTCGATATTCAATTCGAGTTGATTTTTTCTCGAAGGTACTCCGATATGTTTAAAGCGACCGAAAATGCGGACTCGGACATAAATGCATGATGCATTGCTTATGTCCACCTATCAATATAGAAAAGCTATACAAGTACCTAGTCCAATCCTTCTGCGGTCATTACAACCACCCCTCATCCCTCTGTCTGTAGACCTGTTTCGCCACATTTCTCCGCAGCGTATCGTCCACTTCGGTATTTGCCGACCTCACCTCGTTTTACTAATGCGCTAACGACCACGTTCAAGTAAGTCCCTTACGACTTCTATAGCGCGCAGTGGAGCCAGTTCTCCAGGAGCGATGATTTCCTCTCTTTTGCTCTAGATCCTTGTGGTCTAACGATATTCGTATATATATATATATATACACAAGTTGCAGTACTAAGGCACAGAGACAGACAGAGAGGGAAGGAAGAAGGGAAAGAGAAAGACTGGGAGAGAGAGAGAGAGAGAGAGAGAGAGAGAGAGAGAGAGAGAGAGAGAGAGAGGCCCCGATTACAAGTGTAAGATAGCCGCGCGCCATCAACCAGGAGAGCGCCGTGCGCACGAGGCACATCGAGATGAAAGCCGCCCTTTTACCTCTCCGCGCGCGGACTCCTCGTAAAATTATCCGTAATAAAATTATGATTTACGTCCTTGTTCCTGGAAAGCGGATCGGTCAAACGCTCATAGTGACGCGCCTCTGCGATCGCGGCTTAAACTACGACGTTGGCGCTGTTCTCCTCTCTCGGTCGACTGACCTTTGGAGCGATAATGATTATTTTCGCGAAATCCTCGTGCACCGCGCGCGCGACTCTCCATCGTTCGGCAACCAACGATACCTTTCGTCCTGGCCGGACGCCAAGAGTTTTTTTCTCTTTTCATATATATTTATATTTTTTAATCTTAATTCTTTCGGCCATTTCCGTCGCATCCGGGGTGTTGGTGAAGACGATGATCTACCCGGAGATAGACGATGACACCGGTTGACAATTTTGAAGCCGGGAAGGACTTGCTTACTTCGGAGAACACATTGATTTCTACCACGAAATTGCTGCGATCCTACGATTTCAAACTCCAACTCATATCTTTTTTCGATTGAGATTAAGGCTGTCGCTTTGGAAAAGAAACATACTTTTATCAAAATAAACGACATCGAGGTTCCGGCGAAATTTAACCGAATATGATTTTATCGGTCCATTTACGTATTAAGATTTTTGTTGTGACGCACATAAATATAATTTCTTTTTGCAATAATATGTTTTCAAAAATATGTTTGCCGACAGATTTGTGGAATTATCAAAGGAGATACGAACAAGATTCGTTGGATCTTCCATAAATCACGATTGAGTAAATGATATTTAAAATTTATTTGGTTCATCGTATTGAATGAATTATATTTTTCGAATTTATTAAATTAATTATCTGGAATAAATGTAAAATTCAAAATTCACTCAATTAAGCGTGACAAATCGTTTTAATATTGAAGATCAAATTAAGAAATCATCTAGATAGCAGCGTAAAATGATCAAAACCTTCGTACGATGGAGGAATGACAAAAAACGATATATCTCGAAACTGCGGGAAGTTTAATGTTGGGGAATGTTTGAGCAGAGGAAACGCGAGCTCAGGGTGGGAGAGCTGAAACATGGGAATGATGGTACGAGAGGCTTGTATAGTACAGAGGGTGAAGGGTGAATTTTTCGATTTCACCGACACCCCGAGACGCGACGACGAAGATCCTCTCTTCCTTGTCGAGATCGGGCTATCCCCTGCAAACATACATACATATGCATGTATATACATATATATCTATATACATGTATTCGTAACGCGTATATGTACAGCGAGGGACTCGAAAGCGCTCCTGAGACACGTATAGGACGTAAACGCAAAGTAGAACGCACGACACCCGTGAGTAGTCGTAAAACGAAACTGTAAAACTGAGGGAGAAAGATCCGTTGTGCGCGGGTGAGCATGCTCAGGCAATGTGTATCTCGCTATTCAAGGGCCCTCCCGCGACCGTACCAATTTTCTACGCGACTTCGGTCTCACCAGGTTACTAAACAGCCCCCGGTTTACCGTTCTCACGAGCGAGATTGAAACTATTTCGGCGTCTCGAGACGAACTTCCCTCGCTCCTTCGTCATACAGATATTGATGATAGCCGAACTACACAAGTATATTAATTGGTACATATGAACAAATTGTTTAGGCGCGGAAAATAATTACGATCTAAAAAACAAATTTTCATAAAAAGTTATTATTTTTTTATTTCAATGCTAGAAGCTTTTTTGGAAACTAAGTACTTATGTACGTTCGAAAATCATGAACAACGGAAGCAAGCCAGCCCCTCTTCATTTTCGAAAGATCCACATTTAGGGCGAAGCTTTAAAGTTTGTACGTAATTACGTATTACGTAGTAGCTACAGTGCTAAAATTTCAATGTCATCACAGAACCACTTTCATAAAAAGTGGCTCAATAATGAACTTGAAAATTAAAAATTATCCGTCTTTTTCATACAAGTGGTCTTATGTATCGCGTAGCTTCCTTAACACAGATTATAAAAATGGCCGCAGGTGCTTGAAGATGGAACAATTTAATGGCGGCATGCAACAATATTATTATTTTTTTTTTTTTTTCATTTTACGCGGTACAATTCAAAGTTCTGCATCCTTACAGCCTATAAAAAATTAGGCAAATTTATAGAAAACATTGTTGGTATTATGAAAAGTCAGGGTACGATTCAAGTTTATATAAAAAATAAATTTTTCGTTTACGTAGTTACAATATTCTTTGCATCTTTTTGTTGATACCTTATTTTCAGCTTTTTTTTATTATCGTTAATGTTTGCAAATTTTTATTTCTATTCGGTTAGCCTACGATCAGTATAGATTTTCACTTTTCGATAGAAATGTACGTCCAATAAATCTTTAATATCGTAACACTTCTTCCACTGTAATCCTAAGACCCAGCAATCCATAAATAGGTGTACACGCTCAAGCAGCAAAAAAACATACGTTTTGCATATTCCCATCAATCGCACGAGGGTTGTTACTCGCCTACTCATCCCCTTGAAACTTAAATATGAAATTCGCCCATAACCTTAACAATACTATACATACGCCTGGACCATAGAGCATCGATGTAAAAAATGGGCCCGGAGGGTTGTACTCGCACGAAGATGCGTATTGTTATTGCGAAAGCGCGGGCCGTTCGAAAAAAGGAGCCAGCGAGTAGAAAAGCTGCGGTCGACGTTGAAAACACGGTACGACCTCACGATCTTCGTTCCTTTTCTACAATTCTCTCTCTCTCTCTCTCTCTTTCTCTCCCCCACCTCCCCCGTTCTCTCCGTCGGTTTTAGCACAGACGCCGTGCCTGCTAGAAAATTCAATCTAGCAAAGGTTTATGTTCGTGAAGCGTGTTGAAATGGTAGAGGAATATTTGAAACGAACGCATTTTATTAAGGCTGGTTTATGACTACGAGCGTAACCGGCTATACTGCTACCCCTCCCTCCTATTTTCCAGAACACAGGAACAGTAATTGGCCCTTCGTCTATTGGCGATTTTTCTAGTAATTCGAGCATTTCTACCAAGCTAAACGAGTATTGGCAATTGCCGATTTTTGTTATTGTCGCGGCTTTAAGTTCATTTTCTCCGGTACAACAAGAATTATGCGCAATTCGTCGCAACACATAAGCAATTTTTCCATTCTACGCCCTCACCTCTCGTGGCGGCGATTCTCGTGAGAGCATTTTTGCTTCGATTTGCTTCCGCGAAAAGAGCGGTGCAAAACTGAAGAACACTCGTCCGAATGCGTATATATATACACCGCTCCTTTTTCGTTCTACTTTCGTCCTACTTTGGAGATAATTACGTATACCCGCGAGACGAGAGAGGGAGCCAATCATCTCTTCTCGGCAGGATTTATGACGTCTCGTTCGCGCGTAAGCGCATCGTGGCGGAAGGCTCCGCGCTCTCTCGTTGGAGAAAGATATATATAATCATTTTTGAATTTTGAAACTCTGGGAATTCTCATCGCCTTATGCTTATTATTCGAATTATCAAAAATCCTTGGTAATATTTATTCTCTACGAATCTTTTCTGTCTTTGCTATCGCATGTATGACGGAGTCCGGTGAGATTCTCGGTCGAATTTGAAGATAAGATGAATTATACGAAACAAAAGCAGTTCTGCATCGACCAATTGCTAATGTTAAAATAAAATTATTACAGTAGAGCTTCCATCGACCTATATATGTACGAGACAAAACGAACAATATTTAATATGTCCGAGAAAAAAATACTTACCATTTTTGTCTTGCATCCATTAAACAAAAGTTGCCCTCATTGGAACACCGCGCTACTGGTTGTAGCGGGTCTTATAGTTCATGGAACCATCGCTAGGGGCGTAAAAGCAGCACCTACTGGAGCCAATATTCGATCGGCGTATACACGGAGTATAACGATTTTATTCATTTTTACAACATTCTGGCATAATGAAATAGGAATTGACCGAGCGCGAATGGTCTTCCAATCTTTATTTCATTCTACTTGAATTAATTTGAATAAAATAGGATATACTTGGTAGCTGATTTAGTAGAAAATACTAACAATGTACGATCCGTTATTCGGAGTATGAAGTGTTTCTGGCGTCTCACAAATTAATTATTCGTGAGAAAAGTGAGCGGTGAGAATTCCTTAAGTTAAAACGTCAGTAAATACAAATAGGGAGGTTGACGCTTGTGGTAATAAATGATCGCCTCATACTCCTCACTCGCCGTTACTTGGATTCATTCGAAGAAAATTTATTTTCATTAATTTATGCCCATACAAACATCAAAATCGATATTGACTATTATGTACTTATTCATTAGTTGATTGTGAGTACATTAATCATTTCCTGAAACAACGTCGGCAAAGTGCATTTTTATTACGAACACAATATACCATCAGCTGTTTTGGTAATGTCGTTTGAAGAATTATTACTTTATCGCCCGCGATCGATGATTCGGGTGGTTTATTCCCCGATGAATACCTTATCGGCAACTGGCAACTTACACGAGTGTTCCTGCATTGTCGCTTTTAGTCGGAATAATAACTCGACTGAGTTGCCTCGACCGGCAATTTTCTCATACATGCAAGGGTTCGATTGTCATTGTCAAAAAACAATAAGTCAACTTTTAACAGAACACAACATGATACTTTTTTTTTAAAAAAAAGGAAATGTATATGGTATCTGTGTCACACTCATGTGCAGGATGAGGTTTCAGTCCAAATATCATTTCGTCTCAAGCGATAATCAAAGTCATGTGGTTTATATGTGCCTAACGCAAATGACTACGAAAAATTAATATGCCAGCTAAAAAATAATCGTAATTCAATAAAAGGAAATTCCTCTGAATACAAAATGTCCTTACCTCCAGTTCTCCACAATGGCCTC
This sequence comes from Netelia fuscicornis, assembly GCA_946811545.1. Taxonomy (NCBI): domain Eukaryota; kingdom Metazoa; phylum Arthropoda; class Insecta; order Hymenoptera; family Ichneumonidae; genus Netelia; species Netelia fuscicornis. The sequence continues at coordinate 27,213,226 of OX328016.1, forward strand.
TTGAACAATTACTAGCTATGCAAACGGAGCGAGTACTGCAATATTCCCGGCGAAAGAACAAACTATATTAAATGACGCTGGCCAGCGCTGCCAGTTAGGCGCCATAGCGATTGCTGAAAAGATTCCTGTTGAACAAATCAAATTCACCTTGAAAGTCTCGCACAACAGATTTTGGTGTATATTTGGTCTTAAAAACAATCGCGGGCGATCTAACCGACAATTAAAAGTATATCAGTGTCCAATGCAGAGAACTACCGTTACGTCTCCTAATATCTAAGAATCAAAGAATCATTTTATTGAACTTTCCCTGATTGTACCTCAGACAGTGATCGAAAACTTGTTCAAATCGAGAAAAGTTCAACCAACATAGTAAATATCATTCGATCACGCAAGAACGAGAAAACCGACGAAAAGGCACCTCTTTTTCATCCGTTACTAAAAGCGTTAAGGAGATTCCATGATTTCATGTATCATGTCGAATCTACTATATTTTAGCTACAAAAATACGTGTCCATAAGAGGCTATGTTTATTTTCGGAATTTTTTTTGTAAACTTTTCTGCTAGTTTGAGAAAGAGAATTCTGGAAAAAATGAGGGACACTTACTTTATTCAAAGTACAGCGACAACCACTACAAGTGTGTGGATTAAATATGGAAAATTCCTGCTTTACACATGGATAGCTATGTGTGAACTGCTCGCGCATAGGGAAACCTGATTCATTCCAATACGCACAAGATGGTAACACGACAAATATTATGTTTGCAAAAGCACGTAAATAAATTATAATTAACAAAATTTCTTTCATTGACATTCGCTGTTAAATAAATTATGACACAAAAACCCCTGCAACTTGCACCGGGTCCCGCTAGTATCTATATACGAGCGTACACATGTACATACGTTTATATAAATGGGTAAACGTACACCCAGATACATGCGAAGATATGAATAATAAAAGAATTTTTCCATTTCAAGAAGCATATTATATTATGAACGTTTTTCATAAACTGCAATTTTCAATCTTAGTCGATAGAGATTACTGATGGCTGATCCTCTGAGCGGACGGTACATACAAAATATTAAAAAAATTGTTATTATAAAAATATATTCCCGATAGTTACATCGGCTTTGTTAAAGCTGTTGTATAGACAGCATACGGGCGATAAGAATGCACATCTTTTGCGTTTTATTTCATTTCATTCGGTGGAAAAAATAAACGAGTGTCATTTATGATTAGCATTGTCGGTAAAATAGGGTACGATTATTTACTTCACGGGGCCGGTGCGATAGTCAGGCCGTATGACTGTCGGTAGTAGAGGAAGGCGACCGAACTCTGTAATACTCAGCTATGTAAAGTTAGCCCCCCAATTTTTACTTTTGCATCTTTTTTTAATTTCTAACGATTGTTTGTCATTTGTTTGTGAACGTTTGTTTGATCATACTTTTTATCAAACAAACAAAACAAAAATGAGCGTTAAGTTAGCCGCAAGTTTTTGAAATTTTGTCTAATTTGATTGTATCAAACGCCAATCGATTCGGAATCGTTTGTTGGAAACAAATAATATAATTCGAACGTTTGTTTGATCGTTGTTTTTCCAAAAAATCAATAAATAAAACATTGGTTCGTCGTAGCTCTCACACTAGATTCTGGCTTGACCAAACTTAATATGCGTCACGTGCATGTAACAATATAACCTACAATTCATGTTGCGACACGGGATTACTTGATCAAGTTTATAAGATTTTGTTAACTTTACAAATCCTGGCCTTCAGTAGTTGAGTGCATCTCATGTTGAGCATCTTCGCAGTTGAATGGTAAGAAAAAAGCCAGAATCTGGCGTGAAAGCTACGACGAACCAATATTTTAGTTATTGATTTTTTTGGAAAAACAACGATCAATCAAACGTTCAAATTATATTATTTGTTTCCAACAAACGATTCCGAATCGATTGGCGTTTGAAAAAATCAAATTAGACAAAATTTCAAAAATTTACGGCTTACTTAACGCTTATTTTTGTTTTGTTTGTTTGATAAAAAATATGATCAAACAAACGTTTTAATTAATCAAATAATCACAAACAAACGACAAACAATCGTTGTTTATTAAAATAAGATGCAAAAGTAAAAATCGAGGGGCTAACTTTACATAGCTGTAATACTCAGGTGTCAGATTAATGTGCCATCTAGTAATTCGGATGGAGCCGATAGCGGCGCTGCCGTCAGACACAGCCAAATCATACACACAAAAATTGTGTACATGAACTCTGGTTCATGTACGCGTTCACGCACACACGCGGAAAAAGCGTATTTCTAACGACAGGGCTTCCAGTGATCAGAACAGGGAGACTGGAGTAAAGGAGTGCGAACGCTTATGGCGAAATCGTCCCAAACATGACCGAAAAAGAGCTGTGCAAACTTGGCCCACCGATTTTGACTTTTCGCATTTTTTTTTTTTTTTTTTAACGTTTGTTAGTCGTTTGTAGTTGTTTGTTAGATTAATAAAAACGTTTGTGAGATTAGCCCTTTTGCAAAAAACGAAAAACAAAATTTGGCGTTAACTTGGCCCAATTTTTTTTCATTTTAATCCGAATCAACTCCGCTAGGGGCTCATTCGATGCGTAATCGTTTGTAGGTGCCGAATAATTTAATTAGAACGTTTGTTAGATGATTGTTTCTTTTAAAAAACCATAAAAACCATTTTCGGTCATCTAGGTGGTGCGGTCATATGACCGTGAATAGTTGAGCACAAAATATTTAATTCGTTAAACATTTTCGTCTAAAAAGTGGATTAATTGATTCGGAATCGTTTGTAGGTCACGAATAATTAAGTTGCAACGTTTGTTGGTTCTTCGTTTAAATGAAATATATAAATGACCGCATTTATCCAGTGGTGATGACGTCACCGTCTACCCGTGTTATATACAGGGAAAGAGTCTGACGCACGGTCCTCTCTTCTTAATATTACCAAAGAACCAACAAACGTTGCAACTTAATTATTCGTGACCTACAAACGATTCCGAATCAATTAATCCACTTTTTAGACGAAAATGTTTAAAGAATTAAATATTTTGTGCTGAACTATTCACGGTCATATGACCGCACCGCCTAGATGACCGAAAATGGTTTTTATCGTTTTTTAAAAGAAACAATTATCTAACAAACGTTCTAATTAAATTATTCGGCACCTACAAACGATTATGCATCGAATGAGCCCCTAGCGGACTTGATACGGATTAAAATGAAAAAAATTGGGCCAAGTTAACACCAAATTTTGTTTTTCGTTTTTTGCAAAAGGGCTAATCTAACAAACGTTTTTATTAATCTAACAAACAACTACAAACGACTAACAAACGTTAAAAAAAAAAAATGCGAAAAGTCAAAATCGGTGGGCCAAGTTTGCACAGCTCCGAAAAAGCAAGGAAAAATGTTAGTTCGAATTGAGCCACGATGAGCGCTCTCGTCGTTGAGAGCTAACTGTGAATTGTGGCGTTGGTGAGGAAATGAAGTCAGCGGGATATAAACCCCGGCGAAATATGACATCTGTCATTTCATCGGGCGCGTAAACAATTTTTTGTCGAGTGTTTTATGGAATTTAAGGTTGGAAGACGACGAAAAAACAAAAAAAAAACCGCAGTGAAAGCGATAATATAACAAGCAGGTAAGAAGACAGTATGTTGCTATAATTCGTGGATTAAATGTTAATTGAATTGGAGTTGTGATGCTATGTGGCGTGTATTTTTCACGCTCGGAACCGACTCGAATTTCGAGCAAGAAATAACGAATCCTCAAACTCGTTTCTCCAGGTATTATAATAATCAATATTATTATCAATTATTATTGAAGTGAATACTTCTTCTGCGACAACGGACAAGGGCAGTCGAATTTTGAGAAATGTTTGCTGTTCATCGAATAATCAGCATACTTATTCTAATGAATCTGACAGGTCGCAGCTACAGAAGACGAATCAATTGCCAGTGGTACAAGCGAAAGAGGACAAATGTACAACTACAGTTACAATGCGGCTGAAACTTTTGTAAACTTATCCGTTGCCCCCATCTCCGAAGAATAACGAAGTTATAAAGGGTTTTCGAGCAACGTTCCTGGTTACACTTGGGGTAAGTTGAATTTATTAATTTACCAGCCTCAACATACAATAATATAAATAAAGAAACAAATTGTTTATTTTGTAATTTTTCATTCAATTGTACTCGTAGTTCTTTGACACTGGGGTTCTTGGGAATAAGATGCCTCCGGCGCAACTCCCCGAACTCGTACATCAGATAATGACACTGCTTGCCGCGAACAAAGTGAAGCCTCTGGTCCACCCCGATGCCTTTGTTCACAATACAAGGAGCTGGTTATGAAATATCTCTGGAAAATTGTCAAGACTATTTCTATTTTTCTGGGCTGGCGATCTCGATTACGATGCAATCCTCTATGAGGTTCATCATTTGTTCAAGGTGCCAGTGATTAAACGGATAGAGAAACGGCACTCGAGTCCATTTGAGAATGTGTTTTTATTGTACTTGCAGTTTTCTTCAGGAGATTTCAAGGAACAAAACAAAATAAGAAATAACGATATCACTTTTGAAATCATATAGAGTCATGTGGGGTAAGTGTGCGCAGCGGGTAAGTGTGCGCATATGAAATATTTCAGAAACGAATTATAACTAAAGCGCCGCACCTCCCATATTCAGTGCCCCGTGCGATGTCCTGCGAAGAGGTCGATTTTTAGTAGCCCCTAATCCGCCGTTTTGTTTTAGCAGGTAAGTGAATTTTTTTGCTCAAATTGTTACGATATTTTACTATTTTTGGCGTCCAATCTTTTGTAGACTTGTGCCCATTTTGGACGTTTCATATTTATCATCGAGTACTACGTAGTATTCAGTTTGACAAGTAACAATTTTTCAATTTTTGAGATAACGCAATCCCGAACTATTTTGATGAAATCCCGTTTTGATGGGTTGGGGTAAGTGTGCGCACATGCTTGCTGTGTAAGTGTGTGCATGCGCACACTTATCCCGTTTTAGAAACTTCGTATTAATACTGCAATATTTTGTTTCAGGATCGAAAGGTACAATATCAATGCCGTCAATGTTCGTTACAATTCATCTTTTTGAAGTTTATTCTTGTTTTCAAAATGTTTTTTATTAGTACCGTTAAAACATCTAATAATAATAAATAAAAATTTGCCATGTTCCTGTGTCTGCGGTTATACTTATTTAATAGGTAAAAATCTCGTCATTTTATGTTGCGCACCCTTACCTACACTGCTGCGCACACTTACCCCTATATTGGGGTAAGTGTGCGCATTTCGGACTATGTTAGTTTTGGACAATTTTTGAGAATTCGTGCCGTTGACGAATATTATTTCTATCGTCAAGTTATTGCTTAATAACCACTCTAACCAATTAACGTCGTTTTATTGCATTAAACTTGGAATTTTCGATTCTATGGCATTTCAAAGCTTAAGTGCACACACTTGCCCCACATGACTCTAGTTCTTTTAATCGTATTCTCTTTTTGTATTGTATTATTTAAAAAAAATTAAATATGTAGCCACTAAAAGAAGCATGAAAAAACAAGCAAACAAACAAGTTCGTAGAGCGATATATTGAATACGCAAGCCGTTGATAATAATTATTACATTATGAAATTAATTGTAGCTCAAATTTTGCCTTCCGAGCTCACATACATACAAAAGCATGCGTGCTGGGCTTGTAATAAACGAATAAACAAAATATCGGTGATCCCGAAATTAGCGTATATTCATTATTTATGGCAAGTTCTTTTTTTTTGCGAGAGCGTTTGTCCGTTCTTCAATTGTCGTTTACTTGAGCTGTGCAACGAGTCAAATTTCACCAGAGATTGTTCGAAATGCTATGCTATAGTAATGTATACAAAAAAAGAAAATATTCAGACTTTCAGTAACAAAACTTTCAGCATACCAAACTTTCAGTAACTAACATATTTTTTTACTTTTATAAAAATTTGTCTACAATTTATCGAATAAAAATTTGAACAAAAGCGTCGCAATATCACTTATCAATACTATAAGCTGCGTTAATCGGACAAAATGTACGACAAATGGCAGATCAACCATTCAAAATCACCGCGCTTGACGGTCCCCAGCAGAAGTAGCGCCGCCAGGCGGTGGTAATTATTGAATTTTTCCTCGCTTTTTCCGACCATTTTTCTAACATTGCGTTCGCACTCCTTTACTCTAGTCTCCCTGGGTCAGAAGTTAAGGATGTACTCGTATGTAAGGTCAAATCTGCAGTACATCTATTTATTTTTTAAGGTTAATTTTCATATCGAAATGTTAATGCCGAATCATTTCTGTTTGCATTTTATAATTTTTAATGAAAAAAATATGTTATTTTGTATAATAATTTACAATTTTTAGGTACTCACCATAATATATAAAAATATATATTATTAGGCACTCACCATAATATATAAAAATATATATTAAAAAGTGCCTATTAATATCGCCTTCCAAAAGTCTTTGTCACAGGAGCCATCCGTCCGCATTCAAATCTCAGCAATCCATGAACGGATCAACCTGAAATTTATACCACAGATGTATTTCATGATAATCAAGTGATCTTTAATGTATAAATACATTTGGACTTTGCTAAATATAAAAATTGTCAAAAACATACCTATTTTTGGGCCAAAAAGCGATTTTTGTGTCCATCGATGTCCGGATCTCAGCAATCTGTGAACCAATGTTTACATAACTTATAATACTTCTTTGTAAGACCTCAAAGAAGTGTCTTCTACAGTTTAAAAACTTTACAATTTTGTTAATCACTCAATTTGAATAAAAGAAAACGTTATTTTGCATTTTTATTGGTTGCATGAAACGCGTAAACGTTTTAATACGTTTTAAGTGTGCCAACAGTTTCAAGTAATTTGAACAATTATAACAGACTTTTTAAATAATTTTTCAGCATGTTTTTTTTTGACATAAAATTACACCTATTCGACAAAAGTTTTAAACGTTTCTTGTCATCGAATATTACACTTCTTATTTATACTTTTATTATTTACATACGTCCAAATTATTCATATTACTTGCACATTTTTATTATTATTATTATTTTTTCACTTCTCATTCTTTTTCACTTGTCAAATATTATTAATTTAGCATACAAAAAAATAATTTCGACTGTCACTTTACACTTTCAAAATATTTATTTTCACAAAAAAAATGTTCAGACAACTGCACCACATTAAACTGCATTAAATTACGTGAATTATCACTAAAAACAATACTGATTAATATTATTGAAAGTATTTTTAACAAAAGTACTTAAAAAAGTACACAACAGTAATGAATCTTCGTGATTACAATGACAGGCGTGGATCACGGATAAACGATAGAGAGGGAAGACTCATGCCGACGAAGATCGAGTACCAGCATAGTATAACCATAGTATAACCATAGTATAACTAGTATGGGCACTCCGAGCATTTTCGAGGTTCGCGTCGATCCGTTCTGCGCATCCATCCGCCATGTTTTTGGGCGCCACCAATCAGAAAATTGTTTCATAAGTGGTGATGTGAAGCCTGTGACAGTCAGTTGAGAGGTTAAAATTTTTTAAAACAACGTCGGAAAATAATACATTATAATAAAAAAATGCATAAAATCAAAGGGTACAAAAAGTGCAGCGTTAAAAATTGCAGAAATACGATTGCAAATTCAGAGTGTTCTTTTTTTCGCTTTCCTAAAGATAATGAAAGGTAGACTGAGAGGAAGAATTTTTTCGATGAATGTTATACTAAAAAATAATTTGTAATAATTTTAGGGCAAGGAAGTGGATAATATTTTACAATCGCCCCGATTTAATGTTGAAAACAGCAGAAAATTTATACGCAACCAACAGAGTTTGCAGTCATCATTTTGAAAATCGAATGTATGCAATTGGAATAATTGGCTGTATATTTCTATGATATGTATGGCTTTATTCACTAATTGTATAATTAATGTAATTTTGTAATAGATGTTTGTATGTCATTATGTAATTAATAAATGATTGATGTAATCATATATTTTTACCTTACTTATGATTACCGAACTCCTATATTTATGTAATGATTTATAATAATAATGATAGACATAAATAACAATTAGTTTTCAAATAATAAAATATGCAAACCATTTCACTTTTTTATTGTCTTATTTATGTATACAATCGGTTCTAATCTGTATAAATTAGTTTATATATATTTTCATCTTTTTATCAATTTTATCTAATATATTTTATCTCTAATAAATCTATCTCTAATAATTTTAATTTATTGACAAAAAAAAGCTTTTATTTGTTTTATTTTTTAGATAATTTTTAAATTAAAAAATTTCTTTTTTCAATTTATAAAATTTATATACGTCCCTGGTGAGATAGTAATATACCGCGGGTTCCTAGAACAAATGATCCGTCACTGGAGGTTAGACCAAAAACATGGCGGAAAATTGACGACAAAAAGATCAAAGTGCCGACAAAGAGTGCCCATACTAGTTATACTATGGTACCAGCAAAGCTCACTTCTTACCCCAGTGATAAGATGTCGCTAGTATCATCTTGTTGTGGGATAAATAATCTCGAGTCAATTGTCTAATAATGTTTTCAATTATAATCACAAAATATATAAACTATATTTAAATGGACAAAGATCTTCGCATATCACGATTAGTCTTAATATATGTTAGTTAGTACAGAAGCCATAGCGTCTCCGATCAAATTCCACCACATAAATTTTAACAATGAAAACACAGACAAACTAAATTTTAATAATGAAACGAAAAGGGAACTCGAACAAAATGGCGGCGCGTTATGCACGCCAAATTGTGCACGCTGACGTACAATACGCTTATGTATGCGTCTGTGTCGGTGATCGAATGCTTTATCGATATTCGGGATAATTGGATAAAGTTGGGAAAATATAATGAAAATGGTTTAACAAAAATGTTAAATTTATTTGTTATTATTATTAATTATTATACACAAGTTATACAATAGTTATACATTATTATACAAAAATTATACAATAGTTATACAATAGTTATATAATATATTAGAAAGTCATTTAAAAAAAATTTTTTTTTTTCATTTTTTTTCTCATTGATGTTATGATTTTGTTCATTGTTGGGCCGTTGAATGCAGCGGGCATTTGTGGATCGAGGGGAACCGCGGGAACGTCCACTATTCCACCTCGAACCATATCCCCGTCTCCACGGAAATGGATTCAAAATATAGTGCATTAGTCTAATGACCGCTGCACCCTGCTGTTCCATTGCGATCTGTTGCCGCCGCCCCGCTCTTGTACCGCGATATGGTCCTATAATGAGAAGAAACAAATTCATTAAAAAGGCCTTTTTGAAAAAATTATTTATAAAATGATGGCATAAATACGTACTAGATTCTTGAATCTCTTACGCGTCATGACGCTCGGCGCCGTCGGTATCGACGACGTCCTCTTCTTCCTCCGCCATGTTGATCTAAACAAAAACAAATAAACACGTTAATTTAACCTAATCATTGGTAATGCACTTACGATTAAATGAATTATTATAAAGAAATTAATCGAAAATGTTCAGTGCTTACACTTACTTCGTTTCTTTCTTCTGCCATGTCTTTCACCATTGACCACATAAATCTATTGAAATACCAATACGGTTTGGAAACGAAATGGAAATCTGGTAGTGGGGGTAGACTCAACTATTGCTGGCTTCTAAGATGCCGATTTTTACCGTTAGATGTCGCCAGGAGTAAAGCAATTATAGGGTAATGAACCTAGGCAATCGGGTAGTATCGACTTGTCTCACAAGAAGAGTTTTATTTTTTTTCCTATAAGTTAACACCGTTAAATTCAACACAGTTACTTTTTCAAAATAACGACTCTGCTACAGCTTTGGCGGTTAATCTCCGAATCACGAAGGAATACTAAGGAGACGGCACTCTGTATCCAAAAAGTGGTAGCAATTTCTGAGCCGTAATAAGGCGGTCCGCTGAAAGGAACAGCCCAAAACGGCTGGCACATACGCAGTATGAATTGCAGCGGTCCTTGTCTTTCTTATTTAAAATACGAAATCATACGAAATACGAGTGACAGTTGAAAGAGATATGTCCAATCCTCCTATATAAAGAATTGTTAATTGGGTTTGTTCATCAATTACAAAAATAAAACATTTAAAATTGAATAAGTATATTTGTTTCATTGATTACATTACAAATTATCAAACAATAATGGTAGTCCAGTTCGTAAAAAGTTTGGTGAATCATTCCCAATTGGTATAAAAAAATGTGTACATAATATGTTGCAGATGTATGTATAAGTACATCAATAAAAAAATATATATATACAATTATTATGCCAACGATCGTAAAAATTGTTGAATATTTCAATCGCTTCGTACTGGAATTTCATCAATGCTTTCCAGAAGAGCGATAAAGTGCTCCATACTAACATACGTATGTCTGAATGAACTAAAATCTTTTTCATGGCAACTTTAAACTGCCTCACAGTGGGGTTATTATTTCCTCTGCCATGATGTCTTAAACATCCAAACAATAATTCGATATGGTCCTGGCTTAACTTATAAAATGGTACATATTGTAGCAATTTATTTTGTTCACATAGTTCCTCATACAATATTAATGCACTTTCAATGCAAATTAAGAACCCGATAAATCCGGTTTTTCGACGATAATTAATTATTAATTCACCACTTGCCACTTCACCAGTTTAACGCTTGTTTAAATCCAAGCTGGTGCATATTCCTTGAATTTAAAATGTCAAAAAGATCGTTAAATATGGTTAAAAACTGTATCGTCCGTTCACAAGATTGAAATTGTTGTAACTGGATATTATTTTTACAAAATGAAAGGGCATCAGCAACTGATTTACTAAAAATTCGAGTTGCTAAACGTACCTTCATCTTTTGTTTTGTATAATTAATGTGGGCACTGCGCAGTTTGTTACCCAAAGGCATTCCCTCATTTTCTTGTATATCGTTTAATTCAGTGATATGTGAACATCGTATGAAACGATTATTTAAATCTAACAAAATCTTGTTGTCCCCAAATGTATTTCGGATTAACTTCGGCATATGGCAAGGATCAAAAAACGTTACCACTTTTCCTTTTGTAACTGGATGAGGTCTCACTGCACTTGCGCACCATTCAACCAATCAGATTCAGGCACATAATACCTCGTCTCTTCGTCCCGCAATGGCTTCACCCCCGTCAACTCGTGCTCCGTCCCTATATTCCTATATCCATGGTTGCACAACAGCTTGGATCGTCTACGGATGTTCGAATAACAAAAGGTCGACTAGCCTGTGGAGAAGTTACAGCAGGTGACAAACCATTATTTTCCAACAACTTTAATCTTCCTAATAAACTCGTGTGAGTTTTCATTATGCAACGGAGAGATACGTGTCGAATTCACTTTACGAGATTATGAGGATTCGGAGACACGAATTATCCACAATATTGCTTTTCGAATATAGAGTTTGTAGGCTTGTTGTATCTATCGCAATAGTTTGTCATCGACAACGGTATGCAGTAACAGTACACGTTGACAATAAGTATGACAGAACTGTATCATATTCAACTGAGTTATTTCTTTGATTTGAAACCGAACCAGATACAGCAAAAGTATAAATAACAGTGGTAGATTAAATTATTTCACAATCCGCAGATGCACGCATACGCACAATGTATCCATTTTTGTCGGAAACGACAGTGTCGGTTGAAAGGAAAACGCTGTTCGTTCTGTTACAGGCTAATTCCGAGAGATGGCGATGGCGTCCTCATCGATATGGGGAGCATAGTTGGGTTATGCCGCGTCCGCATGAACGGGCTTGAAGGCGCCCGAAATGAGAGCAGCAGCGACCAATCGCAGAGCTTCCCGCCAACGCGAGAGCGACCGCCACAAGAAACGTAGCCTCTCGCCCGACGCTAGTCTAGTCGAGTCGTACGACGCCATTGACGTTGAGTTCATCGGGAATATATATATATATATAAATGTTAAAGTTAACCTTTTAGATACTATGCGCCACTATAGTGGCTTTCGCGGATATTATTTTTCAGGACGACGCGCCACTGTAGTGGCTTTCGTGTATGTCATCCCTCTGAACGACGCGCCACTATAGTGGCTTTCGCGGATGTGATATTTGAACGACGCACCAGTGTAGTGGCTCCCTCTAGTGACTCACTCGTTCACCATTTGAATTGAAAAATCGTCTTCATACGCAATAATTGTCTTCATATGGATAATTGTTGTACACTTCTTTTTTCTGTACATCGATTTACAACACTATAAATAAAACAGTAGACAGGCGGAATATACGGTCTTTGTTTTTTACGGCAGTGTGAGGTAACGATTAATGCTTTTTCCTTAAATAAATATACCATTTGTTTTTTGTAATCTATCCTTATACATTGTTAGAGTCTCTAACCCCAAAATGCCACATGAAAAGAGAAAACAAACGGCAATTTCTGACAATTCAGAATCTGACTCGGAAATCGAAAATCAAATCAATAGAAAACAGAACGGAATTGCCCGTCACACTTTGCAGTGTTATATCAATTATACGTTGTTCACGTCAGACCCTGCCGTCCAGGGAAATAGCCACACGCAGAATTCAGCCGTATCTAAAAGGTTAAAATACAGTTTTCAGTTTTGTAGTAAACCGCCTGAAGCATTTCTCTAAATCCCAGGATCCCTACAGCGAAAAGTGGTGACCCCGACGTGATCGTTTACTAAAAACATCGCCCGATCAAAACACCGGTACGACCAGCCGTGTTTTTCTTCAACGGTCCTTTGTTCATCGAGAAACGTGCTCGACCGAGCAATATTTCGTGCAGGTCCTGTCCACGCGTCGCGAGAACAGTTCTCGCGAAGTGTCTCAACGCGCTCGTTGTGAATGAATGACGCGTTCAAGTTTCTTTTCCCGTCGCCAACTAGCGAGCGGAAATAACGGACGACGAAATTGAAGCCGAGCACACAATCGACAATTTGACGGACGACACCGTGCGTGAAAATTCTGTCACCGACGAGATGGCAGAGAACGAGGCACAAGTCATGCGTATCGCCAAGTTGCCGCCCTTCCGGAAGGAAGAACCGACTGTGTGGTTCCACCAGGTCGAAGCGACCTTTGCAATTGCCCGAATCACACAAGACGACACCAAGTTCCAGTACCTCCTCGCAAACTTGGATCCCAGCGTGGTGCCATTCATCACCGACATCGTACAAAACCCTCCAGCGCAAGATAAGTATAGCACGCTGAAAAGGCGAATACTCGAATCTTTCTCTGAATTAAAAGAAAGTAAGCTGCGACGAATGTTAAAGGGGCAGTTACTGGGAGACCGCAAGCCTTCGCATTATCTTCAGACTCTCAGGAACCTATCGTCAAACCAGTGCGATGATGCTGTTTTGAGGTCGTTGTTCCTCGAGCAGTTGCCACAGCAGGTGAGCGCTATCCTCGCTGCCAGCGCTGAAGCAGACCTCAACAGGCTCGCGTCCATGGCTGATCAGATCATGGATTTGCAACGGCCTACTACCGCCTACGCTATTCAGAAAGCTAAAATGACAACCCTTCCGAGTTCCAAGGAGGTAACTACGAGTGAGCTTCTGAGGCAGATCAACGCATTGTCCGCCCGGTTCGACAAGGCGTTCGGAGACAATCCGAGGGGGCCGAGAAGCAGATCTCGCAGTAAGTCAGTCTCGAGGCGCAGCGACAACCGTGCAACGACGTCTTCCGGCGACTGGGGAAACGCCAGGCCGCCGAGTGACACCGAACAGCACTGCTATTATCATCGTCGCTTCGGTGAAAAAGCCCGCAACTGCCGCGAGCCATGTTCGTGGAAGGCCACCGAGACCACCTCGGAAAACTAACCTCGCCGTCGCACGTTCAGGCGGTCGTCGATGGCGCAGAAAAACAATATCGCCTAGTTAATTGTTTTGTATAGAAACTCCGGACTTTCCTTCCTCGTCGCCACCGGCGCGGACGTCTCGGTCATTCCGCAGAGCGCAGCCGGAAAAGTGGGGAGAGAATTATCCGCTTTTCAATTATACGCGGCGAATGACACAGTAATAGACACTTTCGGCGATAAGCTTCTGCACCTCGACTTCGGACTCCGGCGACAACAGAGCTGGGTTTTCACCGTCGCAGCCGTGGGCAGAGCGATACTCGACGCGGACTTTTTGACCCATTACGGACTCCTCGTCGATTTGAAACAGAAGCGACTCGTTGACACGGAAACACAACTCTTCTCCGTGGGAAGCGTCGCGTACGAGCCGCACTCATCCGTTTCTACCATTGCGAAAAATTTACCGTTCCAAGAGCTCCTTCGTGAATTCGAAGCGATAACGCGACCGACCAAGTTCACCGGCACGAGCAAACACAACGTCCAGCATCATATAGAAACTCATGGGCCTCCGGTCGCGGAACGCGCTCGTCGGTTAACCACCGAGAAGTATCAAGCCGCCAAAGAAGACTTCGAGTTTATGGTCGCACAGGGCATCTGTCGCCCATCGTCTAGCCAATGGGCAAGTCCACTGCACTTGGTCAGGAAGCAGTCGGGAGACTGGCGTTCCTGCGGGGATTACTGTCGACTAAACAACGTCACAATTCCCGACAAGTACCCGGTACCGCATCTACATAATTTCGCTCATCGTCTACGTGGCTGCAACATCTTTTCGGCGCTGGATCTGGCAAGGGCGTATCACCAGATTCCCGTCGCGGCCGAGGATCGCCCGAAAACAGCGGTTATTACGCCGTTTGGGCTCTTCGAATTCAACGTCATGACATTCGGCCTTTGCAACGCTGCGCAGACGTTCCAGAGTTTTATCGATACCGTTTTGCGCGGACTAAATTTTTGTTTTCGTTACATAGATGACATTCTAGTGGCTTCACGGAACGAGAAAGAACACGCCGCACACCTTAGAACGATCTTCGGCCGTCTCCAGGAACATGGGATATCATTGAACGTCGCAAAGTGTTCGCTCGGGGCATTGAGCGTCCAGTACCTCGGGTACATGATCGACAAGAACGGCACGCGCCCACTGTCCGAACGAGTGGCAGCCATCCTCGAGTACGAAAAACCCAAAAATGTCGTTGAGTTACGGCGCTTTCTAGGCATTCTCAACTTTTATCGCCGATGGATTCAGAACGCCGTGCAGACGCAAATGCTGCTTAATTCCTATCTGATAAGAGCTAAGAAGCGCGATAAACGTCTCATCGAGTGGACACCGGAAACGGAGGAGGCGTTCGCCGCCTGTAAGGCGCAGTTGGCCAAGGCCACTGTACTCGCGCATCCGGTGGACAACGCACCGCTCAAGCTGCAGACGGACGCATCTGACACCGCGATGGGAGCAGTGCTAGAACAGTACGCCGACGGGCATTGGGAGCCTCTTGGATTTTTCTCGAGGAAACTCTCAACTGCTCAGGAGAACTACAGCACGTATGATCGCGAGCTGCAAGGCATCTACTCGCGATTAAAGTTCTTCCGTTTTCTTGTCGAGGGGCGTAACGTAGTGATTGCAACGGATCACAAACCCCTTGTGTTCGCTTTTCACCAGCAGAGCAATAAAGCCTCATCACGCCAGCAACGGCAGTTAGATTTCATCAGCCAATTTACTACGAACATCGTGCACGTGAGCGGCGATAAAAACATTATACCGGATGCACTCTCGAGGGTAGACACGATTGACATGCCCGTGACTTTCAGCACCGAAGACATTGCACGCGAACAGAAGACTGATGACGAGTTAAAACAATTTCGGGCAACGCACCGACCTTGAGGAAACTCCGCATGGACAACTCCGAAACAACAGTATTTTGCGACGTATCGACCGAAGATATACGTCCATTGTTCAGGGAATGAGAGGTTGTTTGCGCCAGGGCCATTGCGATCTCCGTTATTAGCCGCGCTCGCCCAACTCGCGTGAACATAGAGGCAAATCTCTTGTGAACGGGTAGGCGAGCGGGCAATCGACATGTTGTGGAGTAGTTGAACGCAGGGGTCGATCGAGTGACGATCGTCGGTGAAAAAATCATAATACATACGACTCTCAGGAGTAATACATACGACTCCACGGAGTAAATCGACTCGCAAAGCAAGAGGGCCTTGAGCCCTCTCACATACGACTCTCACGAGAAAACGCATTTTGATAGTCCCAGCAGTCGGGTGAACGGCTAGATTCACCGACTCTGGACTACATCCTTGTTACGAAAAGGGGCAAATACTAGGCACGCGAGAGATCGCAATGACACGGACCAACAGACTCTCAGCCTTCTTACATACGCAAGTACTAAATTGTAAAACATCGTGGGTTTGTATGCCGCAACGCTTTTCCCACAAGAGCCAATAAACCACAAGAATTTCGATGGCTCAAACTCGAGTATTTTATTTACGAAGAACCCCCAACCTCCACACTTCATACAATAAAATGATATATCCAAAATTACGAGGCAACTTCGCAGTGAAGGAGCTTCGACAATACATCCATACATCCCAAAAACCTTGAGGAAAACGGTATTTGACGCCGTCCACGGTTTATCCCACCCTAGCGGAAGAGTAACGAGGAAGCTGGTACAAAAAAGATTCGTCTGGCCTTCGATGAATAAGGACATAACGGATTGGGCTCGCACATGTTTACCGTCTCAACGCAGCAAGATATCTCGCTACAACCGAAACATTCCAGAACATATTCCGATGCCAGATTCGCGATTCAGCTACGTACACATCGACATCGTGGGTCCACTGCCGCCATCAAAGGACTATAGGTACGTTCTGACGATGATCGACCGATATTCTCGTTGGCCCGAAGCCGTTCCAATTAAGGAGATAACGGCGGACACCGTCGTCAACACGTTCATAACAACGTGGATCTCGCGTTACGGAGCACCAGTCACGATAACTTCCGACCGGGGCTCGCAGTTCGAATCATCGTTTTTCCAGGCCTTACTTGATTTCATCGGATGTAAAAGAATAAGGACTACCGCGAACCATCCGGCCTCCAACGGCATGGTGGAACGTTGGCACCACTCACTCAAATCCGCAATTTCCTGCCACGAAAATCGGGAATGGGTCGATACGCTCCCGATCGTGCTGCTGGGTCTTCGAACGAGCATCAAGGAGGACATTCGAACCTCAGCAGCGGAATTAGTGTTCGGTACATCCCTGCGCATCCCAGGGGAATTCTTGGTCGAGTCTGACTCTACAGATCCGCAGCAGGTATACGTGGAAAAGTTCCGCCGACACATGCGTGATTTACGTCCTATACCGACGGCACATCATATCAAACGAAGGCCATTCATGCACAAGAACTTGTATTGCTCATCACACGTCCTCTTGAAAGTTGGAGGAGGAAAACGGCCGCTCGATCAACCCTTCGAAGGACCATATGAAGTGCTCGAGCGAATCTCTGACGTCGAGTTTAAAATCAAAGTGAACGGCGAGGCAGTAACCGTCTCAACAGAGCGGTTAAAAGCCGCGTACTTCGACGGCTGTCCTCAACAACGCAACGACGATGCGGTAGCATCAAACGACGTTCCGACGCAGCGAGAGGCCGACATATCGGGGCAGCAGGGAACGACCTCGAAGCAGCAACCAGCTACCCTGTCGAAGCAGAGCAGTACTCCATCGCAGCAAGCCTTGCAGGATCCGTCATCGGCACCATCGCCTATACCATCGACAAGTTCCGCATCGACGACAGCACCATCGGCACCGGCACGAGCTACAGCGCCGACTGCACCTGTCTGGGCCTCATCGAAGGCGAGAAACAGGAAGACAAGGGCTCTGCTTCTACTGGTACCGCTCGCTCCGCCCATGCTCACCCCGCGACCGGATGCGCCACCAAGAGCATACAACGATCTACAAAAAAATAAAAGCGTTAAATTTGCAACTGTTTAAAGTTGCTGGAGGGGAGTACTATGGGGAGCATAGCTGGGTTATGCCGCGTCCGTATGAACGGGCTTGAAGGCGCCCGAAGTGAGATCGGCAGCGACCAATCGCAGAGCTTCCCGCCAACGCGAGGGCGACCGCCACAAGAAACGTAGCCTCTCGCCCGACGCTAGTCTAGTCGAGTCGTACGACGCCATTGACGTTGAGTTCATCGGGAATATATATATCTGTGTTAAAGTTAAAATAAAGTTTTCAGTTTTGTAGTAAACCGCCTGAAGCATTTCTCTAAATCCGAGCATCCCTACATCGACACGGAGCAGTGCGATAGTCGCCCGCGCCGGGGAGTGGGGAGAGAGAGGGGATAGCCAGGTGAGCTCCATGGGGCTGTCAAAGCGAGACGAGACGCGTTCACAGAATGTTGTGTCGTGGTTATCGTATTCGGAAAGAAAACTCGCGTCATCGTAATCGTGCGCGCGTTTAGCCCGCGTGTGCATAAGCCTCTCGCCTTTCTTTTTACAAGCCGAGCTACGTAAAGAAACTTGGCGAAATAATATCTCTTCGTGCAACGCCAAAGAGTCACGGGAACATGTAACATGTGTGTGTGTGTATGTGTGTGTGTGTGTGTGTGTGTGTGTGTGCGTGCGTGCGTGCGTGCGTGCGTGCGTGCGTGCGTGCGTGTGTGTGTGTGGGTGGGTGTGTGCGTGCGTGCGTGCGTGTGTGTGTGTGTGTGTGTGTGTGTGTGTGTGTGTGTGTGTGTGTGTGTTTATAAATGTTTATAAATGTTTATAAATTAATGAATATACCCCTTTTCTCCCCGATGGCAGGAAGCATTCTGCTTTTTCTTTTTAATACAGAGAAATATCAGAAAAAATAAAAGAATGAAAAGTATTTAAACGAATCGTCGTTTTTTTTTCAGATTCGTTAAGTTCTAACGTTTCTCTTCTCTTCTATTGTTTTTAATTCCTCGATAACGATGAAATCTGGACGCGCACAGTGTGGGTATCGTCGTAACATTGCCTTTTTCGTGCACGATCGTGGTATTCGGTAAGGTGAATGTCCGTATGCCTACGATGAGAGACATGGAAGAGCCAACAGAGATATGCCTTATTCCACTCAAAATTAAGCGGAATGGGGTTATGTTTGCTCAGATGTGGCTAATGATATCGATTTTATTACGTACGTACTTTTTCATTACCGGGATTATGTTTGGACACATTTGATCAACCGAATCGATAAACCAATCAAGCGTACTTCGTCATTTGGGTCATTACGACTCGGATCGAATCGACGAAAAGAAAATCGCGGACATGGAGAGGTATATGTGCAGGTCCCTCTCTTGACCCAAGATGCCTCACTGTAGCGACTGAACGATATCCCCATTGGTGGTCCAGTATAACCTCTAAATCTATTAATATATCGCGCTTTACAAACTCAACTACCTAATTATTGACGAGCTCTCGCGAGTAATTAAATAATTAAATCTTTATCTCAATTATACGAAGATTATTCTGGTAGATAATTCGTATTTGGGAAATTTTTCTGATAACAGTAGCTAAAAATAACTATGTGCTCTGACAGTTTGGTCACGTGACTGATTTTCCGTGTTTCTCAAGGAGGATTAACGTCTTCCTAATCACTCGAGTACAAGTGTTCGCGCGTTATGATCTATTTAATGCGGATAACGATGACCTAAGAGGCATGCAAATATAAGCTTGCTTCGATGTAAAAATGTGCGTTTCTAATATAACTTTTCACTGTCACTGCTCGGAATATTTATTTTCTACATCTTGCAAAAGAACATTTTCAAAAAATACATAATTTTTTCACAATATTTCATTACATTTTTAATTAAAAATTACTATTTCTTTATAAGAATGTTATTTAAAGCAATTTCGAATAAAATTCGAAATTAATCTGGAAAAAATTATTATTTTGTGAAATATAACGTTCCAATTTATTTTCTTCTTTTCGATTTTTTAAATGAAGCTTTGGTAAGAAGGTGATAGAATTTGTATGACTCTCAATAAAATTCGTATGGCCGTTAATAAATAAAGCAATTTTGCGATTCGTAAAAAATTTCTTCATAATTTTATTATCGAGTAATCGAACACAGTTTTTTTTATCGTTAACAAATTCTTGGATAAATAATATGTTAATTGAAGATCGTAACTTACCTAGAGTGACACCGGAGAATAGAATCGTTACTGCGAGAATCTTGAACATTTTTCACGTTTCAAGTAATTCGTATACTGAACATCATTTCTTCAACTGTCGTGGTTTATATATCCATCACGCTGAGCAATAACGAACACATACCAAACATTGGCTAATATTGAAAACGATACTTGTTTCCGGTAAAACTATTTTTTAAAAATCTTCTTATGAAAGAGATTAAATCAACTGGAAACTAAATTTCAAAATTGCGTTTAATTATTTCGTATTTTTTTAAACGAATAATTTTTTAGTCGCAGCCTTTTCAAAATATTACTCTTATCGTTAATAAGTTTGTACACTCGAGGTTTAATAAATACAGTAAAATTTTCAAAATTTTCCTTTTTCGCAAATTTATTTTTCCCTTTTATCACTTTTTAGATTTATTGCAGTAATAGAAATGTTATGTATGAACTGTTCCAACCGAGGTTTTAATATTAAGAAGATTCCAATGGCACATTTATTTTATGATTATTGGTATTTTGTAAACATTTCGTTAAAAATAAAAAAAATAAAACAAAAACCAATTTCTCGAATTTCGCATTGTTTATACAATTTTGTCCTCTGTGTTGCCCAACAAAGACTTCGAAAGGCTTAAAATTACGGAGTCTTTTACAATTCATAAGTAAATACATTTTCAAATTTTGTCATATTTTGAAATATTTCGTCAAAAATTACAAACAAAAAACAATTTTTCAGATCGAGTATAGAGTTTATATAATTTTATGTTCTGCCTTGCGCAATAGGGGATACTTAGAATTACATAGTCGAACACAGGTATCTGCGCAGGTGCACATGCGGCCGACTACTTATTAGCATCTCTCCCCAAAGCTCCCTTATCCACGCTACCCGACCCCTCTCTCTTTAGCTCTTTGCAGGTGTCATTGGCACTTCTGGTCAGTTTACCTCCAAGAACTCGTACGGCTCCTCGCGTACGCTCGAGCGCGGTGAATAATTATGTGCTTTTAACGTATATCCTCGTTTTTTTGTTCTTCTTTTGTTTCTCTCGACAAACCTATGGGCGAGGGAAGGCCGGAACGTTCTTCCAAAAGGTAAGATCAAACTATAATTCCCGAAATGATCATTTTCTTTGTAATTGTCTAATAACAGAATTAAAAATTAATCACTTTTCAAGATTACTCTAATTAATTACTGTTCAATTATCATTTAGCATAAACTCACTTATTATTTTTTATTTTATCGCATCATTTCTTACCCTTATTTCATATAATTCATTCTTAAATAATTTAATCGAAAGGAAAATTTGAAAAATAACAAAATTTAATTAAAGCGCCAAATTTCAAAAATAAAAAGGCATTAGGTAATTAATGAAAATCTATAAACTTGTTTCATACTTTTAACAAACATCTTGAGAAAATTGAACTTATCGAAAAAAAAATCGTTGTCAGGAATTTTAAAGATGAAAAAATTACAATACTTTAAATGTTTTGATCGACTTGCTCCTACAACAACAAATAGAATAAATGCAAGATACGTGAATTTAAATTCTTGATTGCATGGGGATAATACTAGAAGGACTAAAAAGAAACAGCTTTTGCGAAATATATCGACGTTGCCCAACGCTAATGTCCAAAAACGCCAATTTGGCAAATCCAAGAGGCAACTCAGTGAGTCCAACTTTATTTATACGCGCCCACCGGTTACCGCGTAAAGCGATCGACCCGCCATCTGACCTTGCGGATATCGGAGTTATAAGTGAGATTATTACGAGCTTATCGTCAAATCGAATAGACGTCCTCACATTGTGCAATTACCCTACAAGGATTTTCTCAATAAAAATCGACGGTGAGATAAGAAACTATTCTTATCATTGATAAGCCCATGCTATCGTAAATCTCTACTTTTATATATTTTATTCGATTATTTCCATCGTTTCGATAAATTTCAAACGATCGAAAAAAATTGAACGAATTCGTGCTTACAACTTAAACGAAAATAATTTGTTTATCAAGCTCAAGATTCTCTACGATCGAAAAATGTTCATTATTTTATTCGAGCAAAGAATTCGATCACTTCGTAATTCAAATTAGCGATTTTATTTCTCTATTTTGGAAATGGTCTTTGATAATAATAGGGACATTTTTTGAATCCGTCATAGTTTCCTGCGAGTTGCCCAACCCACGTGACGTGCAGCACGCTGTGGCTGGACGCCCAACCCTTTTTACTGTCCATCTTGGCCAGTGACCTAAAAAAATATTTAAAAAAAGAAAAATCGGCAAGATCGATTAGGGTCAATTTTGTCCGGAGGGGAGAGCACGTGTTCATCAGCGTGACGATTAATAAGAAACTCAAGCCGATCCTTGCCTATAAGCGGGCCGAGGTTTTCTCTTGCTTTTGTCCTCCTGACCTCTATTCCGATTTTCTAGGGTGACGCGATAAGGGATACGTACATGACCTCCTTAAGATCCAAGTAGCGCGGTAGTCACACTTAAACGGCCGCGTCCGCAATAAGCCCACGAATAAATAGACGTGGAGCGATAACATCTATCGTGCGAAGTATGAATCTTCCTTGCGAGTCATTTGTACAGCCATTTTTTTCATCGTTTCTTTTTCTTAAAGACGTCTAGACCAATGTTTCACGAATCAAGACCATCGAGAAAGAGATTAGGCTCGGTATTAGACTGCGACGGGTGGTTGGTGGGGTTAGAGGTTGAGGGTAGAAAAAATTGAGCGTCGGAGGGTTAGGGATCGAAGAAGTCACGGGTCGAGAATTGAGGGTGGAGCAGATGGGGGTTGAAATGATCAGCATTCAAGGATTGAGGGCTGAGGAAGATGGGGGTTGAAGAGAACAGCAATTGACAATCGATGAGGTTGAGGATTAAGGGTTGAGGCGATGGTGCGTTGATGGTTGAGGAAGTTAGGGGTTCAAAGGTTCCAGGCTGACGAACGATGGTCGACGGGGTTGAAGGAATCAGGGATTGAGAATTGAAGGGATTGAAGGCTGAGGCCTGAGAAGATTGGGGGTTGAGGTTTGCGGAAATTAGCAGGCTGAGGGTTGAAAAGTGTTTGAGGATCAAAGAGTTAAGGCAACCAGAATCGAGTATTGGGAAGGTTGTAGTTCGAAGGATTGAAGATTTCAAGAAGTTGGTGGTTGACGACACGAACTATCGAAGGGACTGAGGTCCGAAGGTGTTGTTGTTCGAAGTTATTGAGGATTGAGGGGATTGAGGGTTGAAGGAGTTGGGCCTCGAAAACGCTAGGAATTAACGGGGGTTAAGAATTACAGGGGTAACGGCAGTTGAGCTCTAAATGTTCACGGGACTGGGTGTTAATGCGATAAACGATCGGTCAAACAGCCTAAACCAATTATTATTTAAGGTCGCCCTAGAAAGAGCCGCCAATCGTCCTTCACAGGCCATAACACCAAATGTCAAAAATTAGTTAAATCGGATATCGTCGAGGTGACGAAAAAATTCTGACCGTGATGGAAGAACGCGTGCGTGCTATGCTGTGTTTTCAAGATATTCCCACCCTCGCACCCCCGCCTTCTACCTCCAACCGCAACCCCTCCTCCTCAGGAGACTCCAACCGTAGCGACTGTAAATTCATGCGGTCGAAGAACGAAATCTGGGTCAGAAGGTCGTACAGTGAACCCATTTGCAAGTACAAACTATCCCATCTATCTTTCGTGACAAACGAGGATTCTATTATTTCGGCAGGGGAAGATCCGCCATTGGGGGTTGAGGAGGGGGATGGTAGAGGACGATGCCGGAAATAACCGCCGCATGGGAATCGCGAGGCGTCGTAACATCCTGAGGCTTCCGGATATTCTGATTTACGGTCGAAGACATCGTTATCATTTTCAACCCCTTTACCCCCTTCTACCCTTAGCTTCTATCGCGCTCCGACCGTAAAAGTCGATTTCGATTAATTCTAATATGATATGTTTCTTCGAAATAATAATTGACCAAGGGGAAAAGAACGATCGATCGGCTCAGATTCTCTTGGCCCGGTTCAAAATTAACCCTTTGCGGAAGTGTGTCTACTCTCGGCCACCAAAATCCTTTTATTTTTAATTTACTACGACCGCAAAGGGGTAATATGGGGATGAAATTAGGGTTGGGAGAGGGTGTAGAAACAAGTCGAACGTTCTGAATTAAAAAATTGTCGTAAATGGGAATTTTCGGAATTGTGACATCTCGGCGAATGCGAAATTTGAAGTGACAACCGTTAAGTTTGATTGAGGGATGTATTTTGACCTTTGGTACAGGATCGATTCAATGTCACCGACTGTCTACTTTTCGAGTTACGAGTCAAAGTTTAGCAATCGACGAAGCAAGCTAAAGGATGAACGTGGTCGTGGGTCGATGGACAACGAGGGGTGTTACGACAAAATCAATTATTTATCGTTCCAACCTCATACCGACCATCCCCGACACTTTTTCAATTACAAAAATTAATGAACCGAACGATACAATCGAACCAACAACGATATGAAAATTTGAACGATAAAAATAATAAATCCCCGTAACTAGAATGACTTGTTCATTTATTTTTTATTGTTTATATTTTTAATATTGTATCAAAGTCGTTTAAAAATCTAACCCTAACGATTAATTAAATCTCGATTAAAATATTTAAAAAAATTTGTTTTAAACACTATCTTTATTTATACATTTTTTTATATTAAAACTGAAACTTGCCAAAAGAATGTCGTTAAAAAAAGTCTTAACGATTAATTAAATCTCGATTAAAATTGCCGAGAAAAAAATTTGTTTTAAAAATTATCTTTATTTATATATATGTATATTTTTTATATTAAAGGCAAAACTTGTCAAAAGAGTTTCATTTAAACATTTTTCAACGATTAATTGAATCTAGATTAAAATGTTAAAAAAATTGTTTTTAAAACTATCTTTATTTATATATTTTTTTTATATTAAAGGCGAAACTTGCCGAGAGAATTTCGGTCCAGAGAATCGTGTCCAGTGGCAGAAGCGTGGTTAACCGATCTCGCGTAAATCGATCGGCTATTCGTGCACCCCGGTCGTTAAGCGAAACGATTTTTTCACCGGTAACCGTGGCGCGGAGGTTTTGGTATACCGGAGTACAAATCGATGCGTCTCGTCTGAAAGTCTCTTATTGTAACGGCACGTAGAGAATACGTACCACCCTCTTTCTCGTTCACCGACATCCACCGTTTGCCAAGTCCGTAGCTCTCCCGCGGCTCTTCCTATATCGTTCCACCTGTCCGTTGGTTCGGTGTGCCTGACGTTCGGCGTACCACCAATGCCAGGATAAAGATTTTAGTTTGCCTCGAACATTTACCTGAACCAGACTGGATAACGTTCTCGATATTACAAGACTGGAAACCGCGTATTCCATTAACGTTAAAAAATCAAAATTCAAATCGATTGAACGACGATCGTTATAACGATCGGTTATTGATTAATCGCGATGGATCGTGAGAGAAATTTGTTCATCAGGTACGCGCGGTAATGACTAATTTACGAATGTCAAACGTCGTAAGAATTATCAAAATTTATACGAATGGATATGACCGTTAATTTTCAAATAAATCGATTTTCGCGCGTCGACTTCTATAGGGATATTTACGATTTTTTGTGAGTCCACGTAAACCAGTAAACCACGTACCCTCGACTGTAAACAAAAATAAAAAATAGCTAAACTACTCATTAATTGAATATAATTAATTAATTGAGATTAATCAAATTATTACTTGCTTAAAATTAATGGAACGATTAGTGAATCAAAGATAAAACGATCGATCGAACGTAAAAGTGCATTTGAATCGATGAGATTTACTGCAGGTGAAATAATAATTAAGAAAAACAAAAGATATAAACAATTTATATTTGATCGGTAAATAAAAGTAGGCACCGGGCAAACCTGGGAATCGACAAGTCGTCATCCGACACAGAGATAGTGCGTTCGAGTGTCAAGAGTCGAAGATTAAAGTCGAGAAAGAAGGAAAGATGGCAATTTTTCGAAGGTCTTACTGTAGACGAGCTTGGGGGGTATCGTCGAAGGCGAGTACCAAATCATCCAAAGGACACCGTGGGTACATGCGAAAGTTCGAGCGCGAGCGAGAACCTCGTGACCGAGTATCGAAGTGCTTTTCGTGCTACTAGCGAGGATTCGCTCCTTCAGGTTTTGGAACAAGAGGATCGCTGGTCCGGAAGTGGAGAAAAGTATCATCGAGTCGATCGCGTTCGATTCGGGACATCCGGTACATGAGGCATCCAAGACCGATGAGGATACCTATAGTAAAATGGATACTTCGGTCGAAAAGTTGCGACAGGAGGGAGCTACTCTTTTTCGTACGAGACCGGAATTAATAAGAAGGTATAATGCTTAAGACATCGGTGGAAGATGATTTAATTCGTATAGAAAAAATCGGTTCGATTCTAAATGCTGTATAGTCAGGCGGACACCGAGTATATTACGTAATTCGATAAGGATACCCGGTATATTATTTTTGTCTTTTAGATCGACCACCCGGTACATTTTTTACAAACACATACAACCGTCACATCCGGTACATTGTTTATAATTTTTTAAATATGAAACTCGTTATATTCCTCATCCTTTTTCAAACAGGACACCCGGTACATAAGTCCCAGTGTTCTGCACATTTAGTGCATAACCTCGTTATCGTAATTAGAAATTTAATTTAATTATGATTAATAATGAAACCTTGAAAAACGAAGGGGTACGAGTCTGAAGAGAGAGGGTGACGAATTTTACGCGAATACCGAGTACTCGACATACGTGGCCCACCAAGGTCACCATAGGGCCGATCTTCTACGAAGGCCCACTTCTCTGAAGATGGAAGGCGATATGGGTACCACGACCGAGCAGTATGAAAAGTTCATCGAATGCCTGAACGTGACCCGTCCAACCCTAGCGCGCGTGCTAACAAATTTGAAACTCGAGGGTGACCTTGAAACAACTACCGAGAATATCGAAAATTATGTGCCTTTCGTTGGAGCACGAAGACCCGAGCTTCTTAAACAAAAATCTCATCTCAAGCTCGAGGGCGAATCGACCTTCGTTCCGGAATACACCGACGTCTTTCGAGATCATCACGTTTACGGTAATGCTTGTTCGATTGTTTTCCAAGCTATGTAATGGTCGATTATTTTGGGGTCAAGGTCAACGTGGAACGATCCTCGATGTTCGTGTTTCGCAGAAAAACGATTGCCGGTCTTCTGGAAACGTATCTTCAAACGGGTGGAAATTTCGAGGGGACAATGGAAAGTTCTCGAGTCAACGGGGAAGCGATGGATAAAGAGGATATCGTGGACGACGCGAGGAATCTCGAGTTGGAGAAGAAGAGAGAGAAAGAGGAGGAGAAACGAAGGACGAAAGAAGAGGACATGAGATTGTTGGTCTCGAGATTGGAGGAATTGAATGGACCACCGTTGGAAATTCCGGAATACAAGGATGCTTACAAAGTAACGATTTTATTGAAAATTTTGAAATGACCTTGCATGACCTTGGAATAATTATGAAGGACGAAGATTTCCGGAAATTTCCCGGTAACCAACGAATTCGTTGGTTTAAAAATGATATAAAAAAGTCAATTCGTACGTTTCTCTACTTTCTGGGTGACGAATTGCGACAAATCAAGAATACCAATGCGATGTTCGTATTGTAGGGGAATTTTCGAATTCCAATTTCTCAAATATCGTCTTCATTGACCTACCGACGTCTGGGAAAATTAAATTACAAATATCGATACTCGACGACGGTTCAAATTTGTTTTTCTCCAAAAATACTTCATATGAAGCGAGACGCGGATGAGCGAGAACTGGATAAGCGAAAAAACTCTATAAGTGAGAGTAATTGTCAGGTCCTGTCATTTTATCCCTCGAAAACCTCTATAAGTGAGAAATAGAAACCTCTATATATATATGAGAGGGTCGTTTTTCATGCATGAACCTCTATAACTAAGACTGACACGTGCCCTATACCTCTATAAGCGAGAATCGAGCATATTTACTATCTGTTACAATGTGTTTTGTTTTCCACGAAATTCGTGCCAATTTCGTGGAATACAAAACAAATCGGAAAGACAGCTATAAGCTCGGCATGGGTAGGCTGAGGCAAGAGGCTGTAAATGTACTGGAGACGCTCCGTCGGTTTTTTGAATTTTCGACGGTTGTTGATAAAACAATTTTCGATAAAATTTATGAAATTGAAAAACACGTACAAAATACGAAAACAGAAATGCAAAAAAAAATTAACGGGTTTCTTTAAGTATCAGTAGTAATTATTACTTATTAATAATCAGTATAACAATATATATGTAATTGTTTTGTTTTTATGAACAAGTAGCTCTGCCAAATTCATATAAAAAATGTATATAGTACATATCTATCACTGTTCTTTGCATTTGTGTACACCTCTGTAAGCAAGAAAACCCGCTCCTGCACCTCTATAAGTGAGAAACTCGGTTATGTTAAGTAAAAAACCTCCATAAGCGAGGAAACGATTCCGGCCCCTTGAACTCTCGCTCATCCAGGTTCGACTGTATTTAAAAATAAATAAAATTGTTAATTTCTAATTTTGAAGATTTATTTTATATTTTCTAAAAGATTATTATTTGTCGTTAACATATTGATTCACATTTTCTAAAAAGGGATTGTATTTGTTTGAAAAAAAAAAACAATTTTATTTCTCTATTTTTTAAACAAGTATTTTGTATTTTTAAGAACTTCAAGATTATCGCAGATGTCAACGCCGACATTGCACAGGCCGACGCAGTTGGACCTAGAAAGTTCGTCATCCCCTATGGCAAGGGTGCGTTCACCCAGTCCGGCTCATCGACTTCACGTTCAGAATGTGGACGGCGAACCACGTGGATTCGTTCATCGAAGAAGCTCCCCGTCTTGACACACCGAGAGGGTTCGCAGCCCTTAGTTGGAACGTTTTGACAATTAGAACATGCAGCAAAGATCTTACTCCCCTAGTTTCGGTAGAAATCAACACAGGAACGACGTAAGCGACGAGCATGCCTTCGTCGTACTCAACAATGCTCGGGTCGATAATTTGACGCACGTTCGAGCAGCCGGAAGTAGATCGAGAAATGTCATTAATCAAAATGTCACACCGATGCGTCGACCGAGGAACAGTACACCGACCAACTGGGTGCCACCGTGGTACGACAATACTAAAACCTAAAATTTACAATAATACAATAATTAACGTTCAATTAAAATTTTTAAGGGTTGCTTATAAAAAAAAATTATAACGAAATTATCGCGGACTCGAGGAGTACGATCGTTACCAGTCGTCAAATTTGATCAATCCTGTTTTATTTATATAACGAAGATATAAAAAATTATCAATTTTTTTATCATGTACAGAGTCGAAAGATTAAAGTCAGATTTTTCATATGTGGAGAAATATACGCGATGTCGTTACGTTATTGCATTGTACGTATTTATAAATCATATTTTATTTGTAAGTCGAGGGAGACGAAAGATTGTCTTGTAAACAATTGTCTGTTACTGTATGTTATATATACACGTATATATGCCAGTGCAGCGATATTTATTTTGCATTCCTTAAAAATATTCTCCCAACCAAACGACTTTCCATTCGAAGAAACAATCTAACGAGGTAAGTATAATTATTATGTGAAATTTAAATAGAAATTCATTTTTAAGTATCAACTTGTAATTATTTTTCTTTCATGTCGATATACAATTTTTTAAAATTAAAATCTAACGATTAATTAGAGTACAAATATATATTCTTTTTCTTGTTGAAGTCGCTACAAACATTGTTTATCAAACTATACTGACGAATTTATCGAAATGACACTCGATTTTGATGATTGCAAATTTATCGATTAAATAATTCGTTAAGATAAAAACGATATTTATCGTAAAGTAGAATTATATATATATATTTTTTTTATTCTTTTCGTTCAAGTCGATGTACAATTGTTTATTAAAATACAATGACAAATTTATTGAAAGGACGATTGTTTCTAATGATTGGATCTTTATCGATTAAATAATTTATTAACATAAAACAACGTCTCTAAGAGCCAATAACAATCGCGATGAGTATTAATCAATGCACGATGCGATACGGTTATTTATTTATGAACATATATAGATATATATAGAAAATTATATATAATCGATTACGTTTTTTTCGACTTACAATCAGCGGACCAGTAAAACGGAGGTTGGGGTTTATGAATGACGAACAAAAATAATGTATGCATACAAACAAATACACGGAAGTACAAGTTTCTAAAATAAACAAAATGGCAATGATATTCTTTCTTTTATGTGCAATGATATTCTTTTTTTCGTGCAGGCGGAGAATTTATTTCACATGCTCATCTTTCAAATCGCTCAATGTTACATGAGCCTCGTTGTTCATCGGCGACGACGACGACGACGACGACGACGACGACGACGACGACGACGACGACGACGGATTAAAGTTATTGTTTTTTTTATATCCTTCTCGATGATCATTGCATCTTGTGGGAATCGTGGTTGACGCATCGACCTCGGTTTTTTGTTTGCTTATTTTTTGCCGAAAAGCTCGCTGGACTCGTCGAATAATTTGCAACTATCGAAGGGAATGCTTTTGCGCTTTTTCACCCTCTGTCGTATCACTTCTCCTATGTTTCCCAATTTTCTCCATCTCTCTCTTTCTCATTGTTGCTTCGATATTGGGTGGTCAATCTTTAAACGTGTGAAATATTTACAAGAAAAATTAAATAATATTAAAACAACGAGATGTTCCAATGAAATGTGTAACGTAACCCTAGAAAACGGTCGAGGATGAAAAATTCGAAAATCCAAGCCCAGAGTACGCCTCAGAGAACTCTGAAGAGCAACAAGATTATCACTCGCCGTGCAAGCTCGGCGAGGATGGGGAGGCGAAATTTTACTCGCCGATCACCTCGACGAGCCCGAGTCCGGATCGCATGGTTCCCATTTACGAGAAAGCCCGTAAGTGTCTACGGGTTTACGCGTCGATCTCGTTCGTATTCGTAATTCGAGCCTCGACCAGGTTTTATAAACGCGATTTAATCCTCAATTTTCGAAGATCGAAAGTCACCCCGGCAGGATCGCGAATGTTCCCGAGTGATGGCGCTTTTTTATCTTCCGATTTGATTTATAAATGATTTGTTTTCGTTCTTTTGAAATTTTGATTATTTTTCGATTTAATTACGATCGATATTGTTGTCTTAGCACCGAATTCATGAAGGAACAATGTTATTATCCTTCTCGATGATCATTGCATCTTGCGGGAATCGTGGTTGACGCGTCGACCTCGGTTTTTTGTTTGCTTATTTTTTGCCGAAAAGCTCGCTGGACGTTTGTTCATGGTGTGACCGTTTGGAGCTTACTCGGGCGGTCCTGTCGATACGATTAAAAATTTGTTTAATCAATAAATAAAGAAATAAAGAAATTCAGAAATAATTAAATAAATAAATAATTAAATAAATGAATAAATAAATAAATAAATAAATACATGAATAAATAAACAAATAAATAAATAAATAAATAGATTAATTGATTAATTAATAATAATGATTATTATTTTAACTTATAAATAGATTTACATACATGGAATCAACAACTTTCTGCCATCATTCGCTTCACCATTTTGGCACGTGTTTGATGTTATGACAGCATCTTCAACGAGCGAAGCATGAGCTGTAAAACCAGAATATAAAAATTCAAGTCCGTATAACATTTGAAACATAGTCGATTAATATATATTTGAAGAAAAATAAAAATCCCAATAAATCAGAAATTTATTAAAAATTATACGATCCAATAATAACATTGTTCCTTCGTGAATTCGGTGCTAAGACAACAATATCGATCGTAATTAAATCGAAAAATAATCAAAGTTCAAAAAAACGAAAACAAATCATTTGTAAATCAAACCGGAAGATAAAAAAGCGCCATCAGTCGGGAACGTTCGCGATCCTGCCGGGGTGACTTTCGATCTTCGAAAATTGAGGATTAAATCGCGTTTATAAAGCCTGGTCGAGGCTCGAATTACGAATACGAACGAGATCGACGCGTAAACCCGTAGACACTTACGGGCTTTCTCTTAAATGGGAACCATGCGATCCGGACTCGGGCTCGTCGAGCTGATCGGCGAGTAACATTTCGCCTCCCCATCCTCGCCGAGCTTGCACGGCGAGTGATAATCTTGTTGCTCTTCAGAGTTCTCTGAGGCGTACTCTGGGCTTGGATTTTCGAATTTTTCATCCTCGACCGTTTTCTAGGGTTACGTTACACATTTCATTGGAACATCTCGTTGTTTTAATATTATTTAATTTTTCTTGTAAATATTTCAAACGTTTAAAGATTGAACACCCAATATCGAAGCAACAATGAGAACGAGAGAGATGGAGAAAATTGGGAAACATAGGAGAAGTGATACGACAGAGGGTGAAAAAGCGCAAAAGCATTCTCTTCGATAGTTGCAAATTATTCGACGAGTTGTGAAAAAAATGAATTTTATCGGATCGGCGTCGATACCTTTGTCTACTTCCGGTTCTTCTTTTATCACCTCAGGGACCGAGGCGCATGTACGATGTAACATTAGATTTGCCTCGTTTCGAATGTCTTTTATAGTATCTCACCAGCCGACACGTTGCTCTCGGCGGAGAGACTCATGGAATCGTCGTTGTCCAAGCTCGATATATCACCCGGCTGTAAAATTATGAAACATAATTAAACGATAAATTGTTCATCAATAGTTGGATCGATCGTTAAAAGAATTTTTTATTAATTTTTGCATGTCTTTTTTTTTACTCTGATTTTGTTTTGTAATTAATGATATTTTTTATTGATTTCTTGCGTATTTATAATTGATTGTAGTTTCGAGATATTTCATAATAATTTATTGTTATTTATTAATTAATATAATACGTTGTATTCATCGTCGTCCATGCTGTCATTGACGGCTGCCAAACGATCGATGTTATCTTGAAGAGTCTCTTCCTCGGAATCTTCGGTCAAATGTTCCTCCGAGCTCAGATTCGAATAATTCCG
The DNA here is from genome assembly GCA_946811545.1 of Netelia fuscicornis. Classification (NCBI taxonomy): domain Eukaryota; kingdom Metazoa; phylum Arthropoda; class Insecta; order Hymenoptera; family Ichneumonidae; genus Netelia; species Netelia fuscicornis. Next base: position 27,246,392 of record OX328016.1, read on the forward strand.
CTTGCCGTGCACCTTTTCTGGACTCATTGCCGATTCGGTCGTTGACTTTTCATCCGGTGTGAGTGTCTGAACGAATTTAACATGTTATTAATATTTATATAAATATTAATAAAATGTTAAATATTTATATAAATTTGTTACTTATTTTGTTATTTTGTTATTAGAAATATCGTATATGCGATTTTTAGTAAATAAACAATTGTTTTAGTCATTGAAAAATCGGTTGCAATGATCGAGACTTATCGACCGATGGCAAAACAGAAACGGGCGGGAATACGAAAATACTCACTGACTCGGGATACAGGCGAACCTTAATACTCGTCGGGGATGGCGATGGGCTCACCTTCGATCCCTCTAACGATGGCCTCACCTTCGATCCTTCTAACGAAGGCCTCACCTACGAACCATCTACGCATGGCAGACTGTACAGAGTCATCTGGATCAATCTTATCAATTCGCCTGTTCTCCATTTAGTATAATTCGCATTCGAGTCCTTATCCTACATCCACCACCGATTATCAATCGACCATTTTATGTTTTTTTTTTTTTAATTTAAACCTCTCTATACCGGACACTGTACAACACCATATTGCTAATGGACGAGCCAAAACCCAAAACACAAATCGGCTGAATTAATTTTATTTTACATGATTGATTACCTGTTCTTTTAGGCGTTCTTTACGCTGTCTCATACTGTCTATTCCATTCATTTTTAAGACCCTCAATCGTATGCGACAATTGTTAAAAAATTTCACCTGAAAAGGATAAATATTTATTCAAATTTGCAATGGTTATTCCTCCAATGTTAATAAAAAATTATGTAATTTGAAAAAATGATAATTTAAAAAAAAATTTTTGTTGTATTTAATCGCAAAAATATTATCCGTTTGGAGAAAATTTCTCTAGTAAAGTATTTGTGTGTACCATCGAACAGGGTTTCACTTTTGGCCAGCCGATGAAGAACGATCCGATATTTAATCCAACTCGGAATAAACGCAATGATATCAGCATCGGCAAAAAGAAGATCCAGGGCAGAGGTCTTACCAGTTCTCTGTTGCCAAAACGGGTTCGATTCCTGTCTACGAAAATTATATAACAATTATTACGATTATTATTATCGACCGATAACGCTTAAAGAAAGAAATTATAATACTGTAAATAATAATTTCGAATCATATAAAAATCATTTTTTCGATTAAAATAAGAAACCTGTGATAACAATTTGATTTATCGACTCGATTTAATTTTGTGGACAAAAATATTATTTATTCGTTGCAAAGTTTAGTCTGCCGATTTTTTAACGGTTTGTTAGAAACGATTGCTGAATAGAAACGACTTTTATGTGAATATGTGTATTATTATCAGAATTATATTTGGAACAATTTGATTGACTTTATGTATGTTTTTTGAAGCGTACTTTATGTATATTTTTTGAAGCGCACTTCCTCGCTTAGGTCGTGATCGTTTTAATTATGGCGATAAAAAGAAATTCGCAGACGTACAGGTTTGCATTGAGGTGCCATCTTTCAACCCGAATTGGCTCACTGTATAATTAGCCTGATAGTGAAAACACGAAAATCGTTTGATTGGTTGCGATATCATTGTACATATAGAGCAATAAACAACTGTCGTTGATTTACGAAGTTTTAAGTTACTTGTTATTGCGTGCCTATCGGTTAATAATGCATTGAAAATGGTAATAATCTGATTTAATGATTTAGATTTTTGGACAAAAATTCACCCATTTTTCCACAATACAATTTCTATACCTGTAGCTCTTTCCTCATAGGGTAAATTCCATTCTGCCGATTTTTCAATGACCCATAAAACGCGATCTGTGAGTCGAAAAATTGTTTGGCCCAGTGGCAGTTGAGCGATTACTTCCATACCCAGTTCCACAGAATTTGTTATGGGCTCCAACACTTTATCCATCTGCAAATTTGAGAGAATGAAAATCATACAAATAAATGAAAGTGATAAAGTTAATCAAATTAATGAAAGCAATAAAATCATTAATATCAACCAAATCAATAAAATCGATAAGATCGATAAAATCGATATAATCGATATAATCAATAAAATTGATAAAATCGATATAATCGATATAATCAATAAAATCGATATAATAGATAAAATCGATATAATCGATAAAATCGATAATCGAGAAAATCGATAATCGATAAAAACGATAATCGATAAAATCGATATTCGATAATATCGATAATCGATAAAATCGATATTCGATAACCTCAATAAAATCGATTCAATCAATGAAATCAATAAAATAAATAAAATGTATTAAAACGATCGAATTAATAAAATCGACAAAATGAATAAAACTACTAAAACTACGCAAATTAATCACATAAAGAAAGCAATCCTACTAATCAAAAATCGAATACATATAACGATCATCAATTCACTCACCGATAACGTACACAGCATATCCAAGTTCATCTTGGTTCTGAAAGTACGAAAAGAAAAGTTTACGTTCAATCGAATCTCGTTTTACTGCGCACCAAAGAAAAGTCGAAAAAACGCTCCACTATCTCCAAATGTCCTTCGCCCAAACGCAAGCACAAAGTCATGGAAAAATTCGGATGAAAAACGTGCACCATACATGTTGAGCTTTTCCTTTCGTCGTTGGAAAACCGTAGCTGTGACTCAGTACGTATTAATAAATAATGAGAAAAACGGTGGTGATAGAGAGGAGCGGTATCGAAGGAGGCATGACCTCTACATCGTATGAGTTTGTAATGCGAACTACCATAATACAGCGGACTTTTAACACGACATAGGCAACGTCTCTCCCGTTTATACTTTTACGAAAAATACTATCTGTTAAAACCGCATTCGCGCTTCTACCATCGTCTTCTTATATTTATTTCCGCGATTCGAACGAATTATTTCTCGCTATCGAGACCACTCTCGTAACGAAAAATCGAGACGAAAAAAAAGCAACACAGACGTAATTATATTCTCAACCCAGACAACTTGCACTTATCCAGACATTTGGTTCGATTATGATAAGCCGTGTGACCAAGAGACGAACTTTCAATGAAACTGCACAGCGATTCGTTCAGAAAGTTTTGCAACGTTCCAATCAATTTTCAAACCAATTATTCTTTCGTTTTTTTTTTCGGGTTTCGACTATTCGCATTTGTTTAAATATTAATTTTGCAATTTTTCATTGATTACATCGTCGCAAAGTACGATAAAAATTTGAATTTTGTAATTATGTACCGTTCGAAAAAAATTCGAAAAAACGTCTTTTTTTGTTTTTTTTTTAAACGACTCGCACGATAAATGCGATAGAATATTTTTTCTTTTGATTCCTCGTTTTGGTATATTTCAGATATGAGGAGATAATTATTGATTATTAATCGATAACATCGATTCTAAAAATCTTAAAGGAAATATTAATTTCCGGAAGAAACAAATCTATTTTTGTCTTTGAATTTTTAATAGTCAATTGTTACGACGATTTATCATTTTTACAATAATTTGAAAAATTAATATTTCATCGCGATTCTCCACGAGTCACGTTCAATTTTAACTTTGATAGATCCGAGAGCAGGGTCAGCTCGAAACATGGACAGTCTCATGCGGTTCAAAAGTCGAGATGGAGCCGCGTGTGAACTAATTGCATCAAAGCGGAACTTTCATATATATATATATATATGTGTAAAGATTACATGATCAAACATACCCGTTACCATTAACAAATAAATTAATCGATTATTACCATTATCGAGATTATATATTCCCTTTAGAATTCTGCTACACCTTGATTCATACCAATTGATAATAATAGTAATTGATATGAAAATTGTGCTATCTGATAAAAATGATAATAGTAATAATCATGACAACAATGGTAATAATTATATTAACGATAATAATAATAATAATAATAATACAAAATAACGATGATGATAATGATAATGACGACGATGATAAGAAATCGACAGGGATTGATACGTGATCAGCATTAGACTCTGGCAATCACTAAAGTCAATCAGCTAAGAATAAGGGAGAGAAAAGTTTCAAAAGCTGAAAGCTGAAAATAATGAATAAAAAGAAAGTTAATTATAAAATTCAAGACCTCTGGTTGTACAAACACTCCCTAATTGGTACTCACGTTGCATTAATAAGTATTTTGTTTCATTTCTAATAATTTATTCGTTCGACCAAAAAGTAATTACATTTTTTTTGTTCGTAATTATTTTTTCCATTCCGTTAGTAATTTTTTATCTCGATTTTTGTACTGCTCGGTTCAACTGACTGACACAAAATGCCAGACAACGCGAAGGTCCAAATAAAGGATGGACTTGCGGCGAAATAATAATTGGGAAGAACGTATGTAACATTTTTCGAATAATTTTACTCGTACATTATGTTCTCTTTCTTTACCTCCCTCCCTCCCTCCCGCCCTTCTTTATTTAATTAATTATCAACCGTTAAGACAAAATATTTGCTCGATATATTCGTTATCACCATTGTGTTTTTGCCACCCTGGTATTTACTATCGTGTTTTTTTTTCATTCGCGTTATAGCATTCAGGTCCTCGCTCGCCGACTGTGGTCGGCCTATCCCGTCTCGATTCGTACGTTATTATGGACAAATTATTGATTTTAAAAAACGTATTCTTAACGAAAAGAGAATATTATGAATTTTTTAACATTATTTCTTAGAGGGAGGTTTCGTTGTAATTTTATCGGATTAAGGTCATTAATTATCTAATTTCGTGAATATATATCAATGCAAATTGCCCTCAAGCACGTTTTCACAACGCATATCGTGATAAATGTTATAAAAATATAGAACAATTTTTGTTCTTTCTTTTTTTAATTTTATCAATCTTTCTTAATAATATTTATATTTTGGACATCGATAACAATAATAATAATAGTAATATTAATTTACTCAAGAACCAACGACGTAATTTATTTTCGGACTAATTTTTGTTTTTATCTAGCGAAATAGGAATAAATTATAGAAATCTTTTCGAAAATTTGATCGATCGATAGAATTTGATATTCGAGAATAATGCGAGGTTCATGAGCGACACAATCTTCTTGTCTGCCTATACAGCTTAAAATAAGTAACTCTACTGTCAACATACAGCAATATCTCTCGTTCCACCTTTCTCAATCGTATCGTCAGGTAAACAAGCTAGTCGACCGAAATTACCGTCAACGAGTATCGAATATTCGATTATTCCATGAGAAAATACAATTCGTATTTCGCTAGATCGAAGAAAAAAATACAAATGGTTCAATATAAAATCCTTAATTAGTTAACGATAATTGATAGCAATAATTTCAACGATAATTCTCGTTAATAATAATTATTGTTTATAAATTAATTGAAGCAGGATTTCATTCTTAATTCGATCATTGTATTACTATTCACCTTATGATTTATATTTAGATCAACGATAACCGTTGAAATAAAATATTTTTTCAGTTAATGTTATGAAGTAATATTTTGAAACGCTTCGTTTGAACAGTTTCGTCCAAGTCGATGGATCGAGGAAATAGTCATTGTTAAAGACGTTAGATATTCTTGAATCAATGGAACGAATAAAAACAGTACAAAAGTTCAAAATTTTTGAAAATTTATCCAACATATTTGTGTAATTAATTTGATTAAATTTGTATCAATCGTAGAGACGTATAGAACCGTATCGTCGCGGGAATACGAACCTGATAGGGATGAAAAAAACGTGTCGATCTCGATGAAAACGAGGGATTGCAAAAGTACAAGAAAAAAAGCACGTATCCGAATTATTTTTAATTTTGTTTGGGTCACTGTGTATAATAGATTGGAGAAGACATGATAAAAGTTTGGAACGGATTCGAAAAAAATAATATTACCTTCGTTTCAATAGCCGGTACGACGCGATACGGTTTAAACTGATCCGCGCTGTTCGCACAACAAGAGCATGCTCGAGATTGGCGGGGGCCAGTGTGTCGATTGGGGTCGGGTTTTTCGCGCATGCGCAACTGAACAAACATCCGTGTGTTACGTACTTGCCGACATTAAAGGCCCAGTCAATTTTCAAAATTCAGTAATGACCGTCGGTCGCATATGTCCTCTAGTTGGTAAAAGGGCGCTCTGCGTAGTTACCCCTAGTACCGATATAACAGATAGTTCTGTCTGATAAGTAAATATTATGACTTATCTCAACATGAGAGATGGTAGGGAAAACCCAGCCTATCACAAGAACTTCCCGACCCTCTCCTAAGGGAAAACCCAAACTCCACCCTAAACAAAATCCCTTACACCCAAAATTAGAGCACCTATAAAAAGAGACGCTCCGACCAAAAAACAGACTTATTATTCGTAATCATTACACAACTCAAGTTCTCTCAGTCAGTCCTCAATTAAAACACTCTCTGTAAAACGTCTCGTTCGACGTTCAGTTCAGTAAACTTACAAAAGCTAAGAGTTACTCTATAACATTAAATCAATTTGAATAAACTCAATCGTTAACTGTTATCCATCGTGCTGTTCTCTTCAACTGCGCATAGCATGAGTCGAACCTCATAAAGAACCTTCGAATCTCCGAATTTCCGCTCGATCAGAATATCTCATTCACTCTGATCAAACTGAGCGTACTCTTCGTTGTTCGCGCCGACAAAACTATATCGGCGGAGTCAACAGAACGGCGTGGCCGTCCTGTTCCGAATCACCATCGAGGACGTAACACTTCGAGCGGCAGTGGGATGGCTCTGACATCAACGTATTATGGGCCATATTCAAAATTGTATCTTATTTTCTGAGCATGAGTCTTAAGTAATCTTAACGTTGAATGAATTAACAGTCAAATAAGCTCGACTTGACTAGCATAAAACGACATTTACGGGAAAGTGAGGTTAAGTTATTAAGTCAACATCGCAGGTGACTTAAAAGTATATTATTTGTTGTTTCGACTAGGAGATTAACATTTTATAAACATGGTTTTAGACGACGATCTTGAAAACTTCTTGGTTGTCAACAATTTAGTTGTTGACATCCAAGTATTATTTGTTGTTTCGACTAGGAGATTAACATTTTATAAATATGAATTCAAACGACGATCTTGAAAATTTCTTGGATGTCAACAATTTAAATGATGAAGATAATGCAAATGTAGAACGATGTCATCAATTCATTTGAATATTATAATAATTACGAAGTTCAAAGAAGATATCGATTTGCTAAAAACTTCGTGCGATTTGGTGTACTACCAAAAATTGAAGAAGGACTTGCGAGACACAATAATCGTGGATTACCGATTCATCCTGTGATGCAGTTTTTAATTTGACTTATGGTACTATGCTACATCCAGTTTTCAGGTATTTATACATCTCTATTGCTCAACAATGAATATAAGAAAAATAAAAAAACACATAAATACATAAATATTAATTAAAAACAACACCTCTATAATATTTTATAGCTATTTTTGGCTGATACAATGACTGTATCGCAACCCACTGTACAGAGAGTGGTGTTTCGCGTTAGCATTTTTCTGGCAAGGTTGCTGCGGACATATATTAAAATGCCACATGACCAGGAGAAACGTAATGAAAATCACAGAACCTTCAGGAATCTAGGCAAAGGAATGGAGCTATTGGTTTATCAGGTGTCGATGGTGCGATTGTCTGTACGCACATCAGACTAGTTTCAACAAGGTTTCAAAACATTGATGGAATATATAGAAATTGAAAAGGATATTTCTCGCTGAATATCCAGGTAAGTTTTACGTTGTTTATACATATTATTTCTGTTATGTATATTAAAAATAATGTCAATTGTTTTCAGGCTGTCATTGGCCCAAGAGCTGAATTTCTGGATATTGTTCCTGAATGACCTGGAAGTACTCACATATGTCATTGATATTTAATGACACATTGCCTGAAGGCGACGAAATAATCGAAGATATCGACTTTCCTGTCGAACCTGCACGGAATGTTAAAGATATGAATGGTTTTTAATTAGTCTTGGTCTTTTTAATTAGTTTCAGATTAAAAGATGTAAAAAATAAAATAAAAACGTTATTTTTCAAAAATGAGTATTTTATTTCAAGTTGAGGAACTTTTTTCAACCATTGAAATAGAAAACAAAACTAAAAAGAGATATGTTTACATTCCCGATAACTCAAGTTTAAGCCGGGTTTTCAATCTGAATTTTAATTGGTTCGTATAATGAAAAAATCATTTAAGCCTTTACTTTATAAAGCCGTTTTTAAGAATCTGTAAGGAATAGTTACTTATTTTAAAGAGTCTTATTTGTAAACTGAGAATATATAACATCTTAAGCACTGCTTATTAGAATAAGACGTTCTTAGTAAAGACGTGCTGAAGTTCATGCTCATGGTACGATTCTGAATACGGCCCTATGGCGAGCATCGATAAACCAATCGAAGCTCAATAAACTTAGTCGGCAACTGTTGAAATATCAATTGGGTTGTTGGAAAAAATTTTTTTTCCGGAAATGGAAAGATCATACCTAAGTTTTATAATAAAACTATTATCATTTTTTTTTTCGTTATAATTAAAAAGTTATGTCAAATTGAAAATAAATTTTTTATCCTATAGTAGTACCGATGACCCGCCTACAGCTCCCGAAAAAACCCGAGAGTGTGTGACGTCACTATGTTAATTTTTCCTGAATTACACCGTGCCGTGATAGAAATTTTTAACTTTTGATCAGTTTATTTTTATTATTATCGTCAATGTTTGATAAAATTATAGACAATGGCAAACCTTAAAAATTATCGTGGGTGTTTTGTACCATTCTGTAATAATACTACAAAACCCGGACAAAACGTTTTTAAATGTGCCTCAAGAGGTTAAACGTAGACCTCAGTAGTTTGAAGCATGTTTTCTGTTGCGAGGCTCATTTCGATGTAAGAACAGTTGTGAAAACATTTTAACATAGTGACGTCACAAATATGGCCGCCCATTATGGCGCGTTCGTGGTCGCTTGACTTCTCTTACAAATTTTATCACTCTTGAATCATTTATAATTAATTGTAAACAGTCTTTTCAAAGTTTTTCACATCGATTACCAATATTACTTATAATAATGTTTTAAAATACAGCAAAAAAATTGATTTTTTTTTCAACAACCCAATTTTTTTTCTATGCTAATCGATTGTTTGTTAGTATTTGTTAGACAAAATCTAGCGTTTGTTAGATTTTATTTATTAACCCAGCGAGAGTGTGGTGAAAAAATGTAACAACGAGTATGTGTAACATGGTGGGTATGGCATACCCTGCCACAGTCTCGCCGGGTTAACTAATACGAAAAACAAATTTCCTGTCAACGTTTGCCGAGCGAAAAAGATTTTTAATGATTTCAAACTTTTCTTCGTACCATACGTACCCTATCATTTGTTAGTCGTTTGTTAGCGTTTGTTAGTCGATTTTTATCGTTTGTTAAAGGTTTATTTTAATTTAATCATTAAAAAACTTTTCGGACTTATAGCGCGCTTTAAACCACGTGAAGTTAGTCGCATTACCACGACAGGTGAGTACGGCTTTATCCATGACACTGCGTAATTGCAGCAAAATGCCGATTCTTCTCGTTCTAATCGATTGTTATTTCATTATTAGTCGTTGTTAGTCAATTTTTATTATCGTTTGTTAGAGCTTCATTTTTAGTCAATCGTTGAAAAACTTTCGGCACGTTGCAAGTTGCATGAAGTTGGCAGCACCATCGAGATGGCCGGGCACCACTAGAGAGCCTCGTAGGGAGAGAGTGGCCAACTGGGTCACGTGACCGCGTCTCTTCTGATTCGTTCGCGTAATGAAGTGTCTTGACCAATCAGAATCTCGGTTTAAACGATTATTTCCAGAAGATCGTACAGTAAATTATTCTTATTCTCTGAGAGCGACATAACCCCTAGTTCAGCTGACGGCACGTTAACTACAAAGTGTTATAACAGTCGAATATCTCTGTAAGTCATACTTATTAATCTTCGAATAATGTGTACATTTTTATACCGTGACGTGATTTTCCCGATGTAGGGGAAAAGTCACAGGCCCAAGGCCGTTATCGGGTTTGCCCCATGGATATAGGAATATGGGGATGGAGTATAAACCCGGATGGTAGATGAGGGGCGTGAAGCTGAAATGCGGGGGGATTTATGTGCCTGGATTTCATTGGTTACGATTGTGCGCATGCTCAGTATACTGCTACGCGCCAATCGTCACCGGCAGGTTAAATGTAAAACGATAATAACTATATTCGGTCGTGAAAAAGTTAATGGTAAAAGTATTATATATTGTTATTGTATATATGTATATAATGAAATACAAACATTTATATTTGTAGGACGCGCAATGTATTTGTAGGTTAAAATACAAAATTGAAAAATGAATAGGTAATTGTAAAATAAGTACTAATGATTCTAGTTTGTACTGTAAAATATAATAGATATAAAAAATATTACATTAATATAAAACACAATATTTAATTATTCTTCTTTGTAATCTTCTATTTACTTCACGAGTCATGCCAAATAGTTAGAACGTAAATTGATTGGAAAATCACATCTCTCTCTTTGTGTGTACGTGTAAAAAACCAAAATTATTAACAGTAAGAACAATGATAGAAAATCATAATAGAATAAAAAATAGAGACTTAATGTAAAAGAATTTATATCAATGATATTTATTTAAAGTTTGCAAGAGAAAGGTTTATACAAAAATGACTCATAAAGTATGCGGCATTGATTAAAAAAAATGGATCTAATAATATAGAAGTTATAAATACGATAATACACATGTATATTACAAAACAAAACAATTTATGTCGAATTGTTATAAAAGTTAAATCATAAAACAGAATAGATATACAAGTAAATGATTATTGACCTTTGAATAATGTAAGTTTATTTAAAAAATGACGTTGACTTTTGGATTTTTCTTTATCAATACTATTCATAGTAACATAATGCAAACGAATTTTGATATATTTCTGCACGATAGTTCGAATTAAATTAATGTAATTTTCCAATTTTTATTTACGCTACTTACTTGTTTCCAATTTTGGCAATCGGATCGATTGTTACAATGTGGCACATAACACTGCACCATTATGCTTTCTTTTTCCCTTTTGATGAGAATTATTTTGAAAACAGAAGGATAATATTCGGCGATTGTGCAAGCTTAGTCTCACTTGGTCTCACTGCACTTGCGCACCATTCAACCAATCAGATTCAAGCACATAATACCTCGTCTCTTCGTCCCGCAATGGCTTCACCCCCGTGAACTTGTGCTCCATCCCTATATTCCTATATCCATGGTTTGCCCTCGCCGCACAAACCGTCGATCGTATGCGCTCCCGATTTTCGATTTCTTTACTGCCGTTATAGATGGATTTTGTTACCTGACAGTGTTGTCAAAGGGGTAGTTTAGGGAGGAACGGCATGGCGTTCGATCCTGACGAGGAGAAGAGTGCTCGACGTAACGAGTTACCCGTCAGGAAAGAACGGCCGGCGAGTACGCTCGGAAAATTGATGCAGGTCCGGCTGCAATACCGGCGCCCCGCTGTTAGGTGCATCGTGCATACGGGGAAGCGGAGGTTTTGGGATTGCGGGCGAGAGCGGGAACCTCTTGTGCCGCCGATGTAAGTGCTCCCCGGTGCACGATAACCATGGGGATACGATTTTCGGCGTACTCGCAAGATCTCGAGTAACGTCGATAATTGCGATTTCGTTGAGGTAAGTATTGTGTTGAGCGAGAAGGCAGTAGCTCTCGGTAATAGATTTCATATTTCGGTTGATTGAAATATGATTGGCTGAAAATCAGTCGTTACCGTGTCACGCTCGAGACCAGAGGTGTCTCGCGAAGCAGCGTAGAGCTAGCGAGGTGTCTCTGTCTCGCATACGCGCCATGCGTATGCAGAGTTCTCTCTCTACGTACGCGCTCTAGTATTATCTTGCTCTCGCTTACGCGTCGTATGTAAGTCGCGCTCTCTCCCTCTACGCGCTCGGTCTGGAGTCGTTGGTCGTCTCTCGCCGAGGTGAGAGGTGTAAAAGTTCGCGTACGGGCTATAGGGAGTTCCGTGTAGACCCGGCTCCCTACAGAGGAAATAAATTCGTGTTTCTCGATCGCTCTCGTTAAATAATTAGCTCTCGAAAAATTAAAGATTAAGTTATCGCTCTCGGGAGGTTTTAGAAGTTTTGGTGTTCGTGGAAACGATTTTGCCCTCAGGTGTTTTCGCAGGTGAATTAGTGACGATTTATGCTCTCGTTTTCCGATCGAGGCTTAGCCTCTCGAGAAAAATTAACTTTTCGGTGCCATCTCGGAGTGACCAACCCCGACCCTCTCTACCACAATCGACAACCTGAGCGGCCGAGCGTTTCCGGTTTGTCAATCTCGCTGGCGCATCCAGATGGACCGGATTGTCACTTCCGGCGAAACAAAAGTGACCCGATCCACGCAGGTAAGTCGTGAGGATGGAGGTGCCGGGTCGTTCCCTCCCGACCCCCAGGTTGTGCCGGTTGTCGATACCGACGAAACAAAAATCGACTGGCGCCCTGCCGGCAAAATTGCGGGTGCGACGGCGAGAGAGGCAACCGAAGGTGACGATGGCGGAAGGATTCCGGCAATTCGCCACAATACATATATATTAAATAAAGCTACGAATATACACTACCGGCGGAAAGTTTCCGGACAAAAGTTGAAAACAGTGCTGGAACGTTTTTTTATGCCATTTCGCCGGTAGTTGGCCTAGGCCAATTTTACCAACGCCATTTTAAAGAGCAGGGATTTCCCTTCATTTTGGCTTTAAAAAAAAAATTACGATTTTTTTTACAATTGGCACGCAGTTTTGAAAACGATAATTTTTTCAAAGATATGTCGTTTTTTAAGAAAAAATAGACAATTTGAAAATTGCTCCGTAGGACGAAAACGATGAGGTTACAACAAAACCTGAAGATGGCAAAAAGTTGTATTACTTCTTTCAGATTTTTTTTCCGAAATTTTTTTTCCACCTATTTTCGGTCAGTTCGATTGATCTGAATACCATGAAAATAATAGAATTAAATTTTTTACTTACATCGAAGAAACTCCGTCGCTGAAGAAATCTCCGAAGAGACCAAAGTTTAATATGTAAGTAAAAAATTTAATTCTATTATTTTCAGAGTATTCAGATCAATGGAGCTTATCGGAAATAGATGAAAAAAAATTCCGAAAAAAAAATCTGAAAAAATTCTCCTAAACTCAGTAAGAACTAATACAACTTTTTGCCATCTTGAGATTTTATCTTTGAAAAAAAAAATCGTAGAAAATTTTCTAAAAAATGAACTTGAAGCTTAAACTTCCCCCTTTATGAACATTGTGAAAGAAATTCGTTAAAAAATGTTTACTGTAAACGGGGTCCACTTGCAAAAGAACAAAAAAACGACCAAAACTTGTCGTTTTCAAAATTGTATGCCAATTGTAACAAAAATCGTAATTTTTTTTTTAAAAGTCAAAATTAAGGGAAATCTTTAAAATGGCGTTGGTTAAATTGGCCTAGGCAAACTACCGGCGAAATGGCATAAAAAAACGTTCCGGCACTGTTTTCAACTTTTGTCCGGAAACTTTCCGCCGGTAGTGTATATTTATTTATTATTTGCATATTTTTATATTATATGCGTAGTATAAAATGCCTAGTGGATGTTCTGCCCCGAGATGCACAAACTCCAACAAATACGGATACTGTTTAACCACGTTAGGCCAAGATTCTCAATTAAAACAAAAATGGATTGATGCTGCGGGAGAACCAGATTGACAGCCTTCAAAATCAGCTCGGATGTGTGGCGTTTGTACTATAATATACATACGTACAACAAATGTATTATGATATATCAGTTATATTCTAATGTATTTATGTTGCGCATTTTAGGTTCATTTCCATCCATCGGCAGTATATTGCGTGCGCAAAAGAAAATTGATTTAAAAAAGTGCCATACCATCATTCTTTTGCAAATTTCATAAATCAGTACAAAGGAAACCTTTATTAGAAATTCAATCAAATGTACAGCAATACGATGAAATGTTTGAATTTCCTTATAACAACGTATCTTCAAACAAGATTGGGCAAGAAAATAAAAGGTCTCAGGTAGACAAGAATGTTAATGAATCTAGAGAACATAATTATAGTCGAGAAAGTACTTTATCTCGTAAAAAGAAGTATACCCATATTTCAGAATGTATCATAAAGAAGAAACCTATTGCTATAGATACATTAAAGCAAGTAGTATATGAAAGAGAAAATACCGAGTCAAATTCTGATCTAGCCCAAGACATCAATACATTACCAGAAAGTATTACAAGTGCTACAAATAAAGTAGTCTTCACCGAAAGTTTGTCTAGTCCAGAGAAATTGACGTTGTTAGAAAAAAAAATTGAAGTTGCTGAGACAGAGAATAAAACCTTGAAAAGTCAAATTAAGTGTTTAGAAGAAAAAATCGAAGAATAGGGTTTGTTAATCAATAAAGTTCTAAATGAAAATCAACAAAATGCAATTTTAAGAGGCATTACGAGACGTTCTAAGTCAGATAAAACAATCAAGAAAGGACTGCACCTGCAATTTGCATGTGGATCACATGGCCATAAGAAAATAACAGAACTTGTTGCTCCATTCCCTTCAATGAAAACTCTCAGAAGAAGTATACAACATATCAAATATGCATACAATATAAAAATATGTAAATAATAATTTAATATATATTCGTAGCTTTATTTTATATATGTATATAAATATACACATTGTTTAAAGATTAATAACTATTCCTTATAGAGATATTCGACTGTTATAACTTTGTGGTTAGAGTGCCGTCAGCTGAATTAGAGGTTATGTGGCTCTCAGACAACATGAATTGACTGTACGATCTTCTGGAAATAATCGTTTAAACCGAGATTCTGATTGGTCAAGACACATCATTACCCGAACGAATCAGAAGAGACGCGGTCACGTGACCCAGTTGGCCACTCTCTCCCTACGAGGCTCTCTAGGCTCCACTTGCCAATGTAACTTTTCAATTTCAGCAAAATGCTGATTCTTTTCAAGTTACTCGATTAGTAATTCGTTATTAGTGATTGTAAGTTAATTTTCATGATATTTTAGAGCTTCATTTTCATTTAAACGTTGAAAAAACCTTTTCGACCTTATAGCATGATACCAATAATGCTCTAAACCAGAAAAGTTTTTAAATAATTAAATTAAAATAAAGCTCTCACAAACGATAAAAATCAATTAATAAACGCCAACAATCAACAAACTAACAAATCAACTAACAAACGCTAACAAATGGCTAACAAATGATTGTGTAGAAAGACAATTTCAAAATTATTAAAAATCTTTTTTGCGCGGCTAACTTCGTCGATATGATTCTTCTCTCAGTTTCGATTATCGATGATCTATGTCTGTAATTCTAATCACGAAGTTCATTGTTGTTGTTTAAACGAGAAACGTGTATAGTTTTCTTGAAACAGTGTTTTTTGTTTATAACAAACAGATAAAAAATTATTAAAAAATTCTAATATCCGAGAAAAGCATAGTGCTCGGAAAAATTTAAAACCAAAATTCACAATCGTACAATTCTTTAATATTAGTGAAATAAAAGCGAGTGTAAAAGCTTCAAGGCTACAGGTGTACACTGCCTCTTCATCCATGCAAGTATTTTTATACAAATACTAGAATATTAAAATCTTACCAAATTCAATACTAAAATGTTCACCAAACTCATCATTTATTCTTATTTTAGAGATTACCACTTACATAAAAAAAAAAAATACAAAAAGCAGCTTACAGCGCTAAGTATAAAAAAAGCAGCTTTCAGCGGTAAATAAAAAAAAGCAACTTATAGCGCTAAATGAAAAAAAGGAGCTTATAGCGCTAAATAAAAAAGCAGCTTATAGCGCTAAATAAAAAAAAGCAGCCCAAAGCGCTTAAAAGAAAAGCATCTAATACCACTATAAACATTTTTAAAAAACAGCTCATAGTACTTTATGTACAAGACAATTGACAGAGATTGTTACATGAATATAATCATTTAACATATTATTAAAATATCGACAAAAAATTACACTTCTTAAAAATAAATAGATTTTATTTATCTTACTATCTAAAATGATTCAGTCATAAAAAATAATTCTATTTTGAACTGCTTATAAAAGGCTATGCAATGGATTAAAATCAGTTCAACATTGTCCAGATAGAAAAAGATGGCAATTGCTTATTCAGATGCTTATCTTACGGGTTGTACAAAAATCAAAACAGACATGCTGAAATTAGAAAAAATATCGTTGATTAGGTATTTAATAATTGGTCAGAAAATGAATATCTTTTGCAAATTACAAATCCAAGTTTTAAGCTTCAAAATCGACATCAATATTATACATACGTGAGTATCAAAAAGGAATCATCATATATGGTACGAAAAGACCAATGATAAAATTGTTTTCATACAAAAACTTTCCCCACCACATACATATCAACATTATGAAACGACCAATGATGAGTGATACATCAAATTATTATTCTCTGGTGAACGAAGCTCAGGACATTTCGAAATTTTGGAAGACATAGCATTTTCACTAAACACAACTTTCTCAACCAACACTAAAATGTTATTGCAAGTTCAACAGGAAAATAATAAATTTAAAAAAAGAAAGTGATCTCGAGTACTCATCAATACAGAATTTATCATAACAAGTCTCGCAAATTAGCTTGGATGATCAAGAAAAACTACCGGACACATCAATAACAAAGCCAAACAAAAATGAATCCCCGAATAAATGTACAGTAACAACAAATAAAATAAACATAGCTGCATATAGTATAAAAGACCAAGATCCAAAGATCAAAAACAAAGTTGAATCATTAAGAAAATCAGAGAGCCTTCAAAATATGAAAACTAACATTGCAGATATTAACATAAACCAAGAAATAAAACAGATAAACCATAACAAAAAACGAAAACGTCACGATCTTAAAAACGAATCTATACCGATTTTATCCCAACAATTCGAAAAAATGAAATTAATACCTGAAAAACAAAACATTTCAAAACCAAAAAACATTTTAAAACCAAAGAAGAAAAAAACGGAAGTACAATCAACATCTAAAATATCTGCGACGAAAAATGCAAAAAACAATCAAGAATATAAACAAGAAACGTATAACAATTAAATAATCAAAAACGATATTCAAACATTACGAAGATCAGAAAGAATACAAAACCAATCATTTACAAGTAAAAATATTGATGTAGACAAATGTTGCACGAAAAAACAAATCACTACCAAAAAAAGTAACACTGAAGCCAATATAAATTGCAAAAAAAATATACTTTCAAATAAACATTTACAAAATCAACAACCATCTAATATATCCAAACTAGTACACAAACAGATTGTCTTCAAATAAAAAGATCGAAATCACACAATAATTCAACAACAAAATAAAAAATTGAAAATTATTCGCAATTAAATATTGAAAATGAATCATACATTACTATTAAAAAAACAACGCCTTATGAATAAAAAATTACGAGATAAAATTCGCAAATAAAATAAACGGTCCAATAAAGTTTTCAGAGCGCACGAAAAAATAAAAGACAAAGAAAGGAAACAAATGATGCGGTCAAACAAAGAAAATTCATTAAAGGAAAATTATGTACATATGCTAACAAAAAGGAAAAGACGGATTTATGATTGCAATTATAAAAAAGAAGAACTACTATTACGCGAAAAATATATCAAGAAACAGAAAATAGAAAATACATCATGCGATGATTTATGCAAACAAATCAAAAAACACAATAATAAAATGAGAAAAATTAAACAACGACAAAATATTATTTGGAGAGTAAATGAGAAAATAAAAGATCGCATTCATTACTCAACAACTAAAATAAACACATTACGGAAAATGATAATCAATCAAAAAATAAAAATTGTTTCGATAGAAAAAGTACATATAAATAAACTATATAAAAATAAGATACTTACGCAAAACAAACATTCAAGAAATTAAATTGATTATAGTAACCGATAGAAAAAAAACAGAAGGTCATAACAAACTATTTGAATTATGATATTTTAAATGAAAATGACGACGTTAAAATTGATGATAAATCTATTATCGAAGGACCTACTTATATAACATATGTTCATGTTGCAGTGGATTATGGTTTCAAAAATCAATTTCCACCTTCAAATTCATCCAGATTGGAAAACCATATGTAAAATTACACCTAAAAAAAATACAATTCAACTCTGTTCAACATGCAAAAAAGATTTATTTAAAACCAATATACCAAAATTAGCACTTATCAATGGTTTAGAATTTCCAGTAATTCACGATAGTTTACAAAACTTATATATTATGGAAGAGAGATTTATGTCGCCTAGATTAACATTTTTACAAATTCGAACTCTTGAATTTGAAAAACAATATGGTATTAAAGGAAATTGCGTCAATATCCCAGTAAATATAAATGCATTTGTTTCTAACCTTCCACGAAATGCTAATGAAACTGACACTATTCATGTCCAACTTATGAGATGTATGCGTGACAAACATTGTTATAATTATCAAATCATTAGACCACATAAAATCGTGGAATGCAGTTAAATATTTGATCACAACATTGATTTATATATTAAACATAAAATAACATTAAACGAGAAATGGATTCAAAATAAAAATGTAGATAATATATATATTAATGACGAAATTGAAACGACGCAAGCACAGAATATCAATAATAATGAAGGTAAATCAATTCAATTAAATATTGATAAAAATACCGGTAACTATTTCAACATAGTAAACAATCAAATTATTTGGGAAGAACACGAAGATGATCCAATTAATCCAGGAGGCGAAGAAACATTATTGGAACCAGAATTTATTAATAACGTCGGAATAAAGATAGCTCCAGGTGAAAATCAAATCCCTATATCACTACTTTACGGTGAAGATTTTGAAATATTGGCATTCCCAACTATTTACAATGGACAAAGTCGAATATCATCTATTCGCAAAATTTCGCTTGCAGATAGAGCGAAATCGGAAATCAGAATATACGATCGAAGATGTGCTAAAAAAATTTCAAAACTATTCATACGTTTTATTAGTGTACGATTACAAAAAATAGTGTCTCTAATACAAACTCATTTACCAATGAAACGCAAAACTCACAAAGTCACTGCAAAAAATGTATTAAATTACAATTATGTTGATAAATTGGTTCAAGACAATGATTGTATACGATTTTTACAAATTGACAGATCTAGCCCTGTATTTTGGGAACAAAAAAAGAAAGTAGTAATGGCTATGATTAGACAATTGGGAAAACGAACAATATTTTTAACATCTGCTGCTGAAACTAAATGGAATGATTTGATACGAATACGTTATAAAGTTTTATATAATGAAGATAAAAATGATGAAATAATAAATCAATTATCGTGGCAAGATAAAGCTAAATTAATACAATCAGATCCAGTCACTTGCGCTAGATATTTTGATCATTGAATAAGATCCTTGCTGATATTTTTAAAATCTAAAAATAGTCCTTTTGCGGTATTTCCTATAGTTGATTTGTATTATAGAGTAGAATTTCAACACCGAGGAAGTCCGCATTTACATGCATTAATTTGGTTAAATAATGCACCTGTATACAATCCTGATGATACAAATTCTAAACAAGAACGTGAAACTTTTATAGATGAAATAGTATCTTGTGATTCACAAAATAAATCAATTAAACAATTAATTTCGTTACAAATCCATAAACATACGAAAGAATTCAAAAAAATAGAAAATAATTTACCTATTTGCCGATACAACATACCTCATTATCCTATGAAGAAAACCACTATCATGGAACCATTAAATGAACATAACGCTAAAAAAAACCAAAAGAACATGCATGACAAATTTAAGCTTATAAGAACTACATTAGATCAAATAAGTAAAAATTTACAATCATATGAAAGTATGACCTTTGAAGTATTTTTAAAACTACTATCAATGACGGAAAAAGAATACATCACAGTTATTCAAGCATATATCAAACGTCCGATGGCATTATTGAAAATAAATGTACGTGACATAAGAATTAATCCTTACAATGAAATAATACTAAAATTACATAAAACAAATATGGACATCCAGTTTATTTTAGATCCTTATGCATGTGCATCATAAGTTGCAAATTATATAAACAAGTCACAACGAGGAATGTCTAGTCCATTGAAAGAATGTGCTGATTTAGTAAAACAAGACAATAAACCCTCCAAAAAAATGAGAAGTATTGCTAATTGCTTTATTGACAGAAGCGAAATTTCAGCACAGGAAGTAATTTATCATTTACCGTCAATGCCTATGTCATATTCTTCAAGAGGTTCAATTTATATTAATACCGTACTTTTGGAAGAAAGAACCAAAGTATTAAAATCGCACAAGGAATTACAAGAATTAGATCCTGAATCAACACATATAGTTCAACAAGGATTACTTGATCATTATAAATTACGACCAGTTACAATGAAAAATGTTTGTCTGGCAGACTTTGCTGCTTTATATCAATACTTTAAATATAAAACATCTATGCAATCGGATGCGATTACAGACAATCAAGAAGAAATGAACGAAGATTATGACAATGACAATCAAAAAACCGAAAATGAAATTGTAGGCAATCTTATACCTTTATTAAATAATGGTGGCTACATAAAATTGAGATTAAAACATAAAATTATTCGATATCGAAAATACAATATACATCAAGACGAAATGAACTATTATAGAGAACAATTATTATTATTTAAACCATGGTGAGAAAATGAAACGTTGAACATAGACATATGTTACATCCCCATAACGTAACCACCATCGCGCCTTAAATACGAGCATCCCTCCTTACGCCAACGCACGACGCAACTCTAACTCGGGGATGAACGCGGCGGGGAGAGATGCTCAGGCCCAAGAGTGAGGACAGACGATAAGGATAAATTTTCCTCCGAATTGGAAAAGTAAGGAGTAGGAGATGGTGGAGACTTTGGACCAATAAGAAATTTGTAAAGTACCCTCTCCAACCCCTACGCAATATACAAAGATAGTTGATAGACTAGTATATAAGGCCCGAATTTTAGCATAAAAATCAGTTCTTCATCAACACTCAAACTTGTAAGCTTCTCTCAAGTCTCCAAAATTGTAAAAGTCCTGGATAGAGCAAAAACCTTGTACTGCTCTACCAGTCTCAACTCAACCAACGAAGAAAAATAGAAAAGAGTAAGTTACTAACTGACTCCCACAAATTATTGAATTGCGAGGACCACCTCGAGTTCAAAATTCCTTCTCAACAACAAGTCGAATTGCGTGGACCACCCCGAGTTCGACCATCCTCCAATACTCCATATTGAACTGCGAGGCCCACCTCGAGTTCGATCATCCTCCTACACAACCCATTGAACTGCGAGGTCCACCCCGAGTTCGATAGATTCCCCAAAGAATAAATGAGTTGCGAGGACAACAGCGAGCTCATTCTTTCCATCATCCGTTGAGTTGCGAGGATCACCTCGAACTCAGAGGATATCTTCCTTACACATTAATCCAAATTCCTTCTAACTTCTGGGGACTCCATAGTCAAAAATTCATTCATCTGATGAAACTCCATTAGCCCGTTTCCCAAGACTCATTAGCTTTGCTAAGGTCAAAAATAGGGCAACTATTATGTTACTAGGACGTAACACATAGAATGTTATGAAGCTTCGAAAGATATTCTACAAAAAAAACAGAAATACGTATGTATACGTTCATAATGATTCTATTAATTATGATAACATTTTAAAGATCATAGAAATTGAAAATGATGATAGCGAAAATAATAATATTAAAAAAGATGAAAACATCAATGCGCTTCCGCGAGAATTTGCAATTCACGAGCTTCAAAATACTGAAGGTGATATCGGTCTTGAGATATGCAACGAACCGGGTAAAATTAAAGAAACATTTGTTGTTCCGAAACTAATTGAAGATAAAGAATATTATGAATTTTTAACATTATTAAATGAAAAACAATACCAATATTATATTGATTTGATACATAGATTGAAAATACAAAATTATCCCTTCTATCATTTCATAAGTGGTGGAGCAGGAGTAGGAAAAAGTTTATTAATCAATGTTTTAACACAATCAATATTACGTCTTTACATGAATGTCAATAACAATCCCGATGATTTGTTTATTTTAAAATGTGCTCCAACTGGAAAAGCTGCTTTTGATATAAATGGAGTGACTATTCATTCCGCTTTTTGTCTACCTATAAATCAACTTACCATAAATCGATTAAATTCCGAAACTGCTAATACATTAGCATGTAAATTAATAAACGTTAAAATTTTTATTATTGATGAAATAAGCATGACTGGACGCCGAGTATTTGGACAAATCAATGAACGATTACAACAAATATTTCAAACCGATGAGTTATTTGGAGGTAAATCCCTTATTGTGTTGGGTGATTTTAACCAATTAAAACCAGTTATGGATGGATGGATTTTTGAATGTCAGAATAATACATTTGGAATATTACAAGGTGCTTATTTATGGTCAAAATTTGAGATTTATGAACTAACAGAAATTATGCGACAAAAAGAAGATAAAGCTTTTGCGATGGCCCTGAATAACTTAGCTTTAGGTAATACAACAAAAGAAGATGATGAATTATTTGAATCGAGACAATGTAATAAATTAATTGATAATATAACTATTCCTAAAGATAGTATGAAATTATTTTCAACAAATGCTTTAGTTGAAAATTACAATAATCATTTTCTGAATTCCTTACAAACGGAAGGATTTATTAATAAATGTTGACTATTGTAAAGGTGATAATACCCTTCAAAATAAAAAAAAAATGCTGAAATATGCAAAAACTATGACAACAAATAAAACTCAGCGCTTACCAAATAAACTTGTTTTAAAGGTAGGAGCCAGATATATGTTGACTCTAAATATTCGTACAGAAGATGGCCTAACCAATGGAGCTTGTGGAAGATTAAAACATATATCGTATGATTTTTATATTGACGAATCATGAGGCACGTCCGTGTACCTATACGTGTATATTTAAATTTGAAGATTCAGAAATTGGCAATTTTACACGATTAGAATGCTTTCAGCAAATGAAACAAGATAATGTACCGTCGCTCGATTTAACGCCAATAGAACATATCACTAGAACAATGAATTTAGCAAAAACTTCAAACATACAATTATGTCGAAAAAAATTTCCTCTTACTCCTGGAGAACCAATAACGATTCATAAATCACAAGGAGCTACATATAATGCTGTAGTAACACATTTAATAGGACGAATAGATCGACGAATGTTATATGTTGCCTTTAGTAGAGCGACGAGTGCAAGTGGATTATTTATCAAAGGTCAATATAATGCTCCCAAAATCATCGATCTTAATGATAAAGTCAAAATAATGCTCAGATTGAAAAAGGAAAATCCTTTAAAACTATGCCTTCAATTTCCAGAAATCAATGAAAAAAAACGTTAACAGTTTACTATTTATGTATCAAAATGTTAGAAGTTTAAATAAACACATGAATTTAATTCAATCAGATACAAGTTCCAGAAAATGTGATATATTAAGTTTCGTAGAAACTTGGACTCTATTAAAAGATAATCTTGATATACAAGAATATACAATAATTCAAAGAAAAGATTGCGCAGGAAGTATCAGGAAAGCATTTGGAAATATAACATACAAAAAAACAACATCAATTCATACCGTAAAATCTTTTTATACTTGTATAAATAGAGAAACAAATAGCTTTATGCCAACGACTGGTTTAGTCATCAGCAATTATTCCATTATCACAATTTACAAAACACCAAAATTCACTTTTACTAATTTAAAAAATTGTGTAAATACTATTTTTCAGGCTATAGATAAAGAAAAAACACCAAATATAATTATAATTGGAGATTTCAATATAAATATGCACACACAATCACATGTTAGTAAAGCTTCTAGTTCAATTTATGAAATCGAAAAATCTTCATTTTGTAGTAGAAAACGATTTGATAACAACTGATGATAATACATTAATAGACTTATGCTTCAGTACAAACAAAGATTTGAAAGTGAATATATATGAAAGTGTTTATAGCGATCACAAGCCGTTATGGTTTCGCATTTCATGGTAAATATAGATTTATAAAAAAATGTGTAATATATACCTATTATTCAATAAACGATATACTGATTATTTTTTAATTATTTTATTAAACATACAACCATATTATATGCATTATTTTTGCACCACAACTCTTAAAAAATAAACATTGAAAATAGAACATAAGAAATGAAACATTATAATACGAATACTTAAATATTAAACGTTAAACGCGACAATGCAGGTGAGAAGACTTAACGGCGAACCATCCCAAATGGACCACACAGCGATTTGTGATAAGTCACACTCACACACATGTATTATCAAATTGGATCTCAACTACATAAAAAAAAAATTTTTACGCTTAAGATAATATTAAACAAATACTTTTTTAAAGCTTGTGTAGTCGATTTCAATTATTTGTAACAAAATAAAGATTTTATACTCATGTGCCAATAATAATCATTCAATTTCAGCACATTCTCAATTACAAGTAAGAACACTCATGACTCCTTATGAATAGCGAAACAGCGAATGTGTAATTTATGAAATTCTTATTTTCCGATTCAAGTATCAGAAATGAACAGTCAAAGCTTGGCACCATGAAAATCGTAGTATGTTCGCAATAAATTAATTATTATTTTAAAAAAATGGAAATTACGGCGTGAGTGCCTATTAAAACGTCCCTAAGGGGCATGTTAATCAACATTCAAAATATATCCTGAAAATAAAATATGCAATTCTTATATTGTAAAGTTGTAATTGCCTACTAATATAAATCTAAAAAAATTCAGTCATCACCTTTCGAACAATGGCTCTTACTGAACTATTATCAAGAACGAAACATATAGTCCTATATTATCTAATATAATCCACAATAACATAAAAACAACATAATATTTCAACACCTAACAATAAGTAAACGATTAACAGAACGCGGAGCGCGAAGCACAACGATCACAACGCGCACTGCGCGCAACACGGGGGGGGGGGGGGGGCGGCACCCATCAAGCACGCGAAGCGTACTTGTTAATAAAGTTAATAAGCAATTTGATATGTGTGGTCGAGTACAAGTTGAGCCAATCAAATAATTTTATTTCTGTTTCGAGAAAATGTGGCAACAAGGCTACAGTCAGCCATGACAGTTAGCTACATCCACGAAGTAAGAGAAGAGGAGAACGATGTCCGTAAAACAAAAGTAGGCCCGTTTTGACCCCCCTAATTGAGAGGATGTCCGCTGAAGGGAATAGATTCTTATCCACGGACGCCATTTGCAATTATTAACCTCACCCAATCGGTCTGGCTTTCAGTGTATGTTCAGTACATGTGGTCTGGCTGTATCTCATTGTCAGTTTACCTGTGCATTTATATTGTGAAATGGCGTGTTGGATACGTGGATGTATCACCAAAGGTGGAAAGAAAGATGATTCTGAAAAGAAAAGCCTTTTTACAGCTTGCACGGAAAAAAGGTTTAATAATTGGACTGATAGTGGAATTGCTGCAAGAGGCATCACCGGTTTTAGCAGAACAAGTCGCATCTGTGAGTTACATTTTAAGAAATATGACATTATAAAAGAAGATATCTTTCATATGGTCGACGGTAAAACTATTACGGTGCAACGTAAAGTACCGAAGTTGAAAGAAGATGCTGTTCCATCTATTTTTCCATCAGAAATTACGTACTGTAATTTTAATCCCATTGACAAGGAGATTTTGAAAGAACAGCAAAATGAAGGAACAAGCATTACAAATCAATTAAAGAGCACAATTAATTGTTCCGTTTCTATGCCCCCTACATCTGAATCAGAGAATTCTATTTCACATCACGAAGAAAGTTATCCACTAAATGTAGATGAGTGGTCTAAAATTAAAAGTAATCTTAAAAGTCTTACTCTTACATCAGAGTATTGCATCCCTGTAATCACAGATGAGATGGCAATGTGGGCTTACTGGAAAGAAGAATTGTCTTCCTGCATGTGGCGTGTTGTACTTGAAAAAAACACGACACTTGGTGTAAGTAGCGATCAATATTTTTTATTAGTTTTATTATTATATTATAAGATTGTAAATACAAAATCTTACATGTCACTTTCTGTTACATTTATAATGTCAGATTTATATTGGAGAAAGAGAAATTGATTCTCTACGTGAAAAAATGAAAAACATAGAAGAAATTCATAATATTTTTCAAAAATTATCTAATGTCAAACCATGTAAGGAAGTTGGCAGTAAAACCTGGTACTTTTGAACATTTATTTACTATCATCATGTTTTCAAATTTTTTTAAATAATATAGTAATGAAATCATTGTATTTATATATTTTAAAAATAAAAAATGCAAAGTTTAGATTTTTCTACATTTCTATTCATTACATCATCGTTCATCTTTTTAGTTCAAAATTGTGTGTTGGATATGTGACAAAATATAGCTCGACACGTGGTGTGCAGCGCCAAAGATGTAAGCCGTGTGCAAAACACTACAAAGATATACTTAAAACATCAAAGATGCCCACACGACTTTAAAGATTATCAAAAAGCTGTCAATCTCTCCGTGCAAAATGTAAAAATATTTCTCAGAAATATTTAAGACTTCAGAAGAAGTGAAGTAAGTGAACGTGTTTCACTATCTTTTATTGGATTATATTGTATTGCGTTTTGGAATACAGGTTGTACGTCTAAAAAAGCAAGTAGAGTGTATAAGAAAAAAATGTGATCAGGCAAATACACAGGCAGTGGAAAATGCTATAGCAAAACTACCCATTAATCAGCAATTGTCTGTGCAAGCCTGTCTTACAGCTTCTAAAGTAAAAAGTATTAAAGGCATAAGAGACACCACACAGTGGGTATATGAATGTTTGTTGTTACGGATCAAAAGTAAAAAGACGTATAATCACCTGCGAACTCACAGTATCCTTACTCTTCCATGTATTGATACATTAAAACCATTAAAGGTTGCTATGGGTTTCAAGAAAGTACGTTCAAAGTATTAAAAGAAAAAAGTGCGAAAATGGAATCATCTGATGTGCGTGGTACGTTAATTTTCTATTAAATTGCTAATATAACGTACGTTATGTAATTTCACGTTTTTTCCCGTTAATTATATTTAATTGTTTTTCGTTTATTATAGGTGTCTTGGTGTTAGATGAGATGAAAGTTTCTAAAACAATCTCATTTAATCGTAACAACCTTCAATTTGAAGGTTTTACGAATTTGGGGAAATACACTCCAAAACATCAGGCTGGAAAAAAAGGAGATCACGCACTGGTGTTTATGTTTCAACCTTTTAAAGGCAAATGGATGCAAACACTACGATGCTTTCTGAGTTGTGGAAGTGCATCTGGAACAGTTTTACACCAAATTTGTATGGAATGCATTATTTTAACCGAGAAATCCGGCTTTAAAGTTGACGGAGTCACATCGGACGGTGCATCGTGGAACCGCTCTAGGTGGGACAAATTTGGAGTAACAGAGAAGGAAGTTAGTGTTACGCATATCATAGACCCGGAGCGACGCCTGTGTTTTTTTTTCAGATTTCCCTCATTTAATAAAATGCTTGAGAAATTTCTTCTCCAAGCACAATCGGCACGAGAATATTTGGGTTAGTAGCAATAAACCGTGTATTGATTTTATGAATGGGCGCATAAATCAAAATTTCATTTTCTTATTGTTACACTCTCTAGACACCAGATGGTCCGATATCGCTAAAACATTGGTATGCTTTACTTGCGATAGAAAATCCGAAATCTTTTACTCTCAAAGTGAAATATAAATTAACAGAACAACATGTGAATCCGAAATACTACCAGAAGATGTACGTTGCGCTGGCATTCCAAGTAATTGAAATTATCAATTTCAGTACAAATATATTACAAATATATTACAATAGGTATAATGATTGTTTTTGCAGTTTTTTGGGGTCGCTGATGCAATGGAATTATTTAAAAATGATTATTCAGATCTTACGGATTGTGATGGATCTATAAAGTTTTGTACCAGGGTTAAAGCATTGATTACAGCGATGAACAGTCGAACGCCGATGATGCATTAAAACCAGTCGCGGAAAGTAAATAATACTCTATAGTACATGTTTTATAAATATGTTGCATGAATACAATTGCTAATTTCAAATTTTTTTTTCGGTCTAGGACATAGAAGACTTCCTGCAATATTTACAAGTATGGGAGAAAGCAGCTAAAAATAGACATTATGAATTTATAACAGAATCAACATGCTATGGATTAAAAGTAACCTTGAAAGCAGCCCTAGAAATTTGTACTTTTCTGGTACAGAAATGTGATTTTATATATTTAATGACTGCACGTCTTAACCAAGACAATCCAGACGTATACAATCGTTTTACTTTTAAACTTACGGTATTATCATATTGTATATAGTTGTATATAATCATATTTTTTATTTTAGCGTTTTTTCGGCATGATGCGGCATTGCTGTGGCTCCAACGAACATTCGGACTCTTAGCTTTTCATTCAAATATATAAACTAGTGTCAACATATTCGCTAGTAAAACCGCCAAGAGGTTGTAACATATCTGGCGGAGAACTTATGAATGTCCTATTGAGTATCAAAGACATAGAAGATCCTGCAGAAAGACAACAGCAATGGTTAACTCAAATAGACACGATATTAGACGGAGGTAAAAATATCGATATTCTTGCAGAAGCTGCTTCTAATCTTGACATACATGTTTACTTTCTGTGCACGACTTCAGACTATGTCCTAAGTTATATTGCTGGATATGTTACCAGAAAAGGCCCGAGATTTGCCAAATTTGGGAACAGTAAGCAATCCACAGTGTGTGAGGATTGCCTCAAAACGTTGGTATTAGGACATAATGATGTAATACCAGAGAAACATCGATTAATATTGTTAAAAACAAAAGGGAACCTTAAACACCCATCGTCTGCACTTGTCGACTTGATATCGATTTTAGAACGAGGGACGATCGAAGTGACCAAAACAGGTGACATTAATGCTGATGCATTATTCAACATCACAAATAGAATAGACGCATTATCCTCTCTACCTGCAGTCGGTTGTGCAAAACATGACAACGATTTTACGCACAAAATTGTACGATTTTTCCTAACAACAAGGATGTTGTTTCTCTGTAAGCAATTAAATAAAAAGTGGAACATTGAAAAGGAGCAAACAAAGGAAAGAAGAAAATGTTCCAAGCTGAGCCAAGCGAGTAATAGTTGCTACAACAATACGCAATCTTCAATCGTTCCAATCATCTGTTCCAAAGAAAATACTAATACTATAAGAGTAAAACCTGTTAGGAAAAGACAATACAAAAAACAAGAGACAATAACAAATAAAGAAAATAGAAAACCTAAAATAACGTAAATTAAAAACTTGTAACTATTTCCTTTTTCTATTCATATACTTGTACAATTTGTATAATTCATTAGAAAAATTAAATATTGTAAAAAATAAATTAAATGTTCACATATATACAATTGAAATCCAGACCGGTAAGAAGTTCATGATTTTCGAATTTATAGTTTACAATTGACTGTAAATATATATATACAATTAATAGGATGTGAATGAAACTTAATTCAGAGTTTTTAAAATATCGCTAATCGCATCGATACTCGTTACCTTAATATGTTTTGAAAATGGCATACACTTGTCATCGATATAAATATTAATATGTAAATTTGGGAATACAGCGATTCTCTTTCTGACACTATAATCAGTCTCCGCTTTCATGAAACCGAAAAATGTGTCGTTTCCCTTTGAAAACCCTCAATTCGATGAAGGCAAATCGACTAAACTCAAATTTCTTTGCAAATATTTAAATTTTAATTCATCTGTCTCCTTCTCCTTCTTTGAGCTTCCTTCCATTATATGACTGAAAAAATATTATGCATTATTCACTTTTATTTTACCAACTTGTTTACATGCATTACTTACCTTTTTGTTTTATTGCTTTAAACTTAAATATTTTCAGTCTCCTGCTATCGGAGTACATAATAACACGATGCACGCAATAAAAGGTACTCCTTTTTAATGGTTTTTCAGTTTGACTCTATAATCGCAAATCGGAGCAATGCCGACTGATTCAACACGTGTATAGCTAATATTACGACACTGGCTGCGTTCAACAGAAAACGCAGCTTAGCGTTGTGCTTCCAGCACTCTTACTCCGTGGCTTCCAGCATTTTAGCAGCTGTTGTAATTGTTGTAACTTGTAACCACGGAGTAAGAGTTGACCGTGTGTTGAACCCAGCCCAACTTAACCTAACCACTGCTACGACTACGATGAGTACGACGATGTTTACGGTTATGTTCGTTTGACGCTCACGCTCACTCAGTCTATCTTTGTTTTATATCACGGAGTAACCGTAATTGCAAATGGCGACCATGGATAAGAATCCATTCCTTTCAGCGGATTCCCTCCTAATTAAGGGGGGTTCAAACAGGACCACTTTCTTATTCCACGCACTATGAGGATCGTTCTTCTCTTCTCTTACTCCGTGGCTACAGCTTATCATTCCGAGACTGCCAGTTGAAGTCCTCGAAGTATTTTGTGATTTGTAATTGTTTAATTAAATAAATAAAAAAAGTTCCCAATCGTGGCGGATAATAGTCGGTAAACAGTGTTTGCGATGGATAAATGTGGCGAAACCGCCGAAAATACTTAATTTCGCGACAAAAAAGGAAAATTCGTATCTCAAAAATGCAAAAGTTGCCAGGATAGCGTTTTAACCTTAAAGCGGGCGCGCGGCATCAAATTGACCGCACCCGATACATTTGCGTACATTACGTTGTAATTTCTTGTCCCATGTATTTTCCATTTCTTATAGCCTGTTTTTTTTCAACAAATTGTTCCCCAGGACAAAGATGATGTGTCCGATTATAAAAAATAAATGATTATTAATTAATTGGTGTTCTGAATCCCTGAAATCTGCCAGAGGTCTTTAAGGTTACGCGCGACTTCTGCCGTTTTAAATTACCGCGCGCCCGCTTGAAGGTTAAAGAGTATCGATAAAAGAAAGCGGGTGAATAGCGTTATTTGACACTATCGACCCCTTATTTTGGGGTGTTTTGAGCCTCGTAGGGGTTGATTTTTTTTTAATTATTAGACGCAATAAAAGCTAGACGTATTAAGCAAAAAAACATTTTCGGAAATTGCATGTTCACGATTTATATAATTTTTTTTTTCGTCTTTCTCCATTTTCAACCCCCAATTTAGAGCTGTTCCGCACCTGTTACGGGATCGAAACTTTTTCAATACTTTGCCGAGAGGAATAGAAACTTTTACCTCAAAAGAATTTCTGATAATTCTTTATACAACTTTATCAATGATTTTCTGGATTTTCACCCCCTTATTGGATGGTTTACACCCTTAGAATACTCATTTAGGAAAGAAGAAAAAACACGGGTTCAATATTTTTTTACGTTCTATTGATGTGCAAAATTTCATTCCAATCGGTGAGTGCCACTTGGGTAGTGTTAGTTGTGAGTATTGTTTAGCGGACAATACATCTATACTTTTATTAAATAATGAAAATATAAATTAAAAATCAGTAGTAAGCATTAAGACTAACATATTTATTATATGTTCATAGGAGGGATCAATTTTATAGTTTAAGGAGAACTATGGACAACTACAACTCTCCGTTCTTTTGTCCTCATTTCCTTATTTTGTCATGCCTCTTTTTCTTTATACTTTTCGTTCTTTGGCTTACCTTCCAGAATTTTGATTCCTCGATAGAAGACAATCCTAAAGACATTGTCAACAGCATAGCCTCATTCGACGCTGGGTGGCAGAAACGTGGGTCAGGATACAACAGGAACAGTCTATCGTGTATATATGAAAGATTGAAAAATATCATGTTATATACAGCGTGAATCGCATAAAGTTACGCATAGCGAAATCTGAGGTAGATGAGGCCATTATGAACAAAAGTTGCAAATAAACATTAGGGATATTGTTAATAATTTAGGAGATATAAATATTTAAAGATGGTCCAATCAGAGCGCGCCGAGAAGCGTTGAAGCCGCCCACCCCCATCTAGCCGTAGATATAGCATAGATTGGGGCGTTACATTTGGATTTGTCACATTCAGAGCAGTCAATTTTATTGATTGTATTTTTCCGCAGTCATTTTTTTTCTCGGGCATTGGCTGGAGCCGCCCGCTCCCCGCACTAGGCATAGAGACATAGCAATGTATCAATCATTGACGGCCCGCGCTCGCCGCTATATCGCCGCCCGCGTCTCCCCGCGCCGTACCGCGCCAAGGCTTTTTTAAATATCCTGTATTAATTCGCGAGATTGGTGGCCAAAGAAACAAAAGCCTTCATCAAGCTCTCAACGATTTCATTCATTTTCTGGACGATAATAGCGCAGGTCAACAAATTATGTTGGTGGCACATAATAATTTCAGGTATTGAAAATAATGATATTTTTTTGCGTTCTTGCGTCTTTTTAAATGATTTTATGTAATTAATTAAATTATGCGTTTTATTTCAGATTTGACTGCCCGGTATTGTTACGGTGCGTGCAGGAGCAAAATTTGATTGAAGATTTTAAACTCGTGTCACTTCATTTTCTGCTACCCTATCAGTTTTGCGACAGCGTTTGTCGGGACGGAAAAAGGGAAGGAAATCATTCTCTCTAAGCTGCCTTATAGCGGATTTCATTGGTCTTGAAGCGATAGAAAATGCACACAACGCCACGGTCGATGGCATAAATTCGATCAAGCTCGTCAATAAGTTAGATATTTCGTCAATGATCAAAGAGCAGGCGAAATCTGTTTTATTTATAATAAATGAAAAAATCCACCACGAACAAACCGTCAAATACCGAGAAAGCTTAAATGTTCTCAATATTTCATCAATGATGAAAAAACGCATCGCTGCTTCGATGCTTTCTCTCGAAATGCTTCTTAACATTTTCAAAACAGATGGTGGGAATGCAATAATTTTTCTTCTCTCAGAAAGTGTCAATGGGAAGCCCAGAGTAACTACAAATAAGCGAATTATAGAAAAAATAATCAAAGATTTTAAAAAGCTTTCAAAGAGCGATCGCGGCGGCAGGGATGGGCATAATAATAATAATAATCATATAAATTTGAGATCGAGTGGAGACGAAGAATGTCAGTATTGTTTGAGTAGCGAGGACGAAAATGTTATTAACAATAATAACGAGCAAGTTATAGATTGCGAAACTGACATGTTTCAAGAATATGTCGATGAAAATTTCAATTATACTGGAAGTATTACTTGTGAGTACGAATAGAACTAAAAACGAATGAAATCAATTTGGCGTGTTATATTTTTCTTTATCTTGTGCAATAAAAATCAAAAACCAACAGAAATTCTATTTTCTGTCAATCCCTCCAACATCCCGTACCCTTCCAAATGTACTAGAAAACTTAATCTTTTTGTTATATATAATATAATATTAGTTTCAAAAAATCTACCAAAAATGATGAAATATACAAATCATAGAAATAACATATAATTATTATTCGATACTTTTTATAAGATATGTATATATCTATATATTATTTTGATGATTTATGATATGTATTATATCGAATAACGCATAAATACTTTAATGAAAATGTGTGTGCATCTATCATCAATGATTACGCATATAACGTCGTTATATACCTGTATGTATTGTCAAGTCCTGCGTTGCCGCATTTACGTGTCCAATATGGTGGACGTACTAATTGTAAGTTGAACAGCAGTCCACAGAACACTATTGAAACGTCAAAAGGTAACTACGAATATCTCCACAACGACATCGGGTACAGTGGTTTTTTTGTTTGGTGAAAAAATAAAAAATGTATGAAGTTTCTGAAAATTCTTTTTTTGGTCGTGCGTTGATACATATACTTTTTGATCATTTTCGTTTGATTTTGTCAATTTCCGGTAGAAATAACACGGAATTACATGAGGCTTTTATTCTTAAATATTTCATTTAAATCATCGGGTAAGTGTCTTTTTCTTACTTTCAATCGATGCAGCGTAATCAACTCTATCATATATTTTTAATTTATGGAAAGTTAGACGAGTTGATATATTTTACATACATCCTTAAACCAATTGAGAATCGAAAAACGTGACCATCTTTTTTGGCGGCAACGTATTATGTTCGTTCTCCTTATACAAGCTCCATAATAGCGATAATGGGATTTCGATATCCGGGCTTCGGGAGGCGAGGCTAATAAGTGTGGTCTATTAGGCGTGAACTTCATGGCCTATATGTCTCCGTTTTCGTTTGTCATCATACGAATCTCCTGAGAAAATTGTGCCAGCGCATTCTCGCGGAATTTCGGTACACTATTTTCTTCACATATCGATATAATTGTTGATATCTTCTTGTTAAAAACGTATTTCCGTAAGTTGATATTTAATTTTGTAGTCTTAACCATGAGGCTGACCACGCCTATTGTTGACTGGGACTTTCGGAATTGATTATTCGCTGGCGAATTCTTAATGACAGTTTCTATCCTATTATGTACAATGGCTTCCAGAATTTCGTTGACTGTGTCTAGTATGCAAAGGGGACCGATTTTTTCCGGCGCTTTCTCCCCTTTCGGAAGAAGCGCACGTCTTTGTCGTTTCCATGGTTCAAGAAATACTTCGTCTTTGAGACACACATTGTATTGATTTATAAATAAATCTGTCACTGTACTGACATTTTAAGGGCGGTGTTTGACGTGTCATCTAGTCACGAAACTTTGCAGGTTTTAGTTTTACCAGCGGGTTTAGCCATTTTTTCTAGACTAATTGGTGGAATATAGGTATCTCCCTTTTATTGTATTCAGTTGGTTAACATATTCCGGTTGCTGCAAGAAAAAAAATTGAGCTCATCCTCGACAGCGGGTTATCCGGGATCCTGAGGTTCCTATCTGCAGCAGTATCAGACCGGTGGATAACGACATCGGCTGACTCTTAAGCGGAGTTTTGGTCATCTTATACGTTTTGCCGCTAGGGTCGTCATCTACCATGCCGATTAAATATCGCAACGTTATACAATGAGCACCTCAATCATTCGGTCGATGGCGCTTGTTGAAATTTTGCACACATTTTTATATGACACTAAAGAAGCTTCAATTAGCTTTTATAGCAAATTTTATGGAAAAAAAATCATAATTTTGTTTATTATATTGTATAATAAGTAAACTTTACGTAGGATCAATTTGAATTTTGAGTATGTCGTTCTTTGGTCGATTTGCAGCAAATTTTCTTAATGAACTTAAACGCTTACAATTAAGCTACTTGGAATGTGAGAAAAAACGGGAATAAAATTTTAATCCTCCCCCTAGCGATATGACTATCTTAACCCTTGTGTTCGCACCCGGGTACCCGGGTGCCCACCACGGTACATTTTTTAATTTAACTTGGTCAAAAATAGAAATTTCGGCAAAAACCTCCGGATCGTCGTTATTCAACTC
This sequence comes from Netelia fuscicornis, assembly GCA_946811545.1. NCBI lineage: Eukaryota > Metazoa > Arthropoda > Insecta > Hymenoptera > Ichneumonidae > Netelia > Netelia fuscicornis. Next base: position 27,282,031 of record OX328016.1, read on the forward strand.
AATTGTAAGCAGGTGATTCGTTTGGAATAAAATAATTTGTTTAATTACTAAGAAAAAATCGAGTGTGAAGTATATATACGTCACGGACGCACCCGGGTACCCCGGTACCCACCTTGAAAAAAAAATCATTTTGAGTGGATTATTGGTTTGGGATATTTTATTTTATTAGAATACGTCGAATATGGTTTGTGATAATACGAAATACATCAAAATAAATGTAGAAAATTAATTAGCCCCTGCATTCGTGACACTTCGCTAAGGTTGTAGCATGTTCATCGCAGACAGGTTTGTTGCAATCGCAGCATGACTTTCGTGTCTTTCTCCTCCTCTTTATTGCTGCTTTGTAGCAAATATGACAGGAGCCAGTGACTTTTATCCTTCCTGACATATCGCGTTCATTAGCAGGATTTGGAGCGATGTCCACGGGATTTAATGACCGCCCGATCACACTTTCAATGGCGATTTTTGTACTGTAATTTCGCATTATTTGAACGTTTTGTGACCGGTTCTCAATTACTGGTTTTGCCAGTTCTTCACTCAATTGGCGCATAAATAGTCGTCGTTGGTTTGTTCTCTTCGGAATCATCTTATTATTTTCGTAATAAATTAAATAGGACGCGAGTGAGCTAATATCCAGCATATTGTAGAACAGAGCTACCGGCCATCTCAGAGTACGACGTTGCGTAGTGTATCGAGTGCACATTTGGTCCATAGTATCAACGCCAGCTTTATATTTATTGTAGTATGTTATAATGACTGGTTTTTTTTACTGTCATCATTTACAGCTCTGTCGGAATGCATAGTCGACAATATAATTACGGCTTTATTTTTCTTTGGCACGTATGAGCACATCGTGACGCTTTCACTGAAAGCAAACTCAGTCAAGTATACTTCTCTCGACTTATGCGGAGCCATGACACTTGGAACATAAGATTTATTTTTTCTCAAAGTGCCAACGACAGTTAAATTCCATGAAAGCATGTGTTTGGCAAGGGGTAACGTTGTAAAAAAATTGTCCATGGTAATATTTCTACCACTGCCTCGGTACGGAGCTGCAAGCTCTTTAAGACTCGTTCTCCCTGATTTTTTTCTCGAACATCACCCTGACGATTTGACGGCCCCTGCCAGACTATATAGTGATGTCTATTTATAGAAATAACGGTTTAGAAATCGATTTCAGAGCCGTACTATTTGAAAAGCGAAGAAAAATAAGAGGTGGGCACCCGGGTACCCCATGTGCGTAACAACGTAGGTAAAGTTGGGTGCGAACACAAGGGTTAAGGCAGCTGATTTGGAATGAGAATGGATAACTGCTGCAAACGACGGTGATCCAAATCAATCACAAGACGATTCGACAAATCCTGGTGCTGCGCCGTTAAACTTTCAGCGAGAAGTCCATTTAAGGGAGTTCAACATATTGGGAAGCCTCCATCTAGTCTCAAAAATTTTCTTCGCTTCAAATTAACATTTGTTAAAAACTATTCAACATTATTCGACGATTATTATTTATTTTCGTTCAGAAAGACTTTATTGATAATCCTAGGTACGTTTTTAAAGGTTATCGAAAATAGAAAAATGTTGGGACCAATTGAACGTCGAAAAACATTTTTTCGAAAAATGCCCATTTTCAATCTGCCTTTCCTCGACATCGACTCATCGTATTGGCATATTTGTATTTTTGACGTAACAAGTACATCCAAACGAAGAGCAATTTTCGAGCAATTTTTTTGAAAAAACGGTTCAGACCCGAGAAAAATATATTTGAAGGTAAAAAAACGCGGTCAAAAATTTTAACAAAAGTTCAAGTCGATGTCAAAAAATTCTGAAACAAAATATCGAAAAAATGGCTCGACACATTGCTTATAACATTTTAACATACACACATAAAATATGGTCAAAATCAAACGTACGGCTCCTGAGAAAAGGTACATTGAAAATAGGCATTTTTCGAACCAATATTTTTCGACTTTCAATTGGCCCCAAAATTTTTTAATTCGAATATCCTCTAAAACCTTACATAGAACTTACAATAGAGTTTTTCTGACCAAAACTAAAGAAAAATCATCGAAAAATGTTGAATAGTTTTGAAACAATCTTAATATGAAGCAAATAAGATCAGATAGGGGCTTGCGAATATGCCGAACCTCTTTAACGCGACGAGAAAGAGATTTTATAGAAGACTCAAACGCCTAAAATACGTAAACTTGCCTTAACTAGAGCAAATTACTTTATTTTCATATCCACACAATAAATATATTTATGAGAAATGACGCAACCTTTTTCTCACCGGAAAAATAGTGTATATATAAGAAATGACGCACCCTCTTCTTTCTCATCGAGTAATAGTATACATCAAAAATATAGCGCGCCGCGATAGAACAACGAATGCATAGTCTCCGTATGTTATAAACATCGAATATTTAGTCTTGCATCGCCCAATCTTATACCACTTATGGTGTGAGCCGGGCATTCCAGATGAACATTCTAAGGATTCTTGATTCTGTGAACCCCGATAAGGTTTATGTCATGGGCTGCCCCACCATCGCATTCCAATGAAATAAGCGAGCATCGACGACTCGTGCCACAACTGCTAATCAGATTCGTTAATTGTAAATCGTGCAGAGAGGTCCTCTCTCTGGAGCTCATCTAACTAGAACTCACAACTTGTCAGTATGATTAGTTCCTACACCAGTTATGCTCCGCGATTTACAAACGGGACGATAGTGTTAAACATTGTTAAATGAGAATACTATCATTCGTATTCGCTTGAAGTGTTAATCTTTGTAATCAAATTTTAAATAAATCATTACGTGATAACACTCGCGATCATCTCTTTTGTGTTAACCCGAGGACACCTTGTGATACTTAAACAAACTCTGATTGTTCGCCCTTGCACATCGTATTCATCGAGGGACATCCTCATTCTTCGAAGACATTGACGACTACAACTACGGAAGTCCGAAGACGGAAAATGCACCTTATCTATCAAACCAACATTTCGAGTATTTCAACACACACACACAATATTCGCTTCATTCTTAATATTGGTCCTGATACTGATTACGAAGACAGACTGCTTTGTTCATAAAGACACCGTTGGGCAACAGACCTATTGCTACGCGTATTACGATTCTAATGTGTATACAGCCCTGGAAAGACTTGATGATAAACAAAAAACTTAACCTCGTAATTCTAAAGCCATGGGTTCTTTATAAGACGAGATACCTTGTGATGTGTACCTTGCACAAAGGAAGAGTCTATATCAAACGCCAGTTGGATTCGAGTCGTATTACGAGTCATTTGCGTAACATACCATATGTAACTGATTGCAACTTGTGCTTACCTACTTTAATTTCTTAATATGTTCTCCTATCTCGGTCGCCAATTTTCGAAAACTGCTGATTGTTTCTGAATTGAGGTTTTTATAATGTTTACTGAATTCGTTACATTGTCATCGTTACTAGGAGTTCTATACAGAATTTTTTTAATGTTTCCATAAAAGTTACAAACTCCTCGTTTGCGCCTCTTCACAAAATGCAAAGGGCGACCAGGTCTAGATTTTTCTCTTCTTTCGTGACGTATTTAGTTATTTTTCCTAGGTTTTTAAGCGGGCGGCTTTCATCATATAAATTATATAACCCAAATAACCTTGGACATCTTTTGAAACAAAAACCTAATGTAAAAGGAAAACATTGGATAAAAATTAATACACCAACCGATAATAAACCTCAGAGTCTGTATTATCAAATACTTACGAAGTACTGCCAGACCTACCCGGAGAAATAGCTGACTCTATGAATCAAAAGGTCAATAATTTGAAAAAACAAGTTATACCCACACAGCACAGAAATATTGCAACAATTTATTGACAACATTGCAATATTGCTGAAATGTTGTGCATTATTGCTGCAATGTTGCTATAACATTGCAGCAATGCCAAAATGTCCCTTGCTGCAATATTACAATAAAATATTGTGTTACGTCCTAGTAACATAATAGTTGCCCTATTTTTGACCTTAGCAAAGCTAATGAGTCTTGGGAAACGGGCTAATGGAGTTTGATCAGATGAATGAATTTTTGACTATGGAGTCCCCAGAAGTTAGAAGTAATTTGGATTAATGTGTAAGGAAGGTATCCTCTGAGTTCGAGGTGGTCCTCGCAACTCAACGGATGATGGAAAGAATGAGCTCGCTGTTGTCCTCGCAACTCATTTATTCTTTGGGGAATCTATCGAACTCGGGGTGGACCTCGCAGTTCAATGGGTTGTGTAGGAGGATGATCGAACTCGAGGTGGGCCTCGCAGTTCAATATGGAGTATTGGAGGATGGTCGAACTCGGGGTGGTCCACGCAATTCGACTTGTTGTTGAGAAGGAATTTTGAACTCGAGGTGGTCCTCGCAATTCAATAATTTGTGGGAGTCAGTTAGTAACTTACTCTTTTCTATTTTTCTTGGTTGGTTGAGTTGAGACTGGTAGAGCAGTACAGGGTTTTTGCTCTATCCAGGACTTTTACAATTTTGAAGACTTAAGAGAAGCTTACAAGTTTGGATGTTGATGAAGAACTGATTTTTATGCTAAAATTCGGGCCTTATATACTAGTCTATCAACTATCTTTGTCTATTGCGTAGGGGTTGGAGAGGGTAGTTTACAAATTTCTTATTGGTCCAAAGTCTCCACCGTCTCCTACTCCTTACTTTTCCAATTCGGAGGAAAATTTATCCTTATCGTCTGTCCCCACTCTTGGGCCTGAGCATCTCTCCCCGCCGCGTTCATCCCCGAGTTAGGGTTGCGTCGTGCGTTGGCGTAAGGAGGGATGCTCGTATTTAAGGCGCGATGGTGGTTACGTTATGGGGATGTAACAATTGCGACAATATTTCTCAAAAATACTCTAACAACATTGGCACAGCACAAAAATATTGCAACAATATTGTAGCAATATTATGAACTATTTCAGCAATATTGTAGCAACATTGCAGCAATATCTGAATGCCCACTTGCTGCAATATTACGATAAACTATTGTTGCAATATTTTTCAATAATATTCCAGGAACATTATTAATGTTCTTGGAATACTCACAATATTTACTTGAAGCAACACCAAATTTCGTCAAATATTCCATACATTAACATTTTGAGTGTTATATTTTTTACATGTTTAGTGTAACTATATATATATATATATATGTAAAGCAATACTATAGTATCACTTCGCTAATAAGATAATTCGCCTTTGATGCGCCAATTAAATATGTAAACAAACAAGGACACTGGGAACACCGAACCGCTGTCCTATGTTCCTAACCGACGAATTGTCGTCAGTTTAATAAGAGATACCGAACGGTAAACAGGATTAATTACTGTAAGGTGAAGACGATTGGAAGATAATAACTCTTAATGTCGTTTCTGATATCCTTACAGGTAAGAATAGTTATATAGTATTAAGTTAGTCTATAAGGTTGTTATAACTGTTAAAATCGTTATTGTTATTAATAAAAAAATACTGATATCCTTACAGAAACCCAATATCGTTATTTGACCCAATCGGAACAAGGGAAAAGAATTACGGCACATTATATATATATATATATATTCATATTCTACAGAATATGCATGTCATTGCATATGATAGAAAAAAATATAGGAAAGATATAGATAAGATATGATTTTTTTCTTCCGCGCATTTTCACTCATGCTGTAACGAATTGAGTAAAAAAAAGGAAAAAGGCGGATTATTCTTATAGGTAAAAAGATGTGTCGAACGATTATAAAAGACTCAAAAAGAAAATTCAAATATTCATTACTTTAATACTTAATATTTTTGTATTTGAATATTTGTGATTTTTATATTAAAAAAATTCAGAATTCTAAAAGATAGATGGAATTCTAAAGACGATTGGAATATTCAACATTGTATACTTCCTCGAAGACTTCTCGAAGAGACTTTTCTCCTGTTGGGTCTAGTAACAACTTCGTTGGCACAGAATGTCCTTTGGTAATTAGTACCGTCTTTTCCCCGCGTTAGTGAGTGAGAGCGCCTATAAAATCTTTCTGCAAAATTCATCATTTTCGTTAAACCCACGTTCCGCACACGTTTTCACTCATGTTATTTTTTTCACCTAATTTATAATAAAAAACACGCGTTTCCACAAATTACGTATTTTAAATATAATCAATCATCATTATAGAAAACACTCTTTAGGCGCACTCTAAAGTCAATTTTTTTAATGCGGCACATGTGCAATGCGTGTGTACATACATTTTTCGTTTGGGTTCTTTGAGGTTAGGTGAGAAAAGCGCCGAACGTTTATAAATTATACATCGGGAACATTGTTCAGCGAACTTATTATTTGTCTATATGTATATTTTATGTATATTGATAGACTTATTTATTATATATTCATACGAATGCAGCTGGATACTCACTCATGTCAGTTATCGTTGCCGTCGCGTGTCCTGTGCCTTTCTTCCTCTATCTGTCTTGACGGTAACGTGTGACGTCACAAATTCCCGCGGTTTCTAGGCGCCGTAATAAACGCGCACATCACAGACACACACACGCGCACAGTGGATTTATATACCGGCCGTTTTTATTTTTCAAATTCAACGATTTGTATTTTACTAAAAAAACATGAAATTCATTCCTACGCTTAATGAGAACAAAATTGGCAATTTCAGGCAACTTGGACAAATAAAGTCCATTATATCTGTTTGGTGAATAAGTGTATAGTTTGTTGTACCGCGCTATCGTGATCAGTTTCAGTCAACATAAAATAATAAACAAGTGAGACTGGTGCTCATAAAAAAAAGGAACGCTTGACGAGGCGACTAGCGAGCGTACGCGGAAAAAAAGGAAAGAGAAGTTAGTTGTCATTAGACAGACCAAAGGAAGGTACGAAATATATATAACAAACGAGGTTATCAAAGGTGGTGACTAAATAGATCGCGAGAACGGTAACGGCCCGTGATTATCGGATTTCGTAGAATCGTTATTTTTACGCAAGGACGGCCACAGCCCAAGATCCTGATTATTAAAATAACGAAACCCATAGGTTACGTAATCACGAAAGCCTCATGCGATCACGGTATCGCGAATTTAATATATCTTGTACAAATTCTGTATTCCACACATTTTCACGTGGCTTTTTATGCCGACAAGGCTTTTCCCGCACGAGCCAATAAAATGCACTCTCGTGTTCTATGGCTCAATCCGAGTAGTTATTTATTGACAAAAGGTGAAATCAACACATGCTGATCCGCTCCAAATCCAAAAATACGAAGGAACTTCATAAAGGAAGGACTTTTGACCAATCTTTAACAATATCTTTAATTCTTTTTTTGTCAAACATTCAATATTGTCACAATATTGTGACAATATTAGCCCGCAATATTTTCTGACCAAGATTCTATCAACATTGCAGCAATATTGCATAGCAACATGCAATATTGAAATATTGTAGTAACATTGCATTTATTCTGTGCTGTGTGGGTAGTTTTAACAATTCTAAGTCACGAAATTAAGGTAGTTCAGGCACGAAACGATTTTTTTTGGAAAGACTTGAAATTTATACAGGTTGTAAATGGGTGATCATCTGACATGCATACCAAATTTAAAAGTATTTGTCTTCTTAGTTATCGAGTTAAACGTATTTAAATATGAAGAAAAATACACAGCGGTATAGGGACTTCGAAAAACCATACAATCATACTATAGTATACAATGAAGGTCTGGGCAAAATTTCATGACTATTGTCTTACTAGGAATAAAGATATATTACATTAAAGATTAAATAAAATTGGTGAGGAAAAAGTATCTGACTTGATTGTGGCAATGTCGCTTCGCGGTGACATGTATAGCAAACGACTGGACTGCAGCTCAACAATATACGTACAGGTTATAGACGTATGTTATACGCAAATATCCTCTCGCAAATATCATATTCAAAAAGTAGTACACGCTTTTTCTTATAACAATTTTAAAGGTTATTTTTTAAACTAAAACAATAAATTCAATATATTTAGAATTATCATTGTGACAATTTTTCAGTCTCAACGACTTATTGCAAATTTTTATTTAACCGTTTTCTGATCAACTTATCTTCTAGAAGTTTCAGTCTCAGTATAGACTTCCCTTTTTGAAGTCTGATAAAATTAATGCCAACTTTTGCAATATCTAAAATCGCATTTTTTTCTTTTGATTGTTTCGAAGGTGGTTTTTATTTTATGAAATGTTTTAATTTATTGCCATTGACTAGTGTGATCTTTGATTTTATATGGCAATACTTTTGATTATGTACTTGTTGTGCCCCGATAATCGAGCGTTACTACAATGATGTAAGTAGTACGTATAACCGAGTAGGCCAACGATCCACTTTAATTGCATTACGCAATTAAAGCCGACTTCGAATTTCGGATATGAGAACGCCGACCCAGAACAATTCTACGTAAAAGTTGTTACCTTAATGAAAGTAATATATACAACCGAGTAGGCCAACAATACGCTGACTCGGCATTGCGCGATTGAAGCCGCCTTCGATATTAGGCTATGCGAACGCCGACTCAGACAAATTTCTACGAAGAAAAGTTAACTTCCAAATCTGAGAAATAATGTAAACCAGATTTGGAGTACACAATAACAAAACAAAGCTGGTCAAGCTGTTCCAAATTATAACTGTATAAAAGGACCAGCTTGCCAACATTTAAATAGTCTTTAAGTAATCTTTAACCTGTACGCGCGGCTCGACGGATTCGCGCAAGAATCCGTCTTTCCTTTCTCTTATTTAACGTGTCAATAAACTATTTATATTTTTCGTTTGTCTTTCATTTGGGTTCTAATCCTTTAGTAGCAGATCCCTAAAAATATTAAAGTGCAGTGCGAAATCGTGCGGCACAACATACTCTTATTTATCAAGAAAGAAATAATAGAATCAATACTTTTTGCAGGTTTTGTGACTACGGGTAGATTGTTGATTCTCAGTTTCGACAATAAATTGTAAACTGTTACATTTTTAATATCGTCGTCGATTCTTTCTATCTTAGGTCTAGCTTATTCTCTTCTTTTATGACGTATTTAGTTATTTTTCCTAGGTTTTGAAGCGTGGGTACTTTATTGTGGTTCTGTAACGTGTCTTTAATATTGTTTATTTGTAAAAATTTTGTTTGTACATTGTATATAACTTTATCCGTTTGCAAGCAAGTGTATATACACTATAAATGGGTGTTATCGTCCCCCACGTTTCATATGGTATTGCGTTTTCGAATATTTCGTCTGGTAATTTTGCTTCCGTCCGGCTTCTGTTAAGGTGATTGTCGTTGTCTTTAATTTCGTGACTCAAAATTGTTAAAATGTTGACTTGTTTTTTCAAATTGTTGACGTTTTGTTTGATAGACTCATCTATTTCTTCGGGTAGGTCTGGCAGTACTTCGTATTCATCAAATCGTTCATCAATTTCTTTATGGGATTCGTAAATGCTTCTAAGATCTATGATTATTATGGATTTCATTTCTTCACTATAAGTTAATACGTCCGATTGATGCAGTTCCATGAATGAAGTGTTCTGAAAGGTTACCAGTTCAATAGTAAGAAAGCTGTCATTTGTGGTTAGTGTGATTACTGTCATCAGCAACATCTTCATTATGTTCGCCATGTGAAAAGAATAATTTTATTCGATTCAAGTGGACTGTCTTTTCTTTATCATTGATCTTTAACTTAACGTTAGACTTATCCCTGTAAAATTTTATTATTTCGTATGGACCTAACCATTCGAGGTCTAACTTAGGTTTCTTATTTTCGTTGGGAAGGTAAATTTTCTGTCCTGTCTTAATTTTGTCAAGGTCTATTTTATTTTTATATTCGTTTAGTCGTTTGGCTGTTTGTTGCTGTCTTATTGTTAGTTGTAAGCGTTCGCGCGCATTCTAAGAGTATAGCGTCGTCCGTATGTGTCCATTTCTTTAATAACTCGTCATATGTTAATGATTTTCTATGAGGCCAGCTTGATGGTCTAAGTTTCCTATTAAATGCTAATTCGTCAGATCAATATCCGTGTTAAACCAACCGCCTAAAGTTGATTTTATTAAAGCAAACCCTTTATTTTCATATCCGTAGAATAAAAGTATACATAAGAAATGCTATACTTTAGTATCGATAGATTAATAGTATACATAGAAATTTCCATACGCTTCATAGAACAACGGACGCATAGTCTCCATATATTATAAACACCGAGGGTTTAGTCTGCATCGTCTAACTTATGTCGCCTAGGGTCGTGAGAGGGTCATTCTGGACCCGTGAGAAGTAAACATAATAACGACCCTTAGTTTCACGAACTCAAGAGCTATGTCACCCGCTGCCCCACCATCACTTTCCAACAAAAATTTGAGCATCGACGACTCAGAGAGCGACTTCGAATGCAGATTCGTTAACTGTGACTTGTGCAGAGAGGTCATCTCTCTGGAACCCTGTATAATTAGCTGCTACGATCGTTGTAGTCCGCGCGTTACAAACGGGATAATAGTCTCAAACCGGAAAACTATTATTCGCATCAAGTGACATTGTTGTAATTGAATTCCATAAATCATTACGTGCTAACACTCATGGTCATCTCCTTTGTGTTAACCCGAAGACACCTTGTTGCATCTAAGCAAGATCTGATTCTTCGCCTATGAACATCATCCTCGCTCTTCAAAGACATCAACAGCTGTTGTGAAGGAAGTCCGAAGAAGAGAGACGATCCTTATCTGCTGTGTGTGTGTGTGTGTGTGTGTGTGTGTGTGTGTGTGTGTGCACACACACACACACAATATTCGTTTCACTTGTTAAGCCAACCGCCTGAAATTGCCTTAATTAGAGCAACGGCTTTATTTTCATATCCATAGAATAAAAGTATTCATAAGAAATATCGAACTCATTTGTCCATAGAATAACAGTAGTAGGAAAACAAGGCGGGTTCTGGACCAACGTGTGTTAGTGCACACGTACACGTCACACGTATTGACCAGCGGATAAATAATGTTTGACGCTACGTGTTACACGATATATTTCGTTGGATAAATATTCCTTGATACCGCCGAAGAGCAGATTTTTGTTCAGAGAAAGTTGGCGGTGCCGGTGCGTACCAACGACATGCATATCGAGACAATTCTCACGATGAGTTTTAATAAACAGAATTTTTTTTCATCGATAGCTCTGGTGCAGCTGTTCGAACGCTTGCGGGGTCGCGAGCGTCCAACGTTCGACTCGTTAGAACGCGTCGCTGTGACGTCACAAGCAGAGCAGTACGAATGCTAAGAGTGACCCGATATTTCTTAATCTTGATTATTGTTTATATATTTCGGTTCTCGAGTGTCCAACCAGCGTATGTTAATACACATTTCAATGGTATCGCGACATATCGTTTGATGCAACGAGCGAGCTGCGATATCTAGGATATCGGGTTACACTTCCCCAAGATGTTTTATCATAAACAATGACGGCGGTCCAAAAATTAGATATGCCTTTTTTTCATAAACCGTACAATGAGAGAGTGATGTCATTAGTCGCCAATCATTCAGATCGAAAAGTACGACGTGCGTACGAGACGGGACTTGTGAAAAAGGTGGAAACTTGTGTAAAAAGTATTTAAACGTGAGTACGCATAAAAAAAAAAAGTATTTAAGTGCTGTGTGTAGTGGCGAAAACTTGTTATTAATGTACGTTTGTTTCTCCAAAAAGCATAGCGCTGATTTTTAATGATCCAAAAGCGGGGTTGTTAATCGGACGAAAAAAAACACACGAGCAGCAACGATGTCGGGACAACGACGTGAGATGTGGCGAAAGGTTTTTTTGTTTTTTCATTATTTCTATTTTTCGAAAAAAATGACTCACTGTTTGTCGGTTATGGTACCATGAACTAATCCCAAACCTTTTCATTCCACGGGAGTGGATGACAATACACACACCAATCGACTAATTATATTCCGCGCCTCGTTCTCGAGATTACAGTGTAGTTGTTTAGAGATGATAACAACAATCCGTTTACCCGTCGCAACACTTTGTATGTGTTGCTCTTTTTATTGTTCAGATATATATTTTTTATTTTTTGTGAAAATCTTTCCTACATCTATATAAATACTAAAAACTGAGTTTTTTCTTACTTTGTATGGGTTTTTAAATATAATTGTAATTAAGTATAATTGAAAACATTGTTAGCGAAATTAGATTCTGAGTTATTTATGGGTTGCTGATAAGTCTTTGCGAACATTCGTGACTTCTCAGACCACCCTGCAGTTTTTATACTCGTATCAAGGCACACGCCTTGTTTAAAGGCTGCGGAAGTAGCCGCGTGGCCCGTGGAATGCGCCGAAAATATAGAAGTATCAACATCACTGTTTTTCATCACTTTCTTTATCCATCTGTTTATTGTTTGAGCACCAACTTTCTTGTACGGCTTCCTAGTTGCCAGGAAAAAAATTTTCTCCTCGCCTCGGTAGAAGGTACTTTTAGATATCTTTCCATAAACGTGGCAACACATAATTCTATTTTATGTTCGAATTTGGGAATTTTGAGTACGGGCTGTTTCCTTCCTGGTCCTGTTGTTTTTAATAGTTTTGAGACCGGTATCTCTAAGCCACTATCAGGTCTTGTAATATTCCTAATGTCTATACTCGTAAGTGTTTGGGCTCTGCTGGCCGTACTTAATGCTAACAGCATCACAGTTTTTTGGGTCAATTGTTCTACAGATACATTTTCTAACGGGTGTAATTTTGACAAATGGTCTAATACCACCGCTACGTCCCAAGTTGAGGAGTACTTTGGTAGGCTGGGTCTCAATTTGAATACGCTTCTTAGAAATCTTTTAATCATTGGATCCTTGCCTATTTTCTTGTCCGAAATCAGGGGAATCGTGGATCGTAAACAGTTTATGGTCGTATATGAGGCTCCATTGTCAAATTCAGTTGTTAGAAAACTTAAAAGAGTATCTATTTCATCGAGGTCTCATATAATTGTAATTTTTCTGTTTGCAGAAAACTTCCCATTTGTTCCATGCTGTATTGTATTGTTTGGTTGTTGATGATGTTAACGACGACAACATAATATCTATCGCTTCTAGGGGAACGTGTTTCTTTAAGAAGATCGTTCGGAGACCCTGGCCGCTAGCAAAATTAGTTTTTCTGCCCTCGGATGTTTCATTTGCCTCTGTATGGGTATAATAATAGACTGTTATCAGGTCTGAATCTTAGAGGTTTTTCTACACTAATGAATATGGGGTACCAGGATTGGTTTGACCAATCAGGTACTACCAGAATGCCCTCTGCTTTTTCCCTTCTTATTTTTGCGATTACCCGTAAAATTAATGAAAATGGTGGGAAAGCGTAAAAATTTAGGTTGGACCAATTTATTGTAAAGGCATCAATTGCCATAGCACTTTTTTTTCCGGAAACCATGAACAGAATTGTTTACACTTAATATTTGTGTTTGATGCGAACAAATCTATTTCCGGTACTCTTAGGGCGTAACTGATTTTTTGAAATACGTTTTCCTCTAATTCCCATCCTGTATCTGTGTTTTTTTATTCGCGATAACTCGTCTGCTTCTACATTTTCTATTGTGGGAATGTAGGATGCAAATAAAATTTTTTTTCATTCTTCTGCCCATTGCCAAATTTCTCTTGCGAGCGAGTTGTATTTAAGGTATCTTGTGCCTCCCATTTTATTAATATATACAATTGTTTTTGTATTGTCTATTCGCAATAATATTTGGCCATTTAGAATTTCTCTAGCTAATTCCTGTAATGCTAGTGCCACCGCGAAAAGTTCTTTAAAATTGATGTGCCATTTAACCTGAGTTTTTGACCAAAAACCATAAGTTCTTCTGTTACCTCTGACTGCTCCGCAACCTGTGTCTGACGCGTCTGTGAATATTGTAATTTCGAAAAAATCTGTTTTTGTTCTGCTAAAACCTTTCATGATTTGGTTTTCCCACCAACACAAATCTTTTATGACGCAATTTGAGATTTCCATTTTTGCGTTACAATTTACGTTATTTGACAATAGAGTTTTAATTTTTTCCCTTTCCATAATTTTTATGTACAGCCAACCGTATTCTACCGCTAAACAGGCCGCCGCTAGATTTTCGATCAGTTCGGCAAACTCTTTTATCCTGCACTCTTTTTTGTTTTTGTATCTTTTGATTAAATTGTAGAGTATACATTGTTTTTCTTTTGGCAATTCTAAAGAATATTTTTCTGAATCTATGACAAATTCTAAAAAACGACACCTCGTCTTCGGTATCGATTCACTTTTTCTCTCATGAATTAAAGATCTCAAAGATTCTAGCAATTTCCCAGATTCGTGTACATTTCTTTCGCACCTTCCTACCGTATCCTCGATGCATAATAAATCATCTAGATAATATAGTACTGGTACATAACCTTTGGATCTTAAGTGCCTTCTACTGGTTTTAATATTTTTGTAAAGTCTCGCGGTGCTGTTGCTAGACCAAAAGGTAAGCAAGTGAATTGATATAATTGTTCCATGGCTGTAAATTTTAGATACTTCCGGCTGTTTTTACTGACGGGAATTAAATAGTAAGCATCTTGTAAATCAATTTTTGCCATAAAGTTTCTCGGAGATAGTAATTTTGCTGCTGTTCTGATATCCTCCATTTTGAAATATCTTGTTATATATTCGTTCAACTTTTTAAAATTCAATATACATAAATCGGTAAGTGCCGTCTGATTTTTGTGCTAAAAAATATGACGAGACAAATTGGTCCTCACTCTCATTACATTTTTCGATCGCCTCTTTCTTTAATAAATTTTGTATCGCTTGTTAGGTCGAAAGTCCTTCTTTTATGAAGTTCCTTCGTCTTTTTTGAAATTTGGAGCGGATCAGCATGTGCTGATTTCACCTTTGTCAATAAATAACTCTTCGGGTTGAGCCATAGAACACGAGAGTGCATTTTATTGTCTCGTGTGGGAAAATAATAATAATAATAAATTTTATTTGCACAACTGTTACAGTTTTCTACAAAATTTACAAAATCTCCGCTTCTACCCTCTCATTTTCTTTCCTTATCCTCCTCCCCTCTTGCGTCTAACCCGCTTTTACAACTTTTTTCTATCTCCCTATAATACTCGCATATTCGTCTGTCCAACTTTCCTCTTAGCGTCTTCACCAACTCCTCTTTTAACAATCTTTTCTCCTTTCCTGTCATCCAATTTTCTAATTCTTTCCTGTTTTCTTCTTTAACTAATTCTTTTCCTCTCTTACATACTAGCATGTGCTCCGTCGTTTCATCCTCCTCATTACACATTCTGCACCCCCACTCGTTTACTGCTTTTTTCCCCGCTCTTCCCACGTTACCGCATCTTATCCTTGCCCACATTTCCTTGTCCTTTCCACTCGTACCTTCCTCCGACCAGTACTTCCACGGCTCCTCTACGTTCTCTACTAATTCCTTGTACATTTTGTTGTACGACGACCTCTCTATCGCCTCCTTTTCTTTTCTCAGTGTTTCCCTTCTCAGTGTGTCCAGTCCTTCCTTTAGTTTATCGTCAATTTCTTCTTCACTCTTTTTTTCTCTTATCATTCTGATTACCTCCTCTATTTCCAATTCCTCCAGCACCTTTTCCAAATCTCTCCCCCACCTACTCGGTTTTCCGTTTATTATCCCTCTAATTTTCTCCCTTAAACAGATTTTTGGCCATCTTCGCTCTTCCATTCTTAGCACATCCCCTATATATCTAAGTGCCCTTTCTCTTATTATATACTCCATTGTTTTTACTCCCAGCTCTCTTCGCCACACGTATCTTGGGGTTCTCATATCAACTCCTAAAGCCATTTTACAATACCTATTGTGTACTCTCTCCATCATTCCAATGCTTCCTAGTCCCCATACCTCTACCCCATACATTACTCCCGCTCGCACAATCGCATCCATCAAATACAGCCTTTCCTCCATTACATCTCTTCCTGCTCTCTTCCACACTCCCCACACTGCATTCGCCGCTTTTTGTGCCTTCCCTTTTACGTGTTTCGCATGCATCCATATCCGATTTTTGCTCGTAAACCAGTAACCCAAATACTTAAACTCATTTACTATCTCTACCTCCTCCCCCTTCATTTGCCATTTTTCCTTTCCCTTTATACTACCGCCGTTTCTAAACACCATAATCTTTGTTTTCTTTACGTTCACCTCCATTTTGTTTTCTTCCGTCCATCTTTCCAAGTCTTTCAGCATGCTCTGCAGTCCTTCTCGAATTTCCGCCACCGCCGCGACATCGTCCGCATACTTTATCGCATACAACTTTTCTTTTCCCATCACTGTCCCCCCCCTCATTTTTTCTCTCCCATCTGTCTTCCAAATCGTCGATGTAGAGGTCGAATAGCAGTGCACTCAACGCGCACCCTTGCCTCACTCCCTGCCTTGTTTCAAACTTTTCCGTTATTTTCCCCATCACTTGCACCTCCGCTTTTGTATCTCTATATATTTCCTTTATCATTTTTAGCATATTTCCTTCCACCCCGATTTTTTCCAATTTGCCTATCATTCTCTCTCTACACACTTTGTCAAACGCTGCCTTGAAGTCGATGAATGCAACATACAATTTTCCTCCTTTCATTTTCAATCTATTATTGATTATTGCGTTTAATGTGAAAATATGATCTCTCGCCCCCCTTCCCTTTCTAAATCCTGCTTGGCTCTCTTTCAACTTTCCATTTCTCTCTATCCATTTACTCAACATTACCGTCATCATTTTTGTCAGTATCTTATACCCCGTGTTTAGCAAAGATACACCTCTGTAGTTTTCCACCTTTTCCTTTTCTCCTCCTTTGAAAATTGGCACACTCCTTGCTGTTTCCCATCCTTTCGCCATTTTGCCTTCCGACCACATTTCATTCAACACCTTTCTCAGCTCTTCCCGTTGTTTTTCTACCATTCCTTTTAACATTTATATCACCATTCCGTCCTCTCCTGCTGCTTTTTCATTTTTCATTGTCCCGAGCACCTCTTTCAGCTCCTTTTTTTCGAACTCTCTGTAAAAGTCTCTCCTTTCCTCGTCCACCTCCTCTGTCCTCCTTTCTCCTACTTCTGTTACAGTTTTCTTCTCTATCTTTTGGTCAATC
The DNA here is from genome assembly GCA_946811545.1 of Netelia fuscicornis. NCBI lineage: Eukaryota > Metazoa > Arthropoda > Insecta > Hymenoptera > Ichneumonidae > Netelia > Netelia fuscicornis. Next base: position 27,299,135 of record OX328016.1, read on the forward strand.
CTGTCTATCTTTCCTTCCTCTAATCCATTCAACAAATTCTCGAAGTGTTCCCTCCATTGTTTTTTCTTTATCCCCTCTTCCACCCCCCTTTTCTTTTGTTTCTGAATTTATTTATCGCTTCCCACCATTTTGTCATATCCTTTGCTCTTCCTACCTCCTCCCATATTTTGTTTCTCCATTCTTCCTTTGCCTCCCTATATGTTTTCTTCTGTTTTTTGCGTTCCTTGGCCAGCGCTATTTTTGTTTCTACATTCCTCTGCTTTATGAACATTTTTAGCTTTTTCCATACTTTTTTTCTCTGTTTTTTGCACTCTTCATTAAACCACCTTGGCAGCTCTCTCCGTTTTCCTTTCTTTCTTTTCCGTCTTAGGCCCACCTTCTCCGCCACCTTGCTTATTCTTTCTTTCAACTCTTCCCAGTCCTCTATTTCTCCTTCCCTGTCCCATTCCTTTCTCAGCTCCTCATGAAAAACTTCCGCTTTATCTTTTTTCCATATTATCCTCCCCATCTCCTTGTCTTCGTCTTCTTCCTCTTCTCTCTCCTCCCTTTCTTCCATATTCCTATCCTCTTTTCCTATTCCGAATACAATCGGTAAGTGGTCTGATTCTATTCTTTCTTCGACTCTCATCCACTCTACCTCTCCTCCCTCTCCTCTATCCACCACTATCACGTAATCTAATACCGATCCACAGTATTCTTCGTTTCCTCCTATGAACGTTATTTTTCCCTCCCTATCTCCTTTCACCCTTCCATTTATGATCTTCAACCCCAGGTCCTCGCACATGTCCAATAGTCTTCTTCCCTCCGCATTAATTGTCTTGTCCTGTGATCTTCTGTGCTCGTTTTCTCCCTCTTCCGTATCCTCTTCATTCCTTCCTTGCTCTTCCCCTATTCTTGCGTTCATATCCCCCACAATTATCACCCTATTACTCCTTTCCGCTTCCCCCAATATTCTTTCCTTCATTTCCTTTTCTATTTTTCTAACTCCCACATTGTTCTATACCGTTATTATTGTTATAGACTCTTTTTCATTTCTATTTTTAATTGTTAGCCCATACCCCCACTCTTCTACTTCCCACTTTGCCCTTTGCTCTGTTCTTATTCCAACCACCTGCCCACCCTTTGCCCTTCCTTTTTTTGCTCCTACTTCTCTACTGGCTGGCTTAAAAAACCATTTGAATTTTCCACTTAATTTCTGCTCTACTGCCTTTTCGTTTTGTTGCTCCACCCACGTTTCTTGTAAAATCAGCAAGTCCGCCTTCTCCAAGAACTCCCATGCTTCTCCTATCTTATGCATCCCCGCCACATTCCACATGATTACCTTATTTTCTCGATTTTTCTTTTTTCTACCATCTTCTTTATTTCTTCCTTCTCTACTCCCTATTAACTGTCCTTTCGAAAACCTCTCCGTCTTTGCTCTCTCTGACTCTTTTATTGCCCATATGGCATCCCTGTCATTCCCCCCGATCATCTTTTCTTCCCCTTCCTTTTCTACAAACGTCTCCAGCGTTTCTATACAAACCCTTTCTTGTAACCAACCCCACGCCTCGCACTCCTTCCTCTCGCCTGTCAAGTTCCAGTTTACGGCTCGTTTTCCCTGCCGTACCATCCCGACTGTTGTTGTCGATTCCTCTGTGGAAACCCCGGTCCTTGATTTCTCACTCGGTCTGCCCATCTTCTGCCGCCTGCTTCCTCCAGTTCGCCGTATCTCTCATTCCAACTTCTCTATATCCCGTCTATCTGTATCTTAAGGTACCCTATCCTTACGTCTCTTCCTTGTTGCTCCAGCATCCTCCCTTGCTCTTGTATCCATCTTTGCACTTCTCTCTCTCTCTCTCTCTCTGTTGTATCCTCCTTTATTTTTGCTTCCATTGCTCCTGCTGATCTCCTTCCGATACGCTTCATTATTCTTATTTTCTCCTCCATCGATACTGTTTGCACCAGTATTCCGTCCCTGATTACCCGCCATCTTTGTATTCGCGGCTTTATTCCCGTCCTTTGCCAGACCGTTTTTTCTATATCCCATACTGGGCCATTTTTTGTTTTTTCTACCCCTTGAATAACCATATTCTTTTTTCTTTGTCTCTTCTTCTGTGCTTCCTCCTCCCATTCTTGTTGATTCAGTCCTCTTGGTCTTTTCCTTCTTGCGTATTTTTCCCGGCTCCTCTCTCTCCTCCTATTGACTTCTCTCCATTCCTCCTCTCTGTTCACGCATTATTCCTTCCCCCTCCCCGTACTGCTCATCCTGTATCATTTCATTCTGGTTCTCATCACATTCTATTTCCTGTCTCCTCTTCCACTCTTCGTCTCCTCTTGTTTCTTCTTGCTGTCTGTTTTCTCTCTGTAGTTTTTGTACGCTTTTGCCCAATTCCTCATTTTCTTTTACGATCTCTTCCATCCGGCGCTCTTGTTCCTTGAACCTTTGTCTCCATCTTTCTTGTTCCTCTATTATCATCTCCTCTACCTTGCTCTTCGCTATTTTCTCTTCCCATCCTCCCATCTTTTCTTGCTGCTCCCTTCTTCTTTCCATTGCCCTTATCGCTTCACTTACGGTTTCTCTTACCGTTTCCTTTATAGTTTCCTTTATCGTTACCATCGTTTTCCCCATCCATTCTTCCTCCCATCTTTGTTTTGCAGTTGCTATCATCTTTTCAACTCTTCCTATTATCCCTCGCTCTCTTTTTCCTGGGCCGTCGTTATCTTGCTCTTTTGGGTCCTCTCCCCACTCACCTATTTCGCTTCTTTCTCTTTCTCTTCCTCCCTTCTTCCTTTTTCCCCCTGTCCAATGCTCTATCAACGTTTTTACCCCCAGTATTTTTCTTCTCTTGAGTCCCAATACCCTTGCCGGTCTCCCTCTTCTTCTTTTTCCTGTCACTGTCATTTCTCCGGTTGATTCTTTTTCCTCCTCGTCTATTCTTGAGGTCTTTGGAGTTTCACCGTTCTCGTCTCTCTCTGCCGCGTACACCATCTCCTTTCCGCTATCCTCCGTTGATTTTTTCTCCCCGTGGTCATTCATGCGCCCTTCCTTATCGCCGCTTCCACTCTGGTTTCTCTCATCGCCACCATTGTCGCTCCATGCGCCCATGTCAACTCTCTTCCGTTCTTTCCCCACCGCTTCTTCATTTTGCTCGCAGATGTCGCTCTCCTCGCACTCACTCCAGCTGTGCGTGCCGCTCCCTATTCCCTGCATCCTCGCAGCTCTTTTCCTTTCCCTAACCACGATTTCTCACTTTCTTCTCACTCCTTTTTCCGATTTACCGCCTCTTCCCCCGACTTTTTCTCGTATCTCCGCGGCTTCCGCCGTCTCCTTTTCTCTCACTCCCACTGCTTTTTCCCTCACTATGATCTTTTTTCTCACCCACTTAATGTTTCAACTGCACGCTTAACTTATACGTGTTGTTGCCACTGTCGCCATCTTGAATCCTCTCGTGTGGGAAAAGCCTTGTCGGCATAAAAACCCACGTGAAAATGTGGAGAATACAAGATTTGTACACGATATATTAAGTTCGCGCTATCGTGATCGCAGGAGATATTCGATATGATTTCGTAATTTATGAGTTTCGTTATTTTAATCAACAGGATCTTGGGCCGTGGCCGTCCTTTCGTACAAATAACGATTTTACGAGATCCGAGAATCACGGGCCGTTGCCATTCTCGCGATCTATTTAATCACCACCTTTGATAATCTCGTTTGTTATCCATACTTCGTATTTTCGTTTGGTTTGTCTAATGACAACTAACTCCTCTCCACTTTTGTTTCGCGTAGCCTTGCTAGTCGCCTCGTCAAGAATTCCTCTTTTTTTTATGAGCATCAGTCTCACTTGGTTTCCATCTTTTTCCTGAACTTAATCACGATGGCGCGGTACAACAAGTTATATACCTATTCACCAAACATCGATTCTTGATAATTTTTTATTTGATGTTCTGGTATATCTACTCGAGGTTTTTCATTCTGGTAGACCTTAGATTCAAAAGCTATCTCGTATCCATCAACACAGCTTAATACAAATTTATCGTCTATTAGGATAAAACCGGGATAGATGCCACACTTTTTAAAAAGGCCTCCTAATTTTTAAAATATTAATTTACCATGAATAATTTCTATGATTATAGCTAGTTTATTCTTTTATATTACATTATGAGTGGTTTTTGTTGACTTAAAAATTATATATTTTGGATAAAATAACTTTTTGCAAAACAATGTATTTTGGGATAGATGCCTACCTGTAAGGATAGATGCCCCATCATGAAAATGCTGAGAAGGATAGATGCCTAGAAAGTTGGATAGATGCCCTAACGAATAAAATAAGTAAAATACATAGTTTCAAAATGTTTTATTAGTAATTTTTAGAAGATACGAGTCATTCTAATATGACACGCATAACCGTAATTAAAATTAAGCATTTATTTAACAACAATATTGATATTTAAGTTTTAACGTGCACAATGATACCTATTTTAACATTAAGAAATAATTTTCAGAGAATTATCATAATATAAAAATCTGGATGTTTCTTATTGAAGTAGAATTTAGGTCGAGCTGGAAAGTGCTTTCAGTTTTCCACATCTTAAGCAATAGTTTCTGAAAAGTGTACAGGTTTCATGTAGCCACTTCTGACATATTAAACACTGAATCCAGTCTGATTTTGACTTGGTATTTTCATAGCTTTCAAAGCATTCTATGCAATAATTATTGTCTGTATCTTTAGGTTTTTCTTGTTTATCTCTTTTAGTGTTTTTTACAGGCAAACCTTTGGTTTTCTTTCCATTATTTTTATAGTCATTATGGGGCGGATTGTTCTCATCTTCGCTGTTTGCACTGTAAATACATTGTCTTTTCCGTAAGATTTGACCCTCACCAACTTTTAAATAATTATTATTTTGTTTATCACAAAAATCAGTCCAGCCGTCATCGTCTTCTTCACTAAAATCATTTATTTTATTTGGCTTTCTTTTTTTTATCTTTATTGACTTGTCCTTTGTCTATGGTTCCTTTTTTTGTTTTCTTAAGTTCTCTTTTTTCTTTAGTAGTTACAGTCTTGTTTCTCTTGTCCATCTTACTTTTTACTTGTTTTTTCTTCCTTTCTGCAATATCCTTCTTTTGTCTAATATTTTCTGTTGAATTTAGAATAGCGGCTAATTGTTTGACCCTCTTAGCCATAGTCAAACGAATTTTTGGTATTGGCGATGCTTCTACTAGAAGTTTTGAAGGTGATTCTTTTTCTACCTCCCAATCATCTAGAATCTGTGCAAGTGTATTGTCACTAAAATCAACAATACTAATGTCTTCTAAAACCTCAGGATCGATCAAGAGACTAGGAGATTCTCTGTCAAGTGTAGTCGGTATCGGATTTGGTGGTTCCTTTTTTTGGTATTGTCCAGAAATATTTTGATTTTCATTGACAAGCTCCGGTTGAAAGTCCATAGCAACCGAAGCCTGAGGTACGGGTGTATGTATTCTTTGTTCGAGAACAGGTTCACAGAGTTCAACATTTTCTCCTTCATTGACGAGCTCTGGTTGACGACCCAACGAACAAATCGTCTGAGGCAGGGTTGCAGATGTTTGTGGTTCAGCTTCATCAGATTCACGAAATTCGACAGAATTTTGTCTGCCCAGTGCTGTATCCGATATGAAGAATACAGTATCTGGCAAAGCATTTGAATCGAGTGGGTAAATTCCGCTACTTCTAAAGCCACCAAGAGCATTTGCAGGAGTAGCAGCGCGAATCCAAGCATTACGTATGAGCGTTCCAGCGTTGTAACGGCTGATCTTTTTGTTTGGATTTGTGCGCATAAAGTGGTTAGTTTCTTGGTTGAAATATATTTTTAATGGCCCAAATACGGATCTGTCTAAAGGCTGTAAAGCTGAAGTCGTGTGACTAGGCAAACATAATAAAATTATGTCGTTATCGGCAGCAGCTTGCAGCATGTCTGGTGCACACGAATGTGATGAGTGCCCGTCCAAAATAAGCAGAACCTCACCTTTCGGCTTGAGAGGTATGAAGTGTTCTGTCAGCCATTTATAGAAAAGCTCACTATTTATATATGCTGACTGTTTATTCATGTACACTTTTAAGCCCATAGGAAGTCCATTCTCAAATTCTGGTTTCTTATTCACACCTTTTATTATGACAACTGGTGGCAGAAAGTTACCAATTGCATTGCAACAGCCAACGATTGTCATTGTTTCACATTTCTCCGCAGATGTAACTGAATTGACAACCTTTGCACCTTTTCTTGCTGTAACTTTTCCAGGTTTATTATTCAGCTGAACACCGGATTCATCCATATTGTAAATCTTTTCAGGTTTGTCCAACAGATCATTATCGGTCATGACTTTGGTCAAAAGTTCATAGAAGTTATTTACTTCTTCTCTACCTAGACCTTTAGCTCTGGCCACAGATAAACCTTCAGCTTGCCTGATAGACAGCTTTGGATTTCGCTCAATAAAACTTTGAAACCATGCACTTCCAGCCATTTCGGTTTCATGGTTAAAATTATGTTTCAGTCCTAGCTTTTCAGCAAACTCGTAGACTAACATACGTATCGATCGTCTATCTGGGGGAAATCCTGAGTCTCCAAGCTTTAAAACGTGCTTTACTATTCTTTTGTCATTATCAAAACCGAAAATAGGATGTTTGCCTAAAACAGACATAAAAACGTACTTATATGAAAAAAATACCTATTGGAAGATAGATAGCAATCAACTGAGTATCATGTATAAATGATTTTAAGTACCTACCCATTGTTAACTGCGTTATGTTTTTAGCAGCATAACGCCTTCGTAATGTTCTCGATGGAATTCCATATAATCGGGATATTTCGTTGATCCCTTTATCTTTTTTATTAATTTCGTCGAAAGCTGACTGTAATTGGTCTGTAGTCTAAGTACATACTCAAGCTTGCACTCCCTCCTTTCTTTGGTATTTTCGTGGCATGATTCGCCTACTAGACATTTATAAATAGTACTACATTACACCTAGTAGACATTTATAAAAATACACGTAAAATATACTAATACAATATAATATTTCCAACAACTGATAGTTTAATTTAACACGCTAGCACTATCGGGGTATAGATGGCCCGAAAAATATCAAAAACTATAGCCAGGAATTGATAAAAAAATATTTAAAAATACTCTGAAATTTATATCTCTATGAGGGGATAGATGCCCCTGAGGGCATCTATGCGTCGAAAAATCGGGGCAACTATCCTTTTTGATACGGACAGATGCCCTTTTAATTCTTAAATAAACTAAAAATAATAGAGATATTATTTACACCTCAGTGTACACTTAATGAATCAGTGTACTGACACAATGAAAATTTACCATCATTTATTACTACTTATATAGTTATACAACTGCAAAAACTTACCTCTGAAACTTCCAAGCATTCGTCGCGTTTGCTGCGGCGATGATCACACACACAAACAAACACGTTCGTTCCGCACGACAGCCTGCGGAGTACTGAGCTAGGGAACGCCTGCGCTTCCTATTTAAACTATTAATTCTTAATTGCGAGTTTGGGAAAGTACGTTTTTTGAAAATGGGGCGTCTATCCCACTGCGGCATCTATCCCGGTTTTACCCTAAAGATTGCCAATTTTTTCTAAAATCTTTTAACCTGCCTGCTAATTTACCTACTTTCTTATTTCCTATCTCCTTTTCGGCCTCGCTCTTGACGTTTGTCCCCTTGGGTTGAAGGGTTGTTTCCCTCTAAACGACAATCTTGGTCGGCCCTGATAGTTTGCTTGAGTATTGCCCGCATGGTTCTGAAAGGGTCTTCTGCCTTGCGGGCCCCGGTAGTTTAAAGTCGCCGCTCCTTAACTGCGATGGGCACCTCTTGGTGTGTAAGTGTTCTTTGGGCCAATTTTTTCCAGGGCCTTGAGTTACCTGATTTTTTGCTCCAATTTTGACCGAATAAGAAACTGTCGGATTTTGTTTTTCCTAGCAGTTCTTTTATCTGTTTGCTGACTCCCGGCAAGATGAACGCTTTTCGAGATTCGTTTCCTCGTCTAACAGCGAGGATATCGCCATTCCTACTGACATGAGAGCTGAGCCGGCGAGTCACTGTGCTTCCGGTAGGAAGCCGTCTCTGTTTTGCCTGGATTCCGTTAATACTGTTAGAATTTCTTGATTTAATTCTGGGGCTTCGAATCCCTTTTTTCTCGCATATTTTTCGAGGAGTTTTTCTTTTTCTTCTTTTGAAATGCCGTGAGATACAAAATGTTTCCACCTATTGTTTAATGACGTGTGTAGGTCGAAGTCTATTGCCTTCGACACCGATGGATCTTCGCCCAATATCTCGAGGACCGCTGTATCGAGATCTTTTTCTTTGGACTCCATGGGTTGTTCGTTCATGTCCACGGGCGTGACGTTTTCCTTGTCTTCATCGGTTACAATTAAATCTAAGTGGAAAAATATCGAAACAAAAAAACTAGATTTAAAAAATTTTTTTTTATTATCTCTCTTGTTTTGAGAAAAAATTTTGCTATCACGCCTCTCGTGCGAGCTTAGCTATTTATGTCGTCTGATATGTCAGACCTCTCGTGCCTGCTGCTCAGCGGGATCTCTGATCTGTCTTATCTTTCATATAAGCTCATCAGGATATTGCTACGACCTGTCTTGCCTCTCGTGCAAGCTCATCGTGCCTTTCTCTCTCTCTTTTCTTTTTTTTTTGAATTTGTCAGAATAGTGTCTTGTACGATTTGTCTTGCCTCTCGTGCAAGTTCATCGTGCTTTTTGTATTACTTAACCTTATCGGGGCAGTGCTACGATCTGTCTTGCCTCTCGTGCATGCTCATCGTGCGTTTTTGTGTTAGTGTTCATCTTCCTCGTCTTTTTTGATTTCTTATATCTGTGTTAAACATCTAATTGCGTAGTTGCCATCCAATTCGATTTGTCGGCCATCTTGTTCCTCTTCCCTCTCCGATGTCTCGTCGGTTGAACCCTCGTCTTCCTGTAATTTCTGCAGCGATTCTTGCATCTCTCTTAACCTTTTATCCATTTCATCCATCTCTTCTATGCGTTTTCATTTTGACATTTTTATTTCAATTGTCTTACAATTGTTTGACTTTTGAAAGATTTTCACCTTTTCACGATGTTTACTCTAGCGCACAACGAAAGAATATGACGCACGAAGGCGCGCCGGGAGACGAGAGCCCCCGTGAAGTTTTTTCATGTAAAAACTCTGAACGTTGTGGCATCTAGCGTACTCGGGGAGTAACTACACTGTAATCTCGAGAACGAGGCGCGAAATATAATTAATACAAAATTGGCTATAATGGTATTGGAGCCTGATCACGTAACGGCGGCCATTGGATTAGGAGGAATAATGCGGCAATTGGAGTACCTCGAGGACGGAACCATCTTTATCGATAAATTATAAAAATCAGCTATATGTACAAAAATTCGAATTAATTTTGTTTCTATATACCGGCAGTTTTTCTATACGTATATATTGAGACGATATTGTCTCATACACCCGAGAAAAACCCCCCACCATCGAGAAATCGAACGTCGCAAGTGCACACGGCACGTAGATTCACACGGCACCAACGCTAAAACAGCTGATTGGCCCGTGTGAAAATCCTTCGACCTATAGGCAAGCAGCCTAATTAGTATAAAAGGCCCGAAAAATCACGATAAATCATCAGTTAATAGCTGGTCACTTACCCGGGTGGGTGCTCTGACGAAGAGACGAAATCTGGTAAGCGGCAGTAAACTCTGAATAAGAACGAAACGGCGTGTTGACTTAAGAAATTCTGAAAAAGAATTCTTGCTCGACGAAACATACATCGAACGAGCAGTGAAGGTCCTGCCTAAGAGGATTGACCTGCAACCTAAACACAACAACACGCATTGTCAACGGACAGGCGGGGAGAGGAGCGATCACCTGTGTTTACGTCGCCAGCCCAGCTGACGAGATAGGAAAAGAAACGGCGAGAAGAAGGCAGACGCACCAGCGTTCGAGACGGTGATCGATGTTATGGCGACACACCGATGATCTACAAAGACGGCCAAGCGGAGCGGGAATATTGACCCTGGATTAATAGAATTAAATACGGATTATATCCAACACTTTTGAATTTTACTTTTCATTAAATTTATATAGGAAATAAATGCGAAGTCGCCCCAACCAAAGAGTCAAAATCTCAGAAACGAAAATAATAAACGATTTTTACTAATACAAAAACCAGGTCTCAAAGAAAAATTACTTTCCCTCACCAAAAGCCTTCACAAACTATATAATCGTCGAGCCATCGCACTCAAATAAATTTATTGAAAAGTTCTGCCGTTTCAATATATTAACATGAACGCGAGATGCAGCGTAACATTTTATATTGTTTATTTTGTATAAACCATTTTTTTTTTCATTTATTATAATCCTTTTTTATACTCCCACATATTTTTTTCTTATATATTTTCATATGTATCCATTCTATACACAGGGTGTTTGGAAAGTCTGGAAACGGTCGAATATCTCAAAAATAAAGCATTTTAGAGAAAAATGTTTCAGACAAAAGTTGTATGGTTCTGAAAAAACTATTAGATGGTGCCATTTAATTGACCTTGAAGAGTCATTTGAAGGTCACGTGAAGGTCACCTCCATTTTTTTAAATGGCACCCCCTATTTTTTTTTATTACATATTCTTGTAGCTGATCTCGAGAGCTTTCAAAACACTATAATTAAATGTTTTTTCATTAATTACTTTTTGAGTTATAAGGCTTCAAAAGTACAATACCGCCGGCATTAGCGTTAACCGAGATGTACCACGTGGAGGTTGCACGGTCGGATTTTCATCTCATGTGTGTGTGTGCACGCTCGCACACACACACACACAGGAGATGTAAACCCGACCGTGTAACCTCCACGCGGTACATCTTGGTTAACGCTAATGCCGGCGGTATTGTACTTCTGAAGCCTTATAACTCAAAAACGAATTAATGAAACACCATTTAATTATAGTGTTTTGGAAAACTCTCGAGCTCAGCTACAAGAATGTGCAATAAAAAATAGGGGGGGAACAATTTAAAAAAATGGAGGTGACCTTCACGTGACCTTCAAATGAATCTTCAAGGTCAATTCAATGGCACCATCTAATAGTTTTTTCAGAACCATACAACTTTTGTCTGAAACATTTTTCTCTAAAATGCTTTATTTTTTAGATATTCGGGCGTTTCCAGACTTTCCAAACACCCTGTATATTCTCTCCAGTAACAGTAAAAATAAAAACATGCTTCAAATATCTGTGTATTTATACAATTTTTATTCGAAAATTACAGTTAATTCTATCAGAAAGTTATTACATTTCGACAAATTCAATGAGATTATACATATACAGCTCGATGAGTGCGTAGAGCCAATCAATTTTCATGAGACGCACGAACCATCTCCTTGAACAGATCTTCATTTGCCAGAATCGGAGTGGTCATCCGGGCTGGTAGAAAAACGGTAAAAATCAGCCAACAGACCCAGTTTGTTGATTTTGCGTAAATTCATGCTGATCTAAAAAATACATTTTTTTCATAAAATTGTTTATAGTTAACACTCGAAATTATGAGAACACTTAATTCAAGAGACAAAACGTTTATTACGAACCTACGATTTTTCATGATGATGCGTCAAAAGTTATTTGTCCAAATTTGGCTACCAACGAATGAGTTCGTGATCGTGCGATGATTATTTTTTGTACGCGTTGAATATTTCGTAATAATTGTTTAAGAGAATTAGCAATTCGCGTCTCTTCAACGATAATAACTTCGGATGCGGTGACTCTTGATTGGGCCGCATGAAGACTGATGCAACGACTGATTGAACCATTGTCAGCGCGTCTCATTTATACCGAATTAGATCTTCCATCTCATTTTCGTGACTGATTCTTAATTATTATTATTTCACGATATGAATGCTATGATGGAATAAAGCCGAGACAAGTTGAGACAAGTCGATACGTTTCCATTGTGGGGAACCATCCAACAATATTTGAATCGTTTTCGTTGATCTATAGGGTATTCAAAATATAGCAAACATACATAATATGTATTAACCCTTTGCACTCGAGGCCTTTTTCGCTTGCGTGAACCAGCAACTCGAGACGATTTCGGCCAAATTCGGCGAACACATTACAAGTAATTGAAAAACATTTATAAGCAAACAAACGTATATAAATAATAAACTTTCACTAGTTTATTCATTTATATGTCGAAAACAAGAAATTTTAATAAGTATTACAAAATTTTAATAAATATTAAACTCTGTAATTAGTTTTGGTGTGATATTTTGTGAAACAATATCCAAGATGCATCCTAGGTTTGTCAGGACACGTATCACAGTAATATGAAATTTCCCGCCTACCTCCAGGCGTGTTGTGGTCAGAACAAACCTTACAGTCCCTTTTTGGCCTTTTTAGTATTACGTGGAGCTTCCCGTTTAATCGGATTTCATCGAAATGCGACGTAGACGCTTTCTCTTGTTGCTGGCGATACGACCCTCTTAATTGTTCGACAAGTGTTTTCAAAAATCGTAGATGGCTCAGTGGCTTTTCCCCTTTTTTGTTTTTTTCTAGTTCATACAAAATATATGAATTGAGCAGGGAAATTTCCATTCCACAGAAAAAAAGCTTACGCCACCATTTAAGCGATTTTCGCAGGAAACAATAGGTTGACGCATATTGGTCCGCCCGATCAACACCGCCCATATTTTTTATATAATTCAATACAATATTGGGTTTCTTGACCATTACATCCACACCTCCTCGTGTAATTCTTTTGACCGTCGTCATTCCTGTGTCACCCGCCATAGTCAAGCAAGTGACAACCCTCTTATCTTTCCATCCTAAAACTAAGGTGTTGTCCTGTCGATACGCGACCGTGGATTTTTTTCGAAAAATTTGGCTTCTTTATTTCCTTGGGCAATCCTTTCCTGTTCGTTAAAATTGTTCCGGTAAGATTACATTTTAATTTGGCTAGTTCTTGCGCTAAGAAATAACTGGTGTAGTAGCGGTCCGTATACATATGGTGCCCCTGAGCACCTGGAATTTTTTCCAACAACATTTGATATAAGTGTATTGGAATTCTTGATGACACTGGTAAATCGGGTCTGACCAAGAGCTCTGTGGTGAGTGACCCGTAATATGGCAAAATGCAGCAAATGTAGCCAGTCTTTGAGTCAGCTAAAGCATAAACTCTGATACCCCATTTTGTGGGTTTCTTCGAATTGTGAGTTATGAACGAAATTCGACCCTTGAATTTTATAATGGACTCATCCACACATATGTGCTCGCCCGGGATAAAATATTCCAAAAACTTCGAGGTGACATAGTCCAAAAAGCAGCTTACGCGTTGTAGGCGCGTTCGTGGATTGGTGTTGCGTGTTGGAATAGTTTCCAGGTGAAGCATCCAGAAGATTTGGCTAAATCTATCTCTAGTAAATGTATCCGAATAGAAAGGAATATAACTGACGACATTCCTCGACCAATATTCTTGTAAATTGGCCAACGGCATCGTCCCCATATTGATTACGACAGCAAGAAATGCCCAGAACTCTTCGTGCCGCAGCAGCGCCGCTCGAGTTGCCACTTCGAATCGGCCGGGCGCCGTATCGGCGCCGCTCGAGTGCAAAGGGTTCAAATCTTTTATTTTTAAGGAAAAATACACTTAATTGTCGGGGAATTTTGGGAGAAGCCAATGCTTTAGAGCTAGAGCATTTTTCCTAGCGCAATTGAACTTTGACAAATACTTGTGATATGAACAGTCAGTGCGTACACTTTTCCACAATTTCAATTATCAAGATTGATTATGAGCTCCGACCAACCATTCAAAAAATTCGTCAACTATTCTCTCTTCTCCGAGCCCTTAACGTAAATTACTCGTGCATCGCGCAAAACGTTTTGAAGAATTCCGTTTATAGCATTATAGGGCATGGTATCATAGTTTCACGGTAAGCCGTGGTAATTATTTGTCAACCAAGCATTTGTACATCTACATATATTTAACTGGCAAATTAATCCATGCGCATGGTGGTTCGAAGAAAAACGTTGACGGTGTTCGAGTGGAATCCGTTAAAGAAATAACAGAAAATTCTTTCAACACAAATTCGTTCGAGGATTTTTTGAAACCCTGCAAGTCAACCACGTACTCCATCTCGGATACAACTGATTCTAATAACCCTCACGTCTGATTTATTCATAATAAACATTCATTACCTCCACTCCCCCCTATGCCAAAAACTTATGAATATATAGTAATAATAAAAACTATAAAAAGTAAAAAGAAAAATATATAACTCTACAGACGAACGTGTTCTTACACTATTTTTTTAACATTACCACTGATGGGGTTATATTCGGCAATACGATCGTGTAAAATTAAACAATAAACCGAGGTTTGAGCGGGAAAGGGATTTACAGACTCGAATTTGAGGCGAATATCGACGGGGCCTGATTTCAACGATTCATTCTGCTTTAAACAATTGATAACAATTAGGGGCACGTATTTCAAAAAGTCATCTTTGTTTGTGAGCGGTTCGAGTTCTTTCTCGTAATAAGGAGACTAGAAATTTACGTACATTTCATAGAGCAGAACGTACTGATTGTGGCTAAGCTCGAGATTCAAGTTCCCATAAGGATAACTCTGTGAATTTAAAAAAAGTTTAACATCTCGAACATGACAATGATCAAAATGGCTCGCATTCTTAAGAGCATTATTTTTTCGTGCTGTTTGGAAACCTACGATTACGAATATGGTGATAATCTCCGTGCCCACGTAAAATTTGTTATTTGTCTCGTCTATATTGGGAATTTAATTGGAGGTTAGCAGTTGAAGGAGACCCAGAGTATAGGTAATGTTTATGCGGTGACAATTCGATCGGGGGAAAATAATGAGCTTCGAGTATGGAAGATGTGCCTGACAATGTCAATGTAAAAGATTCATCCATCGCGTCTAGCACTCGACTGACGCCGTGATTTGTAGAACGAGCCATTTTAGAATTGGGTTGTTGAAAAAAACATTTTTTTTTTTTCAGAAATGGAAAGATCATACCTAAGTTTTATAATAAACCTATTATCATTTTTTTTTCGTTACAATGGAACGATCAAACGAGCCCGCTGAAGGCGGGCGAAGTTCGATCGTCATTATACGAAGCGTTTCGTTCGAAGATGATAATCTGTAGTAATGCTTGTCATGACTAAACTCACAACGTTTTAGCGTATATTTGAAATTCGCGCGCCCCGTCGCTCTCGAGTCCACGGTGGCGCTGTGGTCACTTCCGACTTCATTGTGTTTAGAGAATCCTCCGGAAGCAAAGAGTTAGCACGTTTTTTTTTTTTTTTTTTTTTTTTTTTTTTTTTAATAGGGAAGTTTGGGATATTTAAAGGGCGGGAATTTATCATCTTCGAACGAGACGCTTCGTATAATGACTTCGCCCGCCTTCGGCGGGCTCGTTTGATCGTTCCATTATACTACGCGTCTCGTTCTCGATGATAATCTGTAGACTTTCAGCAAGTGATAACTGGCCGCTTATCTTTCCTTTGCTTTATTTTTTATTATAAATTATAGTAATACTGATTGGGCAAACATGTCATTTTTTCCGATCGGTCGGGTATAAAATCTGGCGAACATTTCTGAGCCCTCAGGCCATCTCGCTGTTCTTCGTATTGTGTCTATATCGACACCTTTTCTGTATGCTGCACTTACAGCCGCATGTTTTGTTCTGTAGGCAGAAAACTTTCCCGTATCTATGCCTGCCTTTTTTAACAAAGTTTTTATCCAGTGACCCAGGATCTGAGCCGAAACATCTCTGTGAGGTTTCTTTGTACTGATGAATAACATTTTGCTTTCCTGAGGTCTTATCTCCTTAGTTCTTTTTAAATAAGTCAATATTGCGCTTGCGACGCATAGTTCCTCCGTTTCTCTGAAGAAAGGCAACACGAGTTCGGGTTGCGATCTCCCCGGCTTCGACGCTTGGTGAGATCCGGGATTTTTATCCTTACATCCTGATCTCCTACTTCTATGTTGTCTGTCCGAATGAGCGCGAGAGTTTGAAGTCTTTGCGCCGTAGACAATATTAATAGTGTCGCGACTTTTTCGCTTATTTCTTTCAGAGAGTCTTTTTCCGTTGAAATATTCTTTAAAAATTCAAGGACCAGAGCTGTATCCCAAGTACTATCGTACTTTGGGCGAGGTGGCTTTTGTCTGAAAATTCTTTTCAAAAATCGAGAAATCAATTCGTTTTTTCCGATTTCACCTCCCAGGATTAACGCAACCGCAGATCTGTCTGCGCATAGGCTACTGTAGCTCGCTCCTTCTTCAAATCTCATTGTTAAAAAGATGATAACTTCTTTAACTCCCGCTGAATATGGATCGTGACTCCTTTTAAACTCCCACCATCGATTTAAAGATGACTGATATTGTTTCAATGTTGCCGATGATAGAGAATTCACCATTATTTCCGCTGCTTTTTCTTCGAACCCTCTTTTTTGAAAGGCCTGCTTTATACGAAGCCTGCCATCAGCGAAAGCTTGTGTGCTAATGGATGTGCCCTTTCCCTACACGGAGATAAAAGAAGATTTTTATTCGGTTTGAAGATAATTGGAGTTGAGGTAAGCATAGAGGAGAATAGCGGAAACCATGGCTGAGTGGGCCAATAAGGAACAATCACCACTCCAGAAGCCTGATCCGTCGAAATTTTTTGCAAACATTTTAAAATTAAAGCGAACGGTGGAAAAGCATAAAAGGCTTCTTCTTTCCAAGAAATGGTGAAAGCATCAACCGTCGTGACATCTGGCTGTGGGTATCGCGCACAAAAATCTCTTGCATTTTTTGTTTAATCTGGTCGCGAAGAGGTCGATTGAGAAAGGACCTAGATTATTATTGATAATTATAAAGGTTTCTCTCGAAAGCTCCCACTCAATGTCTATATTAGTAATTCGCGAAGCGGCATCCGCCAAAATATTTTGTTTTGACGAAATATAAGAAGCGAAAAACCAGAGATTTCGTTCTTCTCTCCATTGCCAGATTTTTCGCGCGAGCTCGCTCAGATGGGGGAATTGTACCCCTCCTGATCGATTGATGTAGGAAATCGCTGAAGTGTTATCCATTCTTAATAAAATTTCCAAATTTGAAAGATTATTTGCGAAGCTTTTAAGAGCATAAAACGCTGCCAACAATTCAAGATAATTTATACTGTGTCTTTTCTCTTCTATACTCCAAAAACCCTGAGTACATTTTTTACGACAGCATGCTCCCCATCCGGTTAAGGAAGCATCAGATTCGATTTCCAGAGCAAACTTGTAAGTGCGGATCGGATTAAAACTAGAGTTCACATTTTTCACCAAATCAAATCTTCTGTCAGGATGTTTTCGAAAATTAATGGCGCATCATAATTACCGTTATTGAGCTCAAGCGCGAGGAATTTTTGTCTCTCTAGACGTTTACAATATATTGTTCCATAAGCTATAGCAGGTGACGCTGCGGCCAGGGTACCTAGTAGTTTCGCAAAATCTCTTATTTTGCTGACTCTTTTATTTTGAAATGTTTCAATCATATTTACTATGTGCTCTCTTTTTTGATTAGTAAGTTCCAGTCTGAAATTATGTGAGTCAATAACAAACCCTAAGTATTTGCATCTTTTATTCGGGATGAGAGAACTTTTTTCCTTATTAATAACGAAGCCCAATTTTATGAGAAATTCGACTGACTTATAACATTCTCTGCACACCTTTTTTTTTACTCATGATAATAATATCGTCGATGTAAATGATCAGTGTAATTCCTTGCAACCTTAGAAAGCTCAGGACAGGTTTCATTATCTTTGTGAATACGAATGGGCTCGTACAAAGTCCAAAAGGTAAGCAAGTGAACTGATACAAAATTCCCTCAAATCGAAATCGGAGATATTTCCTGTATTCATTATCAATTAAATAATAGGCATCTTTCAAATCAATCGTACCCATATACGAATCTCTTGTCAATAACCCTTTTACTGCTCTAATATCCTCCATTTTTAAATGGGGAGGTTCAATAAAATCATTAAGTTTTTTCAAATTTAAGATGAATCTTTTCGAGCCATTCGGTTTTGTTATAAGAAAAAAAGGGGGGAACGAATTGAGTACTGCATTCATCGCATTTCTCTATTGCTTTTTTGTTTAGAAGTACTTCGATTTCTGCTCGGATACTGCATCGTTCATTTTCGTTCCAGTTTTGAACGTAGGATTCGTGTTGAATACCTGGGTTTTTTATGAATGGAATCTTGTATCCTTTTACACACTCGAGTATAAATTTGTCAGTGGTGATTTTTTCCCATTCACTGACAAAATCTTTTAACCGTCTAGATATGGATATTACCTGACCTACTTCCTCTTGGTTGTTTTTGCTGGGCGTGATGCAAGTTTCGTCGAATTGGGAAACGTCTGATAATTGCGTGGTCTGAATCGCATCGTCGAGCGTCTCTGTGTACCCACCTGTCGGCTCGATACAGGTGGGTATCTGTGGTTTCCCTGGTCTCTCGCTCTCTGTGGCGTTGATCTTTGTACCGATTTTTCGGCATTTTTTATATCCGCACAGGCTGTCTCTACAACCTTTGCGTCTTTAATCTGCTCGTTGAACTTTTCGCCATACAGCCATTTGTCTGAAGTCGTCGCCTCCAACGTCGGCTTAACCGACTTGCTCAGTAAAGGTGTTATGAGCAATTTTCTGGCGATTGACTGCTGGTGAAAAACATCTGTCAAAAGTTTTCCTGTGTCACATAAAAGTTTTAAAAATACATCCTCTTCGATTCCTTCCTTCGGTGGCTCGATCATCAATGATAATGCTGACGCCAGAGCGATCAGTGCCGATCCGACACAATTTTGTGTTTCCTCGAAATGCTTGTCTCTCTTTTTCGCAATATCTGTGAGGGCATGCGCAATTTCCAAATTTATTTGGGGAGCCTCCGTATAAAATTCTCCTTTTCTTCCGTATTTTTTAATGAGCTCTTTTCTGATCTCTTCTGAGAGGCCGTTTTACATCCACTGATTCCATTTTTTATGAAGATCAGTGTTAATACTCGTCGGACCTTCTTCCGCGTCCATCGGATCAGCGATGAGTACCTCCAGAATATCGTTCCTTTTCTGATTTTCTTTCTCAGACATTTTCTCAATTTCTTCGATGTCTTCCGTGTTATCCCTGTTGGTCGTAGTCTCGTTGACAGGTACCTCGATAACGGGAGCCTTGTTGGCGGGTGCCTTATTGGCGAATGCCTTATTGGCCTCGTTCTGCGAGATTTCGGTTTCGACCTCATGTTCTGTTATGTTCCCTATATAAACAAAACCATTTCTTAAGGCCTTGAACATTTTTTACACGCTTAGAGATCTAGAGAGATTCTTGTTGAGTCTCTCGTGGACTCGCCTCCTTATTTTGCCGTGTGGACATATTTTGAGGTTATCTTACGTTCGTGTGGACCGTAAGATTCTTTCCCTCGTGCCTATCTCGTATGGAGATTTTTGCACTTCTCTCAACCTACCTTCTGGAACTGAATTATTCGATGTGGTCGACGATCGGGTTTCACGGGCCTCCTGTAAGAATTGAAACAAAGTGGTTTGGAGGTTATCCACTTAATCCTGTAATTTTTTCATTTTTTCCTCCGATCTCCCTTCGTCTTTTCTATACTCTCTCGATTTCGAACGAGAGCGTTTCCTTTTCTTCTCCTTTGCCATATTTTAGTGTTGTCTGGATCACTGTAAATGTTATTTTTCAATTTATAAAGATTAAGCTGCACGCGTTGAGTTTTGCACAACGAAACATAATGAAGTCGGAAGTGACCACAGCGCCACCGTGGACTCGAGAGCGACGGGGCGCGCGAATTTTAAATATACGCTAAAACGTTGTGAGTTTAGTCATGACAAGCATTACTACAGATTATCATCGAGAACGAGACGCGTAGTATAATTAAAAATTTATGACAAATTGAAAATAAATTTTTTATCCTAGTACCGATGACGCGTCGTCAGCTGCCGAAAAAACCCGAGAGCGTGTGACGTCACTATGTTCATTTTTCCTGAATAAAGCCGTGCCGTGATAGAAATTTTAAACTTTTGATCAGTTTATTCTTATTATTATCGTTAATGGGTGATAAAATTATAGATAATGGCAAACCTTAAAAGTTATCGTGGGTGTTTTGTACCATTCTGTAATAATACTACAAAAACCGCACCGGACAAAACGTTCTTAAATGTGCCTCAAGAGGTTAAACGTAGATGTTAATAGTTTAAAGCAGTGCGGCGTGTTAATCCGAAAACGACATCAAATTTGTTCTGTTGCGAGGATCATTTCGATGTAAGTATTTCAATATAATACTGTATTTAATAATCATTTATATCTGCACATAAATATAATACCTAGAGTTAGATCCAAGAAGTTTTTTAAGGAGACTACCCAGCTAGAACAGTGACGTATATTATACATATAAACGACGTCGCCATATATGTTTGTAAGACGTTTCTAGTATGTATACTGAAAAGCTAAATGTCCGGCTAATCTTCGTATAATGTATATATATTAGGGTGCTTCTTATTTTTCGACTTTTGAAAAGTAACTGCGTCAACCCGCCGTTCGCTTCTCTCATCCAAAAAACGAGCTCATTATTTTTATTTTATTTTTAAATCAAATTTTAGGGGTCGCTACCGAGCATCAAAGTTTTAATATTTTGTTTAATTTGATAATTTTTATTTTATTACTTTAAAGAGACATATAATAGTTTTTGTATTATTGAATCAAGATAAAATTTGCTTTTTCAACTATCGACGCATGATTCAACAAAGTAAACACTCGATTTACACTTGCCCCCTTCCCCCGCAACCTTCAGTGTGCGCCCGTTCGCCTCGGAATACTAGTACACAACAAGCTGTGATAACGAGCGCACGTCGCGTCACGTTTTGCCGCGCCGCGTTGTACTTGAGATAATGGCGTCCTCTTCTAGTTCAGGTTTGTTTACAAGAAACAAAACTAACCTTTGGTTAATAGGACCAACATGCGACCACTTGAATAAAAGCAAGTTACCGACGATCAAAGAAGTTATGACTTTATTTTTTCATTACAAAATTGTCATGAAACGAAACAATCGGAGTGCAAGTGATTCTACTGCTTGTGACGTTATGGCAATCTGGGAACGAGCGGGAATCCCGACAAAATTAAAGAAGGATGTCATAAAGAAGATAGAAAACATATTCAAGGAATGGCAGAAATTGAAGAAAAATAAAGAAAATAAGGCTAAGCGTTCTGAAAGCTTACAAAAAAAAAGAAAAGCTGTGGCAGGACAACTTGGAAAACCTCTTTGATATAGCTCACGCTGATGCATTAAACAGGATCACTGTTGAGGAAGACAGACAATTTTTGATCGAGCAGAGAAAAAAAGGGCGCCCTGATTCAATAGGTGGTGTCGATAAAATACATATGAAAAAAATTAATAAGAAAGGGGAACAAGACGCTCGCCTCCAACGTCTTATAAATAGAGAAAAAAGTTATACTGAATCCCTGCAAGAAAAGTGTATACTGTCTTCTTCGACTACCAGCAGCAATGATGAAAAAAAAAGTACGACGTCGGAAATCTCAGTGACAGCAGGACCATCGACCGCTGACGTACCTCCACCTAAACGTAAACGTGGTTCAATAAACCTCGTCGATGAAGGTTTATCTGCAAGTCTGGATTATGCCAAATTAAGTGACAGGAAAGCCGCTGTTGTTTTGACCTCAACGCTCCAGACCGCGGAAACTAATGCCTCAAAATTTAATGTTAATTCGTCCTCAATTCGACGCCACCGTATGAAGCAAAGACAAAGAATAGCGGAGTCTTTAAAGAAAGAATTTAAATCAAATGTACCATTTACTATTCATTGGGATGGTAAGTTAATTGAAAATATAACAGGTCACGAGACAGTGGATCGCCTACCTATTTTAGTGTCAGGACTTGGTGTAGATCAACTTTTGGCAGTTCCCAAAGTTTGTCGTGGAACTGGAGAAGCGTGCGCTTCAGCTGTGTATAACACTATTCAATCCTGGAATTTATGTGACAACATAAAATGCTTTTGCTTCGACACTACTGCCGTCAACACCGGCTTACGAAATGGTGCGTGCATTTTATTGGAGCAGAAGATGGAAAAAGATGTTCTGTGGCTAGCTTGCCGACATCATATAATGGAAATAATGTTAGAAGCAGTCGTAATTCAAGCACTAGGTCCATCAAGTGGGCCAGAAATATTGATATTTAAACGTTTTAAAAAGGCTTGGCCTAAAATTGATCAAGATAAGTTCAGTACAGTTTCTTCAGATACTGACGTTTTCCAGTACGTCGAAAATGCAGCAAGTAGTGTGATTTTATTCGCTGAGAAGCAACTAAATGATTATCAACCTCGAGACGATTATAAGGAGTTGTTAAATCTTATGTTACAATCATATTTTTGGGCGGTGTACCTGATAAGGGAATATCGTTCAGAGCGCCAGCTGGTCTACGTCGTGCTCGATGGATGGCAAAAGCCATTTATTGTCTCAAGATTTTTTTGTTTAAAGATCAGTTCAAATTATCAAAAAAAAGAACTCAAAGCGATCTCTGATATTTGTGTCTTTGTTGTAATAATTTATGTCAGATGCTGGTTTCAAGCTTCTGTAGCAACATCAGCACCAAGAAATGATTTATGCTTGCTAAAAGATCTCAAGAGTTTTGAAAAAATAAACAAAGCGATATCGAAAAAAGCTATAACAAAGTTTCTAGGGCATTTATGGTACCTCTCTGAAGAACTTGTTGCATTTTCTTTTTTTGATGACAAAGTTTCATTGGAAAGTAAACAAAATATGGTTATTGCACTAAATGAAGAAGGTTTAGACTTTAGCCCTAAGCGGATTACCTTAGATGTAAGTCACATCGAAGAAAAAAATTTAGAAGACTTTGTTACCAGCAACACCTTACGGTTTTTTAGAATTCTTGGTATTTCATCCGCATTTTTAAAAAAAGATCCTTTTCTTTGGGAGGAAGATGAAGAATATAAAGCTTCTAGAGAAATTATATGCTCTATGAAAGTAGTGAATGATTTGGCGGAGCGGGGAGTGGCATTAATGGAAGAGTACAACAAATTAATTACCATCGATGAGGAACAAAAACAATACCTTCTTTTAGTTGTGAAAAATTTTAGACAGAAGTACCCAAATACAAATAAAAATACATTGTTACCATAGTTAATTTTTCCTTATCATAACTCCCTACTAATTATATGATTTAAGAATGATTATAATTTTTTTCACTGAATAAAAATACTATTCAAAAATATATATTTTTTTTTATTTTACTGGCCGGTAGCGACCCCTAAATATTACTTTAAAAATCTGAAAAAAATAATTTAGTACTTTTTTGGATCATAGAAGAGAATGAATGGGTGACGTGAGTAATATTAATAAAAAAAAATTTTTTGCCCGTTTAAGAAGCACCCTAGACTGTGCGTGTATGAATGTAACACAAAATCTACAAGATTATTAGAAATTTGTTGTATTCATTAAAAAGATACATACGGTGGAATATTTTCAAAGGAATCGAACTCTGCCATTCGAGACGAATCCTCAGAGATATTGACTTCTTCTTCTTTTATATAAATGGGATAAAACAATATGGACATAAAATAAAATGTTTATACTCACCAGACGATGGCATCACGAGCATAGCTCGAACTATCGAGCGTTTGGCCACAGCCAGTTCATTGTTTAAAGTATTACTTTGTAGCGCAGATTCTGCAATATTTTCTTCGACCTGTGTAGTAAAGTCTGATTTCTTACGCTTCTTTACACTTTCGGTCATTTTATTCAATAGTATATAAAATTCGCTAAATAAATGTCCACGGGCAGTCGAAAACGTCTTTGCATGGGCGATGTGAATAATGTACTAATTGTAAGTCTAAACGCGTTCGAGCGAGTTTCTTATTGAGAGATTCGCATGCGAAAAAGAGTGAGAGAGACAGGCAGAGGTAGCGAGCGCGAAGCGCGCGCCTGGTGGGGGTATGCGATATATAGGCAAAACTCTTCCCCTTGGGAGCTTTTGGTTTCTTATTCGGAGGTCGGACTGTATCTAAAAAATTTTACCAGTCATCCATAGCTTTTAAAATGTACAGAGGTAAGGAGAGAAATAATATTAATGATCGACTCACCAAGTACTACATCTAGTACCCGCAACTTCTCGATAACGCGTATCGACTTACGTCAATAGCATACCAGTTTCAAAATGTAATATTACCTAACAATCCTTCCCCTTCCTCCCTAACTGATAAGCGTCTTAGCTATTCTAAATATTACTCTCGAATCATTCTGCGGAGAGTCGTAAGACTGCTGCGATTGCGCCGGATGTGTGAAACAACTTCTCATCACGAATATCAATTTCCAATCAATTGCGTGACTCTTTAACCCCCACGCGAAATCAAATCATTCGCTTGGAGCTGATTTATCTTATTTGAAAGAAAAACAGTAATGTCACAATGACGAACGTGAAATCTTGAAAATTACGCTAGATCAGACTCGTCGCTGCTGTCTCTGTTATCTTGTTGACTTCAATAAAAAAAACGTCAACTCATCATTACCGTCGTCTAAGAGATCAGAAGCCAGAGGTTTGTTCGATATTGTATTTCTGCATAATTTCTTGAAGAATTCCAGTTTTATGCAATTTTTACATCGCAGAGCTCGATCAGAAGAAAACCTTTCTAGATATGGTAACCACAATTAAAAACCTTATCGCGTACTAATTACAAGTTTGTACGTACTCGTAACTTATGAGCATGCATTAATTTCATTCAAAATATTTCCACGTCAAAATCTAGAAATTTTCTCAATGCCAATGTGTTAACAATAATGATTATCGTAATTTTGTCAATATCGATAGCACATGATAAAACACGATAACATGAAAAGATTGTCTTTCGATCCCATCTATGAGTGGTTTATCTATCTTGGAAATAAATTTTTCCACACCGCTAGCGATAGAACAACACATATCCATAATATCCAAATGATCTCGTTCGACTTTTTCTCCACTCGTGCCAGTATATTTCTTTTTGACGAAAGCCACATTGTTTTCTGACAGAGTGAAGTTGTGACATTTCCGTGAACAGTTTGAAGTCACCATCGCCGCTCACTCTGCGCTCTCGCTAGAAGTAAGTATAGCTTCCATCTAAGGACAGGTGCAAGTCCATTCTATAACCTCAAAAATAGATCCTTAAAGAGTATAATTACGTGTTACGTGCATTTATCAATTATTTTCTTTGATCTTTAATATTCGGTATGCATATGGGCAACTTTCCAATGGAATAGCATGAGCGTTGACCTCGAGGTCACAGATAAACTGGTAACTTCGGACTTTCTTTGTGTATATCGTGTAGACATGGAGTACACGGTGTTTACATTGTTTGGCTTCCGCTCGACTGTAGCGCCCTAATCAAGTCTAGCTATTTTTTCCAAAAATAGTTATTTATCTCATTTTTAATCGCACGCAGAGTTAATGAATAGCTTCGACAAAACGACGTGTTCTTAAAACATGCACATTTTTTGGATAAAAAAGAAAGCCGAAAAAAAATTAAGAATATATAGATTTCATGTCATTCCTTGCAGTACCTTATACATGGGTGTAATCAGTTTTTCAATAAAATAATTAATACGTTCTCAATAATTTTATTAACCTGTTTAATAAACTTTATAAAAAAATATTTCAGCCCAACAA
The DNA here is from genome assembly GCA_946811545.1 of Netelia fuscicornis. NCBI lineage: Eukaryota > Metazoa > Arthropoda > Insecta > Hymenoptera > Ichneumonidae > Netelia > Netelia fuscicornis. The sequence goes on from OX328016.1 coordinate 27,324,861, forward strand.
ATGGCAAAATTGAACTGTCAACGAATATATATGCATTTTGATCAGAAATATAAGTTCTTCGTAAAGGATAGTTTTTTAAGTTTTTATAATTCTTTTACAGCTTTTCTGAATTCGTATTTGATAGATAATATTTTTATTGGCAAGCTAGGTATATTTTATAAAAGCGCATATTTCTTATTCATGCTATTAATTATTTTCATTTGTGAAAAACAATCAGATTCGTCAGGACGGGTGCTAATAAACATCTGCAGAAATGTGCGTAAGATACCTCGACATTCATACGTTAATACTGAAGTTACAAATCTATCTGATTGTAAGATCACGAGGTTCAAACTCACGTTATAATTCTAAAGAATGGTTTATTTGCATTTATTTTTAAGCATTCGTTAACCATCGTTCAGAATTAAAGCACGAATTTGGACCTTTTATGACTTCGAAATGAACGCGTATGTAATGTGCATATATAATAAACAATTCTAACGTCTTGATCGCTCAATGCTTCAAACGTTTCGAAAAAGATAGTAGCCGATTGTAACGCATTATTCGAACTCTATATTCTACGCATATTGCACATTTGTTCGACAGCTCGAAGGAATTAATTGCCGTCAAGAGACCGTATGTGACTGATAACTCGAGAGCTCTCGTGATCTTTGAAGAATTTACTCCGGAGACGGTTATTAGTATTGCACGAGTGGGGAAAACGAAGGAAGGCGGGGCTTCCAGTGTTATAAAGCTAACATCATTGTGCTAAAGGTTCAAGTTACGTCGCGTTGCATGTCGAGACACCATCGGACGCTTCCATGCCGATCGCTCAGGATTAAATAGTGCTTTAAATATATTTGGTTGGAAAAATAACCAGAAAATCGCAGCCTTATTATCGGATAAAATATGGCGTTATTGACCGGTCGTTGGGCCCTCGACGGCATGGTCCTCATGATCGTTGGCATGGTTACCCTTTACATGTACATGACGAGAAAATTTCTCTACTGGAAAAAACGAGGCATCGAGGAAATCACGCCAACCCCCTTTACTGGAAATTTCGGCGATTGTCTGTTTATGAGAAGATCGCCCGGTGAATTTATCAAGGATCTGTACGACGGAGCGCCGAATATGCGCTACGTTGGGTTCTATATTTTTGACAGACCGTTCTTGCTAGTGCGCGATCCCGAACTTGTCAAAAACATACTTGTTCGAGATTTCAATTATTTCTCGGATAGATACGCCACGGCAAGCCCCGACGACAGTCTCGGCAACGCTAATCTTTTTATCATAAAAAATCCGGCTTGGAAGGTGCTTCGAGCAAAATTAACGCCAATATTCACGTCGGGCAAACTGAAGAAAATGTTTCAGTTGATGCTCGAGGTTGGCGACGATCTCGACACCCATCTTAAATCTCTCGATTTGCAAGGTAATTCGTATTTTACATTGTTCACTGAAAAATAATCAATAATTTATAATTTCCTGTTACGAAAAATGGAGTTTTTTAAAATTTGTTTTGTGTACAGCAATTATTTGCATAGGAAAATCTAATATTCATCTGGGAAAGCAAACTGTTGTCATAAAACTAATATTTGTAGTTCTAGGTACAATATTTTCATTTCAAAAGTGTCAGTTCCATGTCAAAAAATTGTTTTCGAAAGGATTCGTAATTTTTTAAAAACCGGGCAAAAAATAGAATGGTTTTTCCCCACTAACACGGAGCAACACATCATTGTTCGATTTAGACAATTTTTATTTTTGTCTTTAATCAAAGACGGAGGACGTGCTGTTGAGATCAAAGAACTGTGCGCAAAGTACACAACCGATTTAATCGGTACTACGGCCTATGGACTCAAGGTTAACTCTTTGAACAACCCGGATGCAGAATTTCGAAAATGCGGCCGTGAAATATTCACGTTCAACTTTCGACGAAGCATGGAGTTGACTTCGATGTTTTTCGCACCACAAATTGTACAGCCGATGGGTTTCAAGTTTTTCTCGGTAAAGAGTTCGAACTTTTTGAGAAGTGTTTTTTGGGACACGATAATGGAGCGAGAACGTTCGGGAATTAATCGACATGACTTCATCGATCTGCTTATCGAACTCAAGAAGAATCATGCTGATAGTCCGGACAAAAAGATTTTCGGTAAATCATCAGTTATGTCTGACGTATGTCAATATTATTTATTGTGACGAGTTTTGTTCTCTTTATGTTGAGGTTGAAACATATTCCAACAGAGAAATGGCCGTTCATTACATAAATTAAAAAGATTAATGTTTTTATCGATGCAATAATTATAACAAAATCGATAAGCCATTGTAAATTATAAAATTATAAATTCGAAACGTTAATTTACAATTAATTATAATAATTGACAAGTATAAGTTGATTTTATTGAGAATATTACTTATATTTCATAATATAATAATATTTCCAAGTGTTCGTACAGATATTCTTATCGCAATGTACATATGTCATTGCAGAATTCGATGGTGATAACTTAGTTGCACAAGCAGCAATTTTTTTCACTGGTGGCTTTGAGACTTCCTCCACAACTTTAACTTTCGCCATGTACGAGCTTGCATTCGCACCCCAAATACAAACGAAATTGCGCGACGAAATCCAGGATGGAATTGCGAAGGCTGGTGGAAAGATAACATATGACATGGTGAGTCATACATAGTGTTTATTTTTTTATAGCAATCAGCCGATTTTTAACTAATATATTTTCCGACAGGTTGTGACTCTTCCCTATTTGGACATGGTGGTTTCTGAAACTTTGCGAAAATACCCAGCTCTGCCGTTTTTGGACCGCGTCGCGATTGCTGATTATAAAGTACCAGATTCTGATCTCGTTATTGAGAAAGGTACACCCGTCTATATTCCTATGCTTGGGTTGCACTATGATCCGCAATATTTTCCGAATCCCGACAAGTTCGATCCGCAGAGATTCAGCGAGGAAAATAAAAAAGAACGAAAAGCCTTCGTTTATATGCCCTTCGGAGATGGACCCCACGTTTGTATTGGTAATTTGAACAAAAATTTCTCGATTTCTGTTCGCAGGACTAAATCAATATTCTGAAAAAAAAAATTGTTATGTAATTCGTTTCTATTTTTTTACTTTTCCAGGCCAACGTTTGGGACTCCTGCAAACAAAATTGGGTTTGATACAGATTTTATCGCAATATGAGCTATCACCGTGTAAGGAAACATTAATCCCGATGACGTTAAATCCAAAATCATTGCTAACCGCTGCAGACGGTGGTGTTTATCTGAATATGCGAAAAATTGTTACGCAAGCTGGATAAACAAAAAATCATGATTCGCCGATGAAAAACGCCCGGTGACGGAAATTTAGATTTGTAATTTTATTTTTAAACTAGCGGTACCCGGCTTGCGTTGCAACGCCGTTTTGGTGTCATAATTTATTTGACACAGAATATTTTTTGTTTTTTTGTCCATATGCGGAGTATAGACTTTCCAAATATAATCTATACTATACACATTTTTAGCGATTGTCCCCGTGCTTCGTTGATGGGCATTGCAAATGCGAGTCGCACCGGAGACTGCAAACGTTTGAAATCGAATGGCATATATTTTGGTGTCATTGGCATACGTGACAACAGTACATCGTCTTTTCCTTCAAATTTTCTATTTTAAATTGTAGTTTCGCTGATATTGTTCATCATATTTTTCCCAGTACCGTTGCAGTCATGGTGGATTGATATTTCCTAAAAGTATGATAGGCACGCCCGTTTTCAATGTTACAACGCGCGGCGCTATGCCTGGTAAATGAAACGAATTCAGGAGTTCAGCTGGATAATTAATAATTTTTGTGTTTCTCCTCATGTGTGAAGCACGAACTTTCCAAATATAATCTCAACTATACACATTTTGAGAGATTGTCCCAGTACTTCGTTGATGGACATTGCAAATGCGAGTCGCACTGGAAACTGCCAACGTTTGAAATCGAATGGCATATATTTTGATATCATTAGGATATGTGGCAACAGCACGTCTTCTCCTTTAAATTATCCATTTTTAATTGTAGTCTCATTCGGATTGTTCCTCACATTTTTCCCGAAAACCACAGTACCGTTGCAAAGTCGTGGTGGATTGATGTTTCAACGATTCGATAAAAGAATGAGGTACTCTCATTTTTAATGTTACAACGTGCGGCGGTATCCTGGCAAATTAAGAGAATTCAATAATATAGTTACATAATTAACAACTTGTTCTTGATTAATAAAAGCAGCAATCGAAATGTAGATTTCAGCTTCTCATGGTATTCTCTTTTGAATCGTGAAATTTATATACTTGACATTGGTGTTTTTGCTGCTAATATAGCACATTCCCTTAACCACATATGTTTTTTGTAGTTATGTGCAATATTTTCAAAAACTTTGTTAATTAATTCGCCTGTTACTGCTGTTATTTTAAGAAACTTTGTACGTCGTCGTACGTACTCCAACTGTTTCCTGTCTTGCTTTCTCGTTGCTCGTCCATTTCTGAAGCTCGTAATGTATTTTTCATTTGTGACTGACGTGCATATCTTCCAATCGTTTTCCGATTTAATATCACGATTAAGTAAATTTATCTGGTCAGCGAATGAAAAAACATATATTGATTAAAAAATCAGAATATAGTTATCAGTATCTATAAAGTTGTGTTCTTCAAATTTGAAGTCTCGAGGATACCTTGTTCGCGAGACATTAATAAAAACATATTTTTCCTAAAATTAACACGTACCTTTATGGGTTTCAGTGGTTTTTCCGTCTACGAACATTAAATTCACAACCATTGACAAACAGTTTTCGACCAAAATTGCAGAATTAATAAAACAATATCTAAGGAACATTTGTAGAGCTTCATAAAATCGATTAAGTACTCATGAGATTCATAGTAAATTAATTTGTCTCGAATAATAGTAATTTTGGTGAGGTTAAGCATTCGCCGCACCGTCAAAGATGCTGAATTGACTACGCTTGTCACAAAAATTTTTGTTTTGACTTACTTTATACCAGATAAACCTCCTTAATTTGACATTCGCTGTCAAATGAATTATGCAATCGATATGTGTAATATCGAGTCGATCGAGTCGTTAAAATAAAAGCGTGTTTTTTTATTTCGCATGTCATTTTGGTAGCATACTTTGACAGCTGTCAAATAATCTCTATATATAGATATACATAAATGTTAATTTTGTTTTGCCCCGTACGCGTTCATTTTGGCAATTAAAATTATTCTACTAACGCAGAAACCTTCTCGGGAGTGCGGGCTACAATTCACCAAATTTTCATCGCAATCGGACGAATGGTATAGGAGATTACTCGTGACACACAGACAAACAAACATTCTTCCATTTTTATATATAAGATTAGGTAAATCTATCTTCTTACAGGATTCATAAAATGTGATTTAGGGAATAAGTTACTCGTACTGGAAATTTCCTTATGATAATAAATATCAAAAAAAGAAAACTGAGGGTTCACAATTCCTGAAAACGAATTTTCGACCCTATTTTTCCTTGGTATTATTGTATCCATCGTTTATTTTTCCTTGAAATCATTCGAATCGTTTTGGGGTATGTGATAAATCATACGTTCAACTCTACTTTTATTTGCATTCGTGTAGAGGAGATGCGCCCAAAATTGGTACCCCGCCTAACAATAAAACAGATACGCTTTCCAAAAAGCGCATTACAAGTACTTGTATTTGTGATAATATGTGAATTTCAACCGACGTCCCGATCGTCAACCAACCACCGATAGTCGGCTCGCTTCGACGACGCAAACATTCGCAAAACCAGACAAAAATAAAGTTTTTCTACGTGTCGCATAAACAAAATTCGAATATTATACTAGTCCTGTTTACTCGAGTGCAGAATGGGATTTCCTAAATTTTGTGTTATGTTTTCATTAATGGGTAATATAACTCTTATCTTCACAAACTCGTGGCTCTCCGGATTTTTATTTTGATGTTATAATGTTATAAAATTAAAACGTACTTTTGTCTAAAACAGGCAAGCTCGGAGCAAACGCAATTTGCCCTAGAATAGTCCTATGGGTAATTTGACAAGCTCTTAATGTGATGCTTGTCAGGGATAACTTTAGATTATTCCACGAATTAGAAACTATAATTGTTACTTATCATAAGAAGAGCTCAATTTTTATTTTAGGGACAGATTTAAAACACTAAACTTATAATTAGTTGATTAGCGTAGAGATAATGTTTTAAAAAGTCTGTACTTTTACCCAAAGCTTAGGTATTTTGTTGAGTGATCTCATTATTTTAGCCTTTACCCGTTTTAGCTCCGCGCTCGCACCTATACGAGCAAAGCAGATAATTGAAAGATCAAACGAATTTACATGTAAGTGATGTTCGATCTTAATTGTATGAAGCGCCTCTTCCGAAGAGATCAGTGTGTAGTACTCCATCGGTAATAACCGATGTCGCCACAATCTCTATAGTTCAAATCTTTTGATTCGGTCCCGCGCCCTGCAGTTTCTGGTATTCAACTCATTTATTCAAAGTGCTGCCGTAATTTCTGGAGCTTCTAATATATTTATGATGTAGGAAAAGCTTGAGCTGTCAATTCAATCAAACACACACAGGATTGATGCATATTATAACGTTTATTATATAGAATTGTGAAACGTAGAAACAATAAGATGTGGTTGGTCATAAGGCCGGCAACGGACTGCTCTCAGTACGCTTCCCGCGATCGAAGCGCTCAGTCTCCACGCGGTAACTAAAGGAACTTATCTTTTTTTCAATGTTCTACAATGATTAGAAATAAAAGAGGAAAAACCTGTAGGTTGGGACTGATCTCTTCCGAAGAGGCGTTTCGTACAATTAAGATCGAACATCACTTACAGGTAAGTTCGTTTGATATTTCAATTGTATTTCGCGCCTCTTCCTCAAGATCAGTATGTAATTATTTAAAGTTTATTACGGCAGATATTTCATGACTCAGAAATTCAATATCCTTGTTTATTTATAAAATCTTGGTCTCGCGATGCATGAACAAATATAATATTATTTAGTGCTTGTATGTAAAACTGCTTTTGCAAATAAGCTCTTACTTGTTTCAATCCGACGGTCGTAGAACCTAGCGAAGGTACCCGAACGTTCCGTCCAGCCTGCAGCTTTTCTAATCGCATCTATATTAATCCCATTGCTCTCTGCGGACGACGTAGACGCACGACGAGTGCTGTAAGCATCGAACTTATCGGTATCATCCACCCCGCTTTCCTTCAGCGTCTTCTTTATCCATCTGCTCAAGGTCTGGGTGGATACTCCCTTGTGCGGTTTTTTTAAGCTACAAAAAGTCGAGTTTCTTTTCCTCGTAATTCTCTTGTCTTGTCTAAGTATGTTTCTAATGTCAACGCTGCACAGATACATGTATCCTTCATACAAAAAGGGATACTCAGAATCGGCTGTGCTTTATTTATCCTAGACGTTTTTAATCGTGCCGGAATTTTAATTTCGATCAACCCCGGTGATCTTTCTATATTCTGTATGTCGATTGACGCGAGTGTCTGCATGCGCTGCACTATCAGTAACGCCAGCAATGTAACTAGCTTGTGAGTAAGTTGTTCCAATGAAATGTTTTCATTCGGTCCCCATTGCGAAACGTGGTCTAAAACGAGTCGCGGATCCCATGTTGACTCGTATTTGGGTTTCGCTGGCCTCAGATTCGCAATACCTTTGAAGAGTCTCCGTACTCTGGCATCTTCTCCCAAATCCGGCCCGTGTAGCAGCGCAATCGTGGATCTTCAGCTATTTAAAGTGCCATAAGAAGCACCCTTTTCTTACTCGACAGACAAAAATTTTACAACTTGCAATATATCGCTTCTGTACGGATCTATGCGTTCTTTACGGCAAAAAGGACCACCGTTTATTGAAACAGCTGTTGTATTGTTTAAGCGATGAAGCCGATAACGAGAAGAACCACCCCCGATTGGGAGGAGGATTACCCTGGTTGCAGGGCGATTGTCCGGAAAGCTCTGGAGAAAAAAGACGTGCGAGAGAAGCGCTGAGAAGCTTCTCCAGAGCTTTCCGGACAATCGCCCTGCAACCAGGGTAATCCTCCTTCCAATCGGGTGTGGTTGCCTATCAAGAGAGCGCAAAAGATTTACATTTGGTTAAAAATAAATCGGTTTGCAATCCAGCATGGCAATGAAGATGAGGAACCAAACCTGGCCTGGTCAATATGGTACAATCACGATACCTCGAGCACCGTCATCTTTAAGCTTCCTTAAAACCCGTAGGATCATTGCGAACGGTGGAAATGTGTAAAAAAACCATGGACTCCAATCTATCGTGAATGCATCAACTGCAACCGAGCCTGGGTCTCTCGACTAAGAAATATAACATTTTATATTCGTTCTTGTTGCAAAAAAATCTATTTTCGGTTTCCCCCATTTATTTTTAATCTCGCGGAAAGCCGCATTTGATAAGGCATATTCTGTTTCTGGTTCAAGTCGTCTAGATTCGAAATCAGCCTCATAATTATCTCGAGACGAAATGTAGGATGCGTAAATGTCAATATTTCTCTCTTCGCACCATTTCCAAATTTCTTTGGCCAGCTTACTCAATATCGGAAATAGAATGCCTCTCATCTTGTTAATATATGCCATTGCAGTAGTATTGTCGATTTTCAATAAAATATCGATGTGTTTAATATTGTTCGCGAAGCATTTTAGAGCAAATAAGGCCGCCAATAGTTCCAAATAATTAATCTGATGAGCTTGTTCTTTTTGTGTCGAGTGGCCATATGCTCAGTTGCCCTTACAGCAGGCCCCCCATCCAGAACGCGACGAAGGGATTAGGTGACTCTTCTTGTCATTAATAACAAAACCTAGTCTCTCGAATAATTGTCGTATTATATGGGTATTCCTTGAACATTCTTCATATGAATCCCCCAAAATTAATAAATCATCTAAGTATATAACTGACAACAGTCCGCACTCTCTGAGATGCAGGACTACTGGTTTCATTAATTTTGTAAATGTGTACGGAGCTCTGTTTAGTCCCAAGGGCAAACACGTAAATTGGTACAATTTTCCTTCGAAAATAAATCGTAAAAACTTCCGATCAGATTTCGTTACGGAAATTGCATAATAAGCATCCTTCACATCAATAGTTGTCATAAAACATCCACGAGTTATCATTTGCCTTGCCGTCTTCCCGTCTTCTAATTTAAAATGATACGTGGCTACGAAATCGTTTAACCGCTTTAAATTCAAAATAAAACGGTGAGAACCATCTGGTTTTGCCACCAGAACATTTTTTGAGATGAATTGTCGAGACTCAGATTGGCACCCTTGTATTGTGCCCCTTTGTAATAACTCTGCAATTTGCTCTTGTATTAATCCTCTTTCTTTATCCGACCATTGAGGCTCGGTAGACGGTGAGTCTTGGTACACCTCCGATGTAAACGGTATTTTATAACCTGTGATCCAGCTCAGGATGGTCTTGTCCGAAGTCACTTCAAGCCAGTTGCGCTTAAAACGAGCTAGTCGACCAGCAAATTTACCCACGTTTAATTGTTTTTCCTGTCTTACTTCGTAGACAGTTTTAAATCTTTTGAAGTTTGCTGTAAAACTCTAGTGGCCTTTATTTTTTCGCTCAGATCTCTTCCAAATAGCCACTCTCCCGACGATACATCCTTCAGCGTGTCTCTGAACGGTGTCTTAATGTTTTTTTAAAACCAAACTCCTTCGCCAGCAATTTCCCGACTGCGTTGAGAGGTTCTAAATATTGCTTCTTGTCATCAGGATTCAATTTAATTAATAAATTCATGACTTTTCCCACACCCGCGAGTGAAACAACGATCTTTTCTTGCTTTCCTATAATTCTTTCGTCTCTCTTTACGGTGCCACCATCTAAGGCTGCCTTAACCTCCAAATTTAGTTTTGAAGGATCGATGAAGAGACAGTTCTGAGGAGGCGTGATCTTCGGACCAAAGTCATCTCGCACCAAAGCGTCGCGGGATGACTATGTACCGCAGGTGCTAACACCCGCTTTGGTCTCCGACATTCTCCGAACACTTCTAAAACGTCTGCTTCCAGCTCGATCTCTTCCGTTCTTGCTGACGCTTCATGCTCATCCGATTTTGTATTAATATTATTTTTGCCAGTTGTAAAAACTGAGGCATCCTCAGCCGCTTGTGTATTTGACGGCACAACATTAGCTTCGTCGTCCGCGTGAATATCACGCTCGTCCCGTGGGTCAAGCGAGGGAGATATCGCGTGTGCTTGCACCTGCGACTCCAAATTATCTACTCGTGAATGGCTCCTTGAATATCTCGTGCAATTTGGAGACACCTCAGACTGGCTGCTTGTGTCGCGATCGCAACGATTCGCAAATTCTATATATGAATAGCCTTGTTCTCGACTTCGAGATCGGCTACTCCTAGAGCGTCCATCTTTGTCGCGACGATCTGTATAATTATCATGACTTTCCTTGTCACTGCTATAACCTTTGCTGCGATGATGTTGATAAGACCTTGGCAAGTCGCAGTCCTTGCATTTCGAACGACGTCCTCGATCCCCTATTTATTGTTAGTGGAAAAGAAAAAAATAAAGCAGATGAATAAACAATCGTTTCGTCTTTGTCTCTCTCTCTCTCTCTCTGCAACATTATTTCCGTTTCTGAATGCCACATTATTTCCGTTCCTGAAACTTGGCTGCATTCTCATATTCACGATGACCTAATCAAGCTTGAAGATTACTTTCTTATCCGCAATGATCGTGAGGGTAAGCAAGAAGGTGGTGTAGCCTGCTATGTGCATAATTCTCTGACGGCTAAGATCCTCGACGTCTCGCCAAATCTTTTTTCAAATGCGCCAGAATTCTTAATACTACATATTGCTTTGCCTTGCAGTGAGACTATCTTATTCACATCCATGTACCGATGACCTTTTCACATCTATATAAAAATATTATAATCACTGGAGATTTAAACTGCAATATGCTTAGCAGTGATTACACTGCCAATTACCTGAGGAATTTTATCAGGTCTCGCTCCCTTTATCTGGTGCCATCGGATGCCACTTATCACACTGCGTATAGTGACTCATGGCTGGACGTTGTTATTGTGGATGATGAAGAGAAACTAACATTTTATACGAAGTTATCAGCACCCTTTATCGCTGGGCATGATATTTTGTCTTTCCAATATGCTATCGACATTCCATCCGACAGTATGCGTGTTGCCAAGAAGCGTAACTTAAGAAACTTTGTGGACGATAACTTCATCGCTACGGTCGATGCGCTGTTCGTATCGCTGGCGACTTACGACCCACCGGTCAGTATGACTTGTGAGCAACTTGATGCGCAAGTGCAGTATCTGACTGAATCACTTTGCTCAGCCTTGGACAGACATGCGCCCTATACAAACTTGAGAGTTAGAAAGCCGCCGGCTCCATGGCTGACAGATGAGCTAAAGCACAGCATCAGACATTAGAATGAGATTTACAAGCGAGCGAAGAAGGCAAACAGTGCTCAGTGCTTTCTCCTCTATAGGGTGGTGCGAGATCGCGTTACGCTTAATATTCGAGCAGCGAAAAACGAATTTTTCCGATCGAGGCTGAGTGCAATTTGTGACCAGAAGCTATTGTAGGCAGAGCTCAGGCACTGGGGTCTAGTTAAGTCCTCTCTCTTGTCTCCTTTGCACTTTTTCACCCCTGATGAGCTGAATGCCTATTATGGCACAATCTCAGCTTCTTCTGAGCCTCTTACTGACAGTGCATTCCGTTCATTGCTAGCTGAGATTTCACTGGAGGGGTGCCGATTTGTCTTATCCTTCACTGAGGTCTCGGGCAATGGTGTCGCGCAATGTCTTCGTCGGTCTGGGTCGACGTCGTTGCGTGCTGGACCGGATGGTATTTCCAAATTTGTAATATCAAAGTCGCTCCCAATATTATCAGTTGATCTGACAGGCATCATTAATCTCTCGCTTTCACTGTCACATTCCCCGGTGCAGTGGAAGAGAGCGGGCATTCGTCCTCTTCTGAAGACGAAGGTGCCGCGATCGCCCTCGGATACTCGTCCGATTGCTAACATATCGGAGCTGTCGAAAATCTGTGAGAGGATCGTATTTGATCAAACCTCACGCTATCTTGAGGAGCATCATATCACGGACCTAATGCAGTCTGCTTACAAGGGTTCGTTCAGCACCCAAACTGCTTTACTTAGGGTAACTGAAGACATTCGGCGGGGAGTTGATGAGAGAAAGCTGACAATTCTCGTTTTATTCAGCTTTAGCAAGGCATTCGACACCGTTCCCCATCTGAATCTCTTGCGCAAACTTAAATGCCTGGGATTTTCGGACTCAGTTCTTCAGTGGCTCTATTCCTACCTGTTGGGGAGGTCTCAGGTCGTAATGAATGACAAAGGAGGATCCTCACGTTCGATCGTCATGTCTGCCGGTGTACCACAAGGATCTGTCCTTGGACCGCTGTTGTTCTCTCTGTACATAAATACGATTTGAGCAGGGCTGCGATATTGTGAACGCATGATTTTTGCTGACGACACGCAAATCTACCTGCACTGCACTCGGATAGATCTAGACAGTGCGATCGATAAAATATCGCACGACGCAAACACTATTGCTCTGTTTGCTAACTCAAATGGATTATTTCTAAATGCTGCGAAGTCAAAGCGCTCATACTGGGAAGTAGAAGATATGTCGCTGGTCTCGATCTAACAACAATACCTCATATCACCATTGGTAACTCCGCATTGTCATATCACTCAGAAGCAATGAACCTGGGTGTGTGGATCTCAAATGACTTATTGTGGAATAAGCATGTCGGTTTTATCTCGCAGAAAGTTCATGGGGCATTGCATAGACTGAAACACCGCAAAGCTGCGCTGTCCGTAGAAGTTCGCACTAAGCTAGTGCAAGCGCCAATCCTCCCCCATCTGGATTACTGCTGCTTGGTTTATCTTGATCTTTCTGATACCCTTAATTTAAAACTCCAGAGATTACTGAATGAGTGTGTGCGGTTTGTATTTGACCTGCGGAGGCACGTGCCGATCACTCAATACAGGCTGAGATTAAATTGGTTGTCAGTGACAAATCGCAGGCTTAGTTTTCTGGGCACAGTGGTATATCGGACGTTCTTCCTGAGCATGCCTGTGTATATTGGACAACTCCTACCGAGGGAACTCTGAATTAAGGCGATCCGAACGACTAGATGACCTATGTGACATTCAGATTCATATTCCTAACTATCGCACAACCACGCTTCAACGCTCGTTTAGGATTGCGGCGCCGCACTACTGGCATTCATTACCAATTGAAATCCGCTCAGCGTCGTTCACTGAACTATTCAAAGAAAGGCAGTTTAGATATTTGCTACAAATGGAATTGGGGGCTCCATCTAGTTTAGGGGTTCCAGCCATTGCGACAAACTCTAGTTAGTCAGACTTACATATGTTAGTCAAACATAATGTGAAGTCTGATGTCCTTTAGTTATTCAGTTGTTAATGTTCTGAGGTTTTTCGTGGCTAGTATCATTGCACACTCGTGTTCTATCTCTCTTGCGTATGTCAATGCCACTATCGTTACTGCCTTTACTATTGTTAACACTGCTACTATAATGTTAAATATCACCTATGTTCTATCATTAGTATTATCTATGTTCTATCATTATGTACTATACCATTATGTGCTAGGTAACTATGTTGTTGCCTATACCGGGTAGTTTATATTTAAGTATTAATGATGTACAACTGGCGCAAATCAAAACCGGCAACATTGTAATTGTTCGGTTTTGTATTTGTGCGAACTCTGTATTGCCCCATAGCCTGCTAGGGCATAATAAAATATATCAAATCAAATCAAAATCTCTCTCTCTCTTTTGTTTTTTTGTGTCGGTGGCGTTGCTTTGTGAAATATGGCATGGCACCCCGATCTTACACTCGCGACCGTTGAACGATCACGAGACAGAAAATGATGTGACATAATATACAGGGTTACGATCACATACGATGCTGGACATCGTTATGACGCATTTTTTGGATTATGGTTGGACCAAAGAAACCATTTCACTCCTCGTTGTATAATATCGAGTCGTCCAAGGACATGCCAGATTATACGCCCCTTTGTGGGGGTTTTTGGCCATAAAAACATGCAGAGAATGTATGGCATAATCTGCTGGATTATGTTCACATATGATCTTAAGCACCCTCGTGACACATTTCTTGTTGCAGGGTTCGATCAAGAAACCATTTCTATTTTAATTTGTGTCATATCGAGTTTCACGAACACAAGACGGTTAAACGCTCTTTCAACGCCAAATACGTACCGTGCTTGTCTTCGTATTTTTCCTCTTTCTGTTTCAGAATCTGTTCTTCTAACCATCTTACTCGTTCTCGCAATCCTTCTTGACCTTCGTCGTCCGACGAACGATGTCTGCATTTCCTTTTTCCCATCTTCCTGTGGAATCTTTATATAATTTCTAATTAATACGTGCGACGTGATCGTCACAAAGAAGAAGAAGAATGAGTTGAATATCGGAATATGCAGGGAGCGGAACCGAAAGAAAAGATTTGAACTATAGAGATCGTGGCGATATCGGTATATACCAGGTCTCATTATGCTAGAAGATATTACATAGATTATGTTACATAGAATGATCCACCAAGCCAAAACAGCACACACACACACACACTGTATGTATGTGTGGGCGCATATAAATGCTAAAGGTTAATTCTCACAAATAAAAGAACAAGTGAAAACGAAGGCCTCGATATCATTAACATATTTTTCATATGCGTGTTAACGAATTTGCATACTGACTTGCATTCGAAGCGCGTGGAGTCCTCTACGTCGCAGCATCCAACTCGACAGGTATCAAGCGTTTCTTCGCAGAAAATCGATAAAAAATGTATTCATCAGTTGAAAATTCATGCGTACTTCTATACTATAATTTTCCAAGGTTCCGATATAAGATTGGTAAGATCCGTAAGACGTAGATCTTTGATCATTGCAATTAAGGCACAAAACATGTGTATACATATACAATCTTACATTCTACTTGAATTTATTATTCAGATTTTAGGTACTCAATAACACACACGCGTCAAAAAAGAATCAGCAATGTGCACAGTACTTAATAACACATAAACGCAGATTCACACGTGCCAATATTTACGTTCGCGCGTAACCGGTAATATTGGTACGGATTTTTGATTTCTGTCGACATAGAACATTTTGAGTTGTCTACACTAAAACTGCTTTTGATTCATTAATTTTTCACAAATTTATCATTGTATAAAAGTTTGTGTACGTACGACAAATACTTCATTATGACAGATAAAACGACGCGCAGAATAATCAGAGTATAATTTGTTTATATAGGGTGTCCGTGAAAGTAAGAGACATTCTGACTCTAAGAATATCGGTAATAAGGCATTTGTGGCTAAACGATCCCTTCATAGGGTGGCCTAACTACATCCAATCGTGCTCAGTTAATTTTTAATAAATATTTTTTAGTTTTTTTAATATGAAGTATTAATATAAAGTATGAAGTTAAGCCAATGATACTAGTTAAAAAGAGAGTGCTGTTGTTAATATTATGTCCAGAAACATCAATAATACTATAAAGCTGCTATTAGTGTTATAGAGATTTATGAGAATTCAGAATTTACTGTATGATTATTAAGACAGAGTCGTTTATAAAGTTGTTGCTTAGACTAAATCTACCACAAAACTATAAAAAAATATTATTGAATGTTTTATTTCTTGGTTGAATTTTGAACGCGGGGGTGTAGAAAATGATGCTTTAGTAGATCTTCACGAAAACATTAATAAAAATTATTTCTAATGGCTTATGCGATTCAACGCTTACTAAATTTGCAGTTTGATTGAATAGTTACCCCTTAAATATTTTAAGTTTAAGAAAATGCTGCATACACTCGTTTTACGGTTATTTTCCCTTAGGGGGATCATTGCTTACCTCCTTTCCCCTACCTTTCCTATAGTAGTACATCCATGGAACTATAAGCATGTGTCAAATAAAAGAAAAATTTAATATAAACTTTTCAGTTTGTAAACAAAAATGATCGACTTTTATACGATTCGTATTGAAACTCTGAAAAGTTAAACACATCACAAAAATATCGCCTTGTGCTGAAAATTTAAAAACCGTGTAAATCATTAAATTCGTTTCAATAATAGAAAAGTTATGGATTTATTTGTACATGACGGTCATGTTTTCCAGAGCTTCTTAATTTTCCATATTGACATTTCCGGTTGGATGAATAACGATTTACTTTGAGTCCTCGAGCATTGATCAGTTATTCGTGTATTAGTACCATTCGAGAGAAAGAGTGAATCAATCAATTTATTTTAATGCCAAGTAAACTGAAATTTTGTTGACACCGAGTTATGGGTTAGCTGAAGGATTTGCTGATGAATCAGAAGTCCAACAGCGTCAAAATCATAAAGCAAAAGTAAAGTCCAACTATCAGAATTTAAAGTACGACGAAAGCAACGACGAAAATGTCAAATACGTGCCCTCAAGTATTTACGCATAAAAATTAATCAATTTGTTCGATACCAATGTTTTGCCAATATTGCTTATCGCATATTTATAAATATCGATGCCTCATAACACAAGATGATATAATAAAAAAAAACATTCGGTCCCGCGTATACGTGTTTCATTATTTTGTATTATACGAGTATATGACTGATTCCATATCATTTCAACCACTTTTGAATCCGACCATTTTTAAATCTCTCTAAACACACTTTAATTTGCACACCTCCCTAGACACACATGTGTCTTTGCTGTCCCACCGTTTCATCATATTTACATTTGTTTAAAAAATATGAATTCAGGAGAGTAGTTTCGTATGTATAAAAAGAGTATGTATTGGGCGTTGGATAAAAATTAATTTTTATTATTGTTGTTTAATGGAAACCGATTCAAAACGCGAAAAATTCGCGCAGTTACTTGAAAAATCGTAACTTTTTATTAAATAAATTTAATTAAAAGATACGCGGTATATTTCTTAACATATGGTAGACGAAGAAAAAAAATATGAATTCATTATGAAATTAAAAAAAAAAGTATAACTATTAAAACAATTTAAAAAGTGCAATTTTTGGAGTAAAAAGTATGAGATTTTGGTTTGAAGTTTATGGTAGTGAAAATTTCAAACACGTTTATGTTCCCTATTATTACTTTAACTTGTGCTTACCAAAATATCAAAACAAAAAATGACATTATGTGGGTTCGACGTGCCTGGAAGTGGAGTATGTTTCTTCATCATCCAAGCCTGTCTCTTCCTCAGTTTCTGATTCGCTTTCACAAAGTCGTCATCTTCGGAGTAAGTACCATACAGATCCTCCTCAGGTACTTCTTCCGACATTTGCTGTCTCGCTATTTCTGTTGTATCTATGGCTGCTCTAATTTTAAAATTTGAAAGAAAATATTTATAACATTCTATCCCACTAAAAACATTTTTGCGAATTTTTTCGTTTTTTTTTTTTACCGAACCGAAAAGGCGTTATGAATTTTGAAAAAAAGTCTTTGTGTCAACCATTTTCAAATGCTCATAACTTTTTCAAAAATTGATTAACCAAGACGTCTGTTCTTCAAATCTGTTAGCTTTAAACGCGCTTTTCAGAGGAAAATAAAAAAATATATTCAAGTCACGCTCTATGAAATTTGACATTTTTTTTATCGAAAAATGTCAACTTCTCAAAAACTCCATTGTTGATTTTTTATTTTCAATTGTTTTTTAACTTTGATTTATTCTAAGCTTAATGCCGCAAGATTCATAATGTGCAGATTATGTGTTCTATTTTTGTTCGATTGAAAAAAATTGCTTCAGTTTTTCTGAAAAAAATATAAACTTTTCGAAAAACCCTGTTGAATTTTTTTTTAAATATGCAAATATATCTGTACACGTGTACACTATGAATCTTGCGGCATTAAACTGATAATAAATCTAAGTTAAAAAAATGTTGAAAAGTAACGCTTAATTAAAGGTTTGGGCGAACTTTCGGTTCATATTTTCGCGCCGTGCTGCTGTGGCGCATTCTAGGCGCTCTAGCTTTCTGAGTTCTTTTTTTTTTGTTTTCTGTCGCTGAGTTGAGATGCTTGTTTTTCCCTCGTTTTTTATATCAAGCGTCTTTTATTTTCCAGTTATATTGTTCCCACAAACATATATTGTTTGTCGTAAGATACCGAGTATTTTACTTAGCCAAAATATCTAAATTCAATAAAAAAAATAAAAAAAAAAATAGAAAATCAAAAATTAAAAATAGGATTTTTCGGAAAATTAATATTTTTCTTGGAAAAACTGAAGCATTCTTTTTTCTATCGAAAAAACATAGAAAAAAGATCTGCCAACTATGATTCTTGTGCCATTGAACTCAGAATAAATCAAAGTTAAAAAAAAATCAACATCAGAAATCAACAATGGAGTTTTTAAGAAATTGATATTTTTCTCTAAAAAAATGAAAAATTTCATAGAATATGACTAGAATTTTTTTGTATTCTTTTTTTGAAAAGCGCGTTTAAAAACGAAAGATATGAAAAAAAGAATATCGCGATTAACCATTTTTGAAAAAGTTATCAGCGTTTCAAAATGGTTGAAAAAAAGAAAGACGGTTTTTTTTTCAAACTCATAATAGTTTGCGGTTGGGTACAAAAATTCGAACAAATTCACAAAAATATTTTTAGTAGGGTAGTATAACATATAAAATGTCCAGCAACATTAAAAATGGTCGGATTCAAAAGGGATCGAAATGGTATGGAATCAGTTATATATAATATGTACAATATATTTTAACATTTTTATATATAGAAATAAATTAAGAGAGAGACAGTGGCACAGGGGTTAGCGTTCTCGGCTCTCAACTCGGGGATCCCGGGTTCGATTCCCCGCCGGCACCAATGGAATTTTTCTATGGGCTTATTCTGTGCTCTCGGTGGTTCGGAACCCACCTAATCAAAAACTGTAGGTCCACCGGAGTGGTAGATGGTGGAAATGAGGATGCGCGGTGATTGTAAGAAAGGAGGAATTTAAAAACCCGCAAGAGTATACATTGGAAAATAGAGACTTACAATATATAGAAATAAATTATCTCATTTCACTTTTCTCCACGGGTGCAATGTACTTACTTTTCACGACAACCACATCGCTTTTCACAGAGACCAGTTGTGGAATCTCCTTGGCCGACTTGAAGTCACTGTCGCCATTCACTCCGCGCTTTTGCTTTAACGGAGTATAGTCTGCACCTAAGAACTATCGCAAATTCATTCTATAACCTCAAAAAGGCATATCAGGTCTCAAAGGGTTACATAGTATAATTATGTGTTATATGTATTTATCAATTATTTTATTTTATATTTATTATCCAATTTCAACAACTTTCCGGCACAATAGCACGAGTTTGAAACTCAAAGTCATAGAGTTGCTAATAACTTCAGAATTCTTATACAATATGAGTATCATAATCATTCTCAAACTTTATTTTAAGGTGGATGAGATTATTATAAACAAAAGTTGCAAATATACATTAAGGATATTTTTAATATTTTACGTAGAGATAGCACAGTGTAGGGCGTTACATTTCGGGTTGCGAAATTCAGAGCAGTCAATTTTATTTCTAAATTGACTAAGTTTTGCAACCCCAAATGTAACGCCCTACACTGTGCTATCTCTACGGCTAGGGCGGGGAGTGGGCGGCTCCAACGCTTCTCTGCGCACTCTGATTGGACCAACTCTAAAAATTTATATCTCGTAAACTATTAAAAATATCCCGAATGTATATTTGCAACTTTTGTTTGTAACGATTCCATCTACCTTAAAATAAAGTTTGAGAATGCTTATGAAACTCATCCTGTATATATTTATCTCAGTTTTATCATGCGCAGAAATATTGAATAGCCTCAACAAAAACGTTTAAAAACGGAAATAATTACGTTTGGCCAAGAGACTGGTGTAAGCCGTTTGTTCATAAATAAATTAATAAATTTCAATACTTTTATTAACCTATTTAATAAATTTTATAAACAATAATATTTAGCGTGACAAATGGCAAAACTGAACTAGCAACAATTGGCAATCCAATTTTTTTTTATATAAATACACTCTACAAAAATAAAAAATGTTTCGATATATAAGAAAAGAAATTTATTATTTTCTTTTCACTAGAAAAACAGCTTACCCCATTCTAGAAACTCTGTCAAATAGACCAAACACTTGATCACAACACATGATTTGGTAAAAAAAAATATATGTACTTTTATTTGAAAAATCGGCTGTTGGCTAACACTAGTTTTTTATGTCTTTAAAAATTTTGTTAACAGTTTTCTTGAATTTATAACTGACGGACTAGGTAGCTAGGTATATTTTATACAAGCGCGTTGCGTATATTCGTGCTATTAATTATTTGTACTTGTGACGAAAAATCACAGAGAAGCAACTATTTTCAGAAAAACGGCTATCCTTGAAGAGGGCTCGTTAGGACGGATGCCAATAAAAATCTAAAAAATGAACGTAGGACTCTCGGCATCGACAAATTAATACTGAATTTAGAAGCAAATTAGAGACCATGGAGTCCAAACTTAGTTATGTCATAATTTCGGACAGTGGCTTGTTTGCATTTTTTTCGCATTGTCGAACAATGTCCAGAATAATAGCACGAGTTTGGGCCTCATGACTTTAAAATGGATGCTTGAGAAGGTAATAAGTATGTGTAATAAAAAATGATAACGAAGAGATCGTTGAATGCTTCAAAGGTTCCCCTACCACCAGGATTCCAAAAAAACAGTACCCATTAAAAAAAAATTATTATAAGTATATGTTCGATCCACATCGCACACTTCCTCAACAGATCGGAGAGATTAATTATCGTCAAGAATGTCGGTTACTAGTGTCGAGTGAGAGGTGGAAATGAGGGAAAGCGCAGATTCCAATGATATAAAGGTAAAATCATGGTGCTAGAGGTTCGAGTTACGTCGCGTTGGATGTCGAGGCACCATCACCCGCTTTCATGCGGATCGTTCGGGATCAAAAGGTGTTGTAATACATTTGGTTGGAAAAATAAATGGAAAATCGTAGCCTAATTATTGGATAAATTATGGCGTTATTCACCGGTCATTGGGGCCTCGACGGCATCGTCCTCATTATCGTCGCCATTGTCGCCGCTTACGTGTACATGACGAGAAAATTTCTCTACTGGAAAAAACGGGGTGTCGAGGAAATCACACCAACTCCCTTTACTGGAAATTTCGGCGATTGTCTGTTTATGAGAACATCGCCCGGTGAATTCGTCAAGGATCTGTACGATGGAGCGCCAAATATGCGTTACGTTGGTTTCTACATTTTTGACAAACCGTTCTTGCTAGTGCGCGATCCCGAACTCGTCAAAAACGTACTTGTTCGAGATTTCAATTATTTCTCGGATAGATACGCCGGGTCCAGCCCCGACGATATTCTCGGCAGCGCTAATCTTCTTATGGTCAAGAATCCGGCTTGGAAGTTACTTCGAACGAAATTAACACCAATATTCACGTCGGGAAAACTGAAGAAAATGTTTCAGTTGATGCTCGAGGTTGGCGAGGACCTCGACACACACCTCAAATCTCTCGATTTGACAGGTAATTCAAGTTTTACGACGTTCGCTTAATAATTATCAGCAATTTATAATTTGTTGTACGAAAAAAGTGATCTCTGTTACTTAATGAGTGTAGAACAATTATTCGAATCGAAAAATCGAATGTTTATCTTGGAAAGCAAACTATTGTCATAAAAGTAATAATGGTTGGTGTTGTAGGCACAATATATTATTTTGATTTGAAAAGTGTCAGATTCAAAGCTATGTAATTGTTTGAACGGCGTGCAACAAATATAAGTACTGATGTTTCCACACTAAGAATTTATTGTCCGATTTGGACCATTTTTGGTTTCGTCGTTAATCGCAGACGGAGGACGTACCGTTGAGATGAAAGAATTATTCGCAAAATATACAACGGATTTAATTGGCACAACGGCCTACGGACTGAAGGTCAATTCTTTAAATAACCCGGACGCTGAATTTCGAAAGTGCGGCCGTGAAATATTCACGTTCAACCTTCGACGAAGCATGGAGTTTACTTCGATGTTTTTTGCACCACAAATTGTCCAACCCATGGGCTTCAAATTTTTTTCGCCACAGAGTTCGAATTTTTTGAGAACCGTTTTCTGGGACACGATAATGGAGCGGGAACGTTCGGGAATTAAAAGAAACGATTTCATCGACCTGCTGATTGAACTCAAGAACAGTCAAGCCGATACTCCGAACAAGACGATTTTCGGTAAAGTATCAGCGATGAGGAATATACGTGTACATTCATTATAACGAGCATTGGTTGGTCCCTTTCTGTAGAAGCTGAAACACATTCTAATAAAAAAAATGGCAGTTCTTCGATTAATGATACGTATTAAAGAGATTAATGTTTTTATCGATACGATAATTATGATGGCGTTGATAAACCATTGTAAATAATAACATTATACGTTCGAAACGTTAGTTTAAAATTAATCAATTGACAAGCGCGCTCATATAATTTGATTTGATTGAGAATATCACTTACATTACAGAAGATAATAATATTCGCAAGTGCTCGTACAGATATTATCATCGCAATGTATGTAATTGCAGAATTCGATGGCGATAACTTAGTTGCACAAGCAGCAATTTTTTTCACTGGTGGCTTTGAGACTTCTTCCACTACTCTGAGCTTCGCCATGTACGAGCTTGCCCTTGTGCCCGACATACAATCGAAATTGCGCGACGAAATAAAAAATGGAATTGAGAATGCCGGTGGGAAGATAACATATGACATGGTGATTAATAAGCAGTGTTTGTTTTTTTTTTAATCTGTTGTGATACTAGTATGTAGAGGGCTGTACGCATGCACATTAGGTTTACATATTAAGAATTCTGCCAACTCATGTCCGCGTGATAACGTGGTTAGCGATAAACAGTGTTTGTCCGGAACGAAGCTGCGTCACTAGTAGCCAGCGGGTCAGGGTACGCATACGTATTGACTCCACTGATGTAAACATCTTTGCACGCTCATCTCCGACATCTTGAATCGACATATCTAAATTTTTCTATCTTTATATCCACCACATAGAATACAAGGATCTCAATTGTTCTAAATCAAGCTTAGGCACAATTAATCGATGAATCTAATTCTTCGAAATTTAAGAAATTCCCCATATAGAAACACCATTGTGATGTTTCAATTAACACTTTTTTTCACGTTTTGTATAACTACATAAAATAAGATTGCACCGACTTGGATCGTTCTGCGAGATAAAAGCATTCAAATTTCCACATTGTCAAAATTCCTTTCACGTTATTTCTGAAGTTAGCTGTTCATAAATTTGAAACACCACTAATTTCACGATAAAAAAAATATATACAGTGATTGATACCAATTTTCTAGAAGAATTAAGATAGTATTTTTCACAATTAATAAATTTTAGGTTATCGTTAATCATCATTGACTCGTACATCCAGCCTATTCGTACAAAGAATATTGGTAAAATATTTGGAAATATCCATAAAGCAACATAGAAAACCATTATGTTGTGTATTACTATTCGATAATACAGGATCTGAAATTGTAATGCCAATTCAGCAGTCTACAAAAATATAAATTTCACAATACCTACTTGCTTGTTCGTTTGATAATTGAAACCGGAGCCTATTTATAACGATTATATTTTCCCACAGGTCATGACTCTTCCCTATTTGGACATGGTGGTTTCCGAGACTTTGCGAAAATATCCACCTTTGGGATTTTTGGACCGCGTAGCGATGGCCGATTATAAAGTACCAGATTCTGATCTCGTCATTGAGAAAGGTACACCCGTCTATATTGCTATGCTTGGGTTACACTATGATCCGCAATATTTTCCGAATCCCGACAAGTTCGATCCTGAGAGATTCAGCGAGAAAAATAAGAAGGAACGAAAAGCCTTTGTCTATATGCCCTTCGGAGAAGGACCCCACATTTGCATTGGTAATTTGAAAAGATGTTTCTCGATTTCTATTTGCAAGACTAAATCAATATTGTGAAAAAGAAATTGTTGTGTAATTCGTTTCTATATTTTTACTTTTCTAGGTCAACGTTTGGGACTTCTACAAACAAAATTGGGTTTGATACAGATTTTATCGCAATATGAGTTATCACCGTGTAAGGAAACGTTAATACCGATGAGGTTAAATCCAAAATCGTTGCTAACCGCTCCAGCCGGTGGTGTTTATCTGAATATGCGAAAAATCGTTACACAAACTGGTTGAACAAGAAACTGTGATGCACCGATAAAATACGACCGGTCACGAGAATTCAGTTCTTTAAATATATTTTTAAATTTGACAAACCAATATTTTTACAGAATTCATAAAATGTGACTTAGGGTATAAATTAATTACTGTGCTGGAAATTTCCGTACAAAAATAAACATGAAAAGAATACTAATAAAAATTGTATAATTCTTCGTTAACAATTGTGAACTCTATTGTTTCTTGGCAATGTTATATCGCGCATTATTTTGTTGTTCAAATCACTCCAATGCTTTTGGGAACTATGATAAAATGCACGTTCGAGTTTATTTTTATTCACGTTCATGTATACGTTTATTTTATTCACTTACTTTCATTTACAAAAAAACTAATATTTGACCGTGGTTTGTTGTTGTTTTCTTTGTCGTTTCATTTCATTTCTTTTTTCTCCAGATACATTTTGACTACGTATTATTTACTTAGAATTACATGTAGATTTCCTACGGATATAATAGTACGACACCTTGGAATCAAACGGAATGATCGGATACCAAAGCAATCGACGGTATATATACGTATCTCTCTCTCTCTCTCTTTCGCTCTCTCTCTCTCTATCATTCGCACACACAATAGTAATTAATATATGCGTGCGCAGACGGACGATCAGTGTTGGACCTTCATTTTTTTAACGATTCGATTATGACAGAATTTTGTATCCCATTGAAACGTACTGCTTATTTCTCAATTTATTCGTTTTGAACGACCTCAACAGTTTTTTCTTTAAAATGTTTCTTGCTTGTTGTTTTTGCTTTTTCCAAAAATTATATTTTTCTTTCTGAACATTCTGATCTCGACATCGTTTTCCTTTCACTGAGCGCCGAACAATTCGATATCTTCCCTTCGGCGTTGAATTCCTCACAGACTCTTTAATATTATCTCTACGATCAGTAATTGATCATCACTCGCCAGCGAGCGTTGTCATTGCCAAATTACTTAATATCAGGTAAAAGGTTTATATATTTTCTTCATTCTTCTTCCTTTTCACTTCGTCAAATCTGCTTATGTATAGCCTGAATTTCTTTTCTTTTTCTTTTCCCATCATAATTACGTGGAAACGGAGAAGTATTTTAATATTTTTTTTTGTTTTCGTGAATACGCACGATTTTCGATTCATCTTAAATTATTTACATTCACACAGAATTGTTCTATGGCTAAAAATATGTAAGTCTCTGCAGTGATATTCGCCCTCGAGATCGTTCAGCTTCCCCTCCCGTTCCTTTCCTCTCAATGTGAAGTTTTCATCCCTTTTTTTCACTCGCAGGGCGAATGAGGCTGCAAAGCGCTTAATTCTTCATCGACTTATCACGATCTAAACGTACGTATCGGTGACTAAAACTTAGTGCGCAATCGGAAGGGAACGGACACGGAAGAGGCGAAAGGAGGAAGGACTGGAGAAGTTTAGTATACAAATCGTAAAAGTGCATCGATATTGTTTGTGTTTTTTTTTCTTCTCTCATTTCTTTTTTTCCGATCATTTCTTCTTCTTTTATTATACAATTTTCACGAAGTCGATCCGTTCTTCGCGGATTATATTTAAAAAGAGTTGTCTCGTGTTAATTGACCGACGTGGAACAATGACATTTGCAGCGAGCAAATAAATAAAGAAATTACGATATAGTGTCACAGTACTGGAGGCCTTGGATGATCCCGCACCAGGCTCGTTTGGCCTCTTCGAGTATAATCGGCCATATTAGGCCGTTGTGTCTGCGTTTCGTAAATAATTTCGTAAATATCGAAATTTGACGAATTGCCTTTTGAGGGTTTTTTGTAAATATAGTCGAAAATCTTGTCATCGTGGCACGTATCCGAGCATTTTCGAATTAAATTTGATCCATGAACTATTGATTTTATTACACGTTTTAATATACTGGAATTCGAATTTTATCGCCAAATTTCAAAATAAAAAATGAATCGATGATTTTTCAATACGACGTTCGCGAGATTGGATCAGTACGCGAAAAGACGAAATAAATAATGACGAAGATCAGGCACAGGTAGTGTTTAATAATTATAGAGACTCTCCCGTAACTTGTTCGTGAGAGAAATCTACGAGTGGAATTTTATTTTCGGTATTACGTAAACCGCAAATTATCAGTTTTTGTACGATACGGAGGCGGTAGAATTTTCTATTTTTGTTCGTCGAGACGCCGGAATTTTATACAAAGGTAGTTTCATCACGTGATAAGTATTAACCTCGAACGAAGAAGGAAAAAGATTCGAGCGAAATCGAAGTAATTCATATTTTTGGTTCTCAAACGACGAGTGGTTCGAGTTCGTTTGCTTCTCTTTTAAATAATCTTCCCGAAATTCGTAGACCGAACCATCGGGAGTTTGAACGATTTCCCGTAATTGTGATTTATCGAGCCTAATTGGAAGAACAAATAAACAGATAAACGAACAAACAAAAATGCCCAATACACGTCGGGATTGAAAGTAAATAACGTAAGACTAGAGTTCAACAATACATGCGGTTTTTCATCGCCGTATATAAAGGACACACTGATGAAGTATAAAAATATAAACATCTAAAAAATGAAAGCGTGGTATCGTGGATAACTAATCGTAAGACTCATTTTTGTGATTGCTGAACGATCGCTGGTTATCGTTATTGGAGACACGGTTTGCAATATATATATGTGTGTGTGTGTGCGCGCGCGTGTATATGCAGAAGATTTTTAAAATACATAATCAAGTGTTTTGTTTTCTTCTTTTTGTCCCTCGATTTTGTTTCAACCTGGCGGCTCTCTACTATCAATGGTCAAAGGAGATGTTATATTCGTATCGCGTTATTCGTATGTTCTAACAATTTCTTTTTTTCTTTTTTTCTCTTTTCGCAACATATAAAACAATTACTCTTTTGTTTTTGGATTTTACCATATGGCAGCTATGTCATATATTTAATATACATATGTATGTAGACATACTGATATATATATATATATGTATACATACATATGAGACAATCCCATGAAGCCAGCCACCTTTAACCAAAATTCACAAATTTTTCGGAATATTTTTCAATTTAACTTGCCTTATAATATTTTTTATAATTTTCTTATTATAATCCGTTTTTTCGTCCATATTCTGTTACTTTTTCGTCTTTAAATATCTTGGAAAAGGCAAAAAAAAAATTATAAGACGAAAGAGTCGAGATTTTCTCCAACATATAAAAACAATAGGAACGCATTTTACCCATTTGCGTAGAACGAATATAGATACGACAGAATTGCGCAAAGATATTTGCATTTTTCTGGAAAATTGTATGGTGAGATTAATTTTTGTGTAATAAAATCTGCGCGATTATTTATACCTACATCATTCTTTGTTCCGGCGGATTGTCACTGGAATTTTATTTTTGTTACCGCTGCAACGTGAAGAAATTTTTCCACATTGTGTTAGCAACTTTTGTTATGGTCTAAAGTGAAATTGAAGATCTGAATAAAGTTAGAATTATTTTATATTCAAGTTATATTCCAGTCGTGCAAAGATTTTTGCGTGATTTTCCTTTTCCAAGATATTTAACAATAATAAACGAAATACATAACATAACACAAAAATGGATGAGTGCAAAAACATTAATGGATTTATATTCACTCGACGAATCTTTTTTTTTTTTTCAATTCAGATCCAACATTTGTTTTCTAAAGTTCGTGTGTGGTTGTGAAAGTTTTTCTTAACAATATTTCCCAACCTACGATTAATTAAATGGTACGAGCTTTGACCGACTTGAACATTATTTGGTTATAGAGGAAGTATGTATACAAAACAGTATAGCATATCCGATGATTCACTAAAGGTAAAATATTGACATTAAGCATTTGGTGAAAATGAGAAATGTTTTAAATAAAAAAAATTGGTTGTAAATGGATAGTGATAGGTGCAAAAAATTTCAATAAATTCATTGAAAGTGACTTGACGTCATTACCACCTGACAGATGATCAGTGATATTTAAGAAGTTTCGGAAAAAAGAGGCGTGCTCCACGGGATTGCACCATATGTATGTATATGTATGTGTGTATATATACATACACACAAACACGCGCACATGAATATATGTGTGTGTGTGTGTGTGTGTGTATATATACAATACATACTTATCTACTTATCTGTCCGCCATGTCTAGCAGTTACACTTGCCGATGAATGGATAGATGTTACGCTTCTTTGTTTCTCTATATATCGTGTGCATACATACGTGGGTGGCGGTTCGAATTTAATATCCATACGTTTGCATATGTATATACATATATGTATACTTATACATACAATATTAACGAACAACATTAATTATAATTAGTCGTTAGGCTAGTTCATTAATTGGACAATAAATAAAATAATCTACGTACCTAAACACTTACGGACTGTCATTCGGACAGAGTCACCTGAATTCATCGAGAAGAGATCATCTCCGATTCATTTCCTTAATCATTAATTTTCTTTTATTTATTCTTTTAACAATTCATCAATTCTCAAATGGCTATTCCGCGAATGGTCCGGGACCAGAAATCGGCCGGGATCCTGCAGACACGGGGTGAATTTTTCAACCCGTATTCCCCACGGCGAGAAAACCAAAGTTTCGTCAATGATTCGATAACTCGAGAAAGGTCGACATCTTTTCTTTTTTTTTTTTTTCAAATTGATCCATACTGTGGTCTCCGTGTCCGAAGTACTGTCGAGGGAAGGAAGAACAACGACGATGGAATAAATCGAGCCGGAAATCACGAACCCACTGTTTTCGTCTGGGCGCTCAAAAACTTGGAATTTTCATAAACAAAGAAAAGAAAAGTATGAAGTATTGCCAATGAATTCGAAACAATAGGACGTTCAATTTTAACCCTCGTTCGACAAGCCAGTGCAGCAAGACGATCGTTGAGCCCACCAGTCGCTCAATTCGGCGAATCTGCCGGTCTTTGTCTTGACGGAGACCACGACGTATCACTTGACTCCCTCGTGACCGGGCGAATGGAGGCCGTGCGTCACAGAAGTTTGTAGATCTCCCGGCTGTCGTTTTGGACGAAAGCTCGCGGTTAATGATGATATCCAACCAGTCTGATGTTGTTGTTGCAACGGTTGATCATTGAGGGAGCCACTGTTGCTCGTGCTCCTCGTACCGTCGATGCTCATGCCCGATTTGAATCGCGAGAAAAGTCCCGGTGACGGTTTTTTTGCGCTGTAGGGCGACGGAAAGCCGCATGATTTTTTGATGCTCTTAGTCGATTCCTTGTACAGCATCGAGTCGAGACTTCCGGTGTGTTGCATTTCTTCATTCTTTTTGTCCTCTAATCCACCGACGATAATATTCTCGTTCTGCTTCGTTATATTCGATATGTCTTCCATACTGGCGGAACTTCGTCGGATCTCTATTTTGCCGATATCGTCGTCATCGTCGCGACTTTCGTCGACGATATTCGAGCTACCCGGATGAACGATTATTTCCGGTTTCTTTTTACCGCTCGTAGTCCTAACGTCAATCTCCTTGAAATCGTTAAAATTCGTTATTTTCTTGTCGTCCTTGACCTCCTTTAAGCTCAGCGCCTTTGCGACACTAATTTTACCCTCCGGGTTCGAGAGATTGCGTCGGTGTTTCGCGCTGTTGGTAACAGCATCGTGAGCCGGTAACGTTTCCAACGAAACGGACGGCCTCTTCTCCTTCACGAATACCATTCGCCAACTCTTGTTCTTGCTGTCCTGCGTCTTTCTCGCTTTCGGGAGAGTCATCGCACGTTTTTCCATACCAGCGATCTGCACCACCGTTGTCGTAGTCGTGGTAGTCGTGTTAGTCGTTCTCGTGGTTCTCGTCGTTACCGACGTATCCTTGCTCTCTTTGGCGATTTTTACGAGATTGCACCTCTTGCAATATGGCGAGGTACTGTTTTGCCTCGGTGGAATCGCCGATGTGCTCATCATCGACTCGGTCTTCATCAATGTTCTCGAACCCGGGTGATGCTTCGGTAATTTCGTTATAGGCGCTTCCTTCGAGTCGAAACTGATGCTCAGTCGATCGGTAAAATTTCGCAATCTCGACAGCAACGATTTGTGATTATTCGAGGCTATTTTGTTGTCGCAGCAACAGCGTAACATACCGTCGTTGCGCACAATAGAATCTTTGCGCGTCGTTCCAACGTCATCATCGTCGTTATCGTCCTCGTTCTCATCGTTCTTCTCCAAGCCGTCCTCCCCAGTGTCGACTTTAATGGTGGAGCCCGATCTCTTCTTCGAGTGTATCCTAGCAGTAGATGGCATTTGGACGCTCACAATTTTGCCATTACCCTCGGACCTACCGTCTCTAACGCTCGTTTCCTCGTAGCCCGTCACGTCTCTTTCCAATTCCTCGATAATTTTTCCGTCGTCAACGGATCTCGCGCTTACCGGCGAGCTCATATCGCTGCTGAAATTTTCGCCCCTGCTACGCCGTCTCTCGCGCTCGTGATCACGTACGGCTTTCGCGAGATCGTGATTGTGATAATCCAACGATGATTTTTCTCTGCTACCCTTACGACTTCCGGGATAACTCTTTCGGCCAGTTCCCGATGCGGTTGCCATACTACCCTCGGTCGATATCTTAAATTTTAACGTCTTCTCGCTTACTTCAACCTCCGTCGCGGTCTCCGGATCGGAACTGTCGAGATTCTCGACCTCTTCGATCGTTGCATTTTCTGGATCTTCATCGGTTGAACGTGAACGCGAACGGATCGTACTCGCTGAACGTTTCGAGCGCATACTATGCGATGACGTCGATTTCGTGACCGACGACGTTCCCGTTCCCGTTGTTATCGACGACGCTGACTCGCCGAGATCGATCACGCTTTTGCGATGATGGCGCTCGTCCTTGGCTGCTTCATTGAGTCGCCTGTAGTACTCGAGAGCAAATCGAACTGGTTCGACTATGAGTTCCTGAAATTATCAAAAGATGTAGCAATTATTATACGTTGATTATTGTTTCAGATTAGTCGTTGGAGCCAGCTGAAATATAGAGTCATGTGGGGTAAGTGTGCGCAGCGGGTAAGTGTGCGCATATGAAATATCTCAGAAACGATTTATAACTAAAGCGCCGCACCTCCCATATTCAGTGCCCCGTGCGATGTCCTGCGAAGAGGTCGATTTTTAGTAGCCCCTAATCCGCCGTTTTGTTTTAGCAGGTAAGTGAATTTTTTTGCTCAAATTGTTACGACATTTTACTATTTTTGGCGTCCAATCTTTTGTAGACTTGTGCCCATTTTGGACGTTTCATATTTATCATCGAGTACTACGTAGTATTCAGTTTGACAAGTAACAATGTTTCAATTTTTGAGATAACGCAATCCCGAACTATTTTGATGAAATCCCGTTTTGATGGGTTGGGGTAAGTGTGCGCACATGCTTGCTGTGTAAGTGTGTGCATGCGCACACTTATCCCGTTTTAGAAACTTCGTATTAATACTGCAATATTTTGTTTCAGGATCGAAAGGTACAATATCAATGCCGTCAATGTTCGTTACAATTCATCTTTTTGAAGTTTATTCTTGTTTTCAAATTGTTTTTTATTAGTACCGTTAAAACATCTAATAATAATAAATAAAAATTTGCCATGTTCCTGTGTCTGGTTATACTTATTTAATAGGTAAAAATCTCGTCATTTTATGTTGCGCACCCTTACCTACACTGCTGCGCACACTTACCCCTATATTGGGGTAAGTGTACGCATTTCGGACTATGTTAGTTTTGGTCAATTTTTGAGAATTCGTGCCGTTGACGAATATTATTTCTATCGTCAAGTTATTGCTTAATAACCACTCTAGCCAATTAACGTCGTTTTATTGCATTAAACTTGGAATTTTCGATTCTATGGCATTTCAAAGCTTAAGTGCGCACACTTGCCCCACATGACTAGTAATTTATAGATATTTTTCGATGACGAAGATAAAACGAACCTGCAGTTCCGGAAAGAGTTCACCCAAAGATTCGAATAGGGGCAATAACACAAGACCAATGAAACTGCACTGTGAGGAGGGTTTCGTGACCTTGTCACGATCCATGAAGGGAGTGACCGGGAGTCCCTCGAGCTTTTCTGCGTCGCTCTGCTTGAAAAATTCCTGAAGAAGCCTATCGAGCCAAGGTTCAGCAACGTCCATAGGTCTTGCTTCGTTACTTATGTCAGCAACTTTTATCAGGATCATCGACAGCTGCCATCGTGAGAAATAAATTAGTAAACTGAGTCACGAGATTAAGAAAAGAAATCGGTCCGAACATATATTTTAAGAAGTATTCAATTCTCTACAAGTGATTTTGCAAATAAGTCGCTAGAAATATTTTAAGGAATATCAACATTTATTTTTAAGCATGATAATTTTACTGACCAGATTGATGTGAGTTTTATTTTGATAATCAAAGTCCGGCACTGTGTCAGTGAACTGGCTGAGAATCTCGTTGTGCCGCGCCATGTCGGTGGCGAGTATACACCTGATTATTCCCTCGCGAACGGTCCTGAAGGTCGTTGCATCGAGAGATGCCAGGATATTGCACTCGGGAGCCTCGAGAACGCGAAACGCAACGGAGCAATGATGATTCTCCAACGGTGATATGTCATTGTAACGCAGGGCCAACTCGGTTCGGGCATTTATCTGATATATATTGTTGTAACCGGGATGATCGAGATCGTGACATATGCACGAGACTATTAGCACGAAGACCTCGAGATGCCCGATTTTCGAGGGTAGATCCACGGCCCAAGCAATCGCGTACATCTGTATTTAAAAATATATGTCGAATAACATTAGTCTCTATGCTTTATTTCAACGAGTATAACTTTCATTATTCAACGTTTTATTCATATTCTACTTCTACATGTAAATAATAATATAATCTGAGAAATTTATGAAACTCTATATATTATAATGATATTTTATTTTACGCTAACAAAATAGCACTAACCCTTAAAAGTATCAATATTTCATTTCAAAGACTCCAAAGATAACATTCCATTTTTTCTAATTTATTCAAAGAAAATAATATGTATTATTTGCCCAATGTTTATTTATACTTTCTGTTTACATTTAAATCACGTTTCAATGTGAACATCTTCTATAGGGATTAATATGATACTTTTAAGAAAAATTGGCGAAAGTTAAGAGATAAGAATTGAAAACATTGAAATATCAGCTCACCATTTGGGCGACGCAGAAACAATGCCTGAAATTATGGAACGGCACCTCGTTATAATTGTTGTAAACTTCGTAAAGAAAATTTCTGAGTGTCGACAATGGTACGTCGAATTTTTCTAGCAATTGCAGCTCGACGAACATAGTTTGTAACATGAGCAGTAATTCCTCGTCTTCCCATTGTCGCGCATCGAAAGCTGGTGAACGCAGCCATTCTCGAACACCCGATGATACAGACACATCACTGAAACAAATTAACAATAAAATTCAATTACACAATTTGAAACGCACATTGTATTTTAAAAAATATGACATTCCATGTAATTATTGATTAGAAATTGAAACAAAGTTTTTATGAATCCTATTTATGATAATTCGATATATATTTTTTTATATAGCACTTCAATCAATAAGTTAATGTGTCGATCAGTATGTAAAAATAGTCCCCTCGCTCTATATACATCTTGTATGTATACAGGGTGTTAAGCAACTACCTGGATACAGGAAATACCTATGTACATATATGGTGTCACTACGGCCTCACTAAGTTAAACGTTTTTTTTTTTAATTGTCCTGCGATGAAAATTGATCGAATTATTAATTCACAAAGTTCAAAGTTTCAGCTAATAATCCAATGCGCAATAGACGCGTGATAGACAAATGCCGCGATTACGGATTCAAGCCCCGTTTAAGTCTTTCTTTTTATACACTGTTGTTTTTATGCAGATCTTGACAACACAACTATTAATAAACGAACGACGAATCGGCACGCTTAAACAAAATAAATGTATCTATCGCTTAAGGAGGTTCCACATATGGCAGCATCAAAAAAAGTATTTTTTTCTGAAAGTACACGTCTTTATTGATGTATAGTTCAAATTTCATGAAACTCTGAGCAGTGGAAGTGTGTTAAATATTTTTTTTAAGTTAGCGTTTCAATTCATTAGAAATTCAAACTTTTTGAGACAATCTAAATCTAAAAAGAAAGTTAAAGCAAAGAAGATCAGGGGCTTCTGAATATGTCCTTGTTTTTGTTGTTGTTAACCTCCTTAAGGAGGTTCGACATATTCGGAAGCCCCAATCTGATCTTCTTTGCTGCACATTGAGATTTTTTTAAACTATTCAATATTTTTCGATGATTTTTTTTTAGTTTTGTTCAGAAAGACTTTGTTGATAATTCTGTGTAAGGTTTTTGAGAATATTCGAAATTGAAAATTTTTGGGACTCGTTAAAGTCGAAAAACACTGTTTCGAAAAAATGCTTATGTTCAATGTACCTTTGGCATTGTTAAAACATTCAAAATTTAACCAATTAATATCTCGGCCAATTTTCATCGTTAAAAACAAAGCTCTACCTATATCGAAATATATATTTTATTTCTATTTCCAACTAGGGTTCTTGAGGTCAGCAAAACCGGTTCAGATTTCCGGGAACTCAGCACACGCAATAAATTTCTAACAAAAGTAAAAATATTAAAAAAAATATTGCTCAATATTGATTTAAAAAATGTTATATCCGAATAAATGAAAAATCAATACATTGCTCCACTCTTTTTGTCGTATAAGCGATTCGCTAAATTTATTTACGTTTATGGAAATCAACAAACAGAGAATATCTATGTTATTAGCATATTTATTCGAACGATATTGGGCGAGTTTTATTGCAAGATGATATTGTCACGCAGTTTATGCTTGATCCAACGGAAATAATTATTCGTGAAGAATCGAGCGTGATGCAATTTCGATAAATGTTTTCTCGTTTTTTAAATGTACATCTCGAAAGCGACCAAATGTGTACGCGCTTATATGAATGTACTTTTTACGGTCTATTTTCATACGAACATCGCGTTCATCCGAGATGCACGAGCACACGCACGTTATGGTAAATCGCCATTTTGTGGTGCTCGATGTGCTTCGGTACGTCGAATTTGAGTTTCCGAACATTTCCCGGTAGATAATAACTTCCCATCGATTTCGTGGCTACATGCATCGATCACTCGTGTGCACGTGCATGTAACAATCGCCATCGGTATCACCCGGCGGTTGGTCCCCGCTACTGTTGCAAAGCACTGCAGGACTATTATGAAGAGTGGTCGTTGATTGTGAGTGGAGACCGGCACGACTTTCCAGTTCGGCCGTGACTATTATCCCGCGGCGATTGTAGCGCATTACGAGACAAGTTTATAACGACAAAAACATTATCGACGTGGAAAACAAATTATCGGAAAAATTGTACTCCCAATTTTAATAAAAATCCACGTTTTTCTATCTAACGAGTTACATCTATCGTTAACGAAATTCGCTTGATTTTGTAATTAACTCATCGATATCAATAGTTAATTGGCCAAGTCGTTAATCAATCGATCTTACATTCGATCCTTCTCTTTTTCTTTCTTATTGTCAGTTGATAAACGTACCGATCTTGAATTATAATAATTGATCCAATATGTTTTATCACGATGATGTTTCGAGGTTTCTCGATAAACGTTGTTATATTTCGAATGAAAGTAAAGGTCTAATTATTAAATTATCATCGTCCGAAATTGCACAGGCTGTAATTAAAATAACCAATCTAATTCACTCTCGTATTAGCGAGCTCCCGTTGCGCTTCTCGAATATAAATTGAAACGCGCTAGGTTGAATGATCGCCGATGATTGAATCGAACCGATCATCCTTGAAATCGGACGTACATCGTGTATGCCTATCAAAAGACTCGGACAGGCTTTATATGTGTCCTATGGACGAGAAGCTTTCGCTTGAGAATACCCAATAATAAATCGCATACTACGGGCCCATATGTGATTCTTTGTTTTCATTTGGCTCATTATATGGACAAAAGAGCGAATCCAACAAAATCAGGGAGCATAAAGCAAAAGATTGGAAAGCACGATTTAATCATACCGTATGTTACGAACCGACCTGTGTTATCAATCAAAAGCTCTTTACCACAGTGAAAACGTTCCATACAAATACGAAATTGACACATGTCAGCGGGAGTTAACGGAGCAAATCAACGCCAGAAATATACACGTGAAATATCGAATGAATAGTGTAATTTGATTGGCTCGTGTGTCAAAGGAAATAATGAGCTCGCGTGTGTATATCTAACGCGTTGACAAGCCGCTGTGGATGTGGGTGATTTCGTACAAAGCAAAAAAGCGTCGACGCTTTGTTTTCGTGGATCGGTGTCAACACTTTTGCACGAATAAAAATGTTTCAAAAATGCGCATAAATGTTTTTTTGTTTCGTCCAATAGTTTACAATGGAACACTACAACTGTAGCGATATTTTCTATCAGATTACAACATTTGCAAAGAGCAAGCAGTCTTTTTTTTTTTTTTTTTTTATAATTTTTTACTCAAGGTCTATGCTAAAAAGATAAACAACAAAGGTATGGCCCGATCCGAGTGTTTTAGGTTCCGGGAAACAACCGTATATACGCCATTTCTTTACCTATATATACGGCATTTGACGAATATGTGCCACGGGTATTTCTCAATAATCGCT
Source organism: Netelia fuscicornis (assembly GCA_946811545.1). Taxonomy (NCBI): domain Eukaryota; kingdom Metazoa; phylum Arthropoda; class Insecta; order Hymenoptera; family Ichneumonidae; genus Netelia; species Netelia fuscicornis. Next base: position 27,361,860 of record OX328016.1, read on the forward strand.
AATTGGCGGTTGTCTGGCCTCGTTCCATCCCCCAAATTTCCCTGGCTTTCGCATAACTACATCCAAAATGTCGGTCCAATCATTGGCTAGTATACACCGCACGAACCAAAAATATAATATAAATATTGTTATTGAAATAAACGTTATATATCGATTATTTAATGAAATATAAATTTAAAAAACTGTTGATAATAAACGCAATTCACATTATACGAACAATTCAATGAATTTCATATTTTTGATGCGCAAATCCATTAAAATTTACAGAAATCACCAATGCTATTGCACAGTGACACTTTGAAAAAAATAGTTGCGAACACAAAAATAAATAAGAAAATATAGGTAGATAAATAAACGAGTAATGAAATAAGTATATATTTATTTGCTATTTAAGCACAAGAGCTTTAGAATTAAACTTGGAGTAACGAAGCGCCCCTCCTTCATTACAGTGAGAGTATACGACTTCTCTGCCAGCTTCGTAAGCTCTGCTCCCGTCATTCTGTTTGACGAGAGACACTGTGCTGGACTGTTCCAGCCTCAATCTCCCTCCTGCATATTGCACACATGTATATAAATATAGTTATAAGGATAAGTTGTATGTATAGTTCACTGTGTGACCACAAAATGCTAAGTACACATGTGGCTATCGCGAATATGTACACATATACATTGGTATATAGCCGTCGATTCGATTACACCTTTAAACGTACGTACTATAAAAATTAATGGATGAAATGTGTGTACTTCTGGCAAATAGGGATGCCTGATTGCATCAGTGTTATTGGAAACATATTTGGGTCAATAAAATGTCACGTTTGTGGAGAGAAACGATCAACGGCATTTTCCATCACTCTGTAGTTTCAAATGGTACAAGAGAATAAATGGATAATGAAAAAATTGAATATTTTTATTAGAATCAATTTAATTATTTATCAATATTTTTATACCATTTATACTCACTCAATCGTAAAAACGATGTACTGAATTTCGGTGCTCAAATCATGATTCGGTTCACACCAACATCGTACGAGATTTTATATTGGTCTGGTTTGTATTTTTAATTATTCATATTTTTAATCATTACTCGTATACCTAATTGTACAGAGGAAAATTAACTGTCCTATTTAGATAAAGATACAAACGAGCTTAAATATTGGCAGTCTCCGTGTCCCTGATAGTCAAGCCGATAATGATTTAACCGGATATTCTCGTATGATGATAATTCTTAATTCACATTACCTTTCACACATCCGATTAAAAAGGCATCAAATTTAATCCATGACAATATGAAAACGTTTTTGTTGCAACTCATTATGGCGAAAATTTTGGTATAAATCTGCCAATTATCATAAATTTTTAAAAAAGCACCATAGCAATGTAAGGACTATTTAGGTGAATAATAATATAATAACTTCACAAGAGAGGCAGCGGCATAAGGGGTAACGTTCTCGACTCCCAACTCAGGGGTCCCAGGTTCGAATCCCGCCGGCACCAATGGAATTTTTCTATGTGCTTTTTCTGTGCTCTGGGTGGTTCGGAGCCCACCTAAAGCTGTAGGGCCACCGGAGTGGTTAAAAACGGTGAAATGCGAGGCAAGGTGTGATAGGAGAGATACGCAAAAAGGCGGGGGAAGCCGTACCGAGGAATCTGAGTAAAAAACCACTCCGGTCTAAGACAGGAGCATGTAAAAGCCCGCAAGGGCATACAATCGGAATACAGAAAAAGTATAAAAAAGTATAACAACTTCACTTCGGCACAACACTTAATGAACATCTTTGGTTAATTTTTTAATTCAATGTCGCTGATGCCTTAGATCAGACGGGTCTTTCTTCCTTGATGCTCATCGGGAGACTTTCGCCCATAATCTTCTTTGTCTAATTTCTCTCCGTCGTCATTCGCTCGTAAGCGCGCCAAAACAATCTTTTTTTTAATCATTTCGAAATACCGTTACAGCAACGAATGCATTTTGCGCTTCGGGGTATTTTCAGAGATCACAAATGATCAAATTGCACTCGAAAAACGTTAATTATTTTTTTTTAACGAAAATACAAGAGACTTATTGCTAGAATTAAAATCTTTTTAACATACGTGCAGATTCGTTCGATACAAATGAACACCAAGTCAAATAAATGTTTTCAATATATTCTCATATAAGCCTGTCGTAATTTATCAACGGTCTGAAAACATGATTTTATAAATTCAAGAAAGTCTTCGTATTTGACTGAAAAACAGGAAAATTTCGTTTTTACGAAGGTCGTGGAATGCATAATGATACAATAAAATATCTAATATATATTACATTCAACACCGACATCAGGTTCATGTACTTTTTGTATACCCTTTTTTCTACTCCATAAAATCATCGTTAGAAAAAGGCACGAGAGCCGAAGAGACATAGACAGTAAGGTTTTTTCATCTGCCACGGGTATCGGTACTTGCGACTCGTTCATCGGTTGAAAGCGTCTCGGGCGAAGCTTCCACGCTTTTCTGGTTTCTCTGTACGGCCACGAAACGTTTTTTTTTTTTTTACAAAAAGGGAAAAAAATATATAAAGAAAAAATAAACAGAGTAAGTATGTGGGATGTGCTGATACATCAAAAGTTTTAAGACTGGATATCTTAACCATTAGGTAGTACGCGTTTACTACTATTTTTATTGTTTCTGCGAACAAAGTGATAGTGCATCGCTGGCAATACTGGTGAATTGAAAACTGGTGGAGCAACATTAATTCTGCAATACAGTCAAACAGTACCTACCATCTTAGTTTTTATCGAAATTCAATAAAGTTAAAAGAACGAATCGCTCCGAGTCATTTATTTTTATAACATAACATAAAGTGAGGCGTGAGAATGGCGGATGCATCAATAAATGTTGTATCGAATGTATGGGTCGAATGAGCCATATATATGTAGATCTATAGATGGATTTGAAGAATATATATGTACTTCACAGTATTTCATTGGCAAAAGTTTATATACTACGTTTATATGTTCGAAGTATATCGTATATGCAGGATGATCCATTTTAAACCCCTTTGAAGAATGAATCTCTTTGAACAATGACATTTTTTAAAAATGTTAGTGGTAATTTTTGGATTTTCATAAATTCTGTACTCGATTATGAAATTTGTTTGATAGAAGTAGCAGGAAGCGAGAAATGCTTATGTTGAGGCAAGGATCCTTAGAGAATATTTAAAAGAAAGTTTCGGGTAATTTTAAACAAATTATATTTAATGTTTTTTTAAGTAGGCGTTAGTGGATTGTATTTGTAGTGTAGTGTATTTGTTAAGAATTTTTTTAAAATTTTTTAAATATATTTTAATAGAAGCTACTATTTTTCATTTAGAAAATATAACACGAGAAAGTAGTACGATAAGAACAGATATACTTATGTTTAAAGATTAATTAGAATTTTTTAAAAATGTTCTTTAAAAATTCTTATCTAAATTCAGACATCCTTTAATCGACGCGATTTTCCAAATAGCTTTAGTTTTGAATAAAAACGTTTGAATAGTTCAAATACTTCTGTAAATATTGCGAATTATACAAAAAAATTTACATTTAGAGAAAGAATTTTTCGAAAAAAGTTTCTTAATTTTTTAAGTAGAATACGAATCTACAAATAGGTACTGTTTGCCATTGTCAAAAAAGAAGTTGAACTCGAAAAAACCTTGAAAACCTCCACCTAAGATCAAACAAGCAACGCCACGCTACGTTCCCGTTTAAATCACGAAACATTTAAAAAAAATGCTTATATTCTTCAGGCACATTCTCCTCGATGCTTTAAAATGGGACAATTTGTACATATACATATGTATTATATATACTATATATAGAGGCATATACGTTGAGACATATTGCTGATCCAGACCTTCCGCATTGGACAGGGCTTTCCCCCAGGTGAATTATGGATAAGCAACGACGTCTGCCAAATGCACCGTGCCAAATAGATACTCACACCAACGCGAATAGAAACGTACCGAGAAATTTGTCAAAACGTCGGCATAGCGCCTAATGAACGGATTAACCGGCAACCCATATCGCTCTGCGATTAGTACTTGACAAATGTAACATATTTAGGGTAGATCGGGGTCAGGTGCATCAGGGTCAACTGCATCATCAACATTCCTTATCGCTGTAGTTTAATCTGTTTCCTACCATAGTATACATACGTTGACTAGTCACATTTTCAGTAAAGATTTCCACCTCTAGGCTCTATTTTTCACTACGCTGACTACCTTTTTTTTGATTTCATAAAAAACATGATTTCGAGCAATACACTCGAAACATTCCATATGTTGAACCTTTGACTTTCAATGTTTTGACATTGATGGTATATTTGAAGGTGTTGTTCCTTTTATTACGGACGTTGAATCTCAAGAATTATTAAAAAAGAAAGTTGATACCGCATCTGGAAACCTATATGGGTCAGAAGCAGAGAGGTGAGCATTTTAGGTTTTCAAATATCTGAGAAATAAAGTTCCTTTTTGAAGAAAACTAACGAGTGGAGTCTGTTGCGTCATTTTTCATCAGCCTTTCCTGTGAAGGGGCACGCACAAAAAATTTTTTAGAAGTTCTAGCTAGTAATAAGAATATTGCCAGGGCCATAAATCATTTCGGGAACGCTTTTATTTATTTTTTAAATAATAATATAACCAACGCATTTAAGAATGCCTTCAATAAATTGTAATAAAAATGTTCCTTAATCGCAAAATCTTGTAATTTTCTATTTTTTTATAATCAAAACACTTATTCTTCAAATTACTCTTAATAATTTTTCAATTAGTGTAAATTTGGCTCCAAATTTTCAGTTTATTTTATACATTGTTGCACTACGTTATTTATAAATAACTTAAATGCAAAGGTTTGAAGGTTATTTTATCATGTATATGAAAGATTCAATTTTATAATTACTTATTAGATATTTATTTGCCGTTTTCGTGATGTTCCCGAAAATAACAATGTAGTTCCCTAAATGACGTTTACGTTCCCTGAATGAAACCAACGCCCGGTTTTAGAATATTTTATGCATATAAATAATACACATTTACGTACATATTGTATCTTTATTTGTACTTAAGAGATAAGGAACATAAGTTTCACATTTTAAACTTAAAACCTAATAATAATAAACTTTTTAGTTTCAATCAACAAACTTTAAATATCAGGAACCAACTCTAACGCACACTACCATTAAGATTGCACATCAATGCTTAAAATCAAAATCTAATCTTTGTTGTTTCAAACAGACGTTAAGAATCACAAACATTATGCATGCATAATCACATTAATAACATATGTGTAATATTACAAAGTAACTTTATAATCAAAGTTTAAACTCAAAGTAGGTACAACAATAACTTACTTTTCGAAAATGTCCATGTTTTCTTCAAAACAATAAAAGCTACGACTGCCTTTTTTCTGCAACTTTGGTGTGGGTAAAATTTTAATAATTTGTTCACAGGGGACATATGAAACATCATTTCGTTCGATTTTAAATATTTTTGCTGAGTTCCGCTGACAACGAAGAAAGGTGATTTTTATTTCACCATCTTCCTCAACTGAGGTGTCAGCGACTGCAACGTATCTATATTGATTTTTTTTATTTTCAGTTGGTATATTAACTAGCAAAAATGTATTTGGGCATATCATGTTTGGGTGAAAGTTCTTTTTGTCGTTTCCGTACGATGTACCAGCACTAATATCATCATTCTTCTCATGAAGTCGATCTGAAACGCTTTGGAGATTTTCGTTATCTGAAGTGTCTGATCCGTATACGGCGTCGTAAATACATTTTCTATTCGTATGAAGAGAATCCAGAAACTCTTCATTCCTTTCTGTATCTAAATCGATAGTTGCTGATGGGCGCTGGACTTTCTGTTTCTCGAGCTTCAACGGAAAATGCCTGCAGTTTAATTTCTCGTAACAATTTTGAAAATTGATACAGTAGTATGGAGACATCAGAAGCATTCTGCCTGATAATCCTCGTCACATTCATGATACCGGGAATTGCATCTATCTTTACGGGTATTATGTTTTTGACTGCAAGTATTTCATCGTCAGTGACTTCATGGAGTAAAACAGTTAAATTTTTCAGTAAACGAACAAAATCTGCAGCTGTATTGATATTGTTTCCTCGTAATACGTGGTTATCAGCAGTTTTCTTTAACACTCCCCCTACATCATCCATTGGCCCCTTTCCATAACCTGGTTCACTGAATGTCCACGTTGAAGCAGTTATTTGCGGAAATTTGCCTATTAAGGTTTTAATCCACAAGTAAATATTGGTGCGGTTCCGGTATTGGGATGTGGGTCTGTCTAAAAACACGTGAACGGTATTTACGTGAGGCCTGGCACTCAATATTATCTGTAACGATGATTTCAGGTGACCCCAAACAGCATGAGCCTGATGGTCCAAGTTATCACTCACAGTGGCAAATGAAACTGTTTCAAGAGACGTGTCGTTTTTGGCATAAAAACCCCCTGTGTGGATCGATAATTGACCTTTGGAAGCTCCGAACCTAAACGATTGAATCTCTTTCTCGTATTTAGTCATGTAATTTTCAGCGAAATCAATTTGTATCATTAGCTCTGTTTCTTTTAAATTATCTTTCAGTTCTCTTTTGGCCTTCAAGTTTTCACTAATTCCGTAAAGATGTTTTTTCATTGGACAAATATCCGCGGCTAAAGACATTTTCAAATCTTTGACTGTGCTTGTCACGGTAACTTTTTTAGTAAGTTTGATTTTTTTTCTCTCCTTTTATGATTCGGTCTTCAATTATTACTTGCCACTGAAAATATTGGACGGTATCGTTATTACTCCCCGATTCTAATTTGATTTCCTTGCAATCGCCACATAAAGCAAACATAAAATCATAAGATGTAATGTCACAGCTGTACGCTTTTATACATTAGGATGTGGAAATGTGGATCTCGATCCCGTTTTGTAGGTTGCACTACCCAATAAGGTTTCTCTCTCAAAAGCGTCGAATAAGATCCTCGAATTCCAGTCTCAGCATAAAATTGAGGATGCAAATTTTTAACAGTTTCTAGAAGCAACCACTTTTGTTTGTTTCCTTTAAGGCAATCTTTCTTACCAGGGCACATTCTACTGACATCATCTCGTTGAAAAAACTTGTGTATTTCTTTACGAACCTGATTAGTGATTAAAAATGTTGGATGTCTGCGATTAGATGTTAATATGTTGTCATTACTTCTATTTTTGTGGAGAAATTGTTTAGCCATATTATTTAAACGATGTTTTTTTAATACGGTCGCCACTGACGCATTTTTGAAAAGTCTCTTGCTGTTTAGAATTTTTGGGTAATTTGTCAACGGTGTCTTTTAGTTGGGTTGTCAAAACCTCGCCAAACAGTAGACGTTTACGAATTTCTGGAGTAACAGAACATCCTCTTGTTAATTCATCAACTTTGCGTGTAGGTGTATCAGCTTTCTTTTGAGATGCTCTTTCTTTACGTCTTCTGCTTCTCTCTACTTTTTTTCGCAATAGATCTATGGTTATTTGCATTTTTTGTATTTTATGTTTCTGTTTTTTAACGGTTCTGTAAGCCTGCGCTTTATCTCTTTTAACCTGTTTTCTTCCTGCTTTCTTCCTTAATACGCGAATATCGTTTTCCATCTCGTTTTCAGAATCTGGGGGGGCTGTTAGCTAAAATATTTGCCATGACCTTTTTTTCTGTCTATTCTTTTGAGAATTTTTTCTCCACAACTTTCTCTGTTTCCTCTTCTCTCTTTCAGTCATATCACTAACAGTCTTAATTTTATTTTCAGCCTTCTTTCTTTGGTAATATTCTCTATCTTTCAGTCTCTTTAATTCTTTTTGTTCAGGTGTCATTTTATCTAAAAACTTGCGCTTCCTTGCATTAGCCTTTTCACGATGCTTTTTATAGGCCATACTGTCCTGTTTTAATCGTTTTTTCGACTCCCTTTTGTCTTCATTTTTATCGTTTTCCATATTACTCGTACCAGTTGGATACCTAAAATCAAAATTTTACATGATAATAATTTTTAAAAACATAAGGGCATCATTTTGTTCAAAGATTGTCATTTCGTGAACACCCCTATCATTTCGGAAACGTCCGTCATATACGAGGACGTCCGCGAAATGACTATTCGATAAATATTTTCATGTCACGCTTAACGCCGCCGGGTTAGATACTGCGTTTAGAGGTTATGAACGACTGAGCTGCAATATTCATAAGAATTTTGCAAAAAGTATGCAAAATTTTTAAAAACGAAAACAGTGTTCCCGAAGTGACAGGGAATTAAAGTACGCACCACATATACCAAACTAAAAGGTACTTACCAACAAAATCTAAATATTTGTTTCCGTAAACACAAAACACGTTGTTTGCTTTGACTAGCGAACTTCACACTGTTGTTCGCTAACGCCATCTAGGGTGTGTTGTTTTAACTATATCGAACATGCTACATCGCGTTCACGAAGTGATTAGATAAACGTCGGACACTATTTGAATAGCCAAAATATGAACAAATTAAAGTGACATAAATTCAATTTATAGATATATTCTTAATTTAATGATTTTAAAAGCTAATAATATGACATGACATCTTTAAATCGTAATTGTATACATTTTTACTTGTCTGTACTATAAAACATGGTATAAGGACGCGTTCCCGGAGTGACTATTTAGACCTCTTTTTGATTAAAATCAAATAAAACATTATTATGCAAAAGTAAATATGCTTAGTTCCTTGTAATGACGCACAAAACCTTTATTTTGAAATAACTATTGTAATAATAACATGTTATTTTATTTTAAAAAACCTTGTCAGAAGCACAATGCTCACCTCTCTGATTCTGACCCATATACGTATATATTTTCACTGTAGTCTACTGTCATAAGAAAGCAATAGTGATTAAACGCGACTCTTATGAATATAACTCTGCATCCATGGTTTTTGAACGCAAAACCGGCAAAAATATTATATTAATTCGATCATTGACAACTATAAAGATTTCATATTGTGAAAGTTGACGCAAGGTAAATAACAGAGTCAAAATCGTATTACAATTTCTACTTCAACTGCGGTTAAAATGATATTGAAACGTCACGATATTGAATGTAATGACGAAGCTACGACCGTTGGACAATTGTTAATGGCGTAACAACAGGATTTAAATGATTGACGTAATTTCGAGCGTACCCACCGTTTCGACGACCATTGAGAATAAACCACTTAAACATCAGTTAATTTAACCGATGTTAGAATCGCTACAGTAATACCACATCGTAACAAGTTCGTTTAATGTTTTCGAGCGTTACAAATAAAGCACATTTTCATTTTCAGTTTAATGCTGTGGGCAGTTCAAATATGAACAGCTTGTCAGTGGCTTTTACAGGGATAGAAAATGCAAAGTTGGTTTGCTAATGCAGAAAAACCTCGACAAAGGGTCCGTGAAACGTGTATTTTTATGCAGTGTATCCGTACTTTATGCTCATTTTTTATGCAGACGTCCGTGAACAGCATTACCGAACCAAAATTGTAATTTCTCCATTGTCTCTCTGTCTCCGGGGCTGCTATGCTTCACTGTTTTTACGAATTCACGTATATGAAAGAAATTCAAGGAATTATGAATTTTCTCTTTGCAGAAAATTTCGCAAAGAAGCGGCGGAGAACGGGGGGGGGATAAATTTATATGGGATTTTTCAGCCCGGTGTAAGGAGATCTTGGATCCTTTTCTGATATTATCAAATTTTGTTATCAATTATTATTAAAGTAAATCGCTGATAATTTGAAATAAATTAATTATGAAAATAATTAATAAAAGGGAATTTCGACAAACATAAAGATGGAAAGGAAAAAGTAAAAAGAAGAAACAGATTGAGCAATGTGCATAAATGAAATAAATCGTGCACGATACAACCAAATCTGCAACGACAAAAACAACGTTTAGATAAAGTAAAAACCTGAACTAACATATTTTCTTTGCCTTTGTGAGTGAAGAAAGCGTCCACGAATGTGGAACGGAGACGTTCACTAATCCGCGACACAAATGATAAAATATCACGAAACCTCGATCTGATAAGCGAAAGTGGCATCAACGAATTCATTCGAGTCTCGTGATAAGCAAGTTGCATCTTATAAGGTGCGATAGCCTAATAATTCATCCAATGTGCAGTACCTGAAATCCGTTACGTCTAACATGTGGTAGTAAAATGAGTGGTGGTTATCGATACCAATCTCTGCCGACCTCGAGACTCATATCGTCCGGATAATATCGCCAAATTCGGGATATCAAGTATCATAGATATAGGTATTGGTTCTCGATTGGATGAAATGTTATCGTCAACAATGTGTAATTTATTTAAAAGACGTCCATATTTTATTATACCGTACACAAACCTCAAACACGATTGTCGTAAGTATAACAATATGGGACGCTCTATCTAATATTGTCAACCTGTTGTCTAATAGTTATTTCAGTAAGTCGACCATTTTATATAGTAAAAAAAAAGTTTTTTTTTTTGGTACGCAACACAACTTTGTTTCATTTTATCTCAGTCTGAAAGGAACAGCAAATTTTTAATACAACTAAAAATTATATGATAAGCCTTCGATTTGGCATGTGACATTGAATTGCGATTTCATCATTACCTTCAGAATGTTTTTAATAGAACGCGCAACACAGCTTTTATCCAATTTTTCACTTATGACGGAATTAAATCGAGATTGATGTGTTTTGGAAATACAAAGAATTATGGTAATTTTTAAAAATAAACAATATTTGAAACAACAACTATATTCCAAATTACGTGGACAAATTTCCATTTAACTGTAATTTACAAAAAATCGTACGTGCATTTATTTAACTTTTTCAACGTTTATTTATTTAATAGAACCTGACATAAGGATCGATGAATTCAAGATAGAACACCTTATATACTATATTAAAACAGCTTACCGATTTTATATAAGCTCGAATGCTTTAGCGTTTTAATCCAAAAAGTACTAAGTACACCGCGTAACGTTCTCAAGAAGTTTGAATTCCGTAATAAGGTTGAAGACGAAGAACGTCTATACACCGAAGACGAGCAAACTTCTGGGATCGACGCGACGCTTTGCCGAGTCGAGCGTATCTAGACTATCGGCGAGAAAATGTATCAAGAGAAAGGCGAGAAGGTTTTCACACGAAGTAATTAATGGAGAAAATTTTGATTTTACCAATTTTTATAAATCCAATGGGAAGTATATTTGAAGTTTTTCATCCACGACCTAGGCATTCCCATTGATTCTCAAGCATTTGCCCACCATTTTTATATTAAACGACAAAAAACATATCTTCATATAATATAAATGGAAACTTAAAAACGTTTGACCTTTATTAAAAGGTCTATAGGTAAAAGTTTTAGCAAATAATCAAACGGTATTCAGATAAAGAATTAATAAAATGCAATAAAGTAATATCCAGAATCGTTTTGTAACGGCCTATATACATATGAAATGAAAAAAAGTATAATATGCGAAACAAAAAAATAACAGACAAAAATATGTCAGTTCAACCTTGTACGCAATGTCCGTACCTACGCGTAGAACGTACTATGCAACTACTTATGCATATTTATCGAATATTAAACAATTTTGTATACGCGTGATTTTTTACGTAATATTACTTTATTTAGAAAAGTTATATCGCATATTCAACAGACGTGACAGTTTGACAGTTTGACATGGTTGGAAGCAAGAAGCTAGACGAGTTAGAAATTGAGTTTTGAAATCACTGGTGAGAAGGTGTTCACGCAATAACATGTTTTTGTTTCTTCTTTAATTTTGCGACATTTCTAGAAGATGGGAATTTCCATTTTATTCGATAAATTCCATTTGTAGCGTTTGAAGGGCGATGTAATTTACTCTTGTGCTATAGTTCACGCACCAACGTCGGATTACAACGAAGTATAATGGTTTGGATATAACCAAAAAATATTTATAACTGCATTTTGAAAATGTCGTTTCGACACATTGCACAGTGACAAATATAAATAGTGCGACGTCGAAAAAACAAAGATAATTGTAATGGCGTAAATTAAAAAATCTTGCTGAAATGTGAAAATTATCCCCGTGTATTTCGCGGAACGCTGGTTATCGATGAATTTATCTTTGTAGCTAGTGGCGTCGTAATACGCATGTTCACGTGAATATATTATTTTCTATTATTTTCAAATATTCGAAATACTCGAGAGTGCATTGACCTAGATAAATCGTTCCGATTTTCACACATTGATTAAATTATTCAATCGTTCTCTACTGATCAGGTCGCGTTTACACGTCCAGCGTCACACTTTATATCAGCGCATTTGTTGACTTTATCGAGCATTTGTCGAAGAATATTATTTTTCGTTTTACTATATTTATTTTGTTTTTCATTAAAAACTGTCCCCGTAGATATCTTGATTAAAAAATATTATTAAACGATTACTGATGAGGCTATTCAAGTGAAAATAATAAGGGAACATCGCTTTGTAGTGAGTGCTTACAAAGCTAGAATCCCTAAAGTGGATAGAGAAAACTACGAGAAGGAGCAATGCAAATGTGAATGCATCCTTTTCACTCATATTATTGCCATTATGGTAATGTATTTCGTATTTTTCGAGAAACATAGCCGATAACGGAAAACAATGTGAAGAGTTTTTGATGATCTCGCTTTATATAAATAAACTGTCATTTATTTATTTTTGTTGCATATCACATTTGTTATATGTTAGTACATTTTGTTACATCGGGATTCCAATTTTTAGAATTTCTCTGTCGCATTCTTTGCTTTCCCTTGGCAACTTTGATGCACACGCTGTAATAGGTACGGAGGAAGCACGAGGAAATTTTGTTGGATTCCGGCTGATTAAGGCATCCCTAATGATCCTCTACTTACTTACTATTTGGCTTGCCCATCCGTTTTGTCATTTTCAAGTCTAACTATCTTGCACTACTGAAAGACACTGTTACCTGGTTGTCAAAGTTTATCTAGTTGTCAAAGCCCCACAAGCAATTTTAAAACACACGCCCCATCATAACCGAACTTTGATGGATTCGTTCTACGATTTCTTTAAACGGAAGTTTCCATAATACACGAAGAATTTTAAAACAATATTCATGCCGAATATATGTTTTGCGAAAAGTGAGAATCAAGTTTCGTATCAAGTTGTGAAAATATTCATAACTACTTCATTATTGGCATTGTTATTTTGTTCAGTTGCACGCGCATTTCTCTTGGCGAGGGGTCGTCATTCAAAATTATGATTATAATTAAAACTGTTACAAGTACCTTGATTCATATTTAACATCATCGAGGCACTTTTTCAAACATATTTTAATGTGGCAATAACGCGTTTACGCCCTTGTACCTTGGAGTCTATCTGTAACATTTTGTTCTATACACCTATCATATGGCACATCGATTTATTATAGATGCAGATTTATAGCAAACACGATAAATTGCGTATACGTCCAAGAATATATTTTTAAGAAACCAGTCCAATATTTTTCCATGACGGAATAATCCAACGCAATTCCGTTCATAACCCGAAGATATATTGTATAGAAAGATGATATCAAAGTCGAGAGATCTCGTTATATTTATGTATATGTAATACATTCCGGAAGAGGAAGAGATGCGACGATATTTATTCTATTTAAAAATACCCCAGGGCTCCATCTGCACTTCGTCTTGTGAGACGGTTTGCACAAACGAAGAAGCACACCGATAGATACAAAGATGGAGAGAGTCGTTGCGTATATTCTGCAACGAGAATCGAGATTGGACAGAGGCAAATATTCGCATATACCGGAAGAGGATGCTTGCGTCACAGAGCAAAATGTAGAAATTCCAGGATTGCATATATTCGTCAGTGAGAATTCAAAGTGCAGAAACGGATAGAAACGGACCGGAGTCTGCGAGTCAGCGTTTAGAATCGTCGGAGTTATTGTGACTCCGCCAAAGGCCTTTGCCATATATCATTGCCACCAGGTGGTTCAGCGTATCCAAATATAGTGCCTATGTTTATTCAAATTAATCACGGATTTGTTGTGCTGCGAACGGGATGCACATTGTGAATGCCTCATCCCGAGGGATGTCGAACGAATTATGCGGAGCTTTCGACGTGGCGTATATAACATGGGAAATTGAATGGCTGGGTACAGGGGCGAGTTTGATGAGGTACAGGGAGTCGAACAATGGAAGCTATGGTGCGAATGAATTTTCGATCAGGTTCATGGTTACGGAATTCACTGCGTCGGATTATGGCCGCGGGATGAACTTACGACGGTCTGAGATTCCATTTGCGGGTCAATGGCGGTCAGTTTACTGGATCGTGCGAATCGAATTATTTCGGCGGGGGCAGATCATGTCCAATCATAATGGACCACTGGCCACCAAAGCTGGGTCGGAATTAATAGCATTATCCCACAATTCGCGTTTCCTTTATTAATACGAGTAACTCAATGGATTTATGTTAATTCAATTGAGTGGAAACAATTGGCATTTGTGACGTTTTAAGATGGCCAATCCATACAGTCTCTCCTCTAGTTAAGAGATATTTTCTAATATCATAAATTTGTCGCCTTCCACGAATATGCATTTCATCTTGCCTTAATGTACTTCTGAAATAATGCACATTGTCAAATAAAAAGTGAATGAGTTTTTGAAAATATTAGTAAATTGTGATTAAGTAACATTTTTAATTTTTGAAAGGCTGAATTATTGTTTCTGTAGTAAAAAAATACCAGTACAAACTATTAATTTACTATTATCATTTTTTTAACTATAAATGCCACTGGGTGTGTGTTTGTGAAAATTTCAAAATTGAACTGGACGATCAAAGAGGATAGCGACGCTTCGAGTAAAAGCATAAAGTTGGTTAGGACCAAAAAAATTAGAGAAGTTTATCTGTTCAACGAATTAACAAACAGATATTGATGAAAAAATCGGAACGTAGTTATCGATATCTACAAAGTCATCTCTTAAAATTTCAAGACTTGCGAATACCTTCTTCGTGAGAAATAAATAAAAATATATTTTCTAAATTAACATGTGCTCCTAAACTGACTACGCTAGTCACACAATTTTTTTTACCTACTCGGTACCAGATAAACCTCGTCAAGTTTGACGCGGCATGTTTTCTGATCGATAAATATTATTGCTGCTCGATTTAAATAGACTTTTAATTGAGTGCGGAGGTAAACGAAAAGGGAGTAAATTGTATTTCTTTCAATCGTTTTTCAAGATGCTAATGAGGTCGAGCAACTAGATTTATAAACATAATCAATTAACGGTAACTGCCAAACGAAATTGAAAACAAAAATCGATGAAGAACCATTAATCTGCCGGCGAAGCGATGCTATTCATCGATAAGGTGGAATTTCAAGTTCTGGAAGACTTGGAAAAGAGAGGTCGGAATCA
Organism: Netelia fuscicornis; assembly: GCA_946811545.1. Taxonomy (NCBI): domain Eukaryota; kingdom Metazoa; phylum Arthropoda; class Insecta; order Hymenoptera; family Ichneumonidae; genus Netelia; species Netelia fuscicornis. The sequence goes on from OX328016.1 coordinate 27,377,295, forward strand.
TCGTAGATGGATGGTGCTCTTTGGTAGCGTGTGGAAAAAGCAATGAATCTTCGAGCTTTTTCGTCGACACCGCGGAGAACAAGACACCGTAAGAGTTTATCGCCAATTCTAATGCGATTCCCACGAATCGACAGCTGAGATTTCTCCTCGGCTTTGCACAAGGTTTCTTCACTCGATCTTCTCTCTCGATTCTCAAGGGAATCGTCTAACTGAATTACAGATTTTATACGAAGGCTTCGTCAGACACAGCGGGGACTCTAGAATGCTTTTGGATGCTTCTCACTGTAAATTTGCGAAAGCAGAACGCGAATTTCCATATATTTGCGGATACTTGGAAATTTACACGTCTCTGAACAAATCTTAAAGAAAGTCAACAATTATCAAATAATTTATCGTAATTTCGATCTACGAAAAATCTAACAAAGTTGGTACCAAAATAACGACTTACCCTCTTTAAAAAAAAAAACAATTTTTTTAAATATGAGATTAGCAATGATATTCCGACCTGAAATTAACACTAGATTTACCAGACCAGTCATTTTGACTGGTCGTGCAATTTTTAATTAAAAATTCCAACTGTATGTAACATTTGTTTTCTGAAACGACGTTATGACTTCTGTAGCTGTAAGTAGAAAATATATTTAATGAACTCAATACAACTTTATATATATTTGTAACAAATATATTTAGATAGAAAGAAGTATATGCAAATAGCTGGTAAATCTAGTGTTAATAAATAAAGGAAAAAAGAATCGATTTTTTATTGCACATGACTGACGAGAAGAAAAAAGACTCCTGCACAATTTCAGCATTAAACGAGATTTCTACCTTCCTAATTTTCCGCATAAAATCGAAAACAAGGTAAAAGGATAGTTTCGCAGATCCTGGCATAGCGCGAGATTTACATTCACTGTTCCCTTACCTCGAAAAGTTATCGCTCCAGATTCGTAGTAGACTCGGAGAATATTATGAGTGCGTCTTAAATTCCGGATTATTATGCCCGGCATACACATATAGCGAAACGAAACGCGTAGTTTCATAGAGCACGCGGATTGAATAATTCATGCGTTATCCCTCTCGCCATCCGGAAGGATTTTGGAAGAACGTTCTACCCTCTGCCCGTGAACCGCGATGGTTCGTACACTCTTGCCGGGTCTAATGAGTTTTACCAGACTCGCTGACCCCAGACTCGACCTCACTCCGTATCGGATTATAGGAATAGTCGAGCGGCGAGTGGAACGACGTCTAGTGATCGCAGAACGGACTAATCGTATTGCAGTCTTTACTTTTAATCTTGTACCAGTGAATATAACATAGATTGGAACTGTGTATGATTTTGAAATCAATCAGTGGGGAAATATTATGAACGGTTCTTACAAACAATTGTTTATCCAAGATTCCAGCAATGCTTTGATTTTTTTTTAATTCTCTCGACGCGATGCAAAATGAGATGACCATAGCAACTAAAATGCATTCTTATTAGTCTATTTTTTTTATTTGATTAGCAAATTGCTGCGGGTAAACGCCTTTTAATGATCGAGCATAAGATCGAATGTCAATACGAACTTCGATATTCATTTGGATTCAGACGACGGTCCTTGCTTTATTGAATGGTTCATATTTAAGTTCAAACCCGTTAGTCTAAACGTTGATAAGGAAACGCAATGTTCCAATCGAATACAAAGTTGCGTTAGCGACAAACTGCGAATCAGTTGACAATTAACGTTTAGGGTCAAGTTCCGCTTCACTGCCATGTTACTCACCGATTGAAATTTATAAACTCAAGTTCGGCTTGAATTCATATTTGCCCACCGATTGAAATTTAGCCTCAAGCTCAAACTTATTTATAACTCAAATATTTAATTTCAATGCCTTCTTTCTATGAACTCAAGGATGCAATGTCAAGATGAAAAATCGTTTTTTTTGTCGCCACAAGACCCTGCAGTATTTCATCGGCGGTGCTCCTGAGCACCGGCAATGTCACCGGAGAAATCCGGAGCCACGGTTCACGGGAACCATTCATCGTCCATAGAAATATTGGTGCGCTCCGATCGGTTACCTCAGTCGCTTAATCACGAGAACAACGTTGCGGATCACGCTAAGGACGTAACGTCGCACATGACGTCGTCTGACTCATGCGGGTACCACGGGTCTCCAGCCACTGGCTCGATTGGCTAAGAGCGTGCAAGGAAGGAAAATGCCATTGGGAATAATAGACGAGTCTACAAACCCTCGGCGGAACTACCAGAGATTCCCTGGACATTCGTATGGAAGTCCATGTCAGTTTCGCAACGTGCTTATGGGCTTGCTGCGAATAGCGATCGACTATTCCCATCGATTATTCTCAAGAACTTGGAAAGCACCAAGCATGATCCTTATCATTCTTGGAAGCATATTTGGGTTTGAATTCAGCTCATGTTGCTAGAGTTAGCTGAAGTTTCGGATTTAAACTGAGTTGACGCATCCTCGGGTGATAAGTCAAGCTAGGGAGATACCTTTCATTAGGTGCATGAGCTTATTCTTGGATGCTGCACAATGCTTGGAGCTACACTTCTCGTTGAGACTGACAGCTTTATTTGAAAAATAATTCAAAAATATTGACAATTTAAACACACCTGAGATATCTATTATAATATATAGAGTGAAGAGAGTAGACACTTTCTAACGTACCTAGATTCGTTCGCATCCACCCATTGTCATATTGTAAGTGGCTAGCTTATAAACGATGAGACAAGTCGAACCGCGTTGTTATGCAACCAAGAGTATCACTCGCTGACCATACCTCGTAGGAGAAACATGATTTCAAGGACGAGCCTCCTCCTTGCTTGCTGCAAGTTATAATGTTTCTGAAAATAACGTTGATAGAAAGTGCTCCCAGTAGAGCTGGCGAGCGAGGGCCAGCCTCCCCTTCGTCGTTAGAGCCAAACGAGCCATCGGCGATCCACTCAAATGTTATAGCGGTACACGGTATATCGTGACCGCATACACAGACTCTGTACTACCGGGGCAGTATCGACCGAAGCTACCGGGCAACAGGAGCTTTTACCGGGAGCACCATCCTGTCCCTGTGGCTGCCCCTGGCTTCGGTCGAAAACGAAACGATAAATTTACGAAAACGGAACTCTGCCCTCAGCGATTCCCCAGGGCAAAGCTAGACGGCTTGGATGTTTGTGTATGTATGTGTTTGTATGTGTGTGTCGTAAGCGAATCATCGTTATACGCCATTAATGCAAACGTAGACGCAGGTCAACAACTCGCTATAACTAAGAAACCCATCGACCATTGTGAAATAATTATGCAAAATGAGTTTTCACACTGAATGGAGAGAAATTGTACGATATCACGGCGTAGGATCAAGGATATAACTTCAACTGCGTGGTTGTGGTTCAACCGTCATCAAATATACTCACCAAATGTTGAGGAACTTTTCGCGCACACGCCGCTTAACACTGTCGCTTTTTCGTCTATACTGCAATCTTCTGCAAGCCTCTGAGGACACGGGCTCTGGTAACTGCTTGTAGAAACCTGATAAAAAAAATCGAAAATTGAATCGTCCATAAATTACTTTCACTTACTCGTTCGATTCGAGGGACCACTAGCTCGATGAAATTTATGATCGACGCCTCAACTACTTTACTTTTGAAAGTGGAAAACACCAGTGTACGAGCTCGATGAAAGCACCCTAGTTTGTGATCATTTAATATCGAAAGCTGTTTGAATCAACAGTCAATAATTGTTTGTAAAGGTTCGCCAGAAAGTGGGGCGGTTATTTCAAATTTCCAGCGGCATGATGAAGTTTCAAACTACGTTCCATTTCATTCCCGTAACAATATCTTTCACGTTTTTAAGTGGAGCACTCCCCGGGACTATTCAATTAAACTTACAAAGTTGTATTATTCAACTCTTCGTTCGTTTTAGCTATTTATGCAAATATATGAAGGACGTAATGAATGCCATTTAAATCTTTCGCATTTCGGAGAATGAGGCCTCGGATGGGCCAGTTGTACAACTATTTGACGGGCTCACATTGTGCTCACTTATTTTTGTCAATAAATCGAATCAATCCAATCAACTTATTCCAATATATCGAACTCCAATTTCAATTCAAATTACAAATCGATTACCCACTATGTACAATTCCGCAAAAAATTTGCTATTTCCTACGGTTTGAACCAATTAGAATTCCTGTTCGCAGCTGAAATTACTTTTACTTTTGACTGTTAGGCAACATAAGTTCAGTTTACATCAAAGTCCCTGGTGATTGATTATAAGGTTTTCTGTGCTGATCATCCGCATGATTTTTTCGAAGTCAACTACAATATTCGTTTCACGATGACCGTACTCAGGCATGGAGTTTCTCACTTGGTTGGAGACCAGTAATATTCCACTTAAATTTCCACTCAAACCCAATAGTTCCAAGTTGAATCGAAGACGAAAGACGTTTCAGCTTTCCCAATATTCAGAGAATAATACTAATCGGTATCGCATCTACCAACCCAACGATTAATTTCTAGGTTTTAGGCTAGTTACGTTCGGCCGAACCGCCAGTGAAGTAGGATATGAATAGCGTGGCGACGATGCACGCGGGAGCAACGGCAATTGCAAATATTTATTCAGAAGCAAACGCGAATTCTGGCAGAGAGTTTGTTTATCCGCTCGTATATCCGTCATTGGCTTCGAATATGCGCACCTCATTCACGCATGATTGAGATGATTTACGGGCATTCACGGAAACCGCTACAGTCGCGATAAGCTATACGAAATCTTTTGATTCGATCCAACGATCGACCATGATCCAACTCGGCAGAATCTTTACTAACCAAGCCAGCTAAGATGCTCAGTCGTCTCCAGTTTACTCTTGAACGCATCCATCTGGAGTTTGAGATCGCGCAGTGCCATCGAGGGCTCCGACGACGCTGCTTCCTGATGTTCGCGCAATTCACGTTCCAGAGCGGCGACGCGCCTCTCCAGAGCACGCAGTAGGTCTGCCTCGATCATCCCCGAAGAGGCCGGATGGGCTCCGACGACCTGCGACAAATACCAAACACCCGGTGATTAAATCGATTTCAGTGTATGCTTTTCGACAATAGCATGCAGGGCACATAATCTTGATTGCCGTCGGCAATTTTCAAACGGAAGTAGAGTGAGTAATTAGAGATTGATAAACAAGATGGGTTAATTTCACAAGGTCTAAGTATGCCCGAGTTCAATTCAACTCTCATTTGGGTGTTCCAAAAAAGAACTACAGTCATGAGCACTTATAGTTTCCAGCTGGATAAAAGTAGGGCTGACTTTTTTAAGTCGTGATTGGATTAGTTATATTTGAGTATGATCCGAACGAAATGGACACACGTCACAGTGAATTAAAGAATTCTCTCCGTGCTCTAACTATATCGGATGTTGATAAAATATAAGGACAATGGCCGACGGAAGAACATATATCCCGATGAAAGATATGCGTGTTCTTGGAGACTAACATGCTCGATGTATTCGATGAGATTTTCGCGTGGAAATATATGGACCGATGGAATACGTTTCGATGTTGCCTGAGCACGTACCAGCCACGAAAGTATACCGCAACGTGATGGGATTTGGATATGTCTAGCCTGCATCGTTCTACAAAATCATTCGAGTCGTGGGAGCATGCATCGAAATTGTTACTTTAGGAATTTCTTTGCTCAAATAGTTCGATAAAAGAAAGATCAAAGGGAGTAGCCGAGGTTGGTGAAAATGATGGCGATGCCGCCCTTTGCGATGCAGAATAGTACAAAGTTTTGCAAGTTTCGGAAAGGTTCTCTAATAATAGCTATCGTGAGAAAATAGCTGACCTGAAGCACGTAAGGTGTATCCTGTGTATTAGGGGGAAGCTGCGGCGAGATGTTCAGAAGTTTATCACCCTTGCGAAGTTTCACGATGTCCAGGGGGCCAGCCTCTGCCGCGCTTCTGAAAAGTTCTGCAACAGATAATACGATAGTCTTGTTAAACCAATAATCGCAAAAATTAAACGGTGATAAACCGAAATTAACGGCATCACAATAATTATTAACTCCATTAAAATTTATTGGGCGCTACGTAAAACGGGTTATGACAAGTTAGTTAGTTTTAGAGACATCGAAAATGGTTTTTGTCGAGTATATACTTTCTTGATAATAGCTTTTTCGCGCAGATTGCTCTTGCAATTTCGTCGTTTATATTTGTGTTTTGTATGTATGGTGCTCAATTAAAATTAAATGCATTTTCCAAGGCCCCGGGCAGTCTCTCCTCGGTCGGCATTAAAGCATTTCAAATGAGTTTGGTTTAAAAATAAAAGCCGAGAGAAGAGGGAATGGTGAATAAGCGCGAGACGAAGGAAAATTCTCTACAAGACCGTTGAGCACTCGTCTAGCGTGGTAAAGTCAGTGGCATAAATCTTTGGGGAAAGGAATCCTTCGTGTCAGCTATCCTGACACCCGTTGGCCTTTGGCCGAGGGTACTCGCAAAGAAAAAGAGGAAAGAGACAAAAAGCGCGAAAGCGCTGGGGATGAGGAAGTTGAGCGTGATACGACGGTGAAGGAAGGTAAACTGGGTAGGGGAGATGGAGGGAAGAGGGCACTAGTACTCAACGAGCTTCTGACCTGAGAAGACACCGGCTGTATACTTTTTCTACTACTCTTCTGCATTCTATGCGCTGCTTGTGCAGACGGTAGAAAATTTTATCTTCTATTTTCCTTCAGCTCGATGCGAAATAAGAACGAAAATAGAAATAGGAAAGAAACTAGGTGCGACAATCCTCTTAAGCCACGCAGAACGGTTCTATAACCGGGTTGAGCTTCGCACATTCAACAATCTTTTCCTATGCTCGTTGGTCTCATCGACTCGTACAAACGTGGAACTTGAACGTAAGGGATGCTAGAATGAGAAAAATTTTGTATGCAAACAATCGTGGTCGGTAGTTTCCAATTGGATCGCAAGAAATGGAAAGACAAACGTGTATACATCTTTCTCGGTAGATTGAATGAACGACTTGTACCGTTGACACGTAAACTCTGGTACGAATTGTCACCGTAATTTTCAATGCAGATCAGAATATTCTTCGTTGGATCCGCTACAGTTGGGGACGCATTTGTTCACACGGAAATTATTACATTCGTGCGTGGCTCACAGCGAATGCCATTTATGCTCGTGGAAAATGCGATTGTCTCACAAGCCGAGCATGATTTGCAGGGATCGTGAGTATTCTTGGCCTAGTTGTGTGCTTTACAAGTTCATGTCACAGTAATTATCACGAAGAAAAATATTGTCTCCTGTTATTATCAGTTTTAAATTCAGTTATTTTTTTACTTATATAAACACATTGCTTTCGAGCATGTCAGTTGGAAAATAAGGTAGGTATTCCATTTTGACGACATCGAATTTGGGACAGCTTTCTAATAAGAACCCAATGATAACTTCTTCAACGATAAAAAATAACATTAAAGTTTGCAACAACCGATTGCATTTTCGTCAAAAGAAATTTTGTTGCAAAAGTGTTCGTGAAGTTTTCGTTGCTCCATTAATTCTCCTCGGTAAGTGGATGTTGAAGAATGGTACAAATACGAATTTTCCGGTGCTTGGGCGAAATCAAAATACATGAAAGAATATAAATCGGAGAAAAATATAATGAAAAACGATTGCAAAGAACTTTGAATTACACGAAAGGACTTCTTTCCCCTTTTGCAATCAAAAGCCTTCTCTTCGTTCATGTCGCTCTCGCCCTCGGTGTTCGCCCCATGATTGTCTCACGAAACGCGGCACGAATTTCCAATACCGCCTGAAGGACGCCCCGGATCAAAGGGAAAATGTTTTGTAAGCAAATCGGAACATTTCCTTAGAATACTCACATCTGGAGCCGTTCTTATCAGCCCTATTACTATTACGAAGCTACCCCTAGCCCATAAGAATTTAGCGATACGAGATATGAATTGAATAAATGTATGATGGATCAAAAGAACAATTTTCGTTTATTCAAATAAGACAAATATTACAAAAATAAAATTGTTATCTATATGGACTTTGACTTTACAACCATTGTTATGAAAATATCAGATGGAATTGTATAATCTTATCTTATATTTTAAAATTCATACTAAAAGTGGTCATAACCAGGAAAAGCTGTCAAAAATTTATGTACATTCAACCACTGTCGAAAATTACAGCCGCTACAATTAATTTAAACAACGTTCATTTGGATATAATTCTGTGGGTATGTATTGATGATTACAGAAAATGTTGCGTTCATTCATCCGAGCATCATCATCGATATTGTGTAACCATCCTCGCATTAGATAGTAGGACAAATTCAATTGAATGGTGTTCACTAATTTAACTGTAATTCCAGAACCATGTCCCCCTCCTATCCATCATTCGTTGCTCTCAGTGGCAAACAATATTTACATTGAATGAATCCGTAATAGAAAGGCGATACCGGACGTAATAGCAAAGGGAGAGAAGAAGAGAGTGAGTGGGGTAGATGGATAGATAGAGGAAGAGAGAGAGAGAGAGAGAGAGAGAGAGAGAGAGAGAGAGAGAGAGAGAGAGAGAGAGAGAGAGAGAGAGAGAGAGAGAGAGAGAGAGAGAGAGAGAGAGAGAGAGACAGAGAGAGAAGGGGACAGAGAGAGAGAGAGAGAGAGAAAGACAGATTGGGCTTAATTCTCGGCCTCCGTTATGATGTGGCCGCACAATTAGTGAGGTGAATCGGTACACCCGGAAAAGTGCACGGTATACACAAATGCGATTGACATGAGTGAAGAGTTACGTTTGCATTTGTTCGCGGTGGCGAACGGACGGTGTTGAATTTGTTCATTGCAAATTGCGGTCATCGATGGATGTAGCTTTGTCGACGTCATAATATAACGTATTATTGACAAAAAGTGGACAAGAGAAACATTTCTCCGTGAGTCCCAGATTGGATCAGTAGTTCGAACGTAGTGCGGCCAGGCGATAAAAAATATTAATCATTGTCAAACACGAAAGAGTTTTTGTTTGTTACGACAAAAGTTGATTGATGGTGGTATCGCGATTGTTGCGAATAATCAAGTCGGCGTTTAAAATTATTATCTGGAACCTTAATTGACATTTAATTCCGGACCGAACCCATCCAATTCGAGCCTAATACCTAAAAAATAGTGTGTTAAAAGGACTTGGGTTATTTACGAAAGAAGAAAAAATAGGGATTCGTTCCAAAATTTATAAAAAATGGATAATACTATTTTGAATTAATAATCGAGAAAAATAAGTTTATTAAGGCGATAATTGTTTAAACATATTATACAAGGAAACACTTCGTCATGACTACTAAAATCATCATTACGCAAATGCGTCTTATTTTTTGCAAAATAAACTTATCTTCTGCATTTTAGTCAACAGGATTGAGTTTTTATGCTCTACTTTTTGGGGAAAAAAATCTATTATTTTCAATCGTTCGTTATTGGCTGAAATATTTTTACATATTGCGCTAAATTATTTCAAAGATGGGTAATAAATTTTGTGATTCCGTCAATGAATCGATTTTTATTTAGAAAAAACCGTTTTAGAGCAAACTCGTGTTGCAACTCAGCGCTTGTGCAACACTATGTATAGAAGTTACCCGTAATAAATTTTACGCGCAATTTTGAATCATGTATTGCAACAACTTTTTTTTTTATGAAAAACGCGTGATAAAATTGAATTCCTTTGACAATGGAAGAATAGAATTTCGAAATCTAAACAAGAAGTAAAATGGAAAAGCTCATGACTTCGAGGTCGTGACGATGTAGCAGTTAAGATTCACTGGCTTTCTCATGTCACCGATCGCATTTCAGCTTTGAGTATACGCCCGGCGGTATGTTCGAAAGGAGTTGGGACCTATGGGAAAAAGAACAAGTTTTCGACGCATATGCTCGAGTAAGCGGTGGGGAACGAAAACAGGAAATTGATTCCTTGCGATTAAAGTACCAAAACGGAGCAGCTTTTGAGATGATAGGGCCGTCATCCGGATGTCGCCAACAGCGTGCGCTTAATGTATGAACAACGTTCCCACGTGTGCTTAAAGACAGTACGACGAAGCGTTATGGCCAATCTATATTGTTCGAAGTACGTCGCTTCCTCCGACCGATCCCCTACGTGGTTTCAAAGACGCTCACGAAAATGACAAGTGAGAAAACAGTCCAAGCTTAGATAATATTGAGAAGATCCAATCGAGCAAGAGAAAAATGTCGGTGAACAGAAGACAAAAGACGGGGAAAAACCATCAGTTGGGAGAATGGCGAAGGAGTAGTTTATTCGAGGGCTAGAATATATATCAGCGAACAATACATCGGGGATCTCTTCCAGTTCTTCCTTCTTTAGCTTTAAGACGCTTGGCCAAGGACCAGAATACATTAAGAATGAAAAGTGAACCCAATGTCCGAAGCCACGCGATAATATATCATGGATGAACATCGATGGAGCAGAAATGGCAAAAGAATACCAAGGATAGTAAACCCAGATGTTTTAGAAAATACATTTTCATTTAAAAACCCAAATGATAAGAAGTAGCATAAAATGGAAGACAAGGGTGTACGGACAAAAGTAAGTTTTGCAAATGGGTTAGCCGTTGAATTTGAGGGCAATTTGATTAGTACAAGATCGTCGAATGATTCTTAGGGGCAACGCGAATTGTAGTTGAAGCATAGAGAGGAATATTTATAAGTAATAAAAATAAGTAGTAGCGTTCGAGACAAATTTAATGAGCACAAAGTTGGCTGTCGTTATAAAATTAGCAGAAGTAATCATATTTATCGCCAATACACAAATTTAATAAGATTCTTTTTATATATAGAGAATCATGCGTCTCCTCGTAAATATACATAATCGATCGCATCTACTCAAGCTTTGTATAATTTACGTATAATTTGCGTCGTAACTCAGTCGAGTGAGGCAGTCAAAACAAATTGTCGACAAAAATGAGCCATCCCTCTTGACGAAAGATCCGAAACGACATTGGCAAACCTCATCGAGTTTCGCGGACAGAGGGAACGAACGAGAATGGATTGTTGCGTATTCACAGTGTTCGCAGCTCGATCACCAACGGGCGATCAATCTTGCTAAACTCAAGAGAAACCAGACAAGGTTAGCCGGAGCTACGTTAAAACGTAAGCATTGGCGGGATCTTCGATTTCGCCCGACGGGAAAAGAACAACTTTCCACGTCGATTTTCAACTTTGGTTTGCAATCAATTTCGTCAGATGTTTAAATAGACGAATTCTCCACCGGTTATCTCCTATGACCCTCCGCTCGATTTTATATCACTAACGTAGACAAAAATCGTGATGGTGACCGAGAGAAAATACAGCGGTCAAGTGCAAATATCGATAATACCTATCGCCGCGAGGCAGATTTCATAAATTATTTACACGAGCCGCGAATAGACGAGGAGAATCAGCTAGATTTTTTTTAATTATAAGAAACAATAAAAAAAAGCTAGGAGGGCTGTTTGCCAAGCTTCGTTAATTCCATATGAATATTACGATACTCTAGCTACGAACGATAGCAGACTATCTCATTCGGAGAATACCTACCAGTAAAAATGATAATATTTGCTCAAATTCCACATATTTGCTAACTATATTCGCCAGCTATTTTACGGCTCGTAGCGTTCGAAGAAAACTAAACAAGGATCTGATTTAATCCCGAATATAGGGAGGAAAATCGTGGTTCGATCAATCGTGGGGAATATAACTTTATTCGTGCGCAGTTTTTTGTATTGTCTTTGGTGGTCTGAGATAAATTAATCATCAAAACGTTCATATTTATGGGTTTTCAGGACGAACATTTCAATGTGCACAATGCATATGTTCGCAGGAAAATTTGCCGGGCGATCCAAATACGAAAGCAGAGTCAAGCTCGCTAGTCGGAATGTTAAATGCCGGGGATGCCGAGGCGACCCGAGAATATCTTTCGCCGGCTAGCTCTGTGTATGCAGCATGCTGGTGCAATTCAATCCCAGCAGCAGCAGTAGCAGGGCGCCTGCGAATACTCTTCAACGTTATATACACACACATATATATATATATATATATATATATCACAGTTGTATATGTATAAGCCCGCGTGTCTCCATGTGTGAACTGTCCCTGCAAGCTCATACGCGCTCTTTAAGCGGCAATTTATATGCGAGTTAATTCGGAATACATATCAGAAAGACAGAGAGAGAGAGAGAGAGAGAGAGAGAGAGAGAGAGAGAGAGAGAGAGAGAGAGAGAGAGAGAGAGAGAGAGAGAGAGAGAGAGAGAGAGAACGTAGTTGCGTTCTCAGCACGGCTCGAGGTTCCAGCAGATTTGAATTATTTAAGAGAAAAAGTAATGGAACTACCGTGACGTCTTTGGATGAATGACAACGTGAAATTCTTTTAGGCCATTGACCAAAAAATACGTTTTTGCCGCGCATTTATACGATAGAAATCGAATGGAGAGGGTTTCTTTCGGGAGAAAACGTGCTCGAGGCTTGATTAATATAAAACGACTTTTGCAGGTAGGTACGTAGTCTCTTCATCTTGATTAGAAAAAAACGATACGAACGTTGTATGGGTCAAATGAAATTAAGATAGAAAATAATAGCCGCAGCAGCGTACGCAATTTTGTTTACGTTGGTTGACGCTCTGAATTATAATTAAACCACGAATCTTATAGCTGCCGCCTATAATTCCATTTACAGTTATCGAATAGCTGTACGAATTAATTTAGTTCCGATAGAGAAATATTTTTTCGCTATTGGGTTACAGCTTTTTTGTTTTATACTGCGTCAGGTTATAAACTCTAATGTTTACAAATTCGCTGACAATATTAATCTTTATAATTCTATATAGCAAATTTTAATATAGAAATTAAATAATAAAAAGATAATATTTATTATTTCTGTTAAATAATCATGTTTACTCCTCGTGTACTTTGTGTTTAGCGCGTAGCCTTCGTCTCGAAATACATCGATACTTGTGATGTTCTTCATTTTATATTTAATTTATTGAACAAATTCGAGAATTTGAAAATTTATTAACTCAATAGTCAACTTTAAGAGGTAGCTCTTAAGAGATGCTCTATTTGACTTCATACCGCGTCAAGGCACGACAGTCAATGCCTGAGAGAGAGAGAGAGAGAGAGAGATAGAGAGAGAGAGAGAGAGAGAGAGAGAGAGAGAGAGAGAGAGAGAGAGAGAGAGAGAGAGAGAGGGAGAGAGACAGAGAGAGAGAGAGAGAGAGGGAGAGAGACAGAGAGAGAGAGAGAGAGACAGACAGAGAGAGAAAGAGAAGAGGAGTGGTTAACGATCGTGTGTCGGAAGTACATAGGAAAGGGCAAAGTCAGAGGAAACGATGAGCCCAGAGGTCCCACAATCGTACAAAGCCTACGAGCTTGGAAGAAGCGATAATATTTACGAGCTCTCTACTTATATACGCACCCGACGCCCGACTCGTACGGTACGATCGAGCCAACGTTATCGAATGTAATTGCCGCAATTAAGTGTAAGAGAGCGGGTTTTGTAACGTGTGGTCGACCACACGTAATAGGCATGGTAGTATATGTACGTTACTAATAGTAACAAAAGAGATGAAGAACGTCATTGCGCCCTTTGTGTGCACGATCGTCGCGACGTCCGATCGTTTCTTCGAAAGCTTCGTACCTCCGTATAGGTACCATCGTAAGACACATGGGGGCGCTGGCGACCTGCCTAGTCTCCGCCCCGCCACCGGGCCATTCGTTTTACGTACGATCGACGAGGACTACCAGCGCGCAAGCCTTGTAGCTGCTTTACACGCGAGATGATCGTTCCCGTTTCCTACGGTGTGGTGGAGAGACGGCGGGAGAGATAAGGGAATGAAAGACTGAGAGAGAAAGAAGGAAGAAAGGTTACGGGTCTGCCAGGGGCGACCCGACCGGAGAAATAAGAACTCAGGGCCGTCACTCCAAGGGACTTCCCAGCCGTTGGAAGGGGACTCGGTAAGCAGCTCCTCTATTTTATACCCGGTTCATTGACTCTAATAGGATAATGAAACGTGAATCATAGATGTACCTACGATGGATGATTATATTTTTACATTGTGGTCCGCTCAATTTATCCATTATTTTCTTGAGGCTAATATCATTGATAGAATACCGAGGTGCTGCAGGAAGATGCCAGACGGACAGCGTTGGATTTCTGTCAAGATGGGCTTAAAATGGAAGCGTATTTTGGGTTTCTCATAACTGTGATTCACTTATGGTCGAGACATCCTGCGTTGCAATAAAATAGCGGCAGGTGACGGGCTCAATTAACCCGGTGTACGTTATGTGTGTCGAGTCGGGTCGAATTTGGCAGTTCGTCATTTTGACCTACTAGAAAATGGGCAAAACCACGAGTCTCTTTTTACAATTTTCCTACATCGTCAACTTTCCAACCCATTCACAATGACTGCACAAGTAAATCCGACCAGGCACTTGAAGTAATTGAGCTTGTCTAAAGCCTTAAGGGCTGCTTCGTAGGTGCTAAGGTTGACGCCTAACCTCTTGTGGGTTGAGATTATCCTTAGTTAAAGATGGAGGCAGCTGGCAAGGTGTTCGTAGTACCCACATATATTAGGTTTGTAAATGAATAATCCACATTATTGTAAGCAGATAAAAGATTTCTTTTTTAAATAAATTGATATCCCCTCCCTTTTGCGCTTGTATAGCGTTGATATATAGTTATTAAAAATGACAGTTGGTAAACTGTCATTTTTATGTTGGGATTTCCGGCATACCTGCCGGAACCTTTAAAACTATTCGGTTTGATACAGTGGAAAATTGCAACAGATAAAGTGCATATACGACACTTCATTCCTTACGAATTGCAACAAGGAAAAAGTGCTGCAAGCACGTACAAATCAATTTGTTTCTTTCTCGGTAAAAGTGTCGTATCATACGATCTGTTTGCCTGTTGGTTTAAACGGTTTAAAAGCACTCATTTTTGTCTGAACGACAAATAACGTCCTCAAGGCCATCGAAAGTGCAACAACGATGATTTGGAAAAGATCCTCGCAGAAAATTCGGCATAAACGTAGAAAGAGCTCACATAACAGTTGAGAGTAACGTAGCAAACGATTTCCAAATGCCTACATGAGATCTTCTACAATAAATCTGGAATGTAGATGAAAAAATTAAATTATTTATTTGTATTGTATTTGTATTTTGTGTGCCTAATGATTCCAAATGAACGGAAAGATCACTCAAAATAACGCATAAGTCGAGATGACACATTACCCAGAAGAGATGGAGAGTTGGCAGCTTGGACAATTTGGAAAATTGCACTTGGATATTTGTACATTTTTGAATGAGTTTTGCTACAAAATCTTTCCAATTGGATCGTGTTTATTACGTCATAACTTTTAAGCTTTCAATGAAGAATAACAAGGGATATCGATGAAATATGGCGTCGGTCGGTATACTGGATATTGCGTTTTAGCACCCTCAACGCTAACCGCCGACCACATACACCACCAGCCGTCGGCATATTTTTTTTTCTCTTTGCGTTCGCCGTTATTAAAAAAGTATGATTTAGAACCTTTGTGTGCTGGGTCTAGGACGCTCAATGGTCAGACGGTGGTCATCGTTCGCGTAGGAGGGTTAGTGGCTGGTAACAACGGCGAGAACTGGCCCGCAATACAATGTAACTCTACGAACCGCGTTGGTGCGTCTACAACCGTTTCTTGATGTTTCTTCAATCGATACTTGTGCCGAGCTCCCTATCCGCGGTTCACTCTAGCCAGCAGGCCAATACTGTGAACGTAGCAAACGAATCCAATGTACAAAAAATTCGTTATGCTCGGAGAAAAAGAAAAGGAACTTCATACTCTTTTCCAAGTCTATTTTGGTTTGATACTCAATTTTGACTGATCTGTTAAACCTGCATTTTGGAAAAAAATATACTCGCTGCTATTCGATGCACTTGTCCGTAATAACTCCCTTTCCAATGAAATTCCGATTATGGTTCCATTCGAGATAAAAGATGGCGAGGAAGAGGGGAAGCAAACAAGAATAGAGTTTTTATCCTGTAATAATGGGAACGCTATCAATCTCGAAGGTTTCCAGTGTTCCCGGAGCAAAGCCTTCCGCTTGGGATATCGAAATCTTTTTTCCCTCTCGGACAGTAAAAAAAAGATATTTCGTTCGACAGCTCCGGCAACGTAGGAGAATATCGAAATTTGATCGTAGCTTCGGGACCACAATCGTCCGGTCCCCTCGAATGGTCGCGTGGACAATTGTACGTATACGTGTAGATGTTGTACGATAAAAAAGGTCGCATCTTCGTTTGCCACGTTACTGCACCTGAGATTTGTACAAAAATCAATGGACCTGTTTGCCGTTTTGCAGGTTACCATTTCGAAGAGGTCAATGTATCGTGATCCAATAATGGAACTTATAGACGTGTAAATTATGATAGTCGCGATAAAAAACACAATGTAAATGTCTGTTTGTTTATGCGCAAGCTGCTTTGAGACGATCCAAATCATTCAAACAGGTATTAAAAAGCATCCTCGTAGAAAAACAGAAAATAATTTGGGAGAAATAGATTCTTTGTCTTGGTTGTGACAGTCACCTTCATTATACCACGACCGCTGATAAAAAAGAAACCCTCAACAAAAATGAAGAACACACATATTCCTCAAAGTGTATAAAACAATATCGATTGTTTGAAGCAACTGCAGGTGTCTCATGCCCACCAGCTTCTATAACCTGTTACAATTTGTGTATAAACATGATGACTTTAGGTTTCTTGCTTCTTTACTCCGGGTCTTTTTTATTACCGTCGTCGCATGCGCCATGGCCAACGCATTTGCGTAGGTAATGGATGACTCATTAAAAAGCTTTTACGTCAAGTACTTTTTACTCAAGCACGACAATGCCCGGTATACTGCACATGTACGGTTAATATATATACATATATGTATATGAGATAACTTATGCAACGCATCCTTGTGGAAAGATACTCCTTAGAGTCGCTTCTTCGCAAGATATCGTATTATAACTCCATAATTTACTCGAAATGGTCTCTCACGTTGACCCAGAATTCTTGGAGATACTTAAGCACCGGTATATTGTTGAGGAATATGTTGCATCTGTTTCGATATGAATTGACGTATAATGTTAGAGAGCTGCTGGAATAGAGAAAGTGTAGATGGTATCGACAGTTCGGGTTGAACTCAAGGACCGCGCAAAATGACGAGGAGGGTGGAAGTTATACTTCCGGAAGCATTCGCACGTTCTAGTTCGAAGTAACGGTTCTCAACGGCAACCACAATGAAACACGGGGTATACTACACGGGAAACTCCCGAACGATGAATTTTACTTCAATTAGCATTTCGTAAACAATTTGTTCAATATTACAATAAGTTTTGCCTACGTTCGTAAACGTCAAAAATTAAGGGGTAAATCAACGTTAAAAATTAACACTAACAGTTAACGCTAAAATAATCTTCAAAAATTAACCTTATAGAGATAATTCTAAAATTCACCCTAAAATGAGACAACTCGTGATGTTTTACTTGCTGTGCTGTCAATAATTAAGCAAACCGTAATTTGACATTATTTTCACGTTAATGGTAAGTACACGAAATTCTCACTTAATGTGAAAATCTTCTGTATATAATACCGTCTCTCTAGTATTTTCGAAGAGCTCGTATTAGTTTCTACACACACGATAAATACGAGTTTATATACATATCCAAGGACACGAACGCGAGCATAGGTGGCTTATGTCACCCCGTCGTGCTTTCTCCCTCGTGGTTTCGTAATTTCCGCCAAATCCTCTTGTATATATACCCCACAGATAGATAATACATATATAACCGTAGTAAAGCATTATAGCGCATAGATCGAAGTTTCGGGTGGAGGGGTTGCCACGATGGGTGCTACATGGAAATGCATTAATAAATGTCCGCGGCGAAGGATCGATTCTGGCCCCGTTGCGTCGCAAGCACCTACTACTCTGCGCTTAATATAGCAATACATCGTATGTATTGTACGCGTTATAGGTACATGCAGACGATATAGAATTGCGCACATACGTGTGTACGTGTACGACGAGGAGTTAGTGGCAAAGACCACGCGACTATCACACCCCCGTTGTTCAACGCCGCCGAGCTCGCACTCGAGCTCGCATTTAGCCCCGACTTGAATCGTTCCATCCCCCGTTCCTTGTCATCGTCATCGAACCAAATTAATTATCAGTCTGGATATAGCTCGACTCAAGGGATGAGAAAGAGAAACGTCGAACTTGATCTCGAAGCCACAAAATGGCAAATAAATTTTATTCGCTTTTCCCTTCGTTGATCAAGTAATCGGTTAACTATGAAGATATCGTGGGGCAAGTGAACATGAGGCGTGGAACCGCATAATGTTAATTACCAGGTTATGAAACAATTTCTGATTTTACCCACTCGTTTAAGAACGAAAAAATAATGATTAGAAAAATTTCGGTTTTTTTGCTGGGCTTCTTTATTTTGCGATTCAATTTTCCGCTGTAAGTTTATTTAATCATTGACAACGTGAATAAGAACTTGCAATTATGTAATAAGGGCAAAACTGGTCTAATTATCTTCAGTTCATAATTTCATACAAATATCTAAATTGTTCGATATTCATTAAATTAGGATCGAGCCTACTAATTTAATGGATATATCGATTATCGATATTATTTGCCAATATTATCCATTTGGACTAATTAAACGTAGTCAAGGGAGCTGTTTTTCTACAGCTATGTATATTAATTATGACATACATTCAATTTATTAGTGCAACTATTTTGAATTGTAGGTCCAAATATGTCGATAATAAATGTGATAAAGGTTTAAGGGCCATTAATGTAATAACAAAGAGACTTTTAATCCTTGAGCATATGTTCGTATATATATGGCTTGTTGTTAAAATTCACCCTGTATATATATATACATACACCCTGTATAATTATATATATATGCAGGGTGAATTTCATAAGGTGTAACAGATTTTATTCTAAGGTAAATGATATCATTACAAACAAAAGTTGCAAATATACATTCGGGATATCTTTAATAGTTTACGAGATATACATTTTTAAAGTTGATCCAATCAGAGCGCACCGAGAAGCGTTGCACCCGCCCACTTCCGCCCTAGCCATAGAGATAGCACAGTGTAGGACTTTTCATTTGGGGTCGCAAAATTCAGAGCATTCAATTTTATTTATTATATTATTACGCAGTCATTTTTATTTTTCGGGCATTAGCTGCTAGGGTGGGGAGTGGGCGGTCTCAACGTTTCTCGGCGCGCTCGGCAAAATTCGGAGCAGTCAATGTTTACATGTATTTAATACAATGAAATCAGATCCTTCGTCACTCTTCGTCACAAGCTGCATAAACTTTCCATTTGTCTTGTTGCTTATCGAAAAAAAACTGTGTTCGCTAAGTACACGGTGTTTCATTTTTGTTTGTCCATTTCATTTTTATTCTCAGGGTGAAGAAATGATGAACAATTTTCCGTTTAAAAATTATAATACTTTTGAGGTCAAATTTGCTTCGTGGACCTTTCAAGGTCGAATAGAAATCAACGTCATTTTTTATAGAAACATCTATTTTTTTTTTTTATTACATATTCGTATTTTTCGGGAAACAATAGTTTGCTTTTGTAAGAAATATTGTTTTACTAACAATAAGAGCGCAATTTCTTGTTTAATTTAAAAAATCGGCTCGTTAAAAAAGTTTATAAGAATCTCTGGGCAAATTACCAGACCTTCTGTATAAAAAGCATAGAAACATCTTTTATCTCGTTCAATAAATGGTCAACGTTAATTCAAATTGATTTAAAAATCGATGAATATATGTCCATAAGTTACAGTATTAAGATCTTAGTTAAAATCGTTTCCCATAAAAGTCAAGTATAGTTTCCCAAAAAATATGAATCTGCCAGAAAAAACAGGAATTTCTATTTTAAAAAACGAATTTAATCTCTATTTGACCTTGAAAACACTACCAAAAAGAAATTTCATCACCATAATTGATGTTCCCTACGAAATAATACCCCTTCGAACTGTTATAAAGAAATTTTTCATTCATATTCCACGTTAGAGTGTTATCAGCCTGGGTAAATAAAAATGCAGCACCGTGTATATATTTGCTATACTTTCTCACCTTGCATGAGACATTGATTTAATGAACTATAATGATAGTGCGTCTTTTGCTCTCACAGCCAACAAAAGCAATCTGACAGAGAGGTCGGGTAAGTGGCTCAAGTATCGTCCACTATCACAAATTTCTCAGTTTGTGATTTTTCCGAGCGTGTCTGGGGTTATATGCCCGAGATTCACCGGTGGTTGCGGCGTGAAAAAGTGGATGCCATGAGTAAACATTATTTAAATGGTGATCGAATGACTTGCCGTAGTGCGAACATTGCTCCCGAGTCACGAAGAAAAATGGTGAAGTGAAATGACAGATAGGCACACACAGTCTCGAAAAAAATCGATCATTTAGAAATGATGAAAGAAAAACTGGACCAGCTGTTTCGTTATCATAATAGTTATACTAAAACCTGCTGAGAGATACTAAGTTTATAGCCAGACAAGATGGACTATTTTCTCGGACTACGTCGGTCTTTCGAAATTATCTAAATATCTTTTTACATGCCCCTCCCTTATTTTTTTTTACTTTTTCGCGACTACCACATGACGTATACCTGGCAAGAGTTTACGGCTTTAAAAATGGAAGAGAGAAAACAGTTGTTAAGGGTTGAAAGTTTTAAACCCTTTTCAGCGAAAGCTCGAATTTCATCGGTTGGCTGAGTAGAATCTCCGGAAACTGGGTGGTCGTTAATCTTGAAACTTATAATGGGCACTTTCCTCGGTACCCGCGATAAAATGTTTCCGATAGCCCACGAAAAATAGCGGCTGTTGCTTCCTGTATTCTCGACCCGTCGAAAAAGGAGGAGAGTATGGTTTAAGATGTACGTGGAATTTGATACGGAGTAGTCTGTTAGGGACTAACAATGAATATGGGAAAAGGATTCTGGAAGGGCAAACCCAATTTTGCATTTCAATCGAAAAGAAGAAAAGCTATTGTTAGGTGATGGAACGAAGAAGTGAGATCCGACTTGGGCAATAATGATGACATCCTTATCGATCGATCATAAAAGTAAATTGAATAATGATAAGGGAAGGACAAAATTAAGAGAATATAAGGCTTGAAAGTATTATTTCAAGTGCTCTTCTTCAACAAGAAGGTTCTTGTCTTACGGTTTACGTGAGCGACGTATTTTGTTGGGTTTGTATTTTGGATTTGGCTAGATACTTAGAGAACCAATGGGCAGAATAACGTTTTAATAGTGATGAATAAACAATGTTTTCTCGTTCCTATTGGTTTATAGTACTTTTGTGAAAATAGGTACGATGAATGATCGATTAACAAGGAAACGAAGGTTTTGGTTTATGAAATAACGAGGTACGTACAATTATGCTTTGATTTTACGGACTTTGCACAAATAATGGCAAAACGACGTTAACAATGATATTTTTAAACCTTTAGCATCATCAATTTAAAACTGAATTACTCGAGGGCATTTTTACTTTATCCATTAAGAAAAACATACATGACTTTTCGATTCAAAACAAATGGTTATGAATTTACAATCTTATAGATATTGTTATGCGTAGTTAATGAAACTTGTTATAGAATTTTTCAAATATATTTTTATTGCAAAGTAGCGACTCTTGTAGAAATTTGTGCATGACCTTTCACAAAACATTTTGAATGCTACAAAATAGTCCAATACTGCAATTTTTATTGCATAAAATTAACGTCCTTTTATTGTATAAGCGAGAAATAGTACGATATTTGCTATATAGTTTTTATTTCCGGTCCAGAAGACGATTAATTTTTTATGGAAAATCGATATATTGACTGGACAATTTTTACTTTTAAACCTGCATAAATGCCTAAAAATATCTCTCGCTCGGCACTTGTTATTCCAAGTTTCGTATCAATTAATCTTTGGTCTTATTCAGCTAAAGTTAAGAATTACTGAAGATTAAAATAAAAAAATCAATTAAAAAAAAGATATAGGTTGGACGTTTGATTTTCTTGAGAAAAACTCACCCTTGAGCTCCTTGTTAGTAACGTGATCGGGTCTAAAGCTGGCGGTTTCCATCCGATCGCCGACGATAAAGTGTATATTCGTGTAGTCGTCGTCGGTGTCGCCAGTGCCGTTCCTCCTCTCGTCGAGGTCCATGGCCCGTTAATTGTTCGACGTTCGATCCTCGTACTATCGTTCGCGGATCGTCTCTCTAGCCAAACAGATTCAGCAACGATCGTAGACACTAAAATCGGCGATCTCCTACGCAACAAAGCGCTCAAATTGAGGCCGCAGTGACGACAATGTACGAAGCCGTCAATTCTGGGGTGTCGGGCGACGCGCCTCTGCTGCCCCTGCACTCTCGCAGGACTCATCGTCGCATCGCCACTCTGGCACCCCCAATTAAGGCTGCCGGTCTCGTCGTCGATATTTCTTCTAACCTCCCAGTCTCTTCGATCACAACAGCACGACCGACAATCTGATTTAACGCGCGATCCGACGTTTCAGAGATTTTAACCGAGGCCGTTGGTGTCTCGTCTATGCGAAATCCACGAGTTTTAATAGCATCTTCCATTCTGCAACAATGAACAAATTCAAGAATACAATTCAAATTCTGTTTGATTAGAAATAAATAAACAAAATAAGGATTTCAAGGTTTAGGACAACCCCCGTGAACAAAGTTGGCTGTTTATTCTTAAGTTACTGGTGGGAATGATAAAGCCGAAGATGGATGGATCAACGTCATCTTTGCTATATACATGAAAACAGTTCAATCTCGACTTTCCTATCAAAAGCCCCTCGCGCCGAAGGGCTCCAACTTTTACATTATCAATTTTTGCGATTCGAAATAAGATGCCAAAATGGCCGACGAATGGAAAAACGTAATGCCCTATTTACCAGCTCGCGGGTTCGTAGTAAAATGATCCATTAATATTCATATTTATATATTTCATACACATTGCCCTTGGAATTATATGCAATTCCATAGATTTTATTATTATCATGAACTCACCGCATGACGGTGACGCCAGTGGCTTTTCATTGTAATAATACACTCAGGAGGATGTATACATAATACAAATTAATACGAATTATACCAGCGCACGAGAATATTCGAGATTCATCACGAAAATCCAGTGGGAAATTCTGAAATCCACGAGATCTCTCGCGGATACGCGCGAGGCTGAGCGTTCGCTGATGCGTAGTATGTTAAAATTGGATCCTATATACAGGGTGTTAGACAATTATGAAAACACAGATAATAACGAAGTAATTGGCGCCAGTATAACAAACATTTTTCTTTTTTTTTTTTTTATTATCCTTCGATGAAAATTGACCGAGATCAAAGATCATAAGTTTAAACAATGCCGTCGAGTCTCCTACGATTGGGTGATAAAAAATTATTTTCTCTTAGCGCGTAGGCTCGTTTATAAATAGTTACTTTGTCAAGATTGACAAAGAAAACAATTATCTGTTAAAAAAAAGTTTGGAGTGAGATTCGAACCTGCATTCCTTTTATTGACCATGTATTGAGAGGGCGTTCGATTAAACTGTTAACTTATGGCTCAATCGTTCAAACTTCGAGAATTAATATCTCGGCCAATTTGTATCCCAATGCAATTTAAAGAAACAGTCGTTGTGTTTGTATTGACATCGTCTACCTGACACGAGTAGTTTCTACTTCTTCATAGTTGCCCAACACCCTGCATATCAATATCGTGACAATGATGAATTCAACAGTACAGCTTCTACAACCAAAATAATCATGAACGTCATCTACATATCAATCGCATTCGTACGAGTCCTTATTGAAATTTCCCGTCAAGATGCTTCAACGTTTGGAATGTTTGTGGTATTCTCGTATTTCCAACGGAGCGGATCTACCATTAACTGCATTATACATTGAAATTCCATCTTTCGAAAAAAAAAAACTCGAGAACTCCTACGATCGAAAAAAATAGACGATTTTCCATCACTATTAATGTCTAACGAATAAAATTAATGAAACTTTGTTCGGTAATTAACGTACGACTTACATCACGTTCTATTCGTTAATCCAGTTTACTCACGCACAATTAACCTTGCGAACTTTGGTTCCATGTTAAATGGGAGCAACCTTTCTGTGTTCTCTTTACACTTATCGTATATAACAGAGACACCCGGGTGAAAGCTCTTCCGGCCCTTCCTCCTTCGCTCCCGTTGGGAACCAACTTTTATGATTAACGAGCGTAATACTCTTTCGGAAGATCCAAGGATATTCAGGAAGGGAGTAACATATACACTCGACGAATTGAATATATGTTCAAGCATGGATGATCGCAGTTTTACGGGTAAGTCATAATAAACAAGAGGAATATATATACACATACCTATATATTATTAAAGATAGAACAGTGACATTTATAGCGAGGATAAGCAGGACATTCTATAGGAAATATGCATTTTAGCAAGATAATATTCCCCCTTAGAAACAAAAAAAAATTTTCAAGTCAAACACCGTCAAGATTTATCGGTTGTGTTTGTGCCGCGCAGATTAATTTTTCACCCTTGAAGTTACGGTCGCAGTTTAACGTTAGGCCAGCAGGCCATCGAAACCCTTGGCGGATAAACCACCCTCGCGCATTGATTTATCATCCGATTGGCCAAGTGACTAAGGGAGCATAGCCATATACGTGTAGAGATGTGCATATACGAGTATACTGCCCACGAGGATTCGAATGTGGGTACAAGTAGCTTCGAGACAATTCACAAATCTAGAAGAAATAGAGATGTGGAGAAGTATGTTCCCTTAGCGTAGAATGGACGGGAGAAGGGGACGCGACAGAGGGTCAAGGGGAGGTTTCGAGTGGTTGACGAGAGGGATGTTTCCATCCCCCAGAAAGTGATACCTAATTTGCTTCAGATAGCATGTGTTCAGGACAAACGCACGTGCCTATTCGAAAGGGCTAATTATCATGGACATCATAATACGAGAGATGGACCGTCAATAATCACTCAAAGGCAATATTAATTTACCGTCCCATACTATTATATAGTGTGTAGACGTCATCTGCTAATGTAAATTCAGATCGGCTCACTTCAACCCATTAATGGCGAAAGAATAATATTTGTCA
This sequence comes from Netelia fuscicornis, assembly GCA_946811545.1. NCBI lineage: Eukaryota > Metazoa > Arthropoda > Insecta > Hymenoptera > Ichneumonidae > Netelia > Netelia fuscicornis. The sequence continues at coordinate 27,402,487 of OX328016.1, forward strand.
ACATTCGACTACCGACAAATATTATCTAAATATTATTCGACAAGGGATGTTGTTCAATCAATGTGGAACGCAATTTTATTTAATTAATCGTCGCCCAACTATTTGAACGTGTATTCATTACTGCCCAGAAACGTGTACACGATGCACTCTGTACCTCTGTTCGCGTAAACCAGAGGTTCTCAAACTTATTACGTTTACCGCCCAGTTTGAGAATTGAATTTCTTCTGGCGGCCCATCCCCCCAAGTTTTTTAACTTGATTACATCTTAAGATCACAATCGCAATAATTACTCAATAATTACAATTTTCTCTGGGACCTATACCGCCGCCCTGTAAACCGCCACGAGGGGGCGTTATCGCCCACTTTGATCAAGACTGGCGTAGACAGACAGAGAGAGGAAAGGAAGTTAAAACAGATGTGCGGTGCGATAGCCACACGAGTTTGATCGATCATTATCTATCGATGTGAGAAGATTATGTCACGCGTGCGCGCGAGTATATGAGTTGATGTGTCGTTACATATATTGTCCCCAGCGCCGTAATCTATGTAGCTACCAGTCATACGTTCAACCCCTTTCAGACAAGACACCCAGTAAATCTTTTAATCCTTGTGAAATTAAACACCCAGTATATTTTTGAGCCCTTTCGAACGAGACAACAGATATGTGTTTCATCCTCATTGGACGATACATGCAATATAGTCTTTATCGCCCAATATAGCTTTTCAAACACAACACCTAGGGCATTCTTTATTAATTTCATACCGGGCACCTAATTATACTTCATACCTCTTAGCGGGTTATGACTCCCTAGGATCGGGTAAATAATGTGATTCCCAATAACATTATTGCCGTTTTAATGAGCATTAATTGAGATCTATAAAATGCTATTAAAAGAAAGTACATATTTGAAGGTGTGTAAATTCATATATACTCATGAAATGAAATTTTTAAATGAGCGGAATATAATTTTTGTTAGAGGATGGTTTTATTTTCATTGGTTGCGGTGATTATGATATCGACGGAACGGCTTTTCTGGAATAAAAATAAAATAATATCGTGGTAGTATATTGCATCACAAAGAGTCTGTATGAGCTTGTTACAATCCGCTAAACTCGATTTCTGTTTTCGAGGCAAGGCAATTAAGCCCTTCCCTTCAGAGACGGAAATCTCGCCATTTACCACAAATTCGTTCGGAGGGGTTTCCGGCTGGGTCGGCACCGTCATCTTTGACTAGGCGGATGGTCAATCTTGACTTATACGAAAGATTGTACGAGGAAAGATCGACTCACTCTTTCGTTGGTCGTGCGGTGCTCGGGATCTGACGAAGCTCGATACGATTCGACGGAGATTTTTGTAGTCTCGGTGAGGAGTGAGAAAATTATGTTCAATGCAACTTCGTTCATCAAACTTTTATTTTCACAAGCAATTTACTATTGGCAGACAGACGAACAGACGAGCGAGAATGCCCAGCAGATTTTGTTGCGGAAGATGGTTGTGTTGCTAGTCCCCGTTGAAATTGTAACTACCTCCTTAGCGAAAAGATGACCATTTCGCACTAATTTTGTGATGGTTACTTAGTGTTAGTTACATCTTCCTTCCGATTGGTTGATTACATTATTGATTCGTCCTGTGATTGGTCATTTACAATAATTTGGTAATTTAGTTAATAAGTAGGAAATTCTTGGAAAGAGCATTTAGGCTCGGGTAGTTTTGGGTACTGTGTGAATTATTATTTCGTCTTAAAAGGTGTAATTTGCACAGGTATTGACTCATGTCACCCTTGAGTCAGGATTCATGCGTCAAACGGAAGTGGCTTCTCAATGAAATGTCAAGGTGTCAGGTAATGAATTCATTTAAGAGTGGTGACTCCGATACGTCCTCTCGTGAGTGCAGGTGGGGAATGTCAGTTAAAAAATAAATATCAAATTGTCTTATATGTATGAAATGGGTTGTAACGAGCAAGTACGAATTGAACCGCGCTTGGCGCGATTTCGGCGGAAGGGATCTCTCGTGTGGATAGTGGAGATAGCCAGCACCTCACTCCCAACGAGGGATAATCGCTTTCTTTCCTCGCGGTTCCGTCGTCGAGAGCACTTCACACCGATTAGCTGAGCACCTGAGAAAATCCTCATCAAGGAGCTCGTCTCTGTTCGCCAGTCTGGCCAGCCGGCGTTCGTACTAGGAGACATCGAGCAAATTCACTCGAATACTCACGACGACTGGGCATTCTCAGGACCATCGCCCTGGAAGGAAAGACTTTTCTAAATCTTGAAGAACGTGGGGAATCAGCGAGTTCAACCGATAAGTTAGGTATTCTGCCAAACCAATCCAACACGGGGCGTTTCCCGAGCGTAAACGTGCGTAATCATCTGGTATGAGTGTATGATTGGAGTGAATGTGAGCGTGGAATGAGAGCAATAAATTGAAAGTTGTTATTAAAAGAAAAATGAAATCTTGCAGGGTACGCACGGCAGCTAATGTATCCTTTGGAATATTTCGTATTGTGTACTTGGTATACTTAGCAAGTGCGATTGTCTCGAGTTGTACGAAGTAGGTACGTTCGACGGCAATACTTGGGTTGTGGCAGATGGTAGGCTGCGCGATATGCTAGATGAGGATTGATATTATTCCAAGTTCGTTAAGTAACGATCCTCGGATCGTAACGAAGTTTAACAAGTATTTAATTTTTACGAATATTAAAACAATTTTACAAATAAATCCATTTTTCAAGATGAAGCAATTTTTATTTTTTTGCTATAATAAACAATCTTTTACCCAGTCTCTTCCTATTGTAATAACAATTTATGTGCTTATTGTAAATAACAAATAACCATTTAAAATTGGAGTTTGGCTAGTGGAATACTTGTTAAGAAACTTTGGTCACTGCAACTGTACTTGTAATTTTTTTTTTCATTAACTTACACGTAGGTATCTATTCCAGGGCTATCGACTGTCTCTTCTGTGCGTTCAGTCACCTCCACAACGTTCTCTAGTGACCGAATGCGCGCGCTGTTCGATAAATGTAATACGAATCTCGTCTTCACTTTTAATATATTCGCGAATATTTTGGCCCCAAGGCACGTTTAGTGTTTCGCAAATCCTCAGAAGACCTATCTTGTACTCGTTAGAAATATAGGCGGATGTATATGTTGCAATTTTAACGAGAAGTGTACGGCCTGGAAGATTTTTCGAGCTGATTGTCCAGATGAATTGGCTCTAACATACGTTATTAGTCTCCGTGAATCCACCAACGCATCTGCCAAACAATTCTCTTTCTGAAAGATTCACGTCGATTGGGCTTGATAGCTTTCAAAGCAGCTGAAGGAAAAGCCACATACGCGTGCTCGAAATGTGTGTTCCTGTTCTTTTTACGTTCCGGAAGTGCTGTGTTGCAAGCTCTCTACTACTAACACCACGTCTCACTTTTAGATGAACAGATTTTTGTCATGCGTAGCTTTGTCGATACACCTGTAATAATTATATATTTCCCAAATCCCATTTCTCACTCCTTCGGCCGAATCTGTGCGACAAGTTTTCAATAACTTTTCCAGTAATTAGTTCCTCACGTTCGAGCTCCGTATTTTTCGATTTACGTTTGTGTAACCGAGTCTGTGACTCCTTGAATCTTAAGCAAAGGTATAGAACCTTGCCTGGAGAGAAAAATGGACAGTTCCCCCATGTTCTAAGCGGCAGCTGCGCGCTATGACTCATCATTCCAGGTAGTGATATAGCTAAACTCTTATAATTTTTGAACGCGTGCCCAAATTCATCTGTAATTTTGAGGAAATGTTCTTAAAACGACGTACATTAAGAAAACGGAGTAAAAAATCGATTTTCCTATCTACCCGAGTAGACACAACCCTTCAAATGTATCATTTATTTCTCCCTAACAAGACATCCACTATATTCTTCATTTGTTTCAAACGGAACACCACACCGGATACGTTCCATCTCTTTCAAAATGAATATCCGGTACATCCACCTCTCGATTCTCGCGGACAGCGGCAAAATCTTTTTATTGCATCGTGAGTCATGTAGATCGATAGATTCTTCACATGTCCACCATTTTGCGCTTCAATTTACCGGCATCTATCAACATCCGTTGTGTAGCCTCTTCGGTCCGAAGGATTGATTCGGTTGTATCGGACACTATGGGTAGTATACGAACGCAAGTCCGTCGAGGATTCGACAGCGCGAGAGTGTGAGAAAGAGAAACGTGGACAGGAGTGCGCTAGCCCCACGGGGCCAATAATCCGATTGGACGCTCGCCGCTTTTACTTGGTAACTGGGCACAAGACGCGAGATGTGGTCGACCTAATTGAATGCGAGGATGGTCGTCCGGCAGATCGAGAGGCAGGCGTTGATGCATCGATATATACTGGACCATTTCCACCCGTATACGTGTTTATTATATATATACCATATACCGGAGATCGAGCCAGATATATACCACTGCCGTCACTGCTCTTCACCGAACGAGAGAGAGAGTGTGTGTGGGAGACTGTAAACCAATCAGTGGTATCGGGCAATAAGCCGGAGATCGGCAGGCCAAGCCAATCAGCTCTCCGTTCACCGCCCTGTCGCAAAAGACTCCAGCTGACGGATGGAATTGTTCCAGTTTTAATCCGATGGCGGAAGGAAAATGAACAAAAAAATGAAAGATTCGTCTCGCAGCTCCGGATTAGCGAGTATAGCTGACCATATTTCGTTCGAATTTTGCTCGAGACATCAATTCGTCAGGAATTGAATCGTACGAAACATGGAAAACTCTTCTACACCTTTTCAAATTTTTTCGGACATCCTTTTTTGTGAGAAAAAGAAGGAGAAGACTCACTTGAAGCTGCAAGGGAATTTCAAAATTATGACGCAGGAACGACTTATTGTTAGATTGTGGAAGGGATAAGAGGAAAGTACCTATAGGTACGCGGTACGTAAGCAGTAAGTCGGTAATGCTCATCGAAGCAATACGTACGTACATTCAAACACAAATGGAAATAATGTAACGTTCATATAAAATATTAATCTCAACTCGTCAAATATAGAATGTTCTTCACAAATTATCAGAAGCGGAATTCACCTAACATATAAGTGCATTAAAAACAGTTTGAATTAAACAACGTAGAGTATGTGTAATCGACACTACATCAACGTTACCGTTACCGTTACGAGTCATGGACGAAAAGACGCCTCGTGTTCGATCGAGACATTTCGGTGACGAAAAGTAATTGTGAAGCGAAGTTCGGAAAGACTAAAATAATGCAGTTACCGAAAGCGCTACGTGAAACGGCATGACCTGCAGTCGTTCAGTGTTACTGCTCCGAATAATCGATAAATCATCGTTTTAACGGTTGAAAATTGAGTTGTTCAGGAATGAAGAAACGGTTAGAGATACGTGTAATCACTGTATGTGCGTGAGACTATTCACGCAGTAGAGATTAAATATATTTCGAGAACGTTCTATTGTAGAACGTTCTAGAAAGTGAGACGAGTGAACGGTTGAGAAAAAAGGTAAACAAAAAGAGAATGTGCGAACATAGGAAGACTACCGACTTACGGAACAGATCTATATTCGATATAAATTATTACATTACCGAATTACATAGACGCGGTTTACCAACGTACGCGGATCGAAAAAAGACTTTATTGAACGTTTAATTCAGATCAACCCGAGTGGAAATTGGATCGACGACATTATGACGGATGATATTGTAGATGTGTCTGACAAACAAGGATTGGCCGCGAGAAACGAGGACCCGGGAGTGCTAAACGCCGATATGTCACAACGCATACAAGTTCCGTAAATTTGCGTAAATTTATTGAGCGGTTTTCAGTTATCGCTAAACCCCTGTACGACCTGTTAAAGAAAAATACGGTTTTTGCCATCGGCCATGAACAATTGAAAGTATTTGAGATGTTGAAAGAAAGATTACAAGCAGCATCTGTCCTAAGCATATATAATTCTCGTGATGATACTGAGTTACACACTCTTCAGAAAAAAAACTACATGAAACTTTATCCAATTTTGTATTTTTCGAAACGGACGACTGAAACCGAGAGTCGTCATCACAGTTTCGAATTGGAAACACTCGCGATTATATACGCATTACGACATTTTCGGATTTACCTCCATGGTACCAAATTTAAGATTATTACAGATTGTGCCTCATTAAAAATCACATTAGATAAGAAGGAAATGAATTCACGAATCCAAAGATGGGCGATCGAGCTCATGGAGTATGATTAGATTTTAGAGCACCGGGCTGGCATTAGGATGCAACACGTCGATGCTTCGAGTAGGATTGCAATGATATTTGTAATCGAAGACAACCCCCTCGAACTCGCATTGGCGTTAAGTCAGAATCGCGACGTAAAAATTCAAAATCTGCGTAAGGAACTCGAGAAAACTCAAATGCGAACGAAGATTAAAGATTACATACAAAATTGTCTAAAATGCATATTATTCTCGCCGAGCGTGGGTAAATCGGAAGGATATTTACATTGTTTACCTAAAGGGAATCTGCCTTTCCAAACAATTCATATCGATCATATGGTACGTCCTAGTGGTGATTGATGCATTTACTAAATACACGAAATTGTATGCTACGAAAACGACAAACTCGAGAGATACAATTGAGTGTCTGAGACAACATTTCGCAAACTACCATATAGTCGCCACCGCACTATAATAAGCGATAGAGGATCTCAATTTACATCCGACGAATTTGAAAATTATCTGAAAGAAAACAATAAAGTAGTAAGTAAATAAAACACGTACTCATAGAAACAGGATCTCCGAAAGCTAACGGACAGGTTGAACGTATAAATCGTATATTGAGTCCGTTGTTGGCAAAAATCGTCGACAACAAGACCCAAGAAAATATTGGTACAAGGCACTGCCTGAGGCGGAGTTTGTCCTAAATAATATCATAAATAAGGCTACAGGGGAAACTCCAAGTCGTCTACTATTTGGCATAAACCAACGAGGTCGATCAAGCATCGATAAAGTCAGAGAGGGTCTCGAGGATGAAATCGGAAATTACGTGCGTGATCTCGAAACGATACGCGGAATAGCGCAAACGAATATTGAACGAAATCAAGAGTACAATCGACAATATTTCAATAAAAAACGAAAAACATCGCACCGATACAAGGAAGGCGATTACATAGGAATACGTAACTTTGACAACACACCATGTGCGCCAAGGAAGTTGATTGCTTCGGAACGATAGATACATTGTCATGGATATTGAAAATTCGCAAACTTCACGACGACCTTACGACGGGACATGGAAAATAAATAACATCAGATCTTGGCACAGTGGAATGGTATAATCAGCATGCCCTAAAAAGGATACGATGTCCGAGGCCGGACAATGTTCAGGAAGAGCCGATTGTAAGGGAATTTCAAAATTATGACGTAGCAACGACTTATTGTTAGATAGTGGAAGGAATAAGAGGAAGGTACCTATAGGTACGCAATACATAAGCAGTAAGTCGGTAATGCTCATCGAAGCAACACGTATGTAGGTATGTACATTGAAACACAAATGGAAATAAAGTCACGTTCATATAAAACATTATCGTCAATTCGTCGAATCTAGAATGTTCCTCACGAAGCTTAGCTCTCGACTCAACCCCTTTTTCTCTCCGAAGAAAGAACACGAGGCTCGTGTTTAAAATCCAAAGAAAATTCGCACATTAGCTCGTTAACGAGTCTCGGTCGCGACTTCCGCGAAACTTTTTCGGCAGCTAGATTTTCTTTCTTTCGGACAGAGGTATTATGCCAGTAATCTTGTTGACCTACTTCAGTCGAGGAGTTGTACATGAAAAACCGCATTCGTCGCGGATTCTTTGCACTTCGGTGCGTCACAAATTCATTACATCGTCCTTTAAGTACCTACATATAAATTAACATACGAATTTATGTTAGTGCCAAGTACCTACGTTATGCGTGTGTATGCGCATCCACGTGAGGGACTCGTTGTTGTGGTTCACGAACGGTGAATATACACGACCGCAGTGACAGCGAGCCGAGCGTACCTGCTTAATTAGATTATTAATTACTTTCGCATCCGCGTGGCATCATCGAGGAAGAAGAGTCTCGTCCAACGCGCAGACACATGGAGCCAGGTTTTGGCGGTGAATCATTTAACTCTCATCAAGTCACATCGATCATGTGCAATTTTATTCATGCGGTTTCCATTTTGTGACGAGCGGACATGAACGTTTTAATTTAGATGGTGAAAATATACGAGTTGGCAATAAAATATAATTAAATTTTAAAACGTGTCTACATATATATAGGCTGGTGGGGCATCGAAGATGAATTATTCACTCACAATCAGACAATTCAAAGAACTTCACCACCTCGCTTCCCTTAGGAGATGGGTGAGGGGATAAAATATTCGAATCACGATCAATTGTACCAACATTGTATCGAATATCTTTAGGATGAGCAAAAATTGGGCCACGTCATTGTCGAATAATTATAGTTCAATTTGAACAACTGTGTTTCATATTTATTATATATAGGTACCTAATATATTTTCTGCAGACTTTTACCTCTTGATTTTTCCTTTGTTCGCGTTATCGATAATTTATTTAATAAAGTATAAATGTGGTTTCACCAATTAAATATATGACAGCGTGATAATACAAATTTTGTCCGCTAAATACTAAATTTAACCGAAATGTTATAGTTTTCTCACAGGGGTTTGAATAACTCCTTTTAATATTCTATCGTTTTGTATCGTATTTCTCTATAGATACACGTTGACGTATATGCATATTCGCATTATAAACGAGTAATACCGATCCAAGGTATTGGCACCGCGACGCAACTCTCGCTTTTTTCATGATTTCCATCCTGGTGAATGAGAAAAAGAGCAAAAGCTCGAGTTCACGCTTCCTACTCCCGTTTATCACACCACCGTCCTCGATGGCTGTCTCGTCGAGTTTTCCACACGAGTGCCCAGTTCCGATAAAAATCGTCAGATTGAACGGTTCGATCGTCGGCGTTAAACGATTCGATCTTCCCGTCAATGCGCTTGCAAAAAGCGGACACCTACACACAGACATAGGTCGAGCACGAAGAGAGGAAGCTGCACTCTATTGATCGAGATAGCCCTATTGATTCTCTTTCGATCCACATTCGTTGCGATCGAAAGTAGAGAAACAAAGAGAGAAGCGACGTGTTACTGTTCAATATACGGCAGCGAAATCTTTTTTCCTCTTCTTTGTCGGGGCTTCCGGTTAATCGCCCTTTAATCTCTCTCTCTCTCTCTCGCTCTCCCGCGCTCTTTCTCCTGTTCTTTTTCCTTTTCCCTCTTTTTTTTCTCTTCGTCTCGCACACCACGATCGATGGAAACTGACAGCGGTAACGATGAGATTCGCTCCAACCTGACCCTTGGTTTGACACGACTTTTAATATGTCATGTAGAAAGTGCATTGTATCAAAGGTAATGTTGAAGAGCGAGAAAACTCGTGACCCATTTGGAACCGCATAAACAGTACTGTGGGAAAATGACAAAATTCGATAGCCACTGATCTTGACCGACACAGACACTAACCGATACTCGAAGCACTTGGATTCTATCCAATAATGCCTCGTGTAGCCTCGAAAATTTTTATTAATTTCGATCAACATACACGTGCATCTTTCGATACTGCGAGCGTTCATAAATTTCTACTGTCGATTATAAATTCATAAAAATGTTCATGCTATTTCCCAACGACGAAAATAATAACTCGCATTTGCTCACGAAGACTTAAAAAATACTAAAAATCATAAAAATATCGATAAACAGTTATAAATTATGTGAAAAACTATTCGTATGAAATATTGTTTAGAAAGTAAATTCGAGTTACGCAAAAAATCTTCGGCGTCTCGCCATTCGACGAAGAGTGAATAAAAATATACCCACAAAAAAATGCATGAATACTAAATAATTTACCGGCACATCCATAAGAAACCTACCAGAACTCTCTAGTTCAGAAATTGATAAAAAAAAAACAATCAGATTATATTAAAATCTTCACTGAAAAGTAAATTTTAAAAAATAGAAAAAAACGATCTGCGGTGAACAATAAATAAATAAAATACGATCAGAAAAACACCTTCGAAGATTGAATACAAGAGTATGCATAAAAAACTTCTCCCGAAGATTCACTAAAAAACCGTGCGAACTTAAACATCTCCGCCAAAGAGTATACAAAAACGAACGAAAAACCACTTTCACGGAGATTTTCGTAAGCATGACTTGCATTTTTCAAGATTTTCCCTTTACACGATCCGGCCCCGTTTCATATCTGTATGCTGCCAAATCGCCTTTTGTTTATTCAGCAACGTGCTTACTTTCAGGTTCTTTTCTTCTTTGTCTTCTGCTTATTACTCTGTTTTATCGCCTCCAGGGCAACACCAAGTTCACCGACGAGTTTTCTCGTTGGTTATATTTCTCTCTCTCTCCCTCCCTCTCTCTCTCTCTCTCTCTCTCTCTCTCTCTATTTCCCTTCCTCTGCCTCTTTCTCTTTCTCTCTCCCCCACTCGCTACCCCACTCGCTAACTCACTCACTTTCTCTCTCTCTCTCTCTCTCTCTCTCTCTCTCTCTCTCTCTCTCTCCCCTTCCTACCTCATCTCATCGCCCGTTCCACCGGAATGAGTCAGGGAAAAAGGAAATGTGCTAACGAGGCCCGGTCAGCATTAATTGTAACATCCTTCGCTCGATGCTGTATTCTCTCCATCTCTCTCTAGCGCACACTCTCCATGGTTGGTACATGTACACACGCTGGCTGAGGACTTCCGTCGCGCGAGAATCGCCTCGGGCCTCAAAACCCCGGAGAGGAAGCCGCCAAGACGACCTCAACGCCCACGATCACCGACAAAAAGGCTTGGACTGCTCGAAACATCGTATAGTTACGGTTCCATATACATCGTTCTTGTCTTTGGAGTATAACGAAAGCGAGCCAGTGACTTATGAGCGATGACAAAACGACAGAGTTGACAAGTCACGAACATTAAGCATAATGATACGATTGTCTATATTAATTTCAATGTTAGTCTCAAGACGGAACGAAAATATATATATTTTTTTATTGCCAGTGCATACTGTAGGTACAAGCATAAAACTTTGTTCTATGCATGTAAATTTCATGTATTTTCATTGATTTTTAATATTGATTTAATATTTAAAGTGCTAGAAAAAATCAAATATAAGAAAAAATACTCGAATCTTTTTATGTGCAAAACCTTATATTAATTGCTTTTGCATTTGTCATTGTAATTAGTCTGATCTTTAATCTCAGAATGGATGGGAAATATTTGTTGTCAGTGCAACAAAGTGGGATTTATACAAATTTGGGAACTTTCAAATAAAATATAATTGGATATGATTCCCTTTCATGTTTGCACTTTCAATTAATATCGAATTTAGTCTCGGGATGACTTAGATTTTTTTTTATAATAAAAAATAAATTACTAAAGAAAGGTACTTGAAACGTATTAGTTAAGAAATACTTGGATATAACTGCTTTCACAATTGTGTAATATCATGTTCGCCAATGAATCATGGATACACTGAATAAATTGCATTTGCCGCCAATAAACGAGATGAATAAAACAAAAGAATTCAATACAATTTCGAAACATCCAATTCCAAAACGCTTTCTATTGGTTATTCATATTTCGTTGACCCAATAATTATAATAGTTCATAGTTTTTTTCACAGATCGATGCAACAGGTCTCTCTGAAATTGCAGTTATCCTGCTGGCAGGGGGTTTTTATTGAACCAATGATAAAACAAAATAAACAAAACTCAAGGAAATTTTACAAGTAGATTCTCGAGTCTTAGGCACCATCGTCGAATGTCATTGCCAGCGTCAAATGAATATACATTTTCCACTGCAGCAGAAGTTCGCTATATTTATCTGTGTAGGAAATTTCACCTCTTCGCCGCAAAATTGATTTCCCGTATTCTCGACCTCATCGTTCACGACGGTGAATGCGGTATATGATTCAGCGAGATGCAGCTAAGCAGATTTATCCAAGTTTTTGCTGAGCACGCAACGTCCTACCAATGTCGTCGTTCATTACGCATTTACCGCAAACCAGAGGTGTGTGTTATTTTTATGTAACGAATGTTTCTTTTTTTTACATTGATTGTCCGATCTATTATTACGATCCGAGTACCACCGCTCGGTGCATGCCTCTTATCCTTCGGAAATCTTCACTGGCTATAATCCAAAAATCACTACTCGGTACACAATATATTTTTTTATCCTCAGCTAGCAAATCTCCGCAATGTTATCCAATAGAGATTTTTTCAACCACATCTAGCAATTGAACGTTCTTCGCCCATCCGTTTCCAAGGGCCCATTCGATGTCACCGCCCTCGAACGAGAATTACTTTATATCGTGTTAACTCTTAGGAAATCGGGTCGCGCTTCCGCTCTGCACTTCTTCAAGTACCACGGAACCCAGACAAGTAATACGAGAAGCACCAATCCACATTAGTCAATAAATTCAGGCTCCGTCCAACTGCGATGACAGTTACGACTTCTAAAAAGAGCAAAGTCCCATTGTTCTATCGAACTCGGGTCATTGATTCACATCATCTCACAAAAGTGTCCAACGCCAAATTCTGACGACGAGAACAAAAAATCTCACCCAACCAAAAGTTCAATGACCCCCTTTATCGGCAGAAGTTTGATATAAAAAAAAACCGCCTTTGTCAACGAGAAATCAATTCTTCTTCAACAATCTCAACCACTACTAGTCCAATGTGCCATCAACGCTACTCCGGTTCCAGCGCAATGAGAATTCGCGAGGGAGTCTTGACTGTTAAGTACAATGTTCACGTAAATACAGATGTTGTAACTCATCGAGATTAAACTCGTATATAGTAACCAATTTACTACCAGTAAATTGGAGTTGGAGAAGGAAAAGTTGAAAAAAAGTAATTTATTAAAGGTTTTATTTAGTTTTTTCACTGTTGATCAGTCCTTCGGTTAATAAACTTCCTTCATTGTTATGAAATAGAAAGCTACTAATAGTTATTTAAGGTAGTGAAAAATTAAATTTTTTAAAATATGTCTTTGGCTCTCATTATCGGATATGGCGGATAACGGGAACTACAAACTAATCATATATGAAATCGGCAATGTCGCTTTAAGTTTAATAACTTTTTAAGTAAATCTTATTTATAATAAACATAAACGTTGAACATATGGTAAACTAAGGAATACGTGTTTAACTGAATTACTTTTAACGCGTAAATGGAAGAGAAATTAATGCGTCGAAAGTTGACAGGTTTTTGGTTGAAATCGTTACAATCCAAACACTCGGAATGAGCCCATTTTCCACCCGTTCTGCCTTCGGGGTGGAGGGGTAGCATTTTGAATAAACATAATAATATAAACAAATTATCTTGTAACCTATTGTTTCTACTTCCAAACCAAAGTACACGAACTAATCTATCGAGTGAACTCGAAAAACAATAAAATAAGAAAACTTTAGGAACTTATTTTCATTAAGAGAAAAATATTGTTCTTGTAACGGAAGAGCCCAAATTAGGTTTTTGATCGTCGCCGCTATATTTGTGACTCTGAAAGCGCCAGCGGCATTCGTCGAAACACGTCGGGCGTTTCTACGTACTTTTTTTGCAGTCGCTCCCAGACGGTGTCGCCCTAATCCTAAACCTCTCCACACTGATCTTGCAATAATAAATAAACGAGACTTCCATCCCTGAGTACGGGACTTAATTGTTCTGACTTGAAAAAGGAAGTCGAATGTGTTTACGCAACGGTCACATTCGGACGATTCTCATAATTTGTCAAATATTTTTTCACGTTTATCACTGTAATAAACGCAGCTTAAATAATTTAAAGAATAACTATTAATATAATAATAATAAAAATATTATGTTGATATCGATAATTATTAATATAATAAAATATAACTATAAACGTTTAGATGTAAGAAGTTATAAAAAACTAATGTAAAAGTTGTTCAATAAAAGCTACCTAATAATAATATAACTATAAACGTTACTGTTCGTTATTTATATGGAATCATATATATTTGTTAAATAAATCATGGAATAAATTCATAAAATTGCATGTTCCAGTAATTGGCAAACACAAATGACGTCTTTAGCAATGTCCGAACGATATAGCGCAATAAACGAATGTCCCGGTGATGATTGGAATAATATTAAAAATCATATGATCGAGTGCGCCCGGCTCTTCAATACTCGACGTATTGATACTGCAATAATAGGAGGGCAGTCAAATTCAACGCGCGTCGACCCGCTTGTCGCATGGTCGTTCCACATTCATGCGGGTATAAAACGACGAATATCTATAGGTATGTATATCGCCGGATATATCCATGTATAGGGAAGAGATCGTTATTTGCATAAAAGTAAGGAACAGCCGACCCGACAGGTGACATATCGGAAAATTGACCACGTTGCTCTTCTATCGTAATGCTTTGACTTTTTTGAAACGAGGAAGCTAAAACAGAACAGAACTAGAAAACTAAAAAAAAACAATTAATAAATATCCACGCGAAGAAGTTTTCTTTTGAATAATTCTTCGTCCTATATAACTGTAAGCAATTTTTGCATACTTAAAGAAATGCACACATTCAAAATTCAAAATTCACAACTCATATATTTTGTTCTATAATTGGACAAGCTTGATTGATATTCAAGCAAATTTTTGTGCCAAGAATGCATTTTTAGTCTATATAGACGGGTGAGCAAGGGCCTTCAACGTATTTCTCCCTAAGATTTTCATTCTACGCTCTCACTTCGAAGGTCTTTCACAGACTGTTTCTGGAAACCACCGTCAGCTTTTCATCCAGCGATTATACCATCTTGATTAAGACATCTGACTCGCCACGAAATATGTATATGCATATGTATACATTTCGTTTGATGGAACGTGCAAAGGTCGAACGTCGGAGTCTGTTGGTAGATGAAATTCTGGCCGTCACCGAATTTAGCGAAACGCGAAAAGGAATCGTCGACATCGAAAGGACGCTACGGTTTCGTGTTAAAAGTTGGTTCGAGAGGAGAGCTTGGAATCAAGGAACCGAGTTATCTATACAGGATGAGTTATAATTATATATTACAGTCCGAAGTCCCATAACTTAACTCTCACATTATTAAATATCACATATGTATTTTGCCCGATGTGATTACAGTTTGCGCATTTTTTATTATTCTATGGCTGTTTTTTCCAACTTTGAGCAGCGCGCATGCGCATGCATTGTATATATCTTCACGCATGTACAGAACGGGCATGTATTCGTGCGCATGCGCAAACATAGGCGCGTTATCGGAGTCGGAACTGGAAAGGCGATAACGCACTCATACTTATTCACTTCCAGCCAGTTAACTGTTTGAACACATGCAATCTCCAAAATATAATTTATGAAAATTCGAATATTGTTACGCAGAATTTTCGTTCGGAATGTTACGAGGTAATTTCTATAACGACGAGAGACCTTTGGCTGCAAACAAACAAAAGTTCGAGACACGGGCACAGACTGGGTCGTGAAATATCAATAACCGCTCTTCCGGTGAAGCGGTGCAGTCACCTTCGCGGCTGTTTCTGACGAATAAGGGTGACGAGTAACATTGCACATGCGTCCACTGGAAATAGTTACACATTACACGAGATGGCCAATTGTAATTTGGATTAATGAGTGCACATTGACAAAATGTTTTATATTTTTTTTTTTTCAGCGGGTATGTAATGAACAATTAACTTTGAAAAATGGAGTGCGAGGTAGGAAAATATAATAGATAAATGAACTAATTATTTGGATGAACACGTAGATTTTGCTCGAAATGTACACCTCGTTATTGTTTAATGCAACAATGAACATCCAATCCGCGAATAACATCATTTATAAAATAATGAAACTCTGTACGCGCAACGAACACGAAAAGCATCCAAAAATCCGGCTCGTACGTTGAAGCCTCATTAACAAAAAGCAGCTACGCCCTCGTGAATGTTACATAACATTCTCATATGATACACTAATTATTATTTGCGAACGCGTATACAATGAGAGTGTCATAAGCGATACAATCATAACTATAATACATCAACAATTTTTCATTATCGAAGTAAGTAAGTATTTACGATTAAGAGAATTGACATTTAGTTAAAATTGTTAGTTACTTACGTATAAAAGAATTACAATGAAATAAGAAAATTTAAAGTTCACTTGAAAGCAACTTTTGTTAATATTTTTTCTTACGTTTCGGATAACGAATTTTATTTTCTTATGTTCTTATATTACTTATGATTTGTAAGAATTTTCAACAAGTTCGTGCGGTACCTATATTTTCGTGGCGCTTCGTTTCCTTGCTGGTTTATAACGCCGAGAGGAATGCGGAGAGTTTGGAAGCCCGATTTCTTTATCCGTGAAAGCCCTGGCGATGCATAGAGACGCTACTGTCTCTCGTCTCGGGCATAGCCAGGTAGCTTCATCGACCTAATCGATATGCAGCGAGCTTCGCCGATTCCCCCGATCGGTACCTGAGAGGCTTTTCGCGTACACCGTCATCGCACTCGCAGTACTCGAGTATATACAGGTAAAAGTAGGAGCGCAAACTCGCCGATTGGATGGAACGACTAACTCTCGTGGTTTCACGAGCATAGAGTTGGAACATCTCGACCCAATCACTTCGTCGTTCTCGTCTAGTGCATCGGCCAACATATTTCCCGTCCTCGTACTCATCACTGGGGAAACATACACATACACGCACACATTTCATTTATTTGCGTACGCGCAATGACCAGTTATTACCAACGCACACGTTCGTTACGTTTCATTATAAAAAGAAAATTAGCTAAAAAGATCGGGTGGCTGGTTCGCAGGGAGGTGAAATAGATACGGGAGTTTCTGGTTCTCCCAATTCGAATGAAGAATATACTAAATTTGAATTTGAAAATTGTAGGTAAAAACGAAATGTAACAATGAATAATTTTTGTTAAATATATTGAAAAATGATTTTTGAATAATTAATAATAACTAATAGCTTATATAAGATAATCAGATTTTTTTTGGGATCAATTGTTTAGTGAGAATATGTATATCCGAAATAAAGATGAACAGCACATTTATTTAAAAATTCGACCCTATAAGCAATAACGAAATAATTATGAACGATCGATTAGCAGATTTTAGTAAGCAACTTTTTAGAATTTATCTAGAAACAATTGTGAATAATTTTCGCTTTTAAATGAACATTCATATTTTTCAAAACTAATTATCTCGCTTGAAAATGTTGAAACTCGAAAGCAAGAAGAGTTGTACGTAAAAAGATAATTGCTAAAAATATGTTTGAGTATCTGAATTCGAATAATTATAAATAATTCATAGAGTATTAAGAATATTTAGATTCCTTTAGTATTAATTTCTACTCGGAACATCGTTATTGACGATTTTTCATCCGAATAGATTCATTTCTCATCCAGATTACGCCTGCAGTCTTTGAACCTCGTTTTAAAAGCCTATATGCATACAATCTATACATGGTGTGTATATACATATATACGTATATAGGACATAGAACGAGCCCAATCTGAGAAACTGGCTCTTCAACCTTCGAATTTGAAAATGGGATTACGCGAAGATGAACACACACCTTGCACCTGACACAAAATCCGGTTCGTGTCTTCCGAGAATATATCGAAGGTACGGTGAAAGAAGGAGTTCTTCGTCGCAGTATTCAAGAGTGAAAGCTCGACGAGAGGATACCACACCTCTCGAGGATAAATGAAGCTTGTGCTTTACGACGAGACGTGGCCTCCGATATATTTCTAGCGTTCCTGCAAGACCCCACGAGCGTCACTTATTTACTCGTTTACTATATAGGACGTTCGCAGCATCATCTTCACTCTTGAGTCTGCTATTACGACGAAGACGGGGCAAGCTGTGAACTATTTTAATGGATTGTGCCACAGATGTGGCGTACGAAAGGGTTGAGATATTGATCCACACTGCGACCTGGCACATGACATATGTATATACGTGGGAGAAACTGCTATATAACTATAGCAAAATTCTAGCGCCTACGATAGACAAAGCACGTGAGCATTGACGAAACGTGGAGAGACCGGAGGTTCTATCGATCCGCGGCACAAAGAGCCCTTTCGCTTGACGAGGATTTTGCAACATGACTCGACCACGGAGAAGATACCTTGGGATTTTCAACCCATTAAGGACTGGCATCAGCAAGTCGAGTCACCAGTCGGCTATAACGCGGAAGAGCCAACTCTATTCCCGAGTGGTTTTGATAAACACCATGCCGATGGCAATGATAGTGCGCGTGTACTACCGTACTACCAAGTTGTTCTATATTGCAAGGGTGATTACTTAGCTGACTTCCTCGAGCGTCGTTTAAGTTGACTCAGTTTGAATTTGCAGCTCTTCTCGTGGTAAACGCCGACGAACTGAAGACGAGGAGCTACGTTATAATATAATAGCCGTCTTAAACCACTTTGGGATACTTTACGACTATCTGTGGACGCTCACGGTTGTAGTTTTGATCGAAGTTACGGGTAAAATAAATGGGCAATGGTGTGTATAGGATGCGTAAAGGGTAACGCAAAATGCCTTTCACAGCTGTTAATGGATGGAAGAAAGTTTCAACTTGGACTCGGAAACAAGGTCGGAGAGAAGATCGACACAAGGTCGAAGAAAACATGGAAGGCAAGGTCAGGTATACATGATCAAACGCAAAATCACATGCAATATCAAGACAAAATATGAGGCATCAAATGCAAGATCAACGACAAGAACAAACATACTATCGACGTCCAGATCGAAGATAAGATCGATGACAAGATAAAAGATATAGTGAAAAGGAAGCGTTCAGATCTGTTCAATGACTGAATCGAAGACTTCATTGAAATTCCTATCACAAGTTGGACGACCTTCGTGGCGAATGTGCATATTAACAGTAGTTATCATTACCAGTTATAAAAAGTCGGGATCGCGGCATTTCCAGGTTCCAGAAAGCGACCAGGAAGAATACATATAATAATATTATTACATCATGTGTGTGACCGGAAATTGTAAATTTTCAACTACAACTAGATGTTCCCTTTCAAACGAATAACAGGACTGTCAGAAGTTGAAACCGGTTCGGACCGGAGATAGTAGAACCAACGTAAAAGTACATCGACTTCAAGTATGGAGGAACATACGGCGATGGAATCACCCTTCTTACAAAAATAACACTACCGGTGTACGTAGATAACAATGCATATGCCTCGTGCGCTCCGGTCCCTTACGGGACACCTGTTACAACTGGTTTGTACCAGTAAACCAACGAGTAGACGATCGTCGCAGTGTGGTGCTTCGAACGCCTGATTCGGTAATTCTTCAATTCGGTCGTCCGTACACACACGTATGTCCCGTCGCTTGATGAACGTTACGTGTGATGGTGACTCGGGCAAATGCTTTCAATTATACATAGTTGATGTATACATGTGGAGTACCAGCAGGGTGTACGACCAATGGTACCCACGTTCCGCCATCGTGATCGTGTTAAAGCCATTCGAATTATGACATGAACGATATATAATGCATTGAAACCAATCACCAAAGTGTTCATAAAATAACGGTAAAATCGTACGTGTAAAACCTGGTACGCTGACAAGAAATTCAGACAGGGTTTGTATGTACTGCATATATGTACCTACGTATACCTATTTGTTTTAATGGTTAATAGCGAGTTGCAACATGTCATTAATTGAACCCTTCAACTGCGACCAAGTGGAAATATTAGCGCCGGGGAAATAAAAGCACAATGCGAAGATTTCGCGTGATCCGATTTACTCGTAGACACTTTTTCTACTACATAATTTCTCTTCTGACGCATTATGTTCCGACTCCTCTCTTGATTCACTCCATGTGTTGATATTCTTCTCATCGAGAGGGTTCCGTTATATGTACGTATAATAATGGCCACGCACTGACACGACCTCCGAGCCATTAGCGTAGGAAACAACTAAAAAGGCAATAAAGTCGATCGTAGGTCGGATAGTAACGCCGGTACATGGCCATTCGGTAGGGGTTGCACGTAGAATTCCCTGCTCGGTTTGCCCGGAACAGACACTATTACAATAATGCACGAGCAAAAGGGAACAACGAGGAACAAGCAGAGAGGGTGTATTCAAGTCGGAGACCCGGACCCTTCATTGATGACCTTTCTTAATTGTGTCCGAGCTCCGAGCTCACAAGCCGTGACTTGATCGTTTGCCCTGCTTTGGGACCTTCGACTTCGGTCTCGACATACGTCTTCATTTTGCTCCATGGTGTATCATCTGCCCTGCCATCATTTTACATGTACCGAAATGAATGAAAGGTCAATTATGATGTTTGGCAAGATTACACAATTAAAACAATGCGCAAATTAAGAAATTTCTTTCTTTCACGAGCCAATTCATTGCTGGGGATACGTGAATGAGAATTGCACCTCACTCTTTGAGTTAAATCCACCGCAACCCTATGTACGATCACTGAAAAAGATTCATGATCCAAATAAACAATTCTCATTCGACGATCGGATGTGGGGACCACGTTGGAATTTGTCTCGTGATTTGCATTCACAACATACCTACGTCACTTGTATAGCAATATTCCACCTGTCTACAGACATGGTCTACCTACCATGTCTACTACGATAGCCGATCACAGCTGTCAAACACATGGCGATACCTCGTCAAAACGGTAAACACTGTAAGACAGCCGTCGGTTTCAAATTATTGGAATATATTCCAGTCTGGTTCGGTATTCGTAGATGCACATGTATCTATAACACACGCTCCATAGGTGCTCCAACATTCTCGTGCTGTCGGCCATTCCGGGTGACCGTACGAAACTCGCATAACAGCGACTGAAACATTAGCTATGCGTTGATTACAAACTGCATGAATGAACGTTTTAGCAATATGGACAATTCATCGATAGTGCGACGATTGAAAAACATATCTAGCCGTGTCATATCGATCGTATTTGCTCTGAATTAAATTAACGGTTTGACGATTGTCACTAACTCGAAGCGAATAGAAGGGAAATCAATACAGGAATTGGCGATATTGTAAGCTTGGCACCTAAAGTTCAAATCAAATAGCATCACGTAGCCAAGTGCCGAGAACACCTAGGAATAATTGGATCAGGACGTTCCAACTCTCCAGTTTCTTGACTTTTCGAATATATGGGGAATTGATTGCTATGTAAAGGTGGATTTAGAAACATTTATGACCGGAAAGTTTCATACCATTCTACGTTCCTCTGTATTATATGGGCCACAACGTTTAAGTCTCCCTCTGTTTCTTTGTTTCTTGGGAATGCAGCAGTTTAATTGCAACACGAGAGTGCATTCACGAAAATTTAGCGTCAGTTTGAGAAATCTGTGTCCGATCCACGTTCACACACAATCTGACAGACAGGAATGAGTGAGTAGGTCCATCCCCTACGGACTCTATCAACTAACGGACTAGAACGAGTATCGAGGTTAATACGAGGGTTAAGTCTGCAATGCATTATCCCATCTTGTAATGGCGTTGCTTGACACGCGGTACTATCCACTACAAGCCAATTACCACCAAATGTGTCCCTAATCTGACGAACGCGATCGGTAGGTATCGTTAATCCATGTTAGGTAATTAGTCATTACGCTGCGGTAGTTTCATTATAGCGTCATAATTGTGTTTCCGTGCGCAGCTTGGCTGACAAGGGGCGAAACGAAAATGGTTTCCGCTCTCTTGCTCGAATTGATGATCGTAAATACAGTTCGCTGCTTTGAAGCGGTAACGTCGTCATCAGACGGACAGCGCATTCACCGAAAGTCTTATAAATGGACTTCGATTGACGGTAATTCCGAGTTAATGTTAAATTTAACGCTCCACTCTTCTTATATTTTACCCTCTACGTTCTATATATCATTATGAATACTAAATTATTATACAGACGTTACAACCGATCAACATTATACGGTCAATTAAATCGTAACATAATTTAAAGTATAGCAAGCGCGCATGTATAATGTACCTCCGCCTGAATATTCGTAGGTAATCCCGATTTATGGGACGAGGTGCACGCATCCATATTTTATTGCTCTATATTTACTCCGCCCCATATAATCGAACGAGTGACGTAGAATTTTATGTACTGCATTGCGCTACCCACGTCCGCTATGTGCGAATATTATGGAAAAATTATATACGATCGTGACACAATAATGCGTTCCATCCAGTATATCACCGAAGATTTCTGCATCACTGGATATTTTAATAATTCCTGATGAACCGCCGATGCGTATTACCCCAGCTTTTTATTTTTTAACTGCAAAACGGTTATCAAAATGCGTTAAAAAAAATACGTTAATCTTGATGCAAAGTACGACGCCATCATTCCTTTGAGTCCTGCCAATCGCTATCTCTTATTTAGCGTCCACTAGCTCGACTTTCCGTTTTCTATAACGAACGCTAAGTGTATCAACTAATCATGTCGGTTGATAAGCAATTCGTCCTTCACAGTTGTCGCTCCTGCCACCACTGATATGCAACGCCATTACCTAGATTAAAACAATCATTCAAAACATTTATCCGCGAATGATCTGATGTTGGTAGTAAGTAAAGGATATCGCGCACTGATGATGATGGAGAATAACAATTTAATAACAATAAATTAATGGAACTTTGCATACTGGATACAAGTTGAAAGTTTATTACACGTGGTAAGGTTCCACGACCGTACAAGAAGAAGATCGATAGACACCGCGTAAAATTCTTGTTGGTCGTTTTAAAGATGGCGAGACACTAGCTCGTCCGATCTTGGTTCTGAGTTTTTTTAGCTACGATACACTTTTCATTGATTCGTTAAAACATGATTTTCGCCAATAAGAATAAAACACGTCCAGTATTGACAAGGAGAGAGACTGGGTGATGTTCCACCCTTGTCATAAATACTCGGAGAACGTAGTTGTTGCTATTTTAGTTATTCGGAAGTAATAAAGAAAAAATCACGTACAAGCTTGGTGAAGGAAAAAAATTAACTAGATGCCGTGTGATTCAAAAAATGCTCAACACGCAGTAAAAAGGCAGACTTCCCGACCCTTCCGTCCGACTGTCAATTTTTTTTATTACTAGCCAAGACAATCAACCATGAAAGGCCTCGCGATCGGTTCGGTCTAGATGGAGACTTCTCTTAATCCCCCTCTCGTTTTATTATATACCGTAATAGGAAATAAGGGTACAGAATTCTCGTCGTCGATGCTCGAATATAATTGCCGACCAAATTAGCGCAACTCAAAATTATCGAAATAGAGATGGCGCATCGGCATAAGGGCCGAGTCAATCGAAGATAGGTATCGGCTCTTAAATTGACAAACCCTTGTCCGGAAGGCGACGAAATGAATCGTGAAAGGGATACGGAGCGGTTCGCCAGCGCGAGGCATTAACGTTATGTAAGAGTTGTTCGTTTGAGTTCTAAAGAGATAGTTGTCGGTAAAAGTTCTATGTTTACCGTTTAGGTCTGCCTTCGAGAGATCATAAAGCTCGCCGATTTCCGAAATAACAACGTCTATACTACTTTAATAAGCTTTTTGTCAAGTTATTTGTGTATTGTTTCGACAACATCTGGATGTACGCAGAGCGAATGATCGTAGGTCCGTCTGAGGCCGACGTAGCCAGATTTGTGAACCGTTATAAAAGGAGTTGCAAGTTGGTCTTCCTTCGGTATTATTCCATTTCCTCTCTCTTCTTTTTCGGGCCCCAATATGTTTCCTATTTGGCGACAATCGTACTCTCTATCTTAAATAAAATGAATTAAATCATGTTATTATAAAATTTGGCTAATGGATTGCTAGTTCTATTATCGAACTCGCTTGCGCCCAATAATCATCAATTACTTATCAACAATAATCCGAATCCTGGCAGTTGTTTTACCATATATACTCGTAAAAGAACACTGTCTCAATACAGTGACCAAAGAAATTAAAACATATTCATTTATCTCATCCACGTACAAGTCACTATCTCCCCCTTCTCTCCTAGATAAAATTGATAAAATCTTTATCCATATTTGAATTCAAAGTAAGTTGTCTTATTTTATCACCAAAACAAGATCTCATTTAAATAATGATCTGCATCTCTACAAACCCATTATGCGAGTAAATTCAATCATGTGTATTCGTATGTATGTTACATGTCAGTGTACACTATGCAATAGCGTGTACAAAACAATGGCCAAGGAGTGCCAAAGATTGCCCGTACGTTGGCAATCACCGATAGTTCCGAGAGCCAATTGCCTTAACGATCCGTGACCTTCACAATTCATTCGGCGGCTCACGAGCCCCAGATGGCTTTTAACCTTAGGACAGCTAATTGAACGACTGTTATACCGCGGCGCGTGGACCGATCACCCACTCTATTACGTAACTCATCAGTACGGACAAGGATGAAGAGAAGATTGAATTTGAAAAAGATACACGAAGCACGATCGATTTCGAAGAATAAGTGATCAGAAGCCAGCTCTTCATAAGTAATGCACCGAACTAATTTGGCAATGCGAGCCAAAGTGCAAAGGGGTTCCTTAGGTCTCGGCTCGACGAGATATATGCGGAACGATCGAATTTGTGAACTTGGTCTTGTAAGAGGCAGACGCATACACACACACACGCACAAATACGTATCAATAACCGTGTATGTGTTGGACACGTGGTCGAAGCGTCTCGAGGTTGTTCGCGGAGTGGAAATTTACGCAGGAATATTTCCAAGAGATCAAAGGAACTCACGACGGCGTGGGCATCTTGCCTCGTCTCATCATAAATGTTGATCGAAGAAATGCATATTTCGCTCTTTTGGTGTGCTGCACTACGGCAAAACGCTATTTTATACCGTTGTACGTTTAGCGATGCTGGTGCTCGACGGAAGAAAACAAACACACGTTACCGAGTCGCATCAGGGCAGATTGAAGAGATTTCCTGCCCCTCGCGACGCCCTCAGTTGCTCTCTGTATTGGCCCTCTACTCGTTCCGTATACGACTCGCCTGTACTCCCCCCATCGTGGCCCTCGGCACTCGACCAGTGGGCCAAAGGTTAATTTACCAAATTAAGGCTGCGTACAATTGCGTTATCAGTCGTAGTAACAAGAACTTTTGTTGATGAGGCTATTGATGATATGCCGATGCCGATTATTTGTTCCTTTGATGATATATTTACCGTTTCTTCCATCTTGAAAAAAGGAAACAATATTAACAGATTTCTTTGAGGATTTTTTGGATCGCCATCGAAGAAATTATATTTAATTATACGAAAAAAGTTTTTTTTTTATATTTTAGCAAAACTAATTATTGAATAAACAGCAAAGTCTATTCGTGATCTTTCATATGGCATGAAGATTGCAGCCATTTGTATTGTGACAAAAAGCATAAAGACTCTTGGTTTTTGTATAATACAGCATGGAATTATTATTCGTTATTTTAAAAAAACGGTAATTATTCGTTATAAATATAATATAAACAGTGACACGTTTCTCTTCTTCTAAAAAAAAGTATGGAGATGCTGTTTCATTATATCTCGAAAGACCTAAGAGATTATAGTTTATTATTTAACAAACAATTCCTTATAAGAAACGAAAAGAAATGTTGAAAAATGGACGTGTTTATTTTCCTTAGAAAAATATGCTGAAATTAGTTTATGTAGTCAATCGATAACGTTTTTCGTACGCAGGTATGTGGAAAATGTCTTTGAGTCGTAGGAAAGTACCTTGCCGATTTTTCTAAAACGGAGTAATTTCAACGTTTTAATAATTCAAGTTCTCTAAAATAAATATATTCTAGATTCATGAACGAGTCATATGCGAACCGTAGTACGCGTCCATGTCCGCGTGTTCAGGTTTTTATAGTTTTCGTCGAGTCTTTGAACTTCTCTTTGTATAATCCGTGCTTGCATCCGTGCTTGCATCCGTGCTTTTCCTCTCGCTTACAGGAGAGATGTACCTACCTAGAACGGTCCAAGTTGGAATATTTATTCGGTTCGCGCAACCCTCTCTCTCTCCCTCTTTCTCTCTCTCGTGCAAAACTTTCATCCCTACACGTGAAAACCACGATTGCCATGGGCGAACAAAAGCTGCATGCGTAATAAAAGCACATTTTTTTATGCAAGAGTTACTCAGAAAAAACGTGAAATACTCTGACTCTTTGTGATATACATGTTTGCACAGATATTTTGCCTGGCCAAAATACAACGGGGTGAACATCATTTTTTAACTCGAATATTACCCATTCTATATATTTCATTTTCATATTATTGATTATAATACAAGAAATAATAGTTAATTAATTTGCTATTTCATACAAATAAAAGGTACGTAATAATTACGCGCTTACTAAAATAGAAGTTAACGATCATTCATCAATTATATGGCAAAAACTTATTCATTTTTCTGGGATATACGATCTCCTCACCACATATCGCGGAAAACAAAGGACACAATTACGAAGCTGTTTTGATCGAATTAGGCAATTAAGATAAATCGCGTCCCCGAAAATTATCAAGATATTACACATATTAAAACGGCTAACTTCGATTTTTCGGATGGTCGGAAGGATGAAATAATCAACAAAGCCCTGAATAACAAGAGGAAGGGGGGACACCTCGACGTCCCAAATGACCCCCTTAATCTTCCCGCTCCGCCCGTGTAGGTACCTCGTTACAGACCTCAACTTCTCCATCAGAAACCGCACGTTGCTAATTAGAGTACTTCGTAGCACCCGCACAGTAGCGTAAGCACACTACCCAAAGAGGGCTAAAAGTGGACGTGTCACCGAAACGAACGAAAAACAACGTAGGTATACTGATATCCGCTTCGAGCTCTAACGCTTACGAGACTGAGCATCGCGAATAGCTACATTTTCCCCATGGGTATTGCGTGAGACCCTTGTATAATCGTAATAAAATCGATCGAACCGCGCCATCGTCCATTCGACTAATATACGATGTTTCATTTGTGTTTGTTTTTATTCGTTTTGCAATCGAACAAACCTTTTACCACGAGCATCGTACTCCGAGACAAAATTATAAGTCTGACAACTTCAATTGTACAGTACTTCAATTTTACAATAATAATATTAGAATAAGAATTTAGTACACGGAAAAAAGAAAACTACGAATATTTCGATGCCTCGCTTTATTTTTTACAGTGTTTACTGATAATCCGCACTCCACGTGGAGCATTGGACGCTTGGACAAATTACCTATGTGACAATACTAATTGCGACATAGAGTGGCGGAAGTTTTAGATTATCATTGGAAGTGCTGTATTGTGAAAATTTAAATAATACTTTATTATTGTGTATATTGCAATGTCAAATTATAATTATTCGATAGGGAATATGAGATGTATAGCACGAAATAAAAATCAAAGTTTCCTATTGTGGATGGTTAAATTCCATTGGGCTGTAATGCAGATGGTGAAATTCACGTTGGAGCATTCACGAGGTTCTACCTCCATTTTCTGCATGCCACCATACAAATATCAACGTTTGCATGTACAATATATAAAATTCGTAAGTAATGAATTTTTCACTTTTTTATTGCCCACTTTGGAATATGAAATCACAAAAACTTTCGTGAAAGCGCGTACTTAATGTATACGAAGTCATACTTTTTCGTACCCCATTCAGCAGTCAGTTTTGTATCTTTGTAGAATAATACTCTATTCTTGAGCAAAACGGAATAATGGATATACTATGGCCAAAGAACTTCTATTTGAACATTGAATACACGTTGATAATCAAATATTTTAAGTTACACGATTTAACGAAATATACTTCCCTTACATTTTTTTTTTGTCATTTAGTTGCAAACTATAATCTGCTACCTAGGTTGCAATAAATACTTGTGATGTTGAGAGCTATATCTATGTATTAAGAAAATGCGTATTAAGACGCGACTATGTATTAAGACTAAACGTTGTGTCTTTCCAAAATTGTTGCTATAGTTCTCTAGATAACCTCAAAACCTTAACGATCAGTCCCGGAAAAAGTACCGGATGGCGTTTTCAAATCACTCGTCGCCTGCAACGCCAATGTCAAAATTAAAAAAAAAATAATATTTACAGTCACTTTTTGCCATAATTCTTTAGACACATTCAAAATTTTAACGCGATTGGTTGTTCAGTGCCGGAGAAATTACCAATTGCGTTTTTGAATCGCTCGTCACTTGTAACACTGACTCTTAAGGCCGTCTTCTAGTTTAGAATTTTGAAAAAGGTCAATTTTTTTTTGTATATTTTCAATGTTTAGTATTTCAAGAATATGCCCTCCAAAGGAAATTTGAAAGTTCCAAATATTAACGGAGTTACAGCTGTAATTCCAGGGGATTGCGGTCGGTCCTGAAAGTCACGCGTTCGCTCTCAGACGTGATGAACGGCTGATTCACCGCTCTCAACTCCGAACTTCTCATCATCAACAACATCAAAACTTAAATTTTGAAGAAGAAGGAGCATTTCATGGACCAGGAGTCGCTGATTAACGAAATGTAAGATATGTTCCATTACATGATTTAGACTGCTTGAAACTGTACTCGAATTTGTAAACAGGTATTTCTCGAAACTACTTTTTTCGAGGCACCTGCCACGATATCTCAAATTGTAATGAGCCGATTTACTTGCAATTTTTTGTGGGTCTTCTCTATACACCCCTCTATCAAACCTACCAGATTTATCGCGAAATTTTGTTACTGATTATTTAAAAAAAAAATCGATAATCGGCTTAAACAGCTGGCATTTTGCGATTTTTTTGCCTTAGGGCTATAGTAACATCCTTACTAATTAACAATCTATTTTTTTTTTCAGATGTCCAGGAGGGTTGGGGAATCATGTCAATCAGAAGAGGCCGTTTTTTCCAATCCCACCTTATGAGCCTGCATCTACTAGAATTATGGTTTTTTTTCGCCAATTGTTAATACAATGTCAAAGGATGAATAAATATGTGGTAAAAAGATAGATATGGAAATACGTTTTGTTTTTTAATCGCATGTTGAAAAATCCCCAAATTTTTGCCCTCTAGACTAGAAGGCGGCCTTAAGAAGGAATTATGTAGTTGGGGGTTGCATCCAGCGATTCACACTGCCCTACGTTTCGCTGTTGGGTATTTTTCCATCTTTATTCATACAACCCAGAATCTTTCTTACAGAACCAGTCGTTTATATTTCTTCAACCTTCTCGAGATGATTCCTCTATCAAAGAGGTTCGATGCAAGAGGTGAATTTAATGAGAATCGAAAGTAATTGTAATAAGGTGAACTATATTTGACTACCCGAAAAACTATAAATTATGTCATAATAAATATGGAATAAATAATATTTTTGTGTTTAGTCTCTTTTTCTTAATCAATGCGATAAAGATGGTCGTCGGTAATCATCAAAAGTGGCAATGAAGCAACGCATTGCAACAAAAATTATAGGTACCATGCCGAACTTTCAGCCCGCAGTATTCTGCCCTGGTAGCATACCCATCCCCGAGTGTGTACCCCCCCCCCCCCCTTAAATTTCAACTAGCATCTAAAGCGTTAAATTTGCATTGGTAGGTACATTATCGAAAAACTGTAATTTTTGTCAAATTTCTAATTGTAAGTTTGAAATAAATCGTACAATACCAATGTAAACTAATAAACGTGCGTGGTGATTTTACGATTACACTCCCACTCTATAAATTATGGAATCCTGCTCATAAAAATTACCGCGTTAGACAGGAAGTTCATAGGTTGCAATTGATATTGTAGCACTACCGCACTACATCGCTGAAATCACGACGTACAAACGATGTCATCCAACGTTGCACAATAAGTTCGAAATTTGTACGGCGACGCAGTAATTTTGTTTAAAACCTATCGAACGATGTTTCCCGTGCCCAATCGTTACACGTTAAGGTAACAATTATCCAGTAAGTTCTAATTTTATGCAATGAACAAGTTCATTCAATTGTTGACTGTCATCGTATAGATTTTTACTACGATCAAAGTGCTTTGCATCCAGAAAGTCGTGTTTAATATTTATCATGAGTACATCGATCGGCTATCGGTAAATTAAAGGGCGGAACCCACATCGCTTGATATTTACATGTATGTAGGTTACGCGCTTTTGTTTACCACTCGCCGATATACGCGTGTGTGTCAAAATGCGTGAGTGCGCTCGCGCATGCGCGAATAAATGCGCATGCGCGTAAATGAGCGTGCGCATTTATTCCCCGTCCATGCCCACAGGCATGTGGGTGCGCGCGTGTCCGTCCATCTATCCGCGTACGTCCGCGCCTCTACATCGTGTCCACACGATCGAGCCCGTCCTGAACCAGCACTCGAGCATGAGCAATTTCTCGTACGAGCTTCCGCGACTGGAGTGTTCCGTAAATACTGCTACCGGGTCGCATACGTACCACGAGCGAACAATTCGTTTGTCGGTGGGTAGGCTGGCTATGGAATGACGATACTACTAATGCTACTAAACTGTTACTACTGTACTGTACTATGGATTTCAGCGTCTCTCACTTTATAAGTCAGTCTGCTACGACGCTACGACAGATCTGACGAGCAATGTTTCCAGAGACGAGAATGGGATGTATCACGGGTTACTCGCAATTAGCTGCATTCGTCATCTTATCTCGAAATGAATTGTTATACGATCTCTACCGAGCTATGGATTCAATTGTATTATTTCCTTGGTCCTGCAATGAATGATTTTGAGGTTGAAGAAATCTTTCTCTTACATTAGAGGAATATTAATCGAGGGACTGATTTTTTTTTAGAGCGAAAGTATCATTCAATTTATTGTTTGATTTCGTAATTGCAGCGATGCAGAGTCGGGATTCAAGGATTGAATAGTGTATAGTTATTTAAAAGATCTTAATGTGCTTCGTTTGGAATATACCTATATAATTAAAATTACAGATAAAATTAATATATCTTTTTTTTTTAATCACGTTTTATCGTCAATAGAAATGTTGTGTCATGTCAGTTTTTATCGAATGAGATTTTTAAGGCCCCGAAGATAATGAAATAGCCACGGAAAATGATCGGCGAACGCCTATCTGGATACCCCCATACCTTGCTTTACGGCCTAAATACGTTCCGGAAAAGTTGGCCGGAAAGCGAAAAGCTGCATAACGAATCAATTATTTTCATACAAAACCATATAAATTCAATTGGATAAGTTTCAATTTGTTATAAATTAACATAGTTTTGAGCTAATAAAGCATCGTACTCTTTTTATGTTCTATAAAAATGCTTACGTAAAAACAAAAGTACAAACAATTTCTCTAGCGTGACGGATTTTTGGATTCTCTTTTTATTTTTGCCAGTATCAATCTCCAAACGCAATGAACGTTTCGATAGCATTTTTTTCCTACAAAATGGGATGATTATACGTATTTCAAAGAATTAATGAATTAATGAAAAATACAACGAAAATACAGTCTCTTTAATACATAGTTATCAAATAGGTTTGCAATTCACTAAGCAGCGCACATAAACAAACCCAAACCAAAAAGCAAACAAGAATAAACACGTCTCGTATTAAAGCGAGAATGTAGTAAAATAATGACAACGTTGTGCGTTGCGTTAGCGTTCAAAACGTTTCAAAACGTTCTTCACATTTTCGTTTTCATAAAATAAGTATAGCAGTGCCGCCTAAATGGAGAAGCTGAAACTAAACAGGAAGGTCGCTAACGGTACAGCATTTTTTTGGTGCTATAACGAAATATTGTAGGTTGCAAATCGAAAAAGTGCTATAATAAAAAAAAAAAAAGCTGTCATAGCGAAATGCCGTATAAAGAGCGGTGTTACAGCAAGGTATAGGTGTACGAATTGTATATAAAAGACTCCGAGACAGTCTTGGTGTTCTCACGATCATGTCCATTATAATTTTATTTTTAATTACATTTAAGGTTAAAAGAAAAAGAACCATTGAATTTTTCTTCAAATATCCTGTCTAAATTTTGTAACCTGACCAATGAAAAAAGAGAAAGAGTGAAAACATTAACGTATAAAACCCCAACAAATCATGAAATTTAGTAATCTATTTTATAGATAAAGAAATTCACTCGAAAGAATTTATCGACGATTATTATTTGAACGTTAACGATCATGGTAATCCTTGAAAATCATAAGTAATCGGTACTGCGACTAGATGGGATATAGTAAAGTATACAAGACAACTTCTGTAGTTTCCCAATGCCGGAAGTGTTCTCGAGACGACGACGGAGTAACTGCCTTGTCGGGAGGCTCAACTGTACCTACGTAATATATCATTCACGTGAGCCAAAGTGGCCTCCCCGTTAGCGCGGCAAGCCACGTGAAACATCTCTCGGACATCGGTAATCTACATAATAGCAGCGCATACCACACGAATGCATCTGTTATGTACGTTAACTACACCTCGAGCCAATGTGTTGCTACCTCGATTCTACGATTTTTAATAACTCATCGTGCATTATCATCGTAATGGTATCTCCGCTTCCTCTCTCATTCCCTCCGAAAGAAATAGTACAGGCAAATAGGGAGCCCGTTACTCTTGGCCATAATGCATCGGACAATAACTAAAATTTTTTTTTGTACATAGGTTCAGTATGACGTACTGAATGTAAATACACAAAAATCCCCCAAAATGGCGGCGCGCATAAGCCGCCATTTTGCGAAAAACCGTTTCGGCCTATATCTCCGCAACCGTGCACTTGAGGCCAAAAATAGTTATAACCTTTATTGTAGAAAATGAAATGGCCTATCTCTTTTGTTAAATAATTTTTTTTGTATCTTTTATCCTTTACGACTTATATGACTATTACTGCTTGTTTTCTGAAGTTTTCTTTTTTATTGACTGATATCTCTTCTAATAATTGTTTAAACAATAAACTGCTAGTAATCAAACTTTTAAAGCGACAAATTTTATACAACTTTTACTTTAAACTTTTTTTTCTAAAATTTATATTTTTGAAATTATAACGCGTTAAATGTTCGCGTTCGCGTCCGCGTTCAACGCAACTACCGAGTGCAAGGTTAATAAAAACAAAGTATGCATAGGGTAATAATGAAAATTCAATAAATATGTAAAAAAATATGCATGCCAGTGACATAATCAGCAATAAATAATTTGCCTTCTTATCTGCACAAAACAGCGACTACCCGTTGAAATATTTTTTTAATTTATATTTTATTTTATAAAATGAAAAATAGTACTTTACCTCGAATTGTACCTCGATTATTATCAAATAATTAATAATATACTGATGGTATAATGAGACAAACAAATAAGAAAAGGAGAAATTTATTGAAAAATAGAAAAGGGTCTTGAAGCAATCGCGTCGACAATGCCACAAATGGACCAGCCGCCAGTCTTCTGGAATATGTCTCATGCAAATGCAGAAATGCAGGCTGTAGCAGATCATGTGGGTGCCGAAAAGCACGGTTGGAATGCACGGTAATCTGTGCGAACTGTACAGATGAAACGTGCTCTAATCAGCCCAAAATAATAATCAACTGACAATTCAATCAATTGTACAACGTCGATGAAGAGGAAAATCCCGTCGATCACCTCGACAAAAAATTAATGGAGGCGTTACAGTCTTTATATGCCGCCAAAAATGACGATGAAGAGGAAGAGGATGTATTTGAATCTTCACTTGTTCTATCTATTTGAAAATAACTTTTCTATTTTAATCCCCCCCAAATGGCGGCACATGCGCGCTTTTTGTGTATTTACCCTCAGTACGTCATACTGAACGTATCTACAAAAAAAAAAAATTTGTTTTCGTCCGTTGCAGGGAAAATGTACTATTTGCCTGTACTAAAAGAGGTGGTAGCGTAGATACGAAGCGATTACACATTAATACATTGTAGTACATTGTCCCGGATCTACGAGGACATATTAACTCGATGATTAATATTACTTACGTGCAAACTCGTTACTTTTACAATTTTATAGGCTCGCATGCCTATCATTTTGATTATTATTATTATTATTATTATTATAGTCTCTCCAACGAACGGGCGAACATGACATGCTTCCACGCCCGGTATAAACATCGGCGACGAACTTCCGGTTTCACAGGCCGTTTCAACGTCCGATATAATGTATCGCGTAATAATAAAGCAACGCAAGAATGAAAACCGTGTCTTTTTAAAGCGCACACCGGACAGCCGTCCTCGATAATTTTAGTACCGGATTAATTTTTTTTGTTTTATTACTGCAGGAAGAGATTAAGGAAGAAGGCATGTGACGAAGGCGGCGAGTACAATGTAGAGACGTAGGTACAGTAGACATCCCGATAAGCCGAGGAGGCATCGTTCGTTGGAATTCTTCTTTTTACACGTAAATACAAAATATTCTTACCTACATATTTGTCAAGAGCGTATCTCGTGCAAAAGCACTCGACAATTATTAGAGGTTATATTTATATTTGACGTAACAGGCGAGACACTTGGAAATCGAGGAATCGAAAGACTTGTGAGAGGTTATACTGTATTTATATTTAGGCGAGTTCTCAGGCTGTGTGTGAAGGTGGAGGAGGCGGAGGAGGAAGAGGGAAGAGAACGATGCGCTGGGCAGAGTTTGAACGACTGGTCTGGTCGACGATCGTTAAATCACCAGCACGGAGAGGCTCATCTAGCTAGACAATTTGTTACTTCCTTATCACTCGACTCTCTCGCCAGTGTTCTCGTCCTTTCACCCTCACACCGTATCGTTCTCCTTCTCTCATTGAGTCTATCTTCCTCCGACACATCGTACTCGCACTATCTTCTACCGCACACGCGATTACACGCTACAGTCGAAATTCTCTCAAGATCGCAAATTTCTTGTCTTTGAAAAGTGATAAGGGCTGCTTTAATCGACTCTTCCCCAAACAACATGGGAGATTGACAATTATTTAATATTAATATTATTTAATAATATCCGTTGTTAGTCGTGTTTATAATCCCTCCGTTATGAAATAATCGTTTCTCAGAATGACTCGAACAATCATACGGAATAAAATAATTATTACTTATTGAAAAATATTGTAATTCATTATTACGGAAAATTAATATTTCCAATTCAAATTGGAACACTTATTAGAATGCGGAAAAGGCTGGGAGCGTTACAGAGAAAGCAAGAAGAACACCAGAGGAGTGGACGAAAGAGATGGATATATTGGGAATAGAGGGGGAGATATTAAACCTACAAGGTGAAACAATACACATATTTGCGAGTTTTGTAGAGAAATAGATGAAGTATGTAGAAAGACATGCAAGGAGGAAGCTGAAATTTAAGAGTAGATATACGATATTATAAAAAAAAAACTTTGCTAAAAAGTTGTACTAATAAAATTATCAAATAATAATAAATAATAATACTTCCAATTTTTCAAGAATCAAAATTATTTGAATTATTTTTATAAATATTATTTTTCAGATTCCACCAGTCATTATTTAAATAAAAATTGAGTGCTAAGGATTGGTAGTATCGAGAAAGTTGGAATAATACGTACTTGAACATTGTATGAAACGAACAACAACAAGTGTCGGCAAGAAATATAATAACCATTTATTAAAAGGAAATAAATATTCTTAATATTTCGACGAAGAACATAATTTGCACTATTTTTTTAAATGTATGTTTTGGAAATTTTTTTAGCGAGAGAATATGGAGTATTAGGAATGTTATTGAATGTATATTTAAATACATGTTGACCGATGGTAAATATATGTGTTAACAGCAGTGTTACTGCCCACTCGACCGACGAATGTACCGAGATTACGTCTGATAAGTACCACTCGACCGGGCATACATACAATCTCGCGTGAGTTTTGCCGCGCGTTCTTATGAATAGAAATTTATGAACGAAACGTTCAGCTCCCTCTCACAAACATCTTACGAACTTGTGCCCGAGAGAGCTACTGTACGATGCCAACAAACATTAAAAAACAGCAACGAGACTCGACAGCAGTCGCTCGTTATTGTAACTGCGACGTAATTAGTCGATGACGACGAGCGTCGTCGAGTTGCAAGTGTTTTGCACTCCATCGATCAATTCCTCTTTTTCTATCTCATCGTTCATCCACCCTCGGAAAAATTTCTATTCTTTACGTAATACGTTCGGATATCACGTACCGCGTAAAAGCGATAAATAACGCGTTTATCGAGTTTTAAACAATTATGTTATATAATTAGGAATCATTGTCTCGTGCAATAATGTTTGAATAAAATTATTAAGAATAATATTTGTCGATATTTATTAAAAAAGAATAGTATTTTTAAGAAAATATTAATCGCGTAAATTTATTTTTCTCAATATTCTTGTGTCTTGAAATTACTACGCGGCAGAATATTGTGTTCGCACGATTATGTAGCACACCGTTGGATCAAAATCAGGAAATTTTTCTTCATCGAATAATAAAAATGACGAATGTATTTCTTATTTCATTATATGAATTTTGTCATTTTGCAATAATGAAGAAATATGAAAATTGTTAATGTTCATAGTGCACGGTATGAAAAGAAAAAAATTCGATCGAGGAAAGAAAAAGAGAACTTAGAATCGAAAATCTGCATGAATGAATGCATTTGCTTACGAAGGGAAAGTGAAATAAATATTTGTCCACTTCTCGGTATAACGGTATAACAGCTGGTTGGCACGGTAGACAGATTGCACGGAGGAATACTATTTTTCTTGTGAAAATTTTATAGGACGTAAAATTGGAAGTGCTCTCACGGTATACGGGGGATGGATGGGTGTAAAAGTGTGAAGGGACCCAAGTGGTTGTGCCAATTTTCGAACAGAGCAGCTTTTCACGACAGACTCCATCCAACATGTAGCATATCCAATTTTATTCCGATTCGCCAATGCACTATAATACCTGCCAAGTAAAGGATACATAAAAAATAGATACGAAAAAAAGCAAAGCGGATTATCACTATTCCCCAAAATCAAAGAGTAGTAAGCAGAAATATTTATTCCAGAGTAGTTTGTTTCATGTCGTAGTAAAAACAAAATTTGAAAGAAAGCAGTTAAGTTTCAAGCGAATGAATAATACAAAAATGATAAATATTTTAAATAATAATAATTGACGATAACAATAATTCATAATAATGATCTCTGTTCTAACTTCTAAACAAATATTTGTCAAATCTATTATCATTATAGTTAGGAAACATTGGAATGTATTTTATGTTAACCTATTACATAATATTACATAATTATCATATAAATATTTCTTAAAATGCATACTTATAAATTTAAAAAAGGGCATGCAACAATGCGTACCTTCAGTAGAATGGTGGTAACCCATGTTACCATCACCTAAATCGATCTTTTTGGATTTTTCCATTTATTTACTTTTTAACGTATTCAGATCCGATTTTATGCACGTTTTAGCTACTTTAGTGATAGAAGAACATAAAAATATCTTATAATATATGGTTTATAAATAAACAGATTTTAAAAAAATCACGGTTTTCGGAGAAATTCATTTTTTTTAAATCCATCCAAGAAAATAACTTGAAATTTAGTGAGAGTGGGTTTTTGGAGTTACTGGCTGCGAATACGAGATCAGATTTTTGAAATTCAAAATGCTGGATCCAATATTGCCGATATCAATACAAAGAAATACTCGTACCTGCGAGAGTTGGCCATATTGAGTTCACGACTTTGAACTACGTGAATTTGACATTCTTTTCTTTATCAGCGAGTCCGAAAACTCCCGAGTAAAAACTTTTATAGGTATTCTTGAAGATTTATTATAGTGGCATATAATATTCACATACATCAATATTATATTTATTCCGTAAAAAGAAAAAAAAAATACTAAAAAAGTAAATAATTAAGAAAGTAAATAAAAAAATAAATAAATAAAGAGCGAGAAAACCCCGACGACAAACATGGAATGTGATAATCTAATGGAGCACAGGGTGTGAAACGATAATGAAGATAAAAGAGAGCCGCGTTTTATATCCACGCTGTGATGTGACGATGATTTATCGGTAGACTGATCTTGCGAACGTTATGTAGGTGCATACATATCGGCCAAGACATATGGACACATGTATATATGCGTATTTTTATATGAATATAAATATACGTATACGTAAACAGGCGAGATGCGCTGCATTTCTAGCAGACCATGTAATCTTGCACCTTGAACAGGCTGGCGCCTACGATCAAACACTATGTCTAATACTAAAATAACGTTCACGACATACTCCTGATTACGATATAATTTCACGAAGAGAGGAATAACGCGGATAAGAATTTCTCTCCGATGACTTCCGAGAAAAATTACTTTCATGCACGTATGATTAATGTGCATTAAGAAACATGATCAATATACATTGAGGTGAAGGGTCTCGGCTGCTCGGAAATTCTGACCTACTATTCGCTCGACTACTTGTGCGCATTCGTCGCGTGTCACGAGAAATAAAATAAATCAATAAATTGTAGCTTGCCAACTTTTTTTTATCTTTTCGTTAAAATTTTATGTAAGTAACAACGAAATCATATTATGCGCTACGCTTGTGCAAATTCTTGAAGAATGAACTCTCCGTCGTTTGGATCCTGGGAAGATTGATCCTTTACAAAAAAATCAAGAGTATTCGAGGTGTGATTTTTGTTCCCGTTGTATCCAAAAACATGCTTTTAAGGCCCCATATCACGGTAAAGAAAGTTGTTTTTTCATTTTTCTTTTTTTCATTTTCTGAATGGCGGATTTGTTAAGAATGTTCTCACCAAATGTTTTAAAGAAAATTTTTTAATTCACGAAGATACAGCATTTCAAAAATGAAGTTTGTATGTTGAATTAGCTACTATTCAGACAAATTTTGAAGGCGTTTTTCTCGAAACTACGTTTTTCAACCTTGTTGACAACATATTAAAAAAAAAAAAACTATACGTCCGATTCGCATGCGCCAACTCTTAAACTGTTCGAAAATCCAATGTCTCTATCACCACGTAGGGATTTATTTTATAAAGAACCCCCTTTTATTTTTATTTCTTTATGAATGATGAAAATTTTCCACGAAGATCGGACATCAAATTAGCTGATCCGTCATTTTTTTTGTTAGATATCGAAGTTTCACTACGTGATGGTGTAAACCTATATATAATATCTAGTTTCTAAATATATTTTTATTTTATTTTTCAGATGAACCGTATGGATGTAATCGCTGTCAACCGCCCAGCAGCAATTTCTTCGGAGTGTCCTCTTAGAAGCAGACTACACCGCAAACTATAATTTAAATTCGAAGACAAAAAGGGTATTAATAAAAAGAATTCCATTCATCGTTTGCTTGAAAATAATTACGAAAAGTACACCCTCGTACTGCGCTCGAACCATGGTGCGATGCCTTAACATTTTTCGGAGATCGTTAGGTACTCGTTCTTTTATGAAATTTAAACATCGAAATTTAGATGCGATGTTTATTTATATATTGAGTAATCCGAAATGAAAATTTAATAACGTTACCACCAGTCTTATTCGCAATCCATTTATCGAGAATTTTAGGTTTGGTGTAAAGTACAAATTTGTCGGAAAATGAGATCAAAGAAGACCAGTTTCCAGGGATGCGATGATTCTTTTTTAGGGTAAAACCCTCTATAAAGATTTGATTTTTGACGTGTAGAAAAATTCATGCGAACAGGTGTGTAAACTCTCAACGCGAAAAGAACGGTTCTCGTAGTTTCACCGAGATGTCGCCGGTTATTATCCCTCCCACGTACCTACTCTCTTTCTCTTCCTCTCTTTCCAATAAAGCTATTTGCCAAATATATTTGCACGTTATATAAGTATACCTAACGTAGTCACATGTTACGTGCAATAAAAACGTTTGATCTGATCAAGGTTGTTCTTTTTCAAAGTTCAATGTTATTATAATTACCACATTAGGATTATTATCTTTATTATTATCGTTATCAAATATAGAAATGGAGCTCGAGCCCATGAATTCTCAAGGATCTGCCTCTTTTCAATATATTGCTTATACTTAAGACACGTTGAATTATCAGATAACCACAAACAGCAAAGCCATCGATCCCTCATATATACGTTTCAACGCCAGCTCATTCTTGCTCTTTCCTCCAACTTTCCAGGTACATGCACTCGGCTCCATAAAATTCCATTTTAGTAATCTCATGACTCACGTATGTATATCCGCTGTTCTCCTAGAAACATATCCATGTACCCGTCAAAAAAATCTCGAAAATACCCAAAGTTCATTCTGATTTTTCATCCATCTAATATCTCCCAAAATCTGTTCAAAGTTCATTCCGGTTACTCGTCCAAATAATATTTCTCGAAAAACACATTTCCTTCGTAATTTCCAATATAAACCACCGCATCTCGGATGTAATTAGTAATAGTAATCCATATACGCTGCAGTTACCCCGCTCATTCTTGTATTAACAACAAATGTTTTAGACAAGGTATTCACCGAATTGATCCATCCTATAACAGTATTCTATATAAACCAAGTTGGATGTTCCACATTAAAGTTAGATAATAAAACTATCCAAAACATCACAATATATAGCACATAATTGGGCTTTGCAGGCAACTTTGCCCTATCCTTGCCAACGATATTTTCCCAACCAAATTTCATAATTCACCCGTCCAATTCGAGCTGATCCGAGGTCACGCGGTTCGGGCCGCAATACAGAGTCTATAACGATGCCCTCCCATGTGGTCTATGAGAGGTTGTCCCGAAACGGTAGAATCTTTGGATTATAGTGTAGAGGAGACAAGACAACAACAACGATCTAGACGTCTAGCATACACACACACACACGCACATATGTGATATCAGATTCACCTGGAAATGTATTTGTAGCGCGCACTTGGCATCTGCTGGCGTGTATAATAATGAGACGATGTACGATCCGGCTTTAGGACGGCATCGCGATGCGTACCAAAGCGCTAGGGGGCTATATAATGATGCGCGGTTTAGCCACACATGTAGGGTATTATACTCGAGATTCTCGTTCGTATACGTACGATGTTTGAAGCAAGATATGTGTCTGAATATATGTAACATCGAGAGGTTCCGTGTTCTTGGTTACTTGACGCAACCTAGAGCTTACAACAAAAGCACTTTCAAATCTATATGTACATATATCCATGGGTATGTATACATGAAGTTCCAAAGTGCTTTCGTTTTTGTACATATACGTATAACACGTTGTGTTTACGTATGTTCATGTAGGCCGTAGTTTTGAGACAACGAGCTTGAAGGCACGCCGTACAAATTGGGCCACGCGCCTCAGGGAAAATATTCTCTGTCTCTGTCTCTGTCTGTCTGTCTGTCTGTCTCTCTCTGTCTCTGTCTCTCTCTGTCTCTGTCTCTGTCTGTCTCTCTCTCTCTCTCTCTCTCTCTCTCTCTCTCTCTCTGTCTCTGTCTCTGTCTGTCTCTCTCTCTCTCTCTCTCTCTCTCTCTCTCTCTCTCGCACTTCTGCATTCTCTGGTTGAAACGTTTTCGCTTTGTTTCTCTATATTTCCGTAATATTGTTTATGATGCAAAGTTAGATTAGTCTCGGATCAACGATACTAAACATGCTATGGCCATGGCGATATAGATAGGAGTCGTTAAACTATAATTCTCGAGGATTAATAATGCGACGGTGGAACGCTCGAAATAATGGAATTACGTGCGCCAGGTTAAACTGGTCGTGAAAAATACTATCAAAAACGCAATTACTTTTTGGCCATACTAATCGTCTTATTTTGCAAAAATATAAAATCACATATTCGTGGCTTCCTCAAGTTTATCATTGTTATTACTATTATTATTATTATTATTGTTGTTGTTGTTGTTATTGTGATCGTGATTATGGTTGTCGTCATTATTGTTTTATTGCTGACAACAAAGGTTAAAAAATCCAAGAAATTATATATCATACAAATTATGAGAACGATTCCAATTACATTATGTCGTCTATACTTTGAATCGCACAAATCACTGCACTGAGAAGAAACAGTGAGGCAGAGACACAGAGAGGGCGACAGAGAGAGAGAGAGAGAGAGAGAGAGAGAGAGAGAGGGAGAGAGGGTGAGAGAGAGAGAGGGAGAAAGAGAGAGAGAGAGAGAGAGAGAGAGAGAGAGAGAGAGAGAGAGAGAGAGAGAGAGAGAGAGAGAGTGAGAGAAGGGGGGAGAGGGGGGGGGAGGGAGCGAGAGAGAGAGAGAGACAGAGAAGGAGGGAGGAAGGAAGAACGAGACAGATAGCGTTGAATTAAACTTCCATTAACGAGATCAAACTCCATTAGCGGGCGAACTCGGT
Source organism: Netelia fuscicornis (assembly GCA_946811545.1). NCBI lineage: Eukaryota > Metazoa > Arthropoda > Insecta > Hymenoptera > Ichneumonidae > Netelia > Netelia fuscicornis. The sequence goes on from OX328016.1 coordinate 27,444,808, forward strand.
TCAAGAACGTTTATAGACGAAGATGGAGAGAAGGCGAAGCTCATGTTGTCAAGTGTTGGTATGTATACGTCGAGTAGATTTACTCGCAGCAAAACTAACAACACGCGCTAACACCTCGCGAGTCGATAGATTTTAATTGAAAAACTTGATAATGAAAGACCATGCGATGAGTTTCTTGTAAGAAGAATTATATTATCGAGAACGCGTGGAAACGCCAGTACAAAGGAGACGACAAAGTGTTGGAATTAAGATCGTTATACGAGCCTCGTTACAAATTACATATCATATCCGTATTGTCTTTTATCATAAACTTTTTTACATGCAAACTTGTACGTGCGGAAAAGAAATAAGTGCAGAGATGAAGAAGTTATAGAGCTAAATCGTATGTGTTTGTCAGCAACTCTTCAGCGAATTTTGTCTTATCTAAACTCAATATCGATTGGACGCCTGGTGCAATGTTTCCAAGAAAATAACGTTTCTGTGCATGCATTCTTATTATTAGATTCTATATTGGTATATTTTTTCAGACGATATTAACAACCCTTTCTGACTTTATAGTGCTAAACCATTTAGTGATAAACCCAGGAGTAATAATGGCTAATCCGTCTACAATGACACCAGTTTTCGAAATATAACCACTTAACCACAATATCTTTGACTTTTGGTCAAACTTTTCCTGAAAACGTTTGTTTCGAAGAAATCTAAAGTTGTGTATGAAAAACTCTTTATAATTATGTTCCTTTCACGAAAGACTAAAATCCATAAAGTTTATCGAGGAATATAATAATATTGAAGAGTAATCGTAATTTGATCTAAGCAAGATCTTCGTGAATTTGACAATTGCAATTTTCAAAAATATAAATAAAACGAGGAGTAGGTTCAGTACGTCAGGAGATTCATTTATTTTCGCTTGAACCAATTAGCGACTGGATTTCCTCAAGGCGTTTATCGGTGCAGCGCCCTCCTCCCCTCTCCCATATACTTGTAAATATGCATAATGTGCAGGTACGATTTATACATCGACATTTCACCGAGAGTGTGTCAGGGTGACGAGATACATCGCGGAGTAAAAAATCATAAGAACAATGTAAGATGTGCAAGGTTTTTATAGAATCCGTACAGAAAGAGAGGGAAACAGACAGACAGACAGACAGACGGAGAGAGAGTGACATGAAAATATGAAGTGTTGAATTATTGCGAAAGACTCGAATAATGAGCGATTGCACAGCCCGAGAGTTGATTTGATTGATGACAAAGCGTGTCGAGGCGGCGCACATGCCCTCGGAGATTCTCATTAATTGGCCGATTTAATTGGCAATACGGGCCTGCTTTATACCGCGCACGAACGCGTACATATGCGCCAAGTGGGACGAAAAACGGCGTTGTCGACGCCGTCTCTGTCGAGATCGCGCGACAAGTATCTCACTATTCTCGGGTACCGCGTATGGTATGTTCTCTCCTCGTGCGCCTTGATTGTGCTCTCTCGCGAATCTTGTCGCGAGCTACTTTTGCGTACAAAGTTGCACGCGCGCACTCTAATTAGCGACATGTAGACACAACGTTCTGTACACTTGGCAACCATCTCTCCCCATCTCATCCTCCCTCTCTCTCTCTCTCTTTCTCTCTGCGAATCAAACCTCCCTTCTCCCTATTTCTCCAACTCTTGGACAACTCTTCCAATCATTCTAGCACGTCCCACACACCATGCCACTCGCATACATACCACCATACGAATATTCGCATAGAGATACACACGCATACATTTAGCTATTTATTGAGGCGAAAATTATCGAAAAGTCCATTGAAATTATCTAAAGAGTGTTCCCTTTCGTTTCAACATGTACCTACTTACTCACGAAATATTTAAATTTTCTAATATTTTAGACGTTTTGGAGAATAAGACACCATTTTTGTCAGCTATGTTGCCACGGACTTGTATTTGAAACGTTTCAAATAACATAAGTGTCGTTTGATACTTTTTCTTTCTTCGTCCCCGACTTCTGATTTGTGCGTTATTGAACACATTCTCTCTCAAAATCACTTTGAACAGAAAAATTATAAAAATGAAATAAAACTATTAAACTGGGAAATTCCTCTACAAATATTTTTAAGAGAAATTTGTTGTGATAGAGGTATGTAGGAAATACGAATAAGAATTAAATATCATATCGCGTTCGAAATAGCTGGCAAAGCACTTTCACATTGAATCCTCGATTCGAACGATGTGGTTTTCCATGAATACCAAAAATCTTGCGAATGGCGCAACTGTGTAGAACAATTTATGAACAATCTGTTGCGCTGCACCGAGAATGCCACCACCGCACTTTTTGCTGCGTTAAAGGAAAAATTGGTAGTGTATCAAGAAATATGTCATTCAGTTTTTGCGTATGGAGTAGCAACAGCGAACCACACTTGTGCCAACCAAATGCGTTAATTTGATGCAAAACCGTTAACATTCAATATACGATTTTTCCGGAGAGATGCGCAATCCGATTTGTAGATGACTATCTTTCCATATAATTTAATATCGTATCCTTTATTTTCTTCAGTACAGAGCCTGACACTCTTTTTCAAAATCACCTACGTTATATCCCAGTCTAAAACTGTTAATGCAATCTCTCAGCCCGAAGACCGAACTGTTAACAGCATTTACTTTTATCAGCACTACCCCGAGCCGAGTGGCGAAGTTATCTTTCAGTTTCTCATGGAACATGCCAAGCCTGTTTTCAATCTCCTACGATAAAACAGGGAGGTCCTGCTCTGCCGGTAATAGCCCAGACTCCCAAAGTCGATACATCGAATCCAAATTGGATCTTCCTCATTATCATAACCGGCTCCGCGAACAATCGTTCGGAACCAACCGTCCTCTGGCCAATATCGATAATCGAAACAACTTTCGATCGATGTAGTCACCGTTCGATTATTTTATGCATACGCTATAATGCACAAGTGGTTGTTTCGCTTCTCTTCGCGGGTGGTCCCAGTCGCGAGCAAAACGAAACAAGAATCCGATTGTATCATCACCGAGGAGAGAATCTTGCGTTACATAATCCAAGTTGACGAGGCCGTGTTGACGCAAGATAGGCAGGAAGGCAGGTAGGCACGCGGCAACGACGTTATATTATACTTCGATGTTAATACAGTCATGAGCACAACAGTCGGGCTGGAAGAAAACATACTTCGATTGTCGCTACTTGGTCTCGCACGAATGTCAAACAATGGAGAAGCTATCGGGGTTCCCAATAGTGCTCGTGTTCATGCGATGTTGTCCGACGCGCGCGTGCGTTACGTCACGATATATTCGAGAGAGAGAGAGAGAGAGAGAGAGAGAGAGAGAGAGAGAGAGAGAGAGAGAGAGAAAACACCGTTGACAAGAACGATTGTTAGAGTAGCACGAACGTCGAACGTCGATACCAAACGGTATCGGCGTTCGACGATCGATGGTTTCGTTAAACTATGTTGAGAATGAAAATAACAGAGAGGTTGCCTAGGCCCTAATCGAGTCAGCCGAGCTACCGGAAGACATCACCGGCCAAATATACGACAGAATAATGTTACCATATTTTATGGACATATTTTCGGCATCGGATGGCCACGAGACATTACGTTGGCAAGGACGTCCCAACACTAGGAAATTATTTAATATTCAACCGGTCAGCGCACTTGGCCATGCGTCCCTGTGTGGTCGACTGCAAATGGCACCTCGATTATGCACCTATATATCGATACACCATTATCACGACAGAGATAGGTCATTCATTATTTACCAGGCTCCGCGGCTAGACCGTCGTCCAATAATCGTCAATCTATCGTCGTGAAAATAGATCTAGCGCTATCGATGTTCAAGGATTATGAGGGCGGATGTCCGTGCGAACATTCGTTGGATTGGTGTGCGATTTGATACACTGCGGAATGATGTATATGCGTCAAGACATGCCACCTACTCGACGAATCATCGTTGACCTTCACAATCTGCCATGCGTCGAAGATATTATGTTCGATGATATCAGTTATTCGTTACCAACGTTGCCGTTTTCAAGAAAATTTTATAGCATAGTTTGTTGGACCTAAAGCCGTCGAGTCAATGCGAATGCGCACTCGGGGGATGTTTAAGGATGGTGTAGACGGCATCCAATGGTAAAGTACGAAAAATCGAAAGTAAGGCTATTATAATCATAACCTGGTGGAAAATTGTGAGTCCATAGGCGCTACGTCAATTGATTTGGATGGAAAACCACTCGATTGGTAAGCACGCGCAAGAGAAATTTTTCACAAAACACTAATACGATATACTTCTAGAAAATTGCCAGCACTTCTGAGGACAAAAATTTGTAGAAACGCAAGAAAAAAATTCTTCTCAATCATACTCAATCAGTTCATTAACTTCTATATATCCTAAAGGGATGAAAAAGATGAAGAACGCGATGGTTCAACCCCCTAGTCCCAACGTCTATCTAACATAGAATAGCAACGAAATCAGACGACTACAGAAGGAATGTTTTCTTATAGGCCGATTGAAGCAAATTTGTTTCCGCCCGAAACTGCCACTTGGCGTTGCAACGGTGGATGACTCGTACGTGATTGGTGAGAGAGGAGGCGGAGTTACGCCCTGAAACTGTGTAAAATATACGTACATGAACGTGTCTAAGGGACCTCACACATTCTTGTAGTGATGCCAGCGACGCGAGTAACAGAGGAACAGAACTACACTGGGGAACACATTTCTCGCTTCGATCAAAAGTATGGGCGCATTCCTTCTATAGTCATGTGAATTCGTTGATAGTAACATAAGTGCAATTAATGGACCTATTAGTACAATCTGACAGTTGGGGTCAGGGCGCAGCTGACTACCGGAATAAATTGCCCAACTCCAAGAATCACGTTGTCATAACACATCGAATGACACGTTCAGCCAGCCGGAGTATTGATAAAACAGCGAGAGACGGTGATGCAACAAATGTTCCAAATTTTGCCAGAACGTTCTTGGACGAAACCCGCAAAGTCCGACTGGAGTCGAAGAAATAAAATTACGCGATGAGACTCGAGTAATTGCAGCTCGTGTGGCCGTCACCGAAGAGGAAACAAGCACTCACGCTGGTCTTTCCTTTCGGGCGCGTCTGATGACGTAGACGCGTCATACTTCCGGTCGTCGAGTTCTCTCGCGACGATCCGTCGTCCGGCTATTGTAGCAACAGGAACCCGCCCCCGGGTCTTGCGACTTGGTTGAATTTATTGATAGTTACGGCGTGTGAGTGTGCATCCAGTTTGCGACGAGCCGTTGGCACCGGGAATTCTCGAAGCTTCCAGGAAATGAGAGTTACGAATGAAAGCCCCGTTAGTTCGTTAGCCCGGTTCCATCCATGGAAAAGTCCGCATTCACATTGAGGATAATAGTCCACACATTTCCTATCAACCGGTTGAGAGAACGGTGCAGTACCGTCTCACGGTTGCAAAGACTCCCCGTTGTCGAGCAACAAGTTTGTTCCATTCTCGAGAATCAACGGCACGACCCAGCATCCCTCTGTTTTCTAATCGACAAAGATAACGATGGAAAACAAGAGCATACGAAGTTAGGACAGCGTGCATCGGGCAACTCGGGAGATACGCATTCGAGCGTCGCCACGGAAATGAAGCGTCCTTCAATATGCGAGATTCGGGCGTGGATTCGTAAGAATGCTTCGAGGCATCATCGATACGTGATATGCACACTTGATAATGTATCAATGATATTCTCAGAGAGCTTCCCCTATGTTGCTGTATTCCTCTCCGACATAACTGTCGTCTCTTCGCACGTGTGCTCGGCGCACTATTACTCATGATCAAGCGATGCACGTGACACGGTTACTATTTGTGTAGCAAACATAGGAGTCAGCATATATTACATAGTTTCTGGGTATCACATCCACCACGAAGCACGTCGGTCAATCACGCTTATGATATTACGTAAATCAGCTGTTTTTAGCTATTTGAAAGCCAGAAGAGATGAAATTGTTGTTTACAATGAACGATTGGATCGCAAGAGAAATATCTAACTATAACTATACATAGAAGACTATGGCATGTATTTCTCATAGTAAGTACTCATTTTTGCAGGTGGTTTAGGTTTAGCTCACGTAGATTTTGTAATTCTACAAACAGCTTTAAGAAAATTGTATCTCTGTTGGGCTTCAATTTTCCAAAAACGTCTTTTGGTGAATAACAAGGAAAACGTTTTCAAAAGGAATAGATTCGCTAAATTCCACGTTTCTAAGCCCAGTACAATGGACACACAGTGTTCGGTTTAAAGAGTTACTTTGTCATTTTTAATTTTTCTTTAGTTTATGTTTCATTATCTCGTGTACATTCCCATAACCGAGCGCTGCACAATAATATAGCCAGATGGCGCGCGTATGGACGCTAGCTGTAGGAGTCGACTTCGATGCGTCAAGCAGGGAGTTAACTTCGATGCGTCAAGCAGACCGATCGATATCGTTTTGTATTATAATCAATAAAGATACTTACCTTTTTTCAATCCTAAATAGACAGAATGATTAAAGAGCTACGTACACACCGTGTAAAATATTGGTGAATTTAGATAATTTATTTATGCTCGAGAAATTCTATGAGTGCAAACATAATACAAGCCTTAACTACCGCACTTGTAATTTTTATTTAAAATCACCCAAAATTGACGATGTGGTTAGTCCATTGGTAAGTAATTAAATCTAAAACACGACTGGCATAAATATGTTCACCCTCCATAAATTCGCTGGTCAATCAAGTTTCGCAAAGTGTCTGATTTTAAGTCCCTTCATCTACCCAAAAATATAAGCTCATGTAAGTAAAATAAAAAAACTCGATCAATTAATTTCCATGAGAAATGGTCGAATCTTCATCAACGTTAACCAACTACAAGTAAGTACATTTAATCTCCCTGCCGATTATCTCCAAACTCCTATCACAAATGACACGTATCGTACGTCGTGATCCTCGAACAGCCAATTCAAGGGCTAACAGCTAATGATAGAGACGACTAACTCTGCGTGTGATTCTGACAGTTGCACCAAGCAGAGTACGAGAAGGTCTACGAGTATATAGAAACCCAAAACGTTTGAACGTGCTGTACCATGTTCACATTATCTTCCCCGATGCAGATATGGATATAAACCAAGGTGTGCATCGAGCCAATCGGCTTAGCCATTGGTATCCCTTGCCTTGTAGATAACGCTTTGGGCCTGGGATATCCAAGATCGGAAGTCCGGATGACCGAATGAGGGCGTTATGCACAGAACTCAGGCGATACTGAATACCTACTCTCAATGGTATCTACACAAGTTATGAACACACGTTGTTTACGTCACCGTACGTACACACAATTATGAATAATCAATCGTGGAATTCGACGGTGGGATGATCGATTGTCGGCTGGGATGTGAATTAACTATTCGATAACGCGTATTGATATAGTACCATTATAGATACATAGAGAGCGTTGTACGTAAAATTACTGACATATATCTTGCATAACGACGAAACACCGGAGCCAGGCACGTCTCGACCAATATCGCACGTAGGTAACATATATGTTCAAAAAGCGCGCAATCGCAGTTTCTATTCCGCTCCCGAGGCTCGCTGGAAGCTGTTCCGACGTAGTGTGTATTTCGCCGTGGCGCCACCGTCGCGTAATAACGAGGCGGCCAAGGGCCAATAAATCGACATAAGTGAACGATAATAATCGATACCCCGGGCCAACCGGGTGGTATAATGAATCGATTTATATACGAGTGTACGCGACGACCAAAGCGCAATCTACCGTAGAGGGAGAGAGGATCGCTATCGCGTGTCCGCGTGTACAGTTTATAGTATATCGCGAGTACGCGTAAGCGGAGTAGGTACCTGCGCGCGCGCGTACGTGTGCTGCCCGCGGCCAAGTGGCGCCCTCGTTCGGTACTACAACGCCAGGAAAAGCAACGCTCTGCGCAAGAGCGCGATAGTCCCTCGTCACATATTTTAATTGCTTACTTATGTACTTGTGTGCATAATGCGGTGCACAGCTCCTGGCCAGACATAAAACGCGCGCGACATTGCGTGTGCCTCGTCTCTCCTGCCATGTTCGATCGGCAAAACGCTCACGACGATCAAAGCCTCGGGGCTTTCGTATCCGTCAAGCTTTCGAATCTTTCGAATCTTTCGACAGGTTTGTATTTTTTAAAGATTTTTGTTTCCAATTATTTGTAATTTTACATATCGTCGACTTTTTTGCGTCCGATTGTGAGATTTTGTATGCCGTACGTTTTACCTTTAGGTCAGGCGGATATTTGTCATAGGATGTTTGAAAAATTTGGTAGCGATATAGCCAAGATGCGGTATGCATTTAAGTATGTACCTACTGTTTTTTTTTATTTCGTGCTTGATTTTTATATTTTTATGAGTGTAAAACAATGCTGTAGCAGTTTATGGCACGCAGCATGGAATAGCGACGGGATAACGAACGTCAGAGCGAATACGTGAGCGGAAAGGAGAATCGTTTTGACGGCTTTATCGAGTAAATGTCCGCGACAGCTAGTTTTGCTCTCCATATGGCAAGAACTCTCAACTCATAATGGTAAACCTCTCGATCGTTCCTAAGAAGGGGCTGCTTTCGTCATTGTTTCGAACAATATCGGTTTGTGGCATTCTAATTCAGCGAGAGAACGTATCGGAGCTGGAACGCTATTCCTGACACTATCGAACGAATCGTTCCAATTAATCGTAAGTTGCAATTACGATACTCAAATTTACATTATCGACGAATTTCAATTTGATATTAATTTCATGTCGATGAATAAAAACACGAAAACGATTTTTCTTTTTCTATATTTACTGCAATTATATTTGGAACCTAAAAAAATAAACCAAGAAAGAAAACGAAAATTCATTTCGTTGTAAAAAAATTAAATTTTTGATCATACGACTATTATAAAGTTAACAAAAGTCAATTAAACCATTGTTTTTTATTTCTCCATCGACAATTCAACGATATTGATATATTTGGTATTTATTAGAAACCAAATGAGTTATTTTCATATTATTAAATGATCGACACTCCGAGACTTTATTTCTTATCAACGTAAACGACGAGAAAAAATACGCGATACACTGCGATAGGTTACAAAATCAAGAATAAGGAGGCATTAAGTAATATCTTTCTTCGTAATGTCAACAAGAATATTGAATCTCCCATTAACGAAATAGCTATCTTCTTGATCTCTCGGGTTTACAAAGCAACGATAAGAAATCGACACTTGCAATTTCATATTGCAAAATGGCGCGTGATGCACCAGAGGTAGGAGTGAAAGCCATTTGCGATCTATCATTTGATGTGCAAAGAGCTTCGTGGAATTATTAATCGACTATCTCGTGTGTCGATCACGTTCTCGGTCCCGGCCGCCATATTCGTTCTTATATACAGGTCAAAGAATTCATTGGCGACGAAATTAAACGTGATAATATATATTTATAATATCGTCGAATTAATAAACTATAAACATTTATTGTAAACTAGCGATACCCGGCATGCGTTGCAATGCCGTTTTGGTGTCATAATTCATTTGACACACATTATTTTTTGTTTTTCTCTCCATGTGTGTAAGCATGAACTTTCCAAATATAATCTATAATATACACATTTTCAGCGATTGTCTCCGTGCTTCGTTGATGAACATTGGAAATGCGAGTCGCACTGGAAACTGCAAACGTTTGAAATCGAATGGCATATATTTTGGTATCATTGGGATAAGTGACAACAGTACGGCAGTATGTGTGTGTGCGCGCACGTACAAAAAAGATGTAAATCCGACCGTGCAACCTCCACGTGGTACATCTCGGTTAACGCTAATGGCGGCGGTATTGTACTTTTAAAGCCTTATAACTCGAAAAGTAATTGTTGAAAAAAATTTGATTATAGGGTTTTGGAAAGCTCTCGAGATCAGCTACAAGAATAAGTAATAAAAAATGGGAGGTGCCATTTAAAAAAATTGAGGTGAACTTCACAAGACCTTCCAAATGACTCTTCAAGGTCAATTCAATGGCACCATCTTATATCCCTTTTTTAACCATACACCTTTCGTCTGAAATATTTTTCTCTAAAATGCTTTATTTTTGAGATATTCGACCGTTTCCAGATTTTTATAACACCCGGTATGTATATATATAGCTTTATTGAGACTTTGCAAGTTTTCAATTTCGAGAGGCAACGAGAAATGTAACTAAGGCAAACTTTGATACCTGGAAAACGGAGAACCGGAGTGATTTATGCAGGAACAATTATGGCCAGTGATTGAGAAAGCCAACGCGAGGAATCTTGAACACACACTTATATATATATATAAACAAAAAGGAGTAGTAGGCGAGAGGAACAGAAGAGAGAGACGAAGAGGCGGACGTAAAATCCCCAACTTTATGTTTTCTATTCATGCGCGAGAAAAGAAAGTGAGAGATAAAGGGCGCTCGTTGTTCGTTCCAGGTTGAGTCTCGAGAAGAAGGGGTAGCGGAGAGGTTTGCGAAAAGAAAAGAAAAAAGTAAAGTGGAATGCGAGAAAACTGAGAGTGTTAAAAACAACGACGAGCCCCCGCCACCGAAATGCCTATTGGAAGCTGGATGCAGTGTAGGCTTGAAAAGGTTTTTAGGGCAACGGTCCATTTTCTCGGAGCACGCTGCGAACAAGAATGCTGATGATCGACTCGAAGTTTCAATTACTTTTGTTTCATTCGGGTATCTACTAGTTATACATATATATACATATATATGGAGTATTCATGGGGTATTCCACGGCAAATGGGTCAGCTTCAAAAACGTTTCTTTTTATTTTCTCAATTTTTTGATATTTTTTAGTGCCCATCGGAAAACTCTTAGTAGTCAATTTTGAGATTTTTTTAATTACCCGTTCAAATGATATCGAACTTTAAAAAAAATCGCTCTTTTTCGGCTTTTTTACTCATGACTTCTTTAAGATGTAGACCAAATTGAATTTTTTTTACAAATTTTCGTTTTTGAACATACTTTAAAAAAAAATATATAGGAAATTTATTTGAGGTGTTTTTGAATGTGATTTTTAAGTTTTAAACTTTAAATCTTTTTTTTTAAGTTAGTGCACGTTTTAATTTTTGTAAAAATTTGTTATTTTACACTTTTATCAATTTAACAACTTTTAAACCTGGCTAGATCGTGGGCTGCCCATAATTACTATTCTTTTCGATTTTTGAAAATATGAAAAAAAAAAAAATTTTTTCGGTAATAACTATTAAAACCGTTTTTTATCACTATACCGTCTCTTTTCAATTATCATGAATAAATTTGTATACTTTCTGTTGTTAACAGGCGTCTAAAATTAACAAGAAGTCATTATAAGTATGTCTATAAATAATCGTAACAAACGTTTTTATTTAGTTGGGTATTCTTTTAAAAATGTTACATATACGATCATTATTTGAACTAAATACCCTTTAGCTAAGTATAGTCAAGTGTAGCTAAGATAAGTCAATCACAGGGACACAAAAATTTCTCACCATCAGTTATTCCAATGGATAAAGAAAACGACATTTTTTCATCGTAACATTTAACAAAAAAACAGACAAAAATATTAAGGAAGATTCTGAGAATCATTTGACATATTTTTTCCCTATAGTTGAGAATAATTTCGAGTAACGTCAAATGGAGTTACTTTGAATATCGTTGGAAGTTTTGTGTAGGTAACTTTTTTTAACATTTCCTACCTTGGAACCTGAATTCCAACTTTTTTTTTGCTGCAATAGAACAATATGTTCTTTGGCTATCAAATGTATAAGAAAGTCAAGCTCCGTGACCAGTCCCACTATTTTTTATAGATATTTTTTTTATTAAAAAGTGTCACCACGAGTAAAAATTCTATAGAAAATCTAAAGTAACTTTTAACATCATTTTGATGACGAATTTAATATTTTATCCATTCTATATAGAAATTAATTGAAGGTAATGGTTTTTTTAGTATCAAATTGTGATTATTAGGAAACATTTTACATAAAAATATCAACTACCAAGGGTAGGAGAGAATGGATACGGTTGTACCAGGGTACAGCTCTAACAACTCAAATATCTTCGAAACTATGCATGGTAGATTAAAGATACGAAGAGCAAAAATACGCGGATTCTAGTTCCGGACATGATTCCCAGTGTTGCATCAAGCTCCAAGTCCGAAATACGCTTTCATATAAGTCTATTGTGTTTCTTCGACCAAAAGTAACCTATTTTTCAAACATTTCATTTGAATATAGGCTTCTGATTGATATCCTTTCTCACATACAGTATTTGCGTACATAAATCTTGTACGATAGAGATTATAAAATACGAGATCTCTTCACTCATCACAGTGTGTCGTTTTATTACAAAAAGCGAGGTGGGTACGGTTGAAACACTACAGATATTCACGAAAAACAAAAGACACACGTCTTCTAAGTCTCGAGATGCATCATATAAGACTAGACTTTTCACAGAGCTGACGCACGTAGAGATCTATGATTATATGTGACTACAAAAATATAAATTAAATTATAATAAAATGGGCCATACAAGAGTAAAATAATTGGAGAATACTTTAATACGGATTTTTCATTTCTAAAAGTGATAAAAAGGGATACATTGAATGTTATTTTGATGTGTTACAACTGACCCCCAGCGCTATTACAACCGCCCTTAGTATCGGTACGGTTGTAACAGTGGCATATTTTATAAAACAATTTTTATTTCATGTTGTTAAAGAGATGGACACCTAATCGTGGTTTCTATTTGAAAGCAGATATTTAAACAGCCTTTAATATAAAACATTTTATTTGCACATTTATACCATAATTGCAAGCTTATGGACGATCAACGCAAAATTGTTACAACTGTCTTCCCTACTACTATTGGCACTTAATCAGTTTTATATATTACTAGCTATATGCGGTCACACATTGTTGCGACTCAGCCAATTATACATCCATATTCATCTATCTGCTGTAACATTTACATATATAATAGTAGTATATAAAAACATGCGCGTTTTAGAATGAAAGATTACTTCAAAATTTCAAAGCAGTCGGTGAAAAACTTTCCGAGATTTAAGATTGTGAATAAACGAAGATATAGATTTTTTTATGAAAAATTGCTACGATTAAAAGTTGCATATTTCTGTAAAGTACAATATATCGAGATTATAATAGTGATATTCGTGTAGCATAGGAAATTGCCAATTCCACAACCACTTTACGAAGATGTCTTTTAGATTAAAACAAAATTGGACACGCCTCCAAAAAAAAAGTGAAAGTAAATTACGAATGTGAATAATCACCACCTGCCAAGGCTCCAATTTTCATTTTCCTCCCAAAAGTCTTCAATTGAAAGTTACAGAATCGGAAGTTTCTCGCGGAACACGAATGTGATATAATATAATCTCGATATAATGCAATTTTCGAAAGTATTCATTTTTTAGACGTTTTCACTACTGCGAACAAATTGAAAACTTATTTTTGCGCTACGTTAAAATAGCCTATAATTTTTTCAAGGTTACCCGTAATGTCAACATAAACCCGTTTTACGGTACTTTATTATTTATTAATATTTCAACATGGATCGAATGGCTTTCTTCAAATTATATTGAAGAAATTTAGCGTACATTTTTTGGCGTTCATATTTTTGACAAAAATGTATGATATTAAAAATAATGATTACATATACTAGGAATTAATTTCTATAGGGTGGATTTCATAAGGTGTATTAGGCTTTATTTTAAGATAGATGGGTTTATTACAAACAAAAGAGGCAAATATACATTAGGGATATTTTTAATAATTTACGAGATGTACATTTTTAAAGGTAGTCCAATTAGAACGCGCCGAGAAGCATTGGACCTACCCACTTCCCCCCTAACCGTAGAGATAGCACAATGTAGGGTGTTACTTTTGGGGTTGGAAAATTCAGAGCAATCAATTTTACTTACTATTTTATTATGCAGTTATTGTTATTTCTCGAGCAAACTATTCGTCACACAAAGAATTTGTCCAAAAATTTTTTGTTGTAAATAAAAGTCTCTACAATTTTGGTCCTATAACTTTTAGTCGTAAAACAAACAAAAAAATAACAAAGTTGTGAACGAAAATAGATAACAATTTGGTAACAAATTTGTTTTTGGTCGTTATAACTGTGTTTCTGGTCATTTTACAAAAAAAAATAACGTCAGAGTTTTTTGATATAGGGGTTTTGAAGGAATAATTGACATTGCAAACTTTTTCAAATTTTATTTATTTTGGGTTTTACAGCGCTGCGGAACTACTACTATTTTCCATTACTCGTAAGTATACATGCATATAAATGATTAAACATACTTTTCTCTTATCTTTACGTTATTTTTATAAAAAAACATTTGAATGATTGCCACTTAATGAATCTGCTTGGTCGACACCGAAACCCACCTCCAACAATGAAGTTTTGAGAAGTTCAATGAAATTAGCCTTGTTCTTCTAATTAACGAGAAATATGTCTTGCGATAACGTCGTTACAGTGTACTTATCGAATTTCACTTCTATCTCGGATGAGTAGGTACAATGTGGTTAGAAATTATTTTAAAAAGCAATAATTTCAAAAGTTTTGTGGTGGGGAAAAGAGTTAGTAACAAATTATTAACAACATTGGAATGTCAATCATTATAATGTTTCTTATAAAAATAATAAAAAGATAAAAGAAAAGTACATATGTTTAATCATTCATATTCATGTACACTTACGAGTTCTCGAAAATAGTGTTAGTTTCGCAGCGCTGGAAAGGCCAAAATAATTAAATTTGAAAAAAGTTTGTAATGTAAATTATTCTTTAAAAACCCCTATATCAAAACCTGTTTTGTGAGGCGCGTCCTCTTTAATGAAAAAGAGACCGCGTAATTTTTTGAATTGATCGTAAACTAAAAAAAAACATTAACGAAATAAATTAACACATTTTTGAACCATATATTTTCAAATTTATTATGGCTCCAAGAGGAAAATCTCCGAGGTGTGAACCTCAGAGAAAAAAAAAACCCTCGCAAGAATGAATTTATAATCAATATAATCTTATAATTATCGATTACATTTTTTGAGAATAATTATTGTGGCGGTGAAATCTACAATTGAAGTGAGTTTTTATTGTCTATATATTGTGTCGTTAAATGTATCGTTCGTATACTAGTCGCTGGCGACTCCGTAAGCATTGCGATTTGATAGATAAATCGGTATACGATTTTTTCGTATCTATGGGCAACGTATGGAGCAAAACGAATCTGTCCCCTTTTCACCACCGCTCGATCCGAAATATATTTGCCAAAAGACGACGATCGCCTGCGCTACAAATGTGTTCGTATACATATGTGAGCGACCGTTGGTACTGATACCAACATTTGATGCCTGGGCATCTTTATTTATTAGTTCGACCGAACAAAACCTCTGATGTTATTTTTTTTGTAAAATGACCAGAAAAAAATTATAACGAGCAAACAAAAATTTGCTGCCAAATTTTTATCTATTTTCGTTCATAACTCTATTATTTTTGTTTTTACGACTAATATAATTTACAGAGCCAGAATTGTAGAGAATTTAATGTGCAACAAAAAATGTTTATGGACATTTTTTGTGCGACGAATAGCCTGCCCGAGAAATAAAAATTACTACGTAATAATATTTATAATAAATAAAATAGATTTGCTCTGAATTTTGCAACCCAAATGCAACCGCCCTACACTGTGTTATCTCTACGGCTAACCGTGAAAGAATTCAACCAGGGCTTAGACTAGGCCCCGATTATTTTTCCCTCGCTCTAGAAGGGCCCTAACATGGTACCCGATCAGGTCTCTTAGAGGCCGGTCACATTTTGTTGATGAGGGCCTAAAAGGGCTGATCAATCAGGGCCCGACTGGGTGGCTCAACAGAACCCTGCCAAAACAGAATCGAAGCCATAAAGCAGCCCTATTACTGCCCTATACCGTGCAGAAATTTTGGCAGGGATACAGCTGGATTCGAGCAGGGATCCCGATGAAATCAAGTAAGAATAATGAATTGCTGAAAGCATTATATTAAATACTAGCTTTCGAGCCGCGACTTCAACGAAACAAATTAAAAGCAGCAGGATAGGCTGAGAAAATAATAAGTATGTATATGAAAAAGTGCATGTAATTGTACGACCCAACAATTGTATAGCATACTTATTGGAGTGTGAACTAATTCTTTGCAGCACGTTCCATGGGAAACTTAATACTTTTCTTGGTTTTGGTTTTTCAACGTCCTTTTATTTCTAAATTTTTAACGATTTATATAAGTAATCTATACTTAATAAAATCAGGTAATAACAATGGGATAAATACTCCTGCTCTTTAGAGCCTATTATTTAATTTGTACAGTGTTTCTTGTCTTTGTGTATTTTTGAGTTGATTATGTGAGCAGAGGAAAAGTTTTTGGGAGGAAAACCTCTTTATTTATTTTTACATAGCAAATTGGTGGTAAGTGTGTTTATGTTGTGTATATTGTGTAATATATATTTTTAGTACTTATAATATAATGGTTGACTGTTTAGGCTTCTTTGTAAACATTTTTTGTTTACATAGTATTTGGTGGTAAGTGTGTTTTTTGTTGTGTATGTTGTGTAAAATATATATTTATAATTATAATGTAAGGGTTAAGTGTACCGGCTTATATGTAATAAGTACATTATTATAATCATGTTATAACGATATGTACAATATATGAATTCATAATAGTTTGGTAGTAAATATGCTGATTATTGTATGATACAGAAGTACATTTAAGTATTATTTTTCATTTTTTATCATCGTAATGTATACATGTTGTTTTCGTTTACTCTTGTGTGAGTTTATTACATTGTAGATTTTGCAATTTATAATTTGCTATTATATGACTTTTAATAGTACGTGTTCATGTTGTCATAATGATATGCTGTGGTAATTTATATTTTATTTTATAGGGTAAGTCTTTTGTACTCTTTATTTTGAGATTTTCTAATACAGGATTATCTTCAATTTGCGTTGTATAGAATTTTAATGCTAAGTCTTTTAACTCTCTTGTAAATTCTTTGGTTTTTAGTTTTCGTCTTATTTCTATGTTTGTTACTTTGTAATCCGCTTTTGCGATGTTTCTTAGTATTTTATTTAAAATACCCTGTATTTTGTTTATGTTGTTTTTAGAGGTGTTACTCCACACTGGTGCCGCATAAAAGGCTATTGGCTTTATTATCATGTTGTATATAATCATTTTGTTTTTTAATGCTAGATTGCTATTTTTATTTATTAAATTATGTAATTGTATTCTGATGGCTATTATTTTTATTTTTGTGTAATTGACGTGATCATTGAAGTTTAATTTTTGGTCTAGCATGAGACCTAGATATTTGGTTTTTGTTTTGGGCTTGATCAGGGTAGTGCCCATCATTAACGGGATTTTGTGTTTATTGTTTCTTTTTCTGGTGAAGTGAATAAAGTCTGTTTTTGTTTCGTTGATTTTAATTTTCCATTTGTTGAAAAACTTGAGTAAAGATTGCATGTGTGTCTGGATATATTTTACAGCCATGATTTCATTTCTTGAGTTCGCATATATAAGAGTGTCATCGGCAAAGAGAGCTATTTGTGTGTTTGGATGTTTGGGTATGTCATTTATGTAATGTAGAAAGAGAATTGGTCCTAATATAGAGCCCTGAGGGACGCCGGCAGAGATGTTTCTGATATCTGAGAATTCGCTTTCAGAATTGACTTGAAATATTCGGTTTTGAAGATAGTTGTGTATTAGTTTAGTGATGTATAGTGGTACATTTGAATTTATTAATTTATTTGTGAGTCCATCATGCCAAACTGTGTCAAATGCCTTTTCAATATCGATAAAGACAGCTGCAGTAGATCTTTTTATGTTAAAGTTGTGTGAGATGTAATGAGTAATTCTTGCCAATTGAGTAATGGTAGAATGTCCTGTTCTAAAGCCGAATTGTTCTGGTATAATGATTTTGTTTAGGTTGTTGTGTATATTTAATCTGTTGGCTATGATTTTTTCAAGGATTTTTCCTAGGGTATTGAGTAGACTAATTGGTCTGTAGTTTTGTGCATCTGTTTCTTTTTTATTAGGTTTTAGTATTGGTAATATATGGGCTACTTTCCATGTTTGTGGGAAGTAAGAGAGCTTAAGACAGCTATTGAAGATATTTTTGAGTTGAAAGATGATTTTACTAGGTAGGTTTTTGATTACTTGATTTTGAATGTTGTCAGGACCAGGGGTTTTTTTGTTTTTTAATTTTTTGATTATATTTTTTATTTCACTGAAGTTTGTATATTTGATTTCTGTGTCTGGTATTGGGAGTCTTAATGTGTGCTCGTTTAGTTGTTTGACTTCATTTATTGTGTTTGTGTCACCATAATTTTCAGTTAATTTGTGAACGTTTTCGAAATGATCTGCTATGTGGTTAAGTTTTTGTTTGAGTGTTGGAGTAGGATTATCTGGAATTTTGATTGGTGGTAGTGTTTTGTTTTTAATCTTAGTTAATGATTTTGTCATTTTCCAAAGGGAATTGTCCTTTAAGTTGAGCTTAGCTATTTTTTGGTTCCACATTTCAGTGTTGTGAGTTTTTATTTTAGATTGTATGCTTCTTCCTAGCTTGTTGAGGATATATTTTAATTCTTTAGCTCGTGTTTTTTGAAAGGTTTTTCTAATTTGATTTTTAGTTTTAATTAAGTTTCTTATATGTTTCGGTAGTAGGTTTGATATTGTTTTTTGGCTTACTTTGGGTATGTGAATGGAGATTGCTGACTGTATTAGTTTTGTAATTTGTTTGGTTTGTTTTTCTATTTGTATAGGAGTATCGATGTTTGTTGTAATATTTACGTTGTCATTTAAGTGGTTTCTAAATTCATGCCAGTTTGCTTTGTTGTAGTTGAGATAGGTAATTTTATTTTTGTGAGATACTTTTTTGCCTATGATAAAGGTTACAGGAAGATGGTCCGAAGAGAGCTCATCTGTAGTTTTTGATTGAGAAATATTTGATATGTTTTTATATAGAGTGATGTCAAGTTTACTAGGACTACCTGTTGGAGGATAGTGTGTAAATTTATCTGGAATATTTATATTGAATTGAGATGAGTTGATGAATTGGTAAATTGTATTGCCATTTTTATTTTTCCTTTGAGAGTCCCATAGGGGGTGTTTTGCATTTAGATCACCAGATATAATTATTGTTTTAGATAATTTGTGTATGTTTTTTAATTCTTGTATGTCTATGTTTGTACTTGGTGGAGTGTATACTGCTATTATTAAAAGATCATTGTTTAATTTAATTGCCGTGGATTCAAAGGTTTTAGTATCCAGGTCAATATGTGTGCATGATATGTTGTTTTTAATATATATGGCTACTCCTCCTGAGGATTTGTTGCCAGGTCTGTCTTTTCGGTATATATTATAATTTGGAATGTTGGCTCTGGCGTTTTTATTTAGTTTAGTTTCGCTTACAATAAATATGTCGATGTGATTTTGTTGTAGAAAATTTGTTACCTCATGAATTTTATTTTTAATGCCATTTGCATTCCAGTGTGTAATTTTACAATGGTTTTGACTTCTTGTATGATCAGTTGTTTGGTACATGTTTTAAAATTATATTATAAAAGGCTTCGCATCTTGCTAAATGATTATTGCAATTTTGAAGTTTATTATTTAGTTCTTTTAGTATAAGAAACATTTCAGTGAGGTTACATAGTTTATCTAATTCCTGTATTTCTTTTATAATATTAGTAAATGTATCTATTTTTTCTTTATTTGCTCTTGTCTTTTGTGCGGTTTGCGAGATTAAATTTTGCTTTGCTACCTGAGAGTATTGACGTGTTCTCGAAGTTATAGGTCTTGTAGATGTGCTGGGTTGGATGTATTCTTCTTCCTCTGCTGAGCTGTTGTCGTAGTTGCTGTGGTATAGGTCCTCTTCGTCGGTGATGGTGTCAAGGTCGATTCTTCCCTCGAAGTGTGCTCTGGATTCGGTGATGTGTTGGTGATGTTGACTCTGAGTTGATCGGTTTGTTGTTGTGTCCATTTGTTGTGTGTAAGTTCTTGGAAATTGTGTATGGTCCTCTCTTGTTGTTGAGTTCGTTGGAAGGTTCGGGAATATTTCGTAGTTAAGAAGTGGATTCGTTGAAACTGACTCGACGTTGGTTTTTCTTTTCATTATATTTGCTGGTTTAGATTTATTTGTTTTGCTTGATTCCAATTGTTTGATGTAGTTAATGTATGTTTCGCACTGTATAGAATTTGCAGAGTGGTTTTTTTGACAGTTGGAGCATTGAGGTTGTTGATCTTTAGTTTTATCACAATCTTTGGTTAGATGATCTTTTGTACATTTAACGCACTTAGGTTTATTATAGCAGAAGGAGGTGCCATGTCCGTAGGCTTGACATCTATAACATTGGGTTACTTTTTTTTTTATTAATGTATGTTTCCCATTTTATTTTCACAGAACAAATATATTTTATGTTTTTGATATCGTTTATTTTAGTATTGGATTCCAATTCGATGAAGTAGAAAGGGTCACTTTGTGAGTTCTCAAATTTTTGTTTCATTTTGACCAATTTTATTGGTTTTAATTGTTGAGATGTGAGATCGTTTATAATTTCATCTATGTTTATTTCGGGTAGCCCTTTTATGACGAACTTTTTATTTTTTTCGCTTTTGATTGCGAATGTATGAAAGTTTATGCATTTTATTTTTAGGTAATTTATAATGCTTGCATGAAGTTCTATATTTGGTGGTTGAATTAAGATATTTTTATTAAAGGTTAATGTTGCACCTTTAAAGTTATTCCTTATATGGATGAAGATATCCTTTTTTAATTCACTTGTTATATATTCTGTATTTATAATTATTGGTGGTGGTTTTTGTTTGGAGATAGTCAAGTTTTGTTGTGTTTCAAGAGTTTTATTTTTATCGGTTATTTCTTTATTTGTTTCAGGGTTTGGATTTTCGATGATTGATGTAGTTGTTTTATTTGTTTCATCATTGCTGACTGATGGATTTTCATAGTTTTTGTTTAATTGATTTTCAGGTTTATCCAGCGGGGTGCCCGATTCCCGCGGTTTTTTGTTTTTTTTGGGCATTTCGTAATTAACTACATTGTTTCTTTTTAAATTTTTGGCCTTTTGGCCTTGCAGACTTAGTTTTGTAAATGGATGAGTGTTTGGATTGTTTTAATGTTGATTTATTGTTTTAGTTATTTATTTGATGAGATGAAATTTTAAGAGGCGTTGTATATTTGTCGTTTGTAGATTTTAGATTTGTAGGCTTCGGTGCTATTGGCAGGTTTAATTAAACGTGGATTTGGGTGTAGACTCTGTTTTTACTACAGGATTATGACCCGATTTTTTATCACTTCACTAAATTATAGTTACGCAACTTTCCTGACGCACGTGCCAGCAAATTCTCTCTTAATCTAATAAAGAAAAGTGACCCATCGCGATTGCTTTTTCGTTTCTTATTTCCTCACATTATTATGTTCCATTGGATTACGGACCCAAGCAGCCTGGTGTTCTTAATAATATACCCTGATCCACTCTAATACTTTTCTGCACAGTTTACGCATTTATAATGCCAGCATACGCATGATTCGTTTGTGAGAAGCGGGATGGCCATGCGCCACCTGTCGGTCGTAACCGGTACTACTACTACTATATCTATATATGTATATTTATATTGGTCATAAAATCTACGCTCACCACAGGCTTCGTATTAGGATTGAGTCGGTATACCCCGAAAGTACAGTGGCGCCATGGTTTCGAAATATCGTCACCCACAAACATTCTAAATATTTATAGAATACAAATTATTTGTAATAAAATTTCACATGTATGTTTATTTCAAGTGATCTAACCTAGTGTTTAACCGATACCTTAAACTTTATATGTATATATCACATCTATGGAAAATAAGTCTAAAAACTAGAATTTTTTAAAAATAACTTTGCTCATATTGTATGCTCTGAAATAACTACTGCCCTGATGAATCCCGTTTGGGCCCTTTATCATTTACCTCGCTACGACCTTTTTTGCATAAATAATCCAGCCCTGTTATTTTCCTATCGGAGCCTAGTCGGGTTGTGTTGTGGGAATCCCTAGTAGGGCATCCATATTCAAATCCTCATGGGCCCCGAATTTTGTTATGGCTGCCCTACTAATTTCTTACCCGGGTAGGCGTGGGAGTGGGTGGCTCCAACTCTTCCCGCGCGCTCTGATTGGATCAACTGTAAAAATTTGTATCTCGTATGTCAAAAATTTAATTGCTCGATAAGCTTTTGAGACGTTTAACATACACGTTTTCCCGACGTCTGTAAAATTATGGAAAGATTGAAAAACTACCAGGTCATAGTGTACTCCGTATCGGAAGGAGAAACATTAGGAGGAGAGCACGAATATAATGAATCGGTAGTCAACGGACATTATAACACCAAGGGACGTTTCTCCTTATCATATGTTTCCCGGATATGACGGTAATGAGAATTGAAATCGTTTTTATTGCTTCTCTAAATATCAATGAAGCGGGCAAAATGGTCACCACGGTGAGTAGGTTTCCTTTCATTGCATGACTGACCGAGATATATAAGAGGTAGGTAACGCCTACCTATGTCCGCCCTGAGTAAAGTATTCAATAAAGTAGCACGTGCAGATTCTTTTTATCTTTCGAGGAAACATCGACCTTCCATTTTCATCCTGTATCGATGCAAATAAATCTTTCTGCTTTTGAGAAAGGGCTGCAAAAAATGAACCGGAAGAGAAATTGAACATCAGCGCCATCTGCTGATTAATAGACCTCCAAGAAGTTGGCAACGCACTTTTAAGTAACAAAAATTTTGAAGGTTGTTCTGGGTTTGGGTTTGGGTTTACTCTATATTGTTCGAAAATATTGCGTTCGAAACAAATTTATTTTTCACAATATCGCGAAAAATAATTTTTGAGCTGGCATCACATTTTCGAGCTGTTCGACAGGTAACGTGGAGCCAGCACTACCAAAATATGGAACAATATTATTTAGACATAGAACAACTCAGAACAACTCGGAATTCGCCCAGAACAAAGTACCCTGTGTACTTTGTTCTTGTACATACATAAATATGTTCGCGATATTCGACCGATACGGTTGAGCTAGTGCTACCAAAATATATAACAATATTATATAGACATGGAACAACCCGGAACAACTCGAAATTTACCCAGAACAAACGTACAAAGGGCACTTTACTCTTGTGACTAATTCTGTCACGGCTATTTTTTTTAATGAAAAATGTAATAAAAAATTATTTTACATACTTCAATATATGAGTGATAAACTTTAAAAAAAAAGCAACTCGCTCCCTCTTACAACATTACAAAAAAATTATCTAATTCATGCCTATTTTGCTGGCTTTAGAGTAGTGTTAATCTTTAATATGAGTACAAAATAATAAGATTGGTAGCACTAGCTCAACTGTATCGGTCGAATATCGCAAACATATTTATGTACGTACAAGAACAAAGTACCCTTTGTACTTTGTTCTGGGCAAATTCCGAGGTGCTCTGAGTTGTTCTATGCCTAAATAATATTGTTCCATATTTTGGCAGCGCTGGCTCGACATTATCGGTCGAATGAGATAAAAACGTTAATGGCCCTACAAGAGTAAAGTGCCCTTTGTACTTTGTTCTGGGCAAATTCCGAGTTGTTCTGAGTTGTTTTATGCCTAAATAATATTGTTCCATATTTTGGTGGCCCTGGCTCGACGTTATCGGTCGAATGAGGAAAAACATTAATGGCCCTACAAGAGTAAAATGCCCTTGTTACTTTGTTCTGGGCAAATTCCGAGTTGTTCTAAGTTGTTCTATGTCTAAATAATATTGTTCCATATTTTGGTAGCGCTGGCTCGATGTTACCTGTCGAACAGCTCGAAAATGTGATGCTAGCTCAACAAATATTTTTCGCGATATTGTGAAAAATAATTTTTTTTTCGAGAGCGATATTTTGGAACAATATAGAACAAACCTAGAACAACTCAGAACAACCGCCAGAATCACGATATCTTAAGAGTGCGGTGCCAGCTCAAAAATCGTTTTTTTTTTGGATTTTCTCCGAATTTTTCATTCTCAGCCCTATGCACTTTTGGAACAAAGTAGAACAAACCTAGAACAACCTGGAACAACCTTCAAAATTTTTGTAACTTAAATGTGCGGTGCCAACTTCTTGGAGGTGATTAATAGAGCTGGGCTAAAGTCACAGCGTAATCAAAATATAATAAAGTATTAAATGATCTGTTGGGCAGTTTTGAAAAATTTCAAAAACATATTTGATTGTAATTGAGTAAATTATGAAATGAGCGCATACCACTCGCGGCTAGTTTAAAAACCTTCCACAAAAACCTATAAAGCTTCATAGGGCCCTCCTGAAATATTATCTATTTGAAACTAATCGAATAGTTTTTCTAATGTTTTCAATATAAAGCTGTACGCTGACATCCGAAGGAAATTTTTCAAATGGCTACTATCGAAAACGAGCTTCTTCATCAAGGCGGGATCCGATAAAAAACATTATTGTGATTTTTTTCACCAAATATTTTTTTTCCACAGATTTCTAAATATAATTAATTTTATTATTACATTCGATACACAGCAACGTACGTTTATATGAACGTAAATATTAACAATAAATAAATTCGCAGACAAACATTTTTACACATTGTGCACGAAACTTAATTTTTTTTTTTAAATATTCGAGGATGCTCATGAAATTGAAGTGGTTTTCTTGAACACTCCCATATGCAGGGTGGTAGAAATTTTTTCTTTTCATGTAATAAGAAATATATATATATATATATATATATATATATATGTTAGGTACTTATCAGTGGACCCTTCACGAGTACTGAAGATCTTTTTTACTGACTCTGGACAAGTCTTCTCAAATAATCTCGAGTACCACGACACATAAATTGGACGTAGAGAAGAGAGGAAAGCGAATTTAAAAGGAGCAATGTAGGAAAACGGAAGAGTGAGAGGTACACCGAGGAACGCCGAGGTCTCGCTGCTGCTGGTAAAGAAGTAGAGTATACCCATGTATAGTCAGGCAGAGCCGAGAGAAGTATTCAAAGTTTTGACGAGATCGTCGTTGCTCTTCTTATTTCCTCAAGTTGTTTTTGTATATATGTATATATATATGTACGCATGCCTAAAGGATTAACAAAAGTCAAAAATTAGTTGGCAGTAATACCTAGGATGGAAAGGAAAGAGCGGTCGCGCAATTTTGTGAAAAGCTAGTCGCAACGTAAATAGTACGATTGCCTTTCGTCGACAGAAAAAGCACACCGCTGATACTCTTACCCCTTTGTCTCTGTCTGCCCCCCCCCCCATATATACAGGGTGAGGCAACAACTTTCATCAGTAGAAATATGTCCTCAGATATCGGACTTAGAAAAAAACTTTTTGAACAAAAGATGCACGGTGTGGACCGGTTCATTAAACGCGACCAATTTTCTTTTATTTCGGTGGAGGTGTAGACGCACAGTAAAAGTCACCTTCGCTTAAAAAAAAAATACCACCCCCAAAATAACAAAAAAAAAAATGGTCGCATTTAAGGGCCTCCTCCACTCGTGCAACTTTTGTTTAAAAAGAAGTTTTTTTCTAAATCCGATATTTGAGGAAATATTTGAAACTGATGAAAGTTGTTGCGTCACCCTGTATCCTCTTATTCGACAAGAAAGTATCTTTGAACATGTCGAAACTATGTTACTGTTACCGAGAACGTGTTGTTCCAAACTTCAGTAATGAATCGCAAAAACAACTGCAAAACGTTGGATTGAACGGGATTGGAAAAGTCCGTTTTATTACTGCTACCCCGATATATAACTATATATATATAAATGTAGCTACGTCGTAACTGTACTATACATAGCAATTATCCAAAGGCTTGTTGAAGTTTTCACGGGGTTCGCTTTTATTGCCTTCGCGTACATGATACTTTCAGTACAGTAGAGCCAGTGAAAAATGCCGCCGAGTGGTCAGCCACGTGTAAAATCTCGTACGATATTTTTAAATTCACAGGGGAAAACTCACTTAAAGATACAACGATGAATGGATAATGTGAAAATTCACATTCGTTTTTGCCTCAAAAATCCAGAATAAATCTTTGACAAAAAAAGAAGAATAAAAAAGAAAAGAAAAAAAATTGCCGTAGGTTTCTAAAAAATTCGAGGGTCGAGAATTTGCAAAAACTTCAAAGAATAAAATTGTTCGCGTTGTTCGATAAAAAGAAAACGAGGAAAAAAAGAGGCGTAGCGAAACCTTTGTGACATCGAGAATAATAAGGAGCGGAAGTCGATGTTTGAATAAATTCAGGTCGCGTATAGCTCGGAAGAGTTATCACTTTTTGCGGGAGGGTTGGGAGAGAAAGAGAGAGGTTCATCCGGATTTTTCTGTTCGTATATATATTTGTCGGACTTTTATATATGGTGTAATACGAAGAACGTATTAGATATATAAATGTGGTGTGGTTGAAGCCAAGAAAAAAGAGTCGTAAATGTGTGTGGGAAAGGGAGGACCGACGACGCGCTTACACAAAGGAAGACGCATTGCACAATGAGAGAGACGAATGGACCCAATAGTTGTCACGAGTGGAAAACGTGAGGGTCAGCCTGATCCAAACTTACACTCTAACCCTCTTGCTCCTTTCTTCCCTCTCTTTCTCCCTCCCTTCTTCACTCTGTCAGTTGTCTTCGTTCTCTCGCAAACGGTACTTTCAACTCAACATAATGCTCAACTCTCTATTTTCAGAGCCACCACCGTTGCAGGCTGAAGGACTTATACGTGTGCTACCATTGCGAGAACCCTCTTTCACACAGAGGTCTCATGTAGTGTACTGCGACCTTAAACCTTCGAAGCTCGGTGTTCACGCAGCCTTAAACTTTGCTGTACGTCTTCATATATATCCCAAGCTGTTACATATAGGGGGATAACGATTATCTTACACGTCGATTGGCTATTGTATTAAAATTGTAGTGATGGGATAAAAAAGATTGATAATATACAATATATACGCCGTGTCATTTTAATCTTTTTATTCCGTCTTTACAATGTTAATACCAATCTATGGATATCTGTAATGGAAAGAAGCGTGAATTTGCTAAAGACGGAATTTCAACATCGTCACTGCGGATTTCTATAATGGCCAATTGCAGTAATTTCAATGAGTTCATTTATTTTTGAAATGGTATTCAACGAATGAATCAGAGATAATCATTGGAGGAAGAAGGGAACCTTTATAAACCAGAGCTGGCTGATTAAGAATGAAGTAAGTAATCAAAGCCATGTTTTCAATAATTGCCACGATAAATATACCTAGCACTTACAAACCCAAAAATATGTTATTTGGACCAGCAGAAGCCTTAAAAATTGACTCTTCAACAGAAGGCGATACTTTTCGTCATCGGATATTTTAGTTTATCATTTGACGAATTTTTGTTGATACGTCTGTTTCTTAACTTTCGAATATAATTGTAAAAACATGCTACGAATATTAAGAAATAATAAAAACGCTTATTGTTTTGTTCATTTTATGCTGAAAAGTACCTTATATTTCCTTTCC
Organism: Netelia fuscicornis; assembly: GCA_946811545.1. Classification (NCBI taxonomy): domain Eukaryota; kingdom Metazoa; phylum Arthropoda; class Insecta; order Hymenoptera; family Ichneumonidae; genus Netelia; species Netelia fuscicornis. The sequence goes on from OX328016.1 coordinate 27,472,434, forward strand.
TAGAATGGAATGTCGCCTTAATATTCGTATGACGTTCAAACAGATGTTAACCTTTCTATTACAAAAGAATGACGAGCAAGTGTTTACGGTCGGAATATCTAATGACAAAAAAATACAAAATAGAAATACTTAGTTAAATTCAGAATCATTACAGCAAACCAATTCAAAGTTATCGCGATACCTATATTTTTTGACAACCTTTTATTCGAGAAATGTAATATTTAGTACACACACTTACTTTCAATATGTATTGTAAGTATACATAAACTATAGTAAGTTAATTTTGGTAAGAAAGTGTTGATGCCAGTATAGCAATAAACTGAAACAATCGACATTCCTTTAATTAATTATTTGTCATTATTTATCGAATGCAAATATCCGTTTTATACCGCACTATGCCCTCATCGACGTACTTTGCGTAAACGGTGCGTACATAAATAGTTCTACATAGATACATTACCCTCTATGTACAAGGAAGCATTAGCGAAAATAGCAAACAAATACTCCAATATACCACGATCTCGATAATCTTAATTAATCAACTTGAATCGTGTATCAAAATCCAATTTTTCTTTTCTTTCCTTTACCTTCATTTTTATTTTTGCAAGCGAAGGATCAGAAATAAGGTTGTGAAGGACTATATAAGTATAAGATTCAAAATGTTGTTTTCCCTCAGTGCCTCCCTAATGACGCATTCACCGAACCATGCTATTGATAGATTTTCGTCGCAAGATATTTTGACGCAAATATTTAGACAAACTGTTTAATGAATACTAGTTAATCGGCACTTTTTAGACTTAAAGAAAATATAGTTCTTACGACTCTTAAATTATTATAAGATATAAATATCTTGCAACCTCGTTTTATTGAAATAATAGTCAACGACTTAAGGTACCTAATATACGACATGTTCATTGTGATATTTTTGTCATGAAATATTATCTATTCAATTTTGATAGGTAAAATAAGGTATTTCTTAATTTTTGCCATTTGAATACTGATTTTATACATATATGTCTACTAACGATTCAATCTTGTAGCAAAGCATACCATGAACGATTGACAATCGTATTAACTTAACTATTATTTCTTAATTTTTGCCATTTGAATACTGATTTTATACATATATGTCTACTAACGATTCAATCTTGTAGCAAAGCATACCATGAACGATTGACAATCGTATTAACGTTACTCAAAATACTTGCAATCTTAATTATTCAAACATTTAAGACTCGAACGCAATGAAAAAAGAACGCTAAAATGAGCGCAAAGATAGTGTGACAAAGCTCCGACGAAAATGCAAAATACCGGTGACCACAATAACGCCACTATCGAAATTGCCCTAGTTAACCTTAATGCACCAATTTAACCACGCATAATTCCATTTTTCTATATATACATAAAAAGACGATATTTTCTTCCGCCGTCACTTACAATCGCCGTTCTTTCCTCGCGGTATTAACGATATTTCTCGGAGCGTGAAAATATTATACACCGAAAAAAAAACATTAATCTAGATTTTCCCCGACTTTGCGATGGGGTTTGAATATTACCTTCTCGTAAGTATATTTTCATGCTATCCATCTGTGTGCATTTGTCTTGGCAATTCGCCAATCGTTATATCCATCTTTGCTTTTGAATGAAAATTTTGTTGATTTGAAATCGATCCTATTGTTGTACGTATGATATATATATATATATATATATATATATATATATATATATACGTCGTAGATAGCGTCGCGGCCGTGGCTGGCTCATCAATTTCTCGTATAACAATGGAATCAGGTCGACGCGTCGTTTGCAACGATGGCGAAAAAGAAGCTACGAAACAATTGCTGGTACTGTAAAGCAGCGAATGTCCTTATAGCCAGTGGCGTCACTAATACCACCACTACAGTCATAGCGAATGAGAGAAAGAGACAGAAAAGTCGCTTACATCGGTACAGTACGGAGTAGTGAATATTTCAGTGGTATTAGTCACGAGTGGACAGACACAGCCGAGAAACGAAACGGAAAAAGACGGAGTGCTGTCAGCCAAGAAATAATGGCGACGATAGAACCTTAATGAGAAAACAGAAAGAAAGAAAGAAAGAAAAAAAGGGAGAGCGAGAGCGCACGATCCCTTCGGTCGAGAAAACTATGAAATTTTTAATGACCTTCCAAGTACCAAGATATATTACGAGCATATCGCTGGTGGATGGGGTATAACTGCGTTTTGGTGTCAAACAATTGAGAGAACAGCAACAAAAAAAAACAGAGATAGAGGACTAAAAGAGAAAGGGAGAGGATAAAAAAATGTCGATAATAAAACTTTACGTGTATATACGAATAAAACCACAGGGAATGTTCGCCCGAGCCTGCGAATATACTGAATGATTTCAACCGGTAAAGCTTTGAAACTACTTTTAGACTCCCTTGTGTATCCATAAGAACTGGTTATTCCATGAATATATACATTGCGAATGAAAAAAAATGTAAAACAAGTTTAAACTGCACACCGCTTCCTGGCCATTTGCAAATGTTTATCCCATTGGGATGGACTATAGTTTCCAGTGATTTCTAGTTTCGTATCTGAATATGTATGCAATACGTTCTTTAGATATCGACTCCATGGAGAAAACTTGAGATAAGAATTGAAAATTAAAAAAAAATAAAAATTCAATAAAGTCTGTACGTGATGAAGAATCGAAATTTCGCATAAATACTGAAAATACAAAATTCCACTTTTATTCGCGTAAAAAAAATTTTATCACGATTTTCGCATTGGCTCGCATAGCAAATAAAAATTTAAAAATTATTAGCGAAGAATAGTTAAAAGCTAACATCGTGTTTGTTTCCATGGTTTTTTTTTTGCTTAAGCCGTTGTCGTCGGTCACTACTACTGTAGATACTGAAATATTTTTCAGCATCTAGACTGTTGACTAAGCTATCTATGGAGACTTTATATCGTTGTATTTACAGATATATGGTAGCATTTTATTGCAATTAAAATCTGTATGACGGCAACAGGAGTTTCTTGCTGAACGGCTTTAGTACCCTGCAGTATCTCTTTGAAAAATGATATTTTGAAGAAGCTTTCCAGTGTTGAATTTGTGTTTAAAGACGATGTGTTCGCGGCCGCGAGACACGCGGGATAAAGGTCATGATAGGGGAGAACGGGGGAATTCTAGCCATTTAAGGAACAGTTGAAAAAAGTCATTTATTAAAGGAATTATTTTTTTTTTTCACTGTTGATCAGCCTCTTGGTTAATAAACTTTCATTGTTATAAAACATTGTAGATACCTACTAATAATTGTTTAGGGTAGTGAAACTTGACAAGTTGAATAACTTTTGAAGTAAATCTTATTACCTAATAATAAACGTGAACATCGGACATATGGTAAACTAAGGAACATATATTTAACTGAAATATAGCCGTTTTAACGCGTAAATGGAAGAAAAATTAATATGTCGAAAATTAACAGGTTTTTTCTTCGGTGTACTCGAAGCAAAAAGCACAAATACAATGTTTGGGATGGCCACAATCCGAACACTCCGAATAGGCCCATTTTCCACCCGTTCTACCTCCGAGTTAATGGAAGCCCATCTGATTCCCATTACGCCGAAGGGTAACATTTTGAATTAAACATAGTACAAACGAATTGGGTTGTTGAAAAAAATTTTTTTTTTCCGAAATGGAAAGATCATACCTAAGTTTTATAATAAAACTATTATCATTTTTTTTTTCGTTATAATTAAAAAGTTATGTCAAATTGAAAATAAATTTTTTATCTTAGTACCGATGACGCGCCGATAACTCCCGAAAAAACCCGAGAGTGTGTGACGTCACTATGTTAATTTTTCCTGAATTACACCGTGCCGTGATAGAAATTTTTAACTTTTGATCAGTTTATTCTTATTATTATCGTCAATGTTTGATAAAATTATAGACAATGGCAAACCTTAAAAGTTATCGTGGGTGTTTTGTAGCATTCTGTAATAATACTACAAAACCCGGACAAAATGTTTTTAAATGTGCCTCAAAAGGTTAAACGTAAACGTCAGTAGTTTGAAGCATGTTTTCTGTTGCGAGGATCATTTCGATGTAAGAACAGTTGTGAAAACATTTTAACACAGTGACGTCACAAATATGGCCGCCGATTATGACGCGTTCGTGGTCGATTGGTTTCTTTTATAAATTTTATCACTCTTGAATCATTTATAATTAATTGTAAACAGTCTTTTCAAAGTTTTTCACATCGATTACCAATATTACTTATAATAATGTTTTAAAATACAGCAAAAAAAGTGATTTTTTTTTTTTTCATCAACCCAATTATGTTGTAACCTATTTTTTGCTACTTCCAAACCAAAGTACATGAACTAAGCTACCGAATGAACTTGGAAAAAAATTAAATAAGACAAGTTTAGATACTTATTTTTATGTATTATGAGAAAAATATTTTTCTCATAACGGGAAGACGAAAAAATAGATTTTTGGTCGTCGCCACTATATTTGTGGCACTGAAGCCGCCATCGACAGTCGTACATGAACGAAATTTAAGGAAAGCATTTGGGTTGTTTCGAAACGCGCGAGCGTTTCTAACAATAAGTACTTCTTTTGCAGTAGCTCCTATTATCCGCTAGCTCCCATAACCTCGCTCTCCCCTCCTAATTTGCAGGCGCGGGCACTATTTTTGATACGTCATCTGAATGTTGCGCCGTAAAACCTGTTTTTTTTTTCGTCGAGATTTCGCGAAAAAGTACTGAGAACACAAAATTTTGCATTTATCACAGTTATTTCGTAAAAGAGAAAACAACGTATCGTTAGTTATAATCGATTGTTGCCACACTCGATGTAAAATGACTCTGAGAATATTTTCGACGTGAATTTGTTAAAACATTCAAAATCTCCCAACATCTAACTCGACGTAAATGCGACGAATCCGACTTGTAGAAAAAAGAAGGTTTCCGCTCTTTTGTTCTACGAGCATCGCTAATATTAGGTCACACATGGATTTTATTAGATTCTACAAGACGTAAATTGGTTCATTATTGGGCCAATCTTGAACACGATTAATAACCGTTAAATATTTGAGGCTTACTATAAACACACCCAGGCACTCTTTCAATTTCCCCAAAAAATGATCGATCAACGCTTTGCCAAAATTAAGATTCGATATAATCAGCCCAATACGTTCTTTGCTCATTTTCATAGATGACTGACGGCATCAGAGACGTTTACGATTAAGAACAGACCGCGTGTAACGAGCTTATCTACACGTTGCGCTATATCCATAAATATATGCGTGAATCAGGTACTCGAGAGACACGAACACAAGCGCGGTTAAAGTATCATATGATCACTCAATAAACCGCGGACTGACTGGCGTCGGTAAAACCACGAGGGTTTCGAGCCGGGAGTAAGCGAGGCCCCGAAAGAGGCTTCTACAACGATAAAATTCGCATTAACACACGGACGATAAGAAATCTATCTTTCGTTAAACTTTCAAAGGCACTAATACCTATCTCTTTTCAATAAGTCGATTTGTATATCTATATAAGAATGGAAAAATGCGTATGCTCGTCAGACTCGGTGCGTATACGTTTACAATTACTGACACGCTAAGTTAAACGAATACTCGAGCGCCCACGATAAGGAGCCCTACACGATAGCTACCACAGTGGACACTAACGGATACTCACGCAGGCGATGGTACATGATTTTGCAGGTTTGTTGACACTGACGTAATAAAATTCTCATACCGCAGAACAAATTTTCATACGCTGGCAAATCAACGACGGCACCAAGTTTTACACGCAACTGCCGGTCGAATGGACAAGTTCTCCATCAATTTACCATCAGTTTTTTTTTGTTTAAATTGACTGGACGAATTTGGACAACCTCCGTACCAAAACCTACTCTCCGACGTCCTTTGCCCTCAGGTCCCGTAATTTCGCGCCGAATTTTCTTGTCCGCTCGAAGACTATATTTCTCATACGCTGTGTATTTTGCCTCACACGGTAGATGACATGCTGATACACGTATGAGAATTCTCATACGTCTACCATCTCTGCGATTACGATCTCGCTATAGCGTGTACGAACACGCGCACGCACATCCTCGAGCTAATGCCCCCACTTCTGTCACCGACGCGTGCATCCACGTACCTACGCACTAAAGGCAAGTGCAAATAAAGACACATACGCCGACCGCAGGGAACCCTCGCCCCTCTATCCAATCACGCTCGTACTTACCGACGCTTACAGCTCCCACCACAGTCATTCGCACACTGACTCATGCAAGCCCTCACGAATCTTGTTTGGGAATTTCGCACATTCACGCGAGCGTGTGAATGTGGCCACTCATGGTACTCAAAGCCACTGCTCTCGCTACACATATACGAAAACACTCGTAGAAATTCGAAATACACTCGAGCCACCTACAAGCCTAGGAAATAGAGTTTTACATTTTTTTTTATGAGTAGGGGAAGGTGGTGATACAAAATGATGCCACGGGGTAAAACGATCCCCGCCTGTTATTCCGACTTAATAGGTACCGATAACTCGAATATTTTAAGTGAATTTCATGCTCCTACGGACGAGCCATCAAATCTCCGTGATTGACGTCGCGTTGTTGCCAGAGGGAAAGTTTATACCACGAAATATTTAAAATTACTGTACTCGATCTACTATAAGGTAAGCCATTATTTGACGTTATGTAGTTTTATTCTACGTACATATTTTTGATAGGCGTGTTTATCTCAGTATCTGTTACCAATTAACAATGGAATTAACCGCCCTTCATTACAGAATTCGAGAAACTTAGGTGATATTTTGATGTTTTTCAATAATAAGGCATTTGGGGCAAAACGATCCCCTCATAGGGTGAATAAAATGATTCCAGGATCGTTCTACCCCCTACCTACATACCTACTTCCAATCGTGTTCAGTTAACTTTTAACAAATATTTTTTAGTTTTTTTTTTTTATATGAAGATTTGATTAATATAAAGTATGAAGTTAAGCCAATGATACTACTTAAGTAGTTAAAAAGAGAGTGTTGTTGTTAAGGTTCTGTTAAGAAACACCAATAATACTATAAAACTACTATTACTGTTATAGAGATTTACGAGAATTAAGCATTTACTCTATGACTATTAAGACAGAGTCGTTTAAAGTTATTGCCTAGACTGAATCTACAATAAAACTACCAAAAAGTATTATTGAGTGTTTTATTTCTTGGTTGAATTTTGAATAGCGGGTTAACCCGCACCCTGGGTGGACCTTCACGAAAACATTAATAAAAATGATTACTAACGGCTTGGGCGATTCAACGCTTACTAAATTTGTAGTTCGATCGAATAGCTACCCCTTAAATATTTTAAGTTTAAGAAAAAGCGGCATACACTCGTTTTACAGCTGTTTTTCCCTAGGGGGTCATTTTGTACCACCTTTGCCTACTTTTCCTTTATATACCAATAATTTATTGAATTATATAAATAATCGTAGATGTACAGTCGGATAAATGGCTAACGCTAATGATAAATGTAATTAGGTCATTCGACGATTCAGTTGATGAATAACTTAAATGTGTGTGGATATGAACAATGGAAAATGAAGTTACCTTCTTGTTCTAGTTTTCCGACGCTTGTTTGAAAAATAATTGTTGGCCTAATTGCGTCTATATAATTTTTTGTATAGGTACCCAACCCAACTGGTTCGAGAGTTTTTCCATTGTAATATAACAATAAGTGGGGCACTACCTTTCTTTCGGTGGATTCGCGAGCCTGGGGTGGTTACTGCAACAGATATCATACAATACTGCCCACGTTTCACGCATTCGACAATAGAAATATACGGATTGATTTTGAATTTTTAATTTCACAAAAAAATCCGGGAAAACATTGAACAAATCCAATATGCAGAAACGAATGAAAAATTCAGTGAATGAAATTGTAGCCGAACGTATTTCTAGCATATCTTTTTATGATCTTTTTGTAAGTTTTTTTTAGATATCGATGTACCTTCAATTAAATTTCGATAGACCCTGAACTATATGAATGCATAGATATACGTCAAGTTTATAAGTTTAATCGAAAACTTATTGGGTCAACTATTTTTAAAAACATCATTTTCAGAAAAAGCTTTATAAGGTTTATACAAAATTTGATAACCGTATTATAACTACACGATGGGTCGGTTTGTTCAGCTGCCTGTCAGAGGTCTCGTCAACTTTGTGAAAATTTTAATGGGAATTGCAAAAAATATAATTTCAAAGCGATTTCATCGATAAAAAATACTTTACAAAATTCAATTATTTGTTTCCTCGCCCCAAATATTTTTCTGCCATTATTGCTCCGCCATAAAGAATACAAATTTCGTCACGTATGTAATAGTGAAAAAAATGTATTTTTCTGCAACGAAGTAGGAAAATTATTGAATAATACTATCGTTCGTAACGAAATTCTACCTCCAAATCCGATTACTACATTGGATCTACATAGAGCGTAAGCCTGTCGTCGAAAAAAAATATAAGCCGGATGCTCTTGTGGTAAAAACTAACCGTAAATAAATTAATGAACGAGTGTGACAAACTCCGATGACAATCGTGAGAAAAACCAACACGTCTAACGTAGTGGCAAAATAGACTGGAAGTTTAGCTGCAACTCACCCAAGAAAATAAGGGGTCGGTTAATGGTGAGAAAATGGTCAGACGGTTGAGCTTGTATAGACAAATGTACATATATATGTATGCACTAGTAAGTACTGCACACCATAATCGAGCGGTTTTCCCCTATACCCGAATAATAGTAGCGTACATTACATCCGGTTGGTAAAACAGACTTGATGCAAAAAAGTTTCTAGCGGAACTCTGCAGAAATTTTTTCTTTTTTTAGAATCGTCCGCAATACAATTTTCGAATTTTTTAGGTACGAAAGAAATATAAGTGTTTTAAAACATTGTTTATTTCTTTAATATCCGATTATTATTCGATATTGCTAAACACATTGTTTTTAATTGCCATATTAATAAATTTTTCTACTTATCATAATTATCAATCTGGTTTTAATTAATTGGAATTGTTTATTCGACATAGAATGTGCACGAAGTAAATAAAATGTTTTACGCTTGCCTCGAATATTGCCACTGTTAATTTTAGTCTCTCGGATCTTTGTTTCATCGCGGTGCATGTAAATTTTAAAATGAATTGGATTTGATTAAAGTGAGTTACTTTAGACTGTAATAAAATGTTAAAAAAGTACACCTCGCTCTTGTGCTGGTGTGGTAACCCTTTTGTTCTCTGTTTCTAGTCAACAGTTTACCAAAATGTTCAGTTTTACGCTCTGTCGGAAAATCCTCAAAAGGCGTAGAAGATGTTCACCTTTGATACTCATACCTGCGCCAAGTCCTCTTATTGTTAGAAGGTACATACGCATGTAGATATATATATATATATATATATATCCATATATATGTATATTGATACAACATAACTCATTCCCCACCCATTTAATTTGCAAGCGAGATGGAAGCCCTTGTAAAAGTGGGACAAACTGCGGTTGCGGACAATTTCGTGTAAAACAATGTCGCGTCCTCTGGTTTCACAGCCCGAGCGAGCCGAGAGATTGAAGCGCGAGGGTGGTTCTTCCCTCTTCTCGTATATACGTAGAAGAAAAGAAGAGCGGGATGCGAAGGTAGGACACAGAGATAGAAAGTGATGTGCAGAGTAAGTGTGTGTGGGAGCGAGGCCGGATGAAGGGACCAAGTCGCAATAGTGAAGAGTCGGAGGCAAGGGGTTGTGTCGAGTACGCCTGCTCGAATAAGAAAGAGGTTTGGTAGATACCTCTCTGCACGTTGACAAGAAAGAACGACGACGACAACGTTGACGAGGATGAGGTTGGCACGAATTCGCATCCCAGAATACGTATTTGCATCCACGGTCATCCTCGAGAGACCGTTCTAGACACGTGTGTCATTTCTCTTCTTCAACCTCTTCTTTTTTTTGTTCATCTCCTTTTTTTTCTCAACCATGATTTCGTGATTTTACGAGATTATATTATTTTAGGTCGTTTTTCTCGTCTCGCATACCACTTTTGGGCGCATATGTCACAACAGCATGAATAAATTTGGAGCATTCATTTTGCTTTTAGGGTAAGAGTAATGGGAAGATTTTTTTGTTGGTGTCATTGTGATGTTTCATAACGCAAAAAATTTTACTTAGGAAAATTTTTCGAATGGTAAATACAATTTTTTGAAAAACTATTGGCAATTTCTGCGAACGCTCTAAATTTTGTAAATTTATAACTAGCGAATAGAAATTTGCTACGTTGATGGACTAATGAATAACATTTTTTGGCACTGACACTTTGGCTAGAATCGAGAAATTCATTTTTTTGAAAACTGAATTTTAGGAAAACTTCCTTTAAATTTTCACGGAATTACAAGTATTTCCATTTACAAAAATGTACGAACATTGTTTCATCAAAATAAATCTCATTTAAGTCGAACCAAGTGCTTATGCATTTTCTTTTTAAGTCGGATAGCATAAAGTAAAATCTTATTTTTACGCTGCGAGGTTCATATAGAGGGAAAAAGGGAATTTACGTTAAAAAAAACTAGAAAATGTGATAAAAATGTAATAAAAAAGACGCTGCACCTCTTACCTTGATTCGGAAAAGCGAGTGATAACTGTGTAGCAACGAGACTGTTTCTCCTGGGACATAAACCTTCTTTTTCCCACCTTTAACCCGTGCGCGACGTATTTTCGTTTTCACTACACTGCATTAAAGTATGTAAATTTCACGACATTGTCACCGGTGAGACAGTTTTATAACATTCTCGATACATCTAGCGACGTGAAACACTGCACTCGCGAAACTGGAACGAAGCGTAATTTTTCATCCACGTATCGCCTTAACTCGCGTCCAGATGGCGAAAAGAGTATCCCGTACTATTCCGAGAATCAAGGTACGATGGTTTTGAGGCGATAATTTTTTGGACGTAATACCCCGGTACGCTGAGAGAATTGTAATTAGTCACTCGATCTGAAAAAGCAATAAAACAAAAATTTCATATTTATACAGGATTATATAAAAAATATTTATAATAGCCAATTTTTTAACATACTCAATACAATATCAAATTTTTATCAAGTTTGTTTCAACAATTGTCGCTCGAAAGTTCATTAAAAGTATGACAAGAAATATGGAACAAGTTCATAAATTTCATACATACGAAGTAGATATTTCTTCGAAAAGTTGAAAATTATTCGTATACAAATCACCTTTCGTAAATCGAATGCATTTCTCAATTATTGGGTCATCCGGGAAATACATGGCGATTTTGCAAGACATTTGAAAGGTATTAATCTCATGTTACCCAATAGTTAAATAACCCTATAATTCCAGCGCCTATGAAAACAAAAAACATTCCATAAGTTCGGGGGGATGCCTTCTATAAATCAAATACCCCGCATCATAAATACTTGGAATTAATTGAATACTCTTTGTAGATCGATCCCAGCCACAAGTTTAACCCCTCTAATTATAAGAGCAGCATATTGCGGAGGTCAAATACCGATCTTAAGTCAAATAGCGCCAACAGGCTTCAAATGTTCCGGACCACATACCTCTCTACATAAAATACGTTAAATTAGCTCTTACGAATCATAAGGAGAAGCGAAGGGGGGGGGATTCGGGTTTTCCGCACGGAAATTATTCTAGTGTCTATCGTAACGAAATTTTCTGTCAACGTTTCTACGTTATATCGTCGGTTAAATAGAAAAGTAGTATTATTTAAAAAGAATAGATTTTCCAATACATACATTTAAAGTTTTTTGTTTAATTCATTTTTTTAAACAAGTTTTATATTAACATATAAGTAATATACTGGATGAGTTTCATAAGGTGGCTCAAACTTTACTTTAAGGTAGTTGGGATCATTACAAACAAAAGTTGCAAATATACATTCGGGATATTTTTAATAGTTTACGAGATAAACATTTTTAAAGTTTGTTCAATCAGAGAAGCGTTGGAGCCGCCTACTCCCCGCCCCAGTCGTAGAGATAGCACAGTGTAGGACGTTACATTTGGGGTTGTAAAATTCAGAACAGTCAATTTTATTTATTATTTTATTACGCAGTCATTTTTATTTCTAAATTGACTGCTCTGATTTTGCAACCCCAAATGTAACGCCCTACACTGTGCTATCTCTACGGCTAGGGCGGGGAGTGAGCGAATCCAATGCTTCTCGGCGCGCTCTGATTGGACCAATTTCAAAAAATTATATCCCGTAAACTATTAAAAACATCCCAAATGTATATTTGCAACTTTTGTTTGTAATAATCCTATCTACCTTAAAATAAAGTTTGAGATACATTATAAAACTGACCCTGTATATAATTTTAAACTTGTTCTCATATAAATTAAAGAGTTTCGGTGATTGGAGCGACTCCAAGTTAAAAATCTAATCTTTTTGAATAGCGTTGTCAAACCCTTCGTGCATGCATAAGCGGAGTTTCCACAAGATTTATCGCATAGTTTCCGAGATACTAATTATTAAAGTCATTGCATTTAACACATGTAGACGACAAAATGTGCCTGTTCTCGCATATATCGATTTTTTATGGCACTTGCAGCCAACACACGCGTAAAAAAAATGTTGGTTGCGTTCGTTGAATTTTTGTGATCAATAGGACACATGGAATTAGAAAGCTCACCGAAATAATAAGCAATTAATGCAGGAGTGAAATCTAGAAACATCGAGGTATTCGCAGGGTGCGCGGGACAGATGCATGACAGCTATCGAAATTCCGACGATGTCAAACATCGACGATATGGCGAGTTACTGACGTCGAGCAGTAGATGATTACCGTTTTTCCATATTATAAAAATAATAGGAACCTCGAAATTCAATACTTAAAAAATATTTCTCGAAAAATCGGAAATATACATTGTATACAGTACCGGCAGAAAGTTTCCGGACAAAAGTTGAAAACGGTGCCGAAACGATTGTTTATGCCATTTCGCCGGTAGTTGGCCCAGGCAAATTTAACCAACGCCATTTTAAAGATAAACGATTTTTTTACAATTAGCACCCAGTTTTGAAAACGACAATTTTTTGTCGTTTCTTTATTCATTTGCGAGTGTACCCCCTTTGCCGTAAAATTTTTTTTTAACAAATTTCTTTCACCATACTCATAAAGGGGAAGTCTAAGCTTCAATTTCATTTTTTAGAAAAATGTCTACGATTTTTTATTTTTTTAAGATGTCGTTTTTTTGCAGAAAAATAGACAATTTAAAAATTGCTCCATATGACGAAAACAATGAGGTTTACAATAAAACCTCAAGACGGCAAAAAGTTGTATTACTTCTTGGAGAGCTCAAGAGAATTTTTTCAGATTTTTTTCTACCTATTTCCAGTCAGCTCGAAAGAAACACCCCGAGTCATATTCCAAAAACTTGTGGCGAGAATGCCGCGTGTGGTGAAACGCGTGATGTCGGCGAGAGGAGATTTGTTCGACGAGTTTTTGATTATTCTTAATCATTTTCTGCTATGTCAAAATTTTACCAAATCCACCATATTCAATAAAAAAAAACATCAGTTTCTCACCTTTATTCATTTATATTGAAATGTATGATCCTTATTTCCATCATAATTACTCATTTACCCTTATTTACTTAAAAATATTGTATTTTAGTCAATTTTCAAATACCAAAAGTAGCCATGTAGAATTTGTACCAAAGAAAAAAGAAACTGTATTATTCGCAATGAAAAATAAATAAATGGTTTTTCATCGACTTAACATGTGTGAGAAAAATAAAATAAACATTCTATCCCGACGATTTCTCGTTCCGTGAACTTCTGGGGCGCTTCTTCGTTCCTTTGAACAGAAGACCGTAAGGTAATTCTCCGAAGCATGTTTTCTTCCGCGGCCTCTGGTGGGTGAAGCCTACACAAGCCAATTCTCTATATAAAGACGTGAAGATGGCTGGACGGAGACCGAGTGAATGTGCAGTGGATGTTGTGGATCACCAAGAGGAAAATTGCTATTGCTTGGAGAAAATGGGCGAACAGTGATAAGAGGGTTTGGGAGAAGGAGAGGAAGAAATAGGGGGAGAATAAAGGTGTTGATAGTCCCCGCGGGCATAGCGCGTCTGAACAAATTTCATTACGCTCGTGTCTCCCTAATCAAAACGTCTCGATAGAACCGGTACAATTTGTACCAGCGGTTTCCTAGCACACGGGCCTATCGTAATGTTGGTGATAAGAAGTACATGAGATTCCAAGTGAAAATAAGATTTCTAAATTGATCTTGTCGAAATACATTCCTGAAGAATTACGTAAATACTTTGACTATTTTCGTGAAATTTAAGAATTTTTTACTAAAAATATCAACAATATTTAATCCATGCATGGTGACTCGGGGCAAAGTTCCAGAAGTGTAAATTGCATTTATACGATTCATAGTTGAGGATGGAATCCTATCAAGCTCGACGGCATTTTCACTTTTTTTTTTAAATCAGATATTAATGAAGATACTATTTTTCATAAAATGGATCGCTGTCAAATACTACAAAAGAAAATCGTCGAAGATATATCTCATTTATAAAAAAAATAGTGGTCACAAATTCTTACTTTATTTTTGTATTTGGAATGCACGAGAAATCATTGTTAAACAAAGATTTACTTCCACATAGGTTGAGTATAAACAGAATTATTTATTATTTATTTATTTATTTATTATTTTTTCCACGTATACTTCACAACGCTATTCGAAATGTACTTTCGAAAAGAAATGCGCGCAGCTCGAGAAAGCGTCTTCAGATGATATATTACAATGCAATTCGATTTATTTTCAATCGCCGATTCCAAGATCATAAAATATTCTTTCCGCCCTTAACGATATTAAATTCTATATCCCGATTGCGCGTGTTTTCGAAGATCTCGTTTTTCTTAACATATTAATCTAAAAGGACATTTTTCAAAATCTACTTTATTTAATTCGTACGATTCCCAGCTTAATCGTGTTAAGTATTTTCACAGTTAACATTGAATATACTGCTTTACACACAATATACATATATATTCAATATTCCTATTTTATTTCTTAACAGTTAAAAGTTGTCTGATAAACCATATTTGTGACGTGTATCGTAATTATCAATTCGTTCAATTTTTCAATGCTTGCCGAGTGAGTCAGGCCTCAAATGGAGCTGGACATTTTGAGACACCTGTGACTTGACTCCGAGGGGTTAATAATCAGGAAAACCGAACAAACAACTAACGATAAATACCAGGTGTAGAAGTATGAAACCGGAATTTCCCTATAGATGGTGCTCGCTATCAGTTTAAAGACCGTAAGACCGCTTCTGTAGCGCTATCTTCTCCCTCTAACAGCTGACGAAGTTTGTCATCACACAATAACCTAAGGTTCATACACCGGTATATTTTTCTATAACCTCAAACATGTCGAGTTTTGCGC
Organism: Netelia fuscicornis; assembly: GCA_946811545.1. Lineage (NCBI taxonomy): Eukaryota > Metazoa > Arthropoda > Insecta > Hymenoptera > Ichneumonidae > Netelia > Netelia fuscicornis. Next base: position 27,487,906 of record OX328016.1, read on the forward strand.
CTACGAACTATGGTTTGCGGACAGCATTGGTTTTCTGTTATCATTTGAAGAAAACTGCTGCAGAATCGCATAGAATGCTTGTCGAAGCATACGGTGAACATGCTCTTGGCAAAACTCAATGCTTTGAGTGGTTTAAAAAATTTTAAAGTGGTGATTTTGACATAAGAAACGAAGAGCGTGGGAAACTACCGAAAAAGTTAGGAGACAACGAATTGCGAGCCAAACTCAACAAGAACTCGTGGATTAATTGAATGTCTCGCAGAAAGCCGTCTCCATTCGTTTGAAATATTTTGTATCATTTTTAAACAACGGAAGTGTAATTTTTGCAAACAAATTCCGGTTTCATACTTCTACACCTGGTAAAGGAAACAATCATTTTATTATTTCATTAAAAACATACAAATTCGATATCGGTAAAAAATATAGGACAAATATATCTACAATCCCTTTTTCACAGTAATCTTTTTCAATCTCTGCAGCTTTTATAAATGTGAATTTAACATATATTTCCAAACGCATAGACAAAGCTCATTTGTCGAAAGATGATTGAGCATTTATAAACAAAAAAAAAGAAATTCCGACAGTTGCCTTTGTTCGTTGAGATTTTGTATTACAATTAAATGAATATGTATGCGCGAGGAAGCCGAGTAGACAGCTCATACGCCTGGGGATACACGTGCAACTTTTCCGTCTCTTTTTCCTTTCTTCTATTCAATGGAGCACAATAATCCATAAATAACAATTGGACAGAAACACACGCACGCGCACACACGTTGCGAGAGACCAAAGAGATATCGCGAAAATAGTAGAAACGGGTATTAAAGTTGCGATCTAGATGCCGATTCCCAGCTCGTTTCATTATACCCCTGGCTGCAGTTTCAATAAACTTTAATCCGATGATACATCGCTAATTGGATGCTTTCAGCTCGCAGATCCGACCTTCTCTCTCGCTCGGTACGACCCACATCGAATTCGATAGCACTGTCACTCGATACGCATACACACACAAGCGCTCGCGCGCGTATATATATACCTCTGTTTCTACATCTCTCAATACCATAAAAATAACTCACCACTGTGTTGTCCAAGAATTTAGGGATCGATCGGGATCAAAGGAGAAAACCAGAGTCAAAGAAAATGTCCGATACTTAAATGGTCCATTCCTTGTAAATCGAATACTCGGCGTATTTGCAATTATTTTAGATCGAAACGCCCGCTATATGCTGAATCCATTTGTGAAGCGAGACACCCGGTATATGGTCCATCCCTTTCAAACTGGACATCTGATGTATAATAGGCCATTTAAAAAAGCGACGCACAGCATATGTGTTATTTTCTTTTTACCCATAATAAGACACCCGGTATATCTTTTATTCCTTTCAAATTGGATGTTCACTGTATTATTTGTCATTTCGAAATGCGATAACCGGTATATACTGCATCCTTTTTCAGAAATGGGGCTCTTAGTATACGTTTCGTTCTTTTGAATTTGGACACCCAGTATTTCCACCATTCAGTTCCTATACCACCTACGGAATAGCGGCATAAAAATATTTTTATTATATAGTGACATATACCGGGGTGTGTTTAATTCAAGAACACAGTTGGTAAAGTGTCGAAGCTGACGAACGCACGAAAAAAATAAAAATATTAAATGATTTTACGATAGCTACGTTCGGGATTATAGACACTTACGGTAAATGGAAAATAATCAAACGCAGATATCTGTCATCGTTTGCCTAAAAATTCATCTGATCATAAAATAACTGAACTACCCACTGAAATATTGAGTAGGCTGCGGCTTTACTTCGAGCTCACGAAAATAAAATATTCAATATTGCAGAACGTGCAAGATTCGTAAAGAATGTTTCCCCTTCGAGTGTATAATACGAGCTTGCTTCCTCCCTTTCTGACAAAAAAAAATATCAAGAGCCAGCCGTTTGTAATACGTACACGCGAGCAAACGCGAACTCACGAAATGCATTCGAGGGAACTCGCAATTTTTACATTCGGCACGAAGTCGCATAACCAAGAATCACGTAACGGCAAATTTGGCATGTTGTCAAAGGACCTTACGTTTATTTCCCAAAGTCACAGTATATACGTACACATCTCCCAAAGGAGGAAGCAACGTTTCGAGAGGACAAATGGGCGCATGGACTATGCGAGAACGAAAACTCCGAATTCATATATCCAAAGGCGAACAACAAGAAAACAGAGAGAGAGAGAGAGAGAGATCTAGAGAACCATCACGAGAGCAAAATTGGTCGACGGCAACCAAGTGGTCAATTTAGCAAATTGACACCATCGTTTGTCTTTTCTGAAATGCTACTTTCTCTCTGCTTTCTGGCATCCCTATTGCATACAGGTATCTTTAAGTGTATACAGGATGTTCAATTTGTGTCTCTTCAACCGCAAGTTATGCATGAAATTTTCAGAACAGAATTCAATTCAGAAATTTATAGATCGATTATTTCGAAAGAAGGACATTTCACCTTGATCTCTCCTATACACAAGTATATAAATGTGTGAAATATCTCACCGTCACCTCGTTCAAGAATTTTGGGGTCTGAAAAACTTTTATTATCTGGAAAGATTTGTATCCGTATTATATATGTCAGAGAGGTAAATAACAAGGTTGAGATCGACGAGTGACCGTTGATGCGGGGGAGGGAAAGCGTTTTGATCCGCCAAATCCCGATGGTTCGTGATAATGTAGGTACACGAAGGGGCGCGAGAGCCGCGACATATCGACCGAACTGGAGAAATAGATTCATAGGCGCACACCAGATCCTTCTCTAACATTAAGATGGATGGGTGCAGCTTATTACACACGCACACACACACATATATATATATATATATGTATATAAGTATACATATATCGATCGCGATATCGAATGATGATTAGAGCAGGCACAAGAGCTCATCGTGTGTTAGTTCCTTTGAGTATAGTGCTTCACGTTTAGTGGAATGGTACTCTACATCGACGTCCATCAAGAAGGGCATTCGGAATATCAGTACACTATAATATAGAGGGATGTAACGAGATTACAATAATACTATTTGTATGGAAATCCAATCGGACGACCAGTGGAAATCTCTAAATCGAGGAAAATGAGAGTCGACGTAAATATCATTTGCTTCGCATCAAATTTAGTTCTACCAAGACAATTTATCGGAATAACGTTGTATCGAAAACTCACGAACAAAAAAAAACTGAGAAATTTTAAAAAGTACAATTTTTTGTAAAAATTCGAGAGCGAGGTAACGCGATTTAAAGTTTCTTAGAAAACGATATCGCCAACATTATTTCGAAGGTTCGTATTACCACACTCTCGATGCCATACTGTAAAATTGACGTTTTTGCCAATTTTTATCTAAGAATTGCAATGATTAATCTATTTTTTATTATGATTATTAATCCCACGAATAAAGATCGGGCGCCATCAAAGAATATGAAAATTGCAAGCTCCAATCTTGGATTTTGTCCGATATACGTATCTTGTTGCATAAATGGATTTGAAAATAGGAGATAAAGCCGAAAGAAAATATATTATGTAATCCGAGTATGTGACGGAGGGTGAAATATCTTCATTCACGGCCTATACAGGGTGAATCGCATAAAGTGTCGCACAGCGAATTCTGAGGTAGATGAGGCCATTACAAACAAAGGTTGCAAATATACATTAGGGATATTGTCAATAGTTTACGAGATATAAATATTTAAAGTTGATGCAATCAGAGCGCCCCGAGAAGCATTGAAGCCGCCCACCCCCCACCCTAGCCGTAAATATAGCATAGATTAGGGCGTTACATTTGGATTTGGAAAATTCAGAGCAGTCAATTAGACTGCTTGTATTTTTCCACAGTCATTTTTTTTCTCGGGCATTGGCTGCTCTGAATTTAGGCGGGGAGTAGGTGACTTCAACGCTTGTCGGCACGTTGAGCAAAATTCAGAGCGGCCAATGACCGAGAAAAAAAAATGACTGCGGAAAAATACAAGCAATCTAATTGCCTAGTCTGAATTTTGCAAACCCAAATGTAACGCCCTAATCTATGCTATATCTACGGCTAGGGTGGGGATGGAGGTGGGTGGCTTCAACGCTTATTGGTTCGCTGTGCGACTCTTTATGTGATTCACTCTGTACACGTTGTCCCATTTTTGAACCCTTCGGTCAAACATCTTTGATCTTTGAAGAAAAAATGTTTCGTATAAAAGTTTCGAGATTTGAAAGGGACGTAAAACGATATTACTTATTTCATCTTTTAGATAGAGGTTTTCAAGACCGCTTTACGGTCAACTTATTTTTTTGCAGATTCGCATTCCACATAATAAGTAAAAAACTTTTGTTCGAAATATTTTTTCAGAAAATCTAAAGTTTCAAGAGTGCTTTAGTTTTGGAGTATAGAGATTATGAAAATTCAAAATTGTTTGAAGTTTTGGATAATTGTGTTAAGAAATTGAGATTTTCTGAAAAAAATATTTCGAACAAAGGTTACTCTTTTAAATAAAAAAAAATAATAAATTGATTTTGAAGCGATCTTGAAAACCTTATTAAGTAAAAGATCAAATAAGTAATGCCGTTTTACGAACCCTTTTAAATCTTGAAACTTATACGCATTTTTTTTCCTCAGAAAATACTATTTTTCAATATTTTTTACTAGGGTCGGTCTTAAATGGGGCACCCTGTATATAGACTATTCCGTTATTACAAGCTTTTCCCGTTAGGCGACCCTTATATCGCGATCCAATTTGTATTTCGGTGAAAATCCATCAGTACCGCATAGCCAAGAGAATTTCTCTTCGCCCGGGAGAAAGATTCACCGCCCCCTGACAGTTTTTCTTATCGCGGATGGTTCTCTCACCTCGTTTCGAACTATCTCGCCATCTTTTGCGCAACGCCACAGCAATCGAAGATGGACCCGTTCGATCGAAATGTGCCACGACGTTTCTCCTACCAGGATCATGGTACGCGCATCCCCTTTACGCCCTTTATACATCCCGTCTCGTAATAGGATTGAAGTGACAGTCGCATTGGCGTCTATGTATATCCATATATACTCACGTACAATATATATGGGGCACTTCATGCCAATTCGGACAACTTGGAACTTTTGCATGTCCGATTTTTTTGAAAAATTGGTTTCTCATTTTTTTCTCAAAAATCATTACAAAATAGTCTTATTCCATTGAAAATTTCTTCCACATAGCGAAAATGATGATTATTCTTTCGATAATTAAAAAATTATTGGTGAAATCTCGAAAAAAGCGGTAAAATTTCACGGTTTTTCAAGTTTTCACGTAACATTTTTCATGCGGTAAGCATGAAAGGTACTTATTATTGATAAGTACCTTATTTTGTACATATTTGTTATTAATAAGTACCTCATTTTGTATATATCTTTTTATTAATGCGTATCTTATTTCGTATATATCTTTGTTCTTTAAATCATTCTGTAATACAATCAATAATCACTAGGTGTCACTAAAATAATTATTTGCAGTAGCTTTTGAGTATAAGAACTTGTTTTTAAATATTGTTCAACACGGATAACTAAAAACATACAAATTGAAAATGCGAAAAAGATAGATCTGATCGTTTGCCCATTCTAAAATTAAGTTTAAAAATCTTTAACTTACGAACAGTATTTTACAAAAAGTTTTAACAAAATCGATGACTACTAACATTGTTTCAAAAATAAATTCGTTTAGTAGTTTGTATGAAAGGATAATTCAAAAACAAAAATTTTGAAAAAAAGAAAGTGCTATTTGGTCGATTATTCGTCAAGTTACGAGTATTTCAAAAAACTAATTTTTCAAAAATCGTAATTTTTCGAAAATTTATAAGTATCTCGCGAATGGCTTGATAAAAACAATTGAAAAAATTATGAAGACTGGTCTTAACCAGCGGTCTAATTTGGCATGAAATGCACCATACGTATATGAGAAAAGTGTATCGGCCTACGTGGATATATATAATATATATGTAATCACATGATGTCGGCGTCGGTACGTCCAAAAGTTGAGAGGGAATACACCGAGTGTCTCGTGCTGAATTAATTAACCGGATCCACAGGCTAAAAAGCGAAAATTTCCTAATATCGAATTTGATAAGTATGAGTTTTGTTAATCTACTTTATCAGAATCTTATTTATTTAAAAAAGAATAGCTAAATAACTGTCTGGTACTACAACCATGCCCGCCAGTAGTAATATTTTTAAATGAAAGTGCCAGGAAATTCCCTAGGTATTATATTATGCATATTAGAAATTGTATTTCCAATATATTTTTTTAAATTGGAAATAAAGCCTAATTTTGATATAATGTCATCGGATCTAAAAGTATGTAATCTCTTAATACGAATGAAACAAATGTTGACCTAATATTAATTGCATTACTTTCCGACGCTCCATTTATTTGACAGATTGATCGTAAAAGTTTCGAATGACTGTGACAATTGTTGTTTTGCCTAATGACAAAAATTATGTCATTCACCTCATCTACTAATATCTCAATTCGAATTCAATTATTCGATAATAAAAGTTGTATTTAGGAAATAAATGGATGTATTGGATGACATAATGTACCCTGTTGCACGAAAAAAAAGCTCCAAACCACTCACATTCAAATATCTTTCTATCTTTCTAATATTTACAAAAGGCACAAACGGAAAGCAAGTTTTTCAAGACGCAAAAGAAGTGAAATTGTTATATAAACGACTGACAGCGACGAAGTTCAATCGAGGATGTGAGTAAATGAAAGCTGAACGAAAGTAGGAAGTTGAAGGATTTCCGGGAAGCAATTAGGACCTTTTGTCCGAGGAAAGAAACGATGAGGGTGGATTGTTAGGCGGTGGCTAGAAACAAGAAACGAGAGGAAGAAGTATAGGAAAAGATGGAAAAGAAGAAGATTAAGAGAGCATTGGAAACACCAAATACACAAATTAAACTCGGATAGCTAAAACAAAAATAAAAGTTAAAATTGAAATGATAAAGTGACATTTAAAAGTTCTCGGACCTGGGTTTTGGGAGGAAGAGGAGAAAAGACTGTAAGGCGATTTTGATGTACATACACTTGTACACAGTATAGTAAAAATCTAACAAGAATTGAAAGAAAACATAAAATTTCCGACTCGAGTCATTATGGAAGGTAGATTGAGATGGTAGGTAATAAATACGCTACAATAAAGAAATAAGTCAAAAACAATTCAGTTTGTACTGAAAAATACACCGAGTGACCAAAAATTGAAGTCTAATGACAAAAATACAAAATGTGTACGCCTAAACAAAAGTTAAATCCGACTATAAATATTTGCTCAATCTATTGTAATGATGTTATGCCCACTAGAAGGCAAACATTCGGATTAAATATAAATATCCATCGATTTCGACAAATTCCCCGGGCGTTATTACGATAATTCATCGTATTAACTAGTTAACGCTGAAACTGCCGAAACAGTGAAAACACGACCTCATAGACGTTCGCAGTGTCTCCTACGCTATTCGCGAATGAAAATTCATGTGTATGCCGATACGTTACATTAAAACTTGAACGACGAATCTGGAGCGAGGGAATGGTTCGCATCGTTTCTGAGATGCTCAAAGTTACATCGTTTATACACAATATAGTATATACTATAAACCTAAAATATAGGCTATTTATATCTCTCTCGAGGCTATCACATCCTTACGCCCTCGTAACGCGAGATTCTACCTTGGATCTCGGAATACACAGCTTCACCGCATTGGTGTATAGTGAACGGGATATACCACAGGATTCGAGCTCTCGATTCACCGATGCATCGAGATATTCGCGAATACGTGTTCAATATTAGTGCGTGCTATACGCATCGAGCACGTGCTTCTACGCTACATGTATACACACTGTTTAATATATACATATATATATTTGCATATACTTCATATAGTATAGATATGCATGTATGTACGTATGTATGCGTGTGATACTGTGATTGCCGTGGGTTAGTCCACTTGTGATTTACACCTATCGTTTCGAGTCCTCGATAACTCGATAAGAGCACTCTGTTTACCTCTTGTACTACATGGAAACTGCTGGTTGCGCGTTTCCTCGCCTTTTCATCGAAGACAAGAGCAATACAGATATAGCGATTGAAAATCCGTCATACATCCGCCGGTATGCCTTCTATACCTATGTATTGTTAACGAAAGACGACTGTAACAGGCTGTAGCGGACGCTACGATCGAAGACGAGCCGCAAACACTCGAAATAAGTGTTTTGTTGAATAAGTGTTAGTAGAAAATAGCGGCAAGCCTCGTACTGCGCGGCACTTACGTACTTGAATAATGGTGTATTGACCGCATTTGTGTTATACGAAACATAGATAGAGTACAAAAAATAGGGGTTAGGTTTCAATTTGTAAAAAAAAAAGATAGAATTTTTAATTTATAACTGAGAGAAATAAGTTTATTGAAAAGATAGGTAATCGATCTAATGTATTACACGATGTAATAATTCATTAAATTAATAAAATTATCATCGAATATTCTCATTTTGTCCGCTTTCACGAACACTATTTTGAATCCCCTGCTTTAATTTTTTTCAAAATATCTATTATTTGCTATTGGCTGAGCGTTTCTTTCGATGAAATTATTTGCATAAAAAAAGAACCTGTTATTAATGTCGTTGCAATTAATTCGTTAATTGGCCTTAAGCAATTGATTCAAATACTGTTGAACGTATATGTGCCTGTCTTATCTTATCAATTTATTAAATATCATAAATAACTGTTTATATAATAAAGTGTTGTGTACGAGATACAAGCCATGTTTTAGCAAAGGCGAGAAACGACTTTCGTGTCTATTAAAGGAGAATCGTTAAATTCACCACTTTAGTTGTAGCTCGGCGATATAGAGATACGACTAGAGCCAGTAAGTATATTGCGCCGCTCGCCCATCAAATTTTCTACACGAAGCTACCAACGTATATTGCCATACTACACCAGCAGGGTGTACACGTGAGTGTAATACTATTATATTTATTTCAGTAACTACGAGAGAAATACGTATGGAAATAATCGCAACATTGGTTAGAGATCAACACATAAGACGTTTTCCCTTCTCTTAGCAATCTTCCCCCTTTTTTACTACGAAACGTTCACCTTGGCCAGCTGTTAATTTCTTCGATGTGACAACCTCCGCTGTTATAAACGTACATGCGAGTATACGATAGTTGCGATAACAACGCGATGTCATTCGTATAATCAGTTGGTTATAGTGTACTGATGTATGTATAGATTATACTCGGTTGATACGATAAATATTGAATTTTTACGTCGCGTGTAATAATCTTTCGGAATTTTATACGAAAAAAATTATCGGAATAATATCATTCGCACTTAATTTATTTAAACGTAAAGAATAAATTGTTCGAAGCAAATACAACGGAGGTTTACTTGATTAAAATTAATTCCATTATTTTATATCGTACATTTTCTTCATTTCAATTAATTCAATCCTTTTTTTCTGGATTGATGAGTGAAAAATATTGAAAAATTATTTAAAAAATTGTATTCGCATTCATTTTCTGAAACGCCGAGTAATCGATTATCTAATTGCGATCTATGAAAACTGTGCGTAATTCAAATTAATCTCTATGTTACTTACAATTAGTGCATACCAATAAGTTTTTTTCATTTTTATGCAGTTTCATTAAATAAATCACGCATCGCTGGTCGCTTAGGTCGTATACAAAATATTCCATTTTCGTATTGAGCGTTATTGTTTATGATAAATTCGAAAAAATATAATCTTTTTTTAATAACAATATTTGAAAAACATCAATGGTCCAAAACAATTATCCAATTACCATCTAGGAAAATCTTCATTGATTCAAATACGTAAACAGTTAATCTATTTGAGTGGAAGTTCCATTCTGCTCATCAATTTACTTCAATTAATCAGACAACTTGTTTCTGAATTGAGAAGGGTCATCTCTCGCTATTCGAGCATACATTTTGGAAAAGTGAGAGGTTCTTCGCTACACGATATTAATTACAAATCACTTTCGTTAATGGGAGGAAGGAAGTATAAAATTACATTATACGAAATACACTGCAAGGTAGAAGTTTCGATTTTGCATTTGCAACCCTCGTCGCGTTTGAATTGAGTGTAATTTCACACAAGTACCGTTGCGCGAGATACTTTATCGGAAAAATGAGGGCACAAACAATGCCCACCCGGTCTACGTAACGTGATTCACACGTGAATGAAATTCGCTAGATTTTGTGAAGATGTATACAAAAAAAATGTAATGACCATCGAGTGGATGGAATATTCGAACGAACGAGATCGTTAAGGGTTACGTATTGACGTATATACTCGAAACCCAATAGCAGTCCGAAAAATTGAGGAATAATATGGAGGTAGATTACACGTTTCATTTCGTACAGATAATTACCAAATTCCGCTTCCGATAAAAATTTAAAAAAAATCAATTTTATTTCTATAACCATCATTTCTATAAAAATATATTTTTTTTATCAGAATCTGTCTAATAATTCTCTTTTCTTCGAACGAAACTCGAATAAATCCAATCATTTGGAATGAAAGTCATTAAGGAATTTTTCCTAACGATTATAGTACAATAGACTCTACAATACTTATAACCAAAAATAGTCGAATGACGAATCATTCGAGGCAGACCTTGGCTCGATGTTTACCTTTACGGCTCTGAACCCGCACTCCCCTGTTCGAAAGGTACCTACTAATCATTTTCCATGTGACTTTTGAACGTTAACATTTTTTTTTATAAATCATTATTATCACTGAATAGTGACGGTTGGTACATCAATGAATTAATTATTCATACTTTCGTAGGTAATTCGACGAAAAAGTAATCGAAAATAAATCAATGATATTTTCAATATAGCGTAATGATTGAGTATTCTCATAGCAGATATCGATAAATCGTAAAATATGGTTATTAATTTCATTAATTCGCTCCGTTTAGCGCTAGAACTTATTGAAACTCATTCCACACGATAAACGAAATCTTGCTCTGTATTTTAATAATTTCATTCGTCGTAGTTCAATAACTTTGAAAATTGCTTTTAAAGTTTAGAAAAAATGGTAAACCTTGTTGGAACCATAATTTCATTATTTCTTTGTATTTGAAAATGGCATTTTCCCAGAATATTTCGGATGCTGATACTGTGAAAACAGATAAAATTGAAAATGAAATATTTTTTAATTTATAAAGTTATCTAACCATTAACAATGTGGGACTGAGAATCTCAAAATCGTACATAAATTTGTAAGCGAATTCTCCCGTGGCTCTTTTTCATAGTAACGAACCAAGGTACAGAAGTATGTAATTAATATATACACAGGGTGGTTCACGCAACGTGTGTACCGTTATAACTTCGAAAGTCTACGTTGCACGAAAAAATGCAATATACAAAAGTTACATTATTTAAAAGGATGCACTACGTAGTGCATCAATTGTCTTTTATAGGTCAAGATATTTCAAAGATTTGAAGGACAACTTTGTTTCTTTATGTGAAGAAAATTTTCAAGTAATAAAGTAAAATTACTCGTTAGCTACCTATTAGATTTAGGACTAATAAAGGTCCATACTTGTTTAATCAAAATTCGACTTTCTACCATATCTCGCTATAAAAAAATATATTATTCTGTATAAAAAAATGAAATTGTCCTTCAAATTTTCGAAACGCCTCAGCCTATAAAAAAATCTGATGGACTAGGTAGTGCATCCTTTTAAACCATGTGAAGCGGTTACCGGTCTTGTGAGTGAGGGAGGCGAGAGACAGCGGATCGAAAGGAGACACTCGCTCACAAATTGTCAAATGAGCATCATGCATAAAATTTCGAAACATCCGTGCGAAGGAGACGGAGGCTGTCCAACTATATCGGATAAATCATCGTACATAATTGCCTGGCCAGCAATTATCTACTCCGGTTCATTGACAATCGTCCATCTATCGGACTGGACCGTCCCCTTCAAGAAAGTTGCCAAGATTCACCAAACTTTGTCAGGGAGGAAGCTGAGCCGAGGTGCGGCATATCTCGCCATCATTACTTCCACCTCTCTCTCTCCTCGTAAAAATATTACATATACAGTTATTATTTGAACTAGAATACCCTTTAGCTCGTATGTTATAACTGAGTGAAATGTTCGTGTCCCTGAAATTTTGGTGCCCCTGTGATTGACTTATCATAAGTCAATCATAGAGACACAAAAATTTCACTCACAATCAGTTATTCCGATGGATAACGAAAATAACGAGCTAAAAGTATTCTGGTTCAAATAATGACCGTATATGTAAATTTTTTAAGACAATACCCAACTAAATAAAAACTTTTGTTACTATTATTTATAGACATACTTATGATGACCTATTCTTAATTTCAAACGCCTATTTGAAATTGAGAATAAGAAAATGAAAAGAACCAACAAGAAAATGTAAAAATGTATTCATAATAATTAAAAGAAAGCTTATAAAGCTATAAAAATGGTTTTAATAGTTATTAAGAAATAAAAAAAGATTCCAAATTTTCAAAAATCGAAAAAAAATAATAACTATGGAAAGCCCACGACCTACCTAGACTTGGAAGGTGTTAAATTGATAGAAGTTTAAAACGGAAAATTTTTAAATAAATCAGAATATGCACTCACTTTAAAAAAGAAGATTTAAAGTTTAAAACTTAAAAATCACATTCGAAAACACCTCAAATAATTCTTCTTTATATATTTTTTGAAATGTACATTCAACAACGAAAATAAAAAAAAAGATTCAATTTGGTTTACTATTAAAGAAGTTATAAAAAAATCTCAAAATTTACCACGAACAGGTGTTCGATGGGTACTAAAAAATATTTTTAAAAAACTGAGGAAATCAAATAAAAGTTTTTGAAACTGTCCGATATAATGGGGAATGCCCCATATATACACTAATATATATATATTGTTGAGAAGAATGATGCACGAAGACTGCTGGTATAGTGAGCTTCGCTCGTTCGCCAGAAAAGTGGGAATGTTTCCGAGCCCAGGGGTCTTTCGCGTGATGAGACCTTGGGGGAACAAAGAGAGGGAAGAGACCAAGAGGGCCGAAAAGAAAGAAAACGTAGGGTGTTTCTGGTGACTTGACTCATATAAGTAGAAAGAACGTTGATGATGATGATGATGATAAAAGCTCTCTCGGGTTACTACCATTACGAGCTGCGTCGATGGAACTAAACGCCGTAAGACCGAAAAGAAAATCAACCACAGTAGGTACTAGGCACAATACTTTATACTACCTCGTTACAATTTTTCGCAGCTGTAAAAACGATGATCTGTCATAAGATATAAATATGACAATTATATTTAATCGAATAATTGGCTATTCGTTTCACAAAACGCTGAGGATTGTCATTGACAATTATCGAAAACGACTGTATATATTTTTTTAGTAAAAATACAAAAACATTGAAATTATTAAACGTGGAAATATTAATAATAATTATAAAGTACAACTTTATGCACGAAAATAAAAATAAACGTATGAGATAAAATGTATCTTCGAATGCAACTTAATTTCCATATTCATCGACATTTCCACTTTGTAAAACAGTACGAAATTATATAAATAATGTAAGAAACTTTTTATGAATTATTATTGCTCGTTACGACAAACACTTCGTGAAAAATTGTACACATTTCGCTTCGTGAACGATATTTCGTTATTCAATGGGTCGCTAAAGTACGTCCGCAACATCCACAATGATGACCCACTTCGCGTCCAATTCCAACACGTAGCACTGACAACGATTAAAAAAATTGTCCTCGGATTTTCGCGAGTTATTTCCTCCGTGCTCCTAGTATTTTTATCATTTCGTTCGAGAGAAGTCCTTGGCTGTGTTTTAAAAAAGTACACTGCCAACAAACGAACAACTTTACTTATACAATCTTTAACTGTCGACTCGAAAAATATATGTATTTATTTATTTTACAAAATGCAACATTTCTGGCCTTGGCATCGATGATAATAATAATAATAATAATAACATCACGGGAAGAATTATTAAAAATAGATATGAACGATAAAAAAAATGTAAAAGATTAGGTACGTAAACGATTGTGGGTTAGACGAGGACGAATATTTTCTGAAATAGAAATGTACGTGTATATTTATTTATTTAAAATATGCGATAATTATTAAAGGCCGCCATCTGAAAGTCAAACATCTGGCATCTGGATCGAAATATTATATATTCACCGGTCCTTCTCCCATTGGGAGTTTCACCGGGTTCACAGGGTCCTGACCTTCGAGCTGAACAAAAACCTCCCACGCTCGTACATAAGAGCTAAGAGCGAGCATCGTCATTCGTAAGAGACTGAAAGGGGATGCGGGAGAGCGCTACGTACGGTAACGAGACAATTACTCCCAGGAAGTCGTATGATCCGACCGCTCGAAATTTAATTGGCACCGTACCGCGAGATCCGGCCTTTCCTCGACGACAGGCTTATTTTATGCCACGGCCCAAAGACACATACTTCGAACGGAGTGTCTTTCACTAAATTTTATTTTCTTTTTTCTCGACCTATGATTTTTATTTCATATTTTCTAATCCACGCAAAATGTTCACTTTGAAAAAAAAAAAGAATTTTAATGCATCGAGATATCGACGAACATTTTTCCAAATGAACCGGATTAAAAAAAATCTCACGAGACAAAAAAAGCTCGATCGATATCTCAATTCAATGCTTATAAATTGCAGAATATGTTATATATGCGTCGCGTTTCCTCGAAATTACTACAAGTTCTCTAATATTTATAAAGATACATTTTTATTATGTTTTGGGAAATATTACGAGTCGGTATCTCGTGTCAGATTTAATCGCGCGATACATTCCGCACATTGATATCGGAAATTTGGTATCGCTGATTCCGAGCCTCGAATACCTACATACATATATTAATTTCGTGAAATCAAATGTACACAAGAAATAATTCAATCAGATTTATTATATATACGAAGAATTGTAAGAAATATAAATAGAATCGAGGTCAAAGGTCTTTCGATTTGTGAAAATTGACACGAGTCACCTAATGTAAACAAAGTCGAGCATTTTATCGCATTGTTGAAATACCAACAGCCAATTTGTCAGATTTGATCGCATGATTTCTCACGATCTTGACGTTGAAGATTTTAATGCCGCAAATACCTACAACTCAGCTCGTTTCCCTAACTTACATATTATGTATTTCGATTTCATCCGAACCAAGCTGATTATTAAAATTAAAAATTTAATGGTTATTGACATTAATGACGTACGAACTTTATAAATATTTATAACTAAACCGAACTGATACTGAATTATTCAATTGTATTTATATTGAAAAAGAAGTAAACAACAATATCACTTTCCGAATTTTTATATTTTTATATTTTGCATATTATTTGTATTTTTGAAGAAGGAAATTGAAATATTTTTGGAAGTTTGAAAACAATTGTAAATAATCAAATCTACGAAAAAAATGGAATAAAATTTGAAAAAGAAGTAAAGAATTTAGAAAAATTAAACGATACCAAAGGAAAAGAACGTTCAATTCCCAACGGAAATTGTCTCTGCATTATGAACAAAGTGAAAAAGTTGTTTCGAATCAACGAACTTTCGAATCTCATTGAAAACAAAACAAAAAACAAGCACAACAGAGAAAAAGAAAAATCGTTAAAGCTGCCACAGAAAAGTTTGATTCGATGATCTAGTCGCAAAACAAGCAATACCTACGCCACTCTACGTTTGCATTTTCTTCTAACTCTTTGTCACGAAGACGAGCTAAACTGCGCAAAGAGCAAAGTCTTGCGGCCCAGCAAAGGCCTTTTTTTATTACGTTTATCTCGAGAATCAAGAAGATTTCTCCATGACTTTTATCACGAGGCGACAAGATTGACCGTCGCGCTGGCTGTATACGTACGCACAGCGCCAACGACCAAGGGGTGCCTTTTTATTACCGGAAACGATAAGACTCCCTGTTGTCCCTCTCCGACATAAAAAGACGCATATATATATTAGCTGCGAATCTCGCAGAAATTCATAAGCTCACCTTCCTACTTTAGGACAAACTTACACAATGTGCCATCAACAAAGTAATTTTTTCTTTGCTCTATGAATAATCTACAAAACCCGAGTCTAAGTCGTAAACGTGGATTGTTGCGGCGATTTGTAAAGAAAATTGATGGGAAAAATGAAGATTAATGACAGAATAATTATAGAAAAAATTACATGACAGTGAAAATGTATGAAATAATATAAATTAATATCAAATTTCTAATATTACAAATTTAATATTTAGCTTATCATTTAATTTAATGTCAAATAATTTTTTTATTGAATTAATTTTTTTTATATGATTGTTACATAATTGCATAATCTTTGTTGTATAAAAATTCAATTCTGTCGAGTATTTAAATTTGATTCATGAATCTGTTAGTTAAAATAAATTTTCGTGTAAACAATCGTATAAAGATTCAATGCGATACGTTTATTTATTACGTGCTCTAGGCCACCGTCGTCGAGAATTTTACGCACCGATTAATACGAGATGAATCGATGAGCGTTGATTGTTTTGCGACGATACACCTGCTACTTTCACCGATACATGTCTTACTCTAGACGAAGATAACATTCCCAATTAGGAAACGTACGGCCAACTCGGCAGCAGTTCGACACGAAGAAATTAACATTGCAGGATGCAGCGGAGATAACGCGGAGATTTTATCGAAACGTCTCGCCCTATCTTCTTCTCCCAATCTTCCTCTCTATCGCGCCGTTGTCAACCTCGATATGTGCAATCTCGGAATTGCGTCATGATATTTCTCGGAGATAGCGAGACACTATGATACTATAGAAGTCGGGAATGATAAATTATATATATATATATATACATACATAGCCGTATCGTATCTTTGTTTCACACCCGAATGTCTCGAACTACGAAAATAACAACACAAAAGCTGCAAGTCTACAAAAAAAAGAGAAATCTTTCCAATAAAATTTCGAATAGTCCAATAAATACGAAGATAGTCGACAGAGATGAGTTACGTTCGTCCCGATGTCGTTCAATTATCGTACATCCGATTAAAGTAAAAAAAAAAATCAGTCTTTTGAAACTGGGACTGAAAAATTATCGATTTACGAAAATAAAACAAAAGCTGAAAAAAACTATAAACTCGTTCGTCTGGCTCATATTTTTTCCTTGTCGAACGAACAAATCTGATCCCAAAATATAAGAGAATCCTTATTTTCATCATGGTCGAGAATATTACGATGAATATTATAAAATAGAAATAAATGAAAAAATTAATATAATGACAAATGATATTACAAAATTCGTATTTAAATAAATGCGATTCATTCAATTTGAATAGATTTTCATCATTACAACAAAATATAATTTTTTATTAAAAGTAAATCATATGTGAACGGGATGAGCTATAAACTAAAAATGCCACGCGAGGAGAAAAGAGAGTTTGCACGGTTGATAGGAAACGCGAGGACAGAATGAGGGTGAGCTTTCGAACAAGTTACCAGACAAAGCTACACTGGCATTTGTTTCCATCTTCCGGGTCATCGTTTTGCCACTATGGGCACCTCCTCCATGGGCATAGATTGCCCATTGAAACGTATGCAAACGTGTGCCTTTGGCATTGTCACTGTCGGAGTATAGTCAAGGTGAGAGGCCGTTACTACTTGGTCGTATGCTCGGAAAGGCTCTCTGTTGTCCCGTCCCGGTAATACGAGACACGATACTATAACAACCACCGTAGTGTCTCATCGATAGTGCCTTCCGGTGTCAACGCAATCACACCGAGTAAATCCCATCGGCGTGAAAGTGAGTGGGCGAACGAGATATAGAGAGAAAGAGAGAGGTGGGGAGGGAGAAAGAAAGAGAGAGAGAGAGAGAGAGAGAGGCATTCACGCGTGCAAGTAGAATTTCCTCGATACCCGTCAGACCCTCTGGCTTACAGTGTCGTACGAATGCAAAAGACAAATATCTATTTGCGTCAACCGGGACTTTACAGACCCGCTAGTTTCATCGAGCGAAAGACAGAGAAATTTTGTTATTATCGTAGTAAATATTTCATATTTCTCCAATGTCTTTTATAAATCTTGTATTTTTTTTTATAAATCCTATTTTCTAAATTTGATTGGTAAAATGATCAATAATAGAGCTGCGAATTTAATAGTGGCGGGAAGATAATTAACGATGGAACGATAAAAAAAAGGATAAAATTCATTTCATATATTTATTTTGAAAAGTGTTTTTAAATAATACATACAAATGAAAATAATATGAATAATTGAAATGAATTATTTTCGATAACATAGGTTCGAATTTTTTGTCTAATAAAATTGATTATTGAGTAACAGGTCGTAATTGTCTTAATTTTCATCGTTTTTAATTATCTTACAATATCTCAAAACTTTAAATAATTTCAATTCTTGCCCAAAATGTATAAAACAAGAATTGAAAAAGCTCCAATGCGACCCAAACGAGTTTCTACTAAAATTATCGCGTTACTTCACTGAAAGTGTTGATTTTTTTTTTTTAATTTCATTTTTTTAAGTGGCACGTGTTTGTTTAAATAAACAAAGAAAAAGTAATAACGAGATTGTAGCGAGTAAAAATACTGCGCCGTTAGCATCGTTACCTGCCTTGTATGCAAACATTTTCATACAGCGTGTCAGGATATGGACGAAGAGCAACGAAAGTTCTAAAACTTTGTGTTTATATGGATGGCATAAATTTCATGCGGCAGAATGATGTTCGTGTACTTTCGCAACGTTGTGTCTCTTTCTCCATGGAATTCTCGACGCTCCGGTGCCATAGACAACCGGTGTGTGCACTTATTCACGAGATGAACGTCACACTTGCAGGATATTTCCGCGAAAGTACATTAGGCCGTACCGTGGGGAAGTAAATTTTCGTAATATTGCCACATTTTCTAGAAACTTGACGGCATATATTATACGTTATTCCATGTTGCCAAAACTATGCGTTTCTATGTACCACGAATATCAAGAATGAATTGAAATATGAAGCCGACCGAAGCCAAATTCTATTTTCATGAAATTTGCGCTTTCATGATTTGCGGTACGAACAACTTTTTGCAAAATTGATCGATATTCAAGGCCGTTGAAACATCAATTTTGGTTTATAACAAATGCCAAAATGTTATTTTCATAAACGTATTCGCTAATTTTTATAAATCTGCCAGAACTTTTTTGAGAATCGAGTTTTTGAAAAAAAAAAAAAAAAAAAAAAAAAATGACCGCTTTTTGTTCTGTATTTAAAAAGTTTATTATAAGTAATATTGGTAATCGAAGTGAAAATCTTAAAAAACATTGTTTACAATTGATTATAAATAATTTAAAGTTGATAAAAGTAATAAAAAAAAAGAATCACATAACTATGGACGCACTATAATGGGTTACCATATTCGTGACGTCACTATGTTAAAATATTTTGACAGCGGTACGCTCGCCAGCTTCTATCGGTGCATGTGAAAATAATTAAAACTCAATGCAACGAAATTATTATTGACAACAAATTTCCTTAAATCGTGTGTGAGACGAAGGCTACATAAATTATTATTTCTGTACATATTTATGTGCAGATATAAATCGCGACGCATTAATCCTAAAACAACATCAAATTTAATATTCAAAGTATTTAATAATCATTTTTATTCCAATACTTACACATCGAAACGATCCTCGCAACAACAAAAAAATTGATGTCAATTTGAAGAATAATGCGTCGCGCTGTTTCAAACCATTTACTTCTACGTTTAACCTCTTGTGGCACGTTTAAAAACATTTTGTCAGGTGCGTTTTTGCAGTATTTGCACAAAATGGTAAAACACCCACGATAACTTTTTAGGCTGGGCATTGTCTATAAAAACACTCGCGATAATAATAAGAATAAAAGAAATGAAAAATTAAAGATATTACTATGAAGTACTGCACGCCGCTAATGAACAAAAGTTAAAATTGTTACGTCGTACGTTCTCGGTTTTTTTCGGGAACTGTCGGCGCGTCATTGGTACTAGGATAAACAATTTATTTTCTGTTTGACATAACTTTGTAATTGTAACGAAAAATAAAAAATAATAATAGTTTTATTATAAAACTTATGTATAATCATTTGCATTTAGGTAAATTTTTCTTTTCTTTTCTAAAACCTCTGTCTCTGTATTAATGAAAGTAATTTTTCTTTTCAATTGCCTTGCATCTTTGAAAATGTAATTTGAAAATGCAGTGCTATGTTTAAAAAATCATTTGACGGCGCCAAGGAAGTGAGAGCATACCTATATTTTTGAACAATTCAAAATTTATTTTCTGGGAAATTATTTAAATTTATTTTCTGCGCGATTTATTAATAAATTTATTGTATTTACATATACATTCCCGGTGATTTTTTTCGGATTATGATTGTATTACAAAGTGTTAAAATTATAATTAAATCAAATCAAAATAAAATAAAAGAGTCGTTTATTTAAAAATGTTGGTATTCCTAGAACTGGAAAATATATTACTCGACCATGCCTGTATGACTTTTATGAGATTGATTCCAGAAGGTGTTTCACGGGCGTTTTTCAGAGACGAACAAATAAATCATAATTTCATAACATTTTCGATTCTTCATTCGCATAAAAATTCAAATTATCAGTGCCGATACGACCAGTCGCCTGATAAAACCGTGCCAATCATTCGATACGGCCGCACAAAAGCTTTGACCCAGGACCCATTAATACAATTACACAACGCTAATATTCACGAGAAATTCATTTGGTAAAGTAGAATAAAAGCGTTCTCAAACTTCCTCTCCGTTCCACGTACAACAGAGGGCGACATTAGCGTAATTGAGCGAGCACGACAAAAGAGCCAGAACGAGCGTTTCTTCCGATCTGTACAAAATAGAATTACTTAGATTATTCCTTGATGAGGTATAATTCGCAGACTTTTAATGCCGCTTTTCGTGTTTCTTTGTATACGATATAAATAAAGCAACGAAAAGTGATTTTTGCATAGCAAGTCCCGCCGTCTACACTCTCACTGTGCCAAGTCCCCTTGTTCGATGTGCCGCTATTCTTTTCATTCTCTCGAAGCGAAAACGATTTTCAATTACCGTTCTTCAATTAACGGGTTGCTTGTATACACCTCGGTGAAAAAAAAAACACGAAAAAAGTAACAAAAAGAAAGTAAAACGTGACCCGGATACTCCGAGTCTCTTTGTTCTAACCGGTATATTCATTGGCGAATCGAGGTAGCTCGAAGCGTATTTCTCTTCGACAAACCAAATAAAATTATACGCTGCGCTGTAGCACAATGGAGACAATTCCAAAATAAAATATCGTGCGATTTCCAAAATTCGCTTCTGAGATTGTCACGCTTCGTTCGATCGAATGAAATTGCGGCAAGACTTTACGTGCGGCGCAATCTAGATCTGAGCACCCGGTACGTCACGTATTTAATTCTTTTTTTATTCTTGGACACCCGCTAACTGCCGTAAATTATTTAAAAAATGAGACAACCGATATATGTTGAATCCCACCCATTCGGGATGCCCGCTATCTTCTTTATTCTTTGCAAATGGACTAGTCAGATAATTTTGGTGTAAAAAAAGTTTTATTTGATTTTATGGTTAGACGCCCGTTAACTGACATATGTTATTAAAACAAATGAGACACCCGGTATATACTGAATCCTACGCATTCGGGACGGCCGTTGTGTTTTTTATTCCCTGAAAATGGAATAGTGAGATAATTTTGCGGTAAAAAAAGATGACCAAAATCCGATCAACTTACATAAATTGTACTTAGGTATTCAATTATACCTTCGAATAATTAAGTATTACTGAAATATTTGTTGTCGTTTAACTTTATATTCAGTCATAATTGCGATACCTACTATTTAATAATAAATTTTACGAGTTATTAATTCAACGTTTTTTCACCCGTTTTCTTGATTTTATCGTTAAACGTACAGTCGTATCAAACTATTAGTGTTGGAATAAAATTAATAGAATGCAGCGAGCCCGAGTTCGAAGAAGGGTGAGCTCAACATCGTTGGAGATATTTCGAAAAATAGCTAGAATAAATAAGCGACGCATCTTCGAGTCGGTGAGGGCTGCAGCCGGAAGAGAGAGAAATAGAAAAAGAAAGAAAGATGGAGTGAGAGAGAGAGCAAGAGAGAGGAGTAATGGGAGAACCGGGGATTATACGTCGACGACGACGACGACGACGACGACGATGGAAGAAAACGTGCGCCGCGATGACGCCGTTGCGGGGTACTGAGTACTAATGCATGTCAATCTAACGATAGAAAAGTAGTTATATATCACGGCATGGCGAGAGAGTTAAAACATCGGCGGTTAGACGGAGGAGGCGCCGTGAACGCGCTCGCGACCGACCGGTCGGCCTTCCGCGGTTTCTTCTCTCTCTCTCTCTCTCTCTCTCTCTCTCTCTCTCTCTCTCTCTCTCTCTCTGTCTCTCTCTCTTCCCCGCTCTCGTATTCCAGTAAGGCGAAGGGAAAGAGTAATCCAAGATCGAGAAGAGAGAAATTGAAAAGTCGAGGAATTCGAAAAACACCGAGGGAATAAAAGATCCGCCAATTCAAGTTGTTTTATTATTATTTTTTTTAATTGATTATGTTTTCATCACGAGCAAAAAACAGAGACAGTTAAAAAAATGATCAACGATAAACCAGTGAAGAATCGATCGCATTTTTATTACCTGTATCAAATAATCGAATATGTATTATTGTTTTGCATGATGGAAAGGTTCGAATGAGATAAAAATTCAATTTTACAAATTATACGTTGCAGAAAAATCGGAAAAAAGTAAAAGTCGAATTTTAATTCCTTCAAAAAAAAATAACACTCAAATGGCTCAATTCGATCAAAAATTAAAAAGAAAAAAGGCAGTCTAAAACGATATACGACGATCAAATACACGTTTCCGCAGGGAAAAATAGTAAAAAAAATTCACCCGGCGCCCGTCGGCAACAAGCGATTCGGAACGATATCCGCAAACTCATCGACCAAATTGGTCGACAGCAATCTATTTTTCGCTTTTTGTTTCCAAACACGATACGCGGGATTTCGAGGAACGAAAGCACGTCGATCGTTCAATTGACGATTCAGCTTTTCTCGTTAACGAAAATGTGGTTTTCGCCGTGACAGGAGAGAGGGGAGAATGAGAACGGCAGAAAATTATACTGTGCCAAGGGTCAAGTACCCGAGGTTCCAGTTTCCCACAATGAAATACCGGTATCACATTCGCCCTCCGGTCACGTAATATATGAATACGGTGTACACATGTACTGCATGGATACTTAGAAATGCCACCGTTCTCATGCACGCCCGTGTCCCTGGCAGATGGATCACTTTGTAACACACCACAGGAGCGCTCGAGACTACGATGAACGCTCAAACACCGCGTTGAGAGTCGTTATTTCTACATGCGAAGGATTAATCTGCGTGGCAGGGGCTACTGTGTACCATACCGGGCTAAAAACAATAATACCTAAAGTAATAAAAATTCATATAAATCTTGTACTTCATCTTTAAATTGTCCTTCAAGTTCAAATCTGGATCAAGCCCTTTTTTCAAGTAGTAACCACTACTTTTTATTGCAGATTCGAATTGAAGCAAAAATAAATATATTTTATGTTATTACCATTTTTTTTGCCTAAACGCTTCCTTCTTTTTTAAGATTTTTAATTTACAAATTCTTAAAACGCATATTTTCTGATTTTAATATCTCGGTAATTAAAGATTGTTTTCTGGGAAATTGTTATAATAGAACATAATAAAATCAAAATAATAAAAGTCTTTTTACGAGAAGTTGAACTCTGTGAAAAAAGAAATTGAATATTATACACGTCTTTTTTTTCGGCAAAGGTTGCAAAAAAAGTTCTGAATCTAATTCTTCTACGTGAAGTTTGGACACCTCTTGGTAAAAAACATAAATTTTGTGGAATCGTTATAAAAAATTCTTTTACTATCGAGATATTTCAGTAAGAAAATAAGATCTTTGAGAAATTATAAACGAAATGTCTTAGAAAGAAAGAATTTAGGAGTAAAAATAATGGGAATAAAACATATTCACTTTTCAACGAGGAATTTAAATTCATGATAAAAAATAAAGATTCTTATTTGAAAAGCTGAAATCGAGGACTAAGGGCAATCTCACGATCAAGTTTAAGATCAAAACATGGTCTATCTTTTCGAATCTGCCAACTTTTGTATTCAACATTTTTTTAGAAAACGCATTCCACGATATTTATTCCAGCGTTTCAGTACTCTTTGGACAGTCCGTATAGTTGAAGCCCATCAACGCCATCAATCAAAATCAAAAACTGATCGAATGTGTACGAAACGCCCCGTATAATTTACACAGACGTACAACACGTAGGTAATAGTCAAAGTCCGATGGTTGGCGCTCTGGGAGTACCTACCGAGTGTACATACCGAAACGTGCAAACATAACACGAACTCGGAATACAGGAGAGTCGCACTATATACGAAATAGTTCAGCTTGACACGACCGATATAGCAGAAAGTACGAGAGAGAAGAGAATTTCTCGCGATACATATGTAACGAGCGTCTGACCATTTCTCGTCTGCACGAGTGCCAAAATAATATGACAAGCACGCACGCACACATACACCCACACATACACTCACACGCACGCACATCGCATTTGTCATTCGAACAATTAATATCTGCATAATCTGTGACACGTACATTATGTCATGTATCTAATCTGGTAGTAATAATTCATGAGTTCCAGACAACCGCCGAAGCGGACCGAACATTTTTAACTTTTTAAGTGATTTTTTATATTCTTTATGTTTGTTTTTATATGGAGTATTTTCATAAATGAATTTTTGAAATACGACGTTCATAAAATTGCGAGAGTGTTTTTTTTTTCTACTAAACTAAATTTCTTTTTTTAATATTGTTTCATTAACGCGTATCGCGGTTCGAAATATTATTTAATTAGATTGCTTTGCAAGTATTCTTTATGAAATTACAGTCGTTGAAAATATCGAAATCAAAACAAGAATAGACTAGGACTTTGAAATTATACGATTGAGACAGAAATTCTGTTGCGAAATTCGATTAATGATTCTCGATTGAGATAACTAATCGTTATTCTTATCATTTTTATCAAGGGACCAACGATATTTGCGATCGTCGGAATTAAATTTTTTCTTGATAAGAATCTTGAATTTTTTAAGCTACGCGTTCCACGATGTATTTTTGTGAATCATGACCAACTGCTGTTGCCACACTTACACGAAAACGTGTTGTTTTGACAGAAATCAATACTCAACATAGGAGCTCGTTATTTTTTGGATGAATGACGCGTAAACAAAATTACGTCTAATGTCGCGGAATGCGGACGTTCGAGTGATGAGTTAATGATATCGTTAGTGATATCGTCACTCTCCCTCTTGCCCCTCTCATTCACACTCTATTGCCTTAATCTTGGCGAAGTTCGTCCCATAACACGAAATAATTAAGATGTAAGCTTACGCGAGCGTAAATGACGTAGATACAATTTCATCGTTATCACCATACCGAGTTAACGTTAGGTATGTATATATGTATTCATGTAAAATAAAAGCAAGAAAGAAAAAACAAATATCTTTCGGAACATTTCTATTCTCGTAATTCTCATATATCGTGATGGACATTTTTAGCTTCCGAGCCCGCAATTTTTCATTTAAAGCACGTATTACGGTCGGATAAGCGCGAATAGTGGAAAAAACCGCCTTTATATCTCCAACAAGTGTACTATACAGGGCTCAGAGCGATGCAATATCAGCGGAAAACTGGTCTAGATTGAAGAGATGCTACGACAGGTATTTTGCAATTTCAGTCGTGTATCGTATCCCTCGGAGTATCAAAATTCATGTACGCGCAGATATACAAGTACGATATGTTTTCCACCGACTCTAACATCATTTTTGCAAGCCCTTTTGAAAAGTTTGTAAACTATAAGTATGAATTTTTTTCGAGTAATTTAAATTCTTCGTTCTTCCCTTTATTCAAATTGAAGTAGTACCTACTGCGGCTATTTAGAAAGACGCTGTTTCTTCCAAATGTTTTCAAAAAAATATAAATCATAGAAAAAGAGAAGCTAACTATCAAAAGATGTTATTTTCCATTGTTCTTACAATAAAATTGTTGTCACCTTCTTCATCAGCTTTTGCCAAGTGGAATTACTCCCCACGAAATGGAAAAATAAAAGATGTTATCCATAAATTTTTACAGTCAAATCGAATTTACAAGGCCTATAAAATTGTAATAATAATTTAATTGGACATATTACAAAAAAAGACAATTTTTGTCACGAGCAATTTTTTGAAAATTCAATTGAATTGAACAAAAAAATACGAACAATACACATTTTCGTTAAAGAGAAATTTAAGGAACTTGACCGAAACACGTTTTTCAATTAATACGAACAATAAAGTAACAAAATTTTAGCAAATTGTGTAAAATATACGGACTACACGTTTACTCGTAAATCTGCGATTACCTATTAATATATTACTCGAATAGCTAAATGATCTTTATTAAAATGGAAATTGCATGTCCATGCAGCCAGCATTACACTATTGATCAAGCATCGAGCAGATTCATCGCCAGCTGCTTACAAAGCAGATCTCAAGTATATTGCGGCTATATATAACGCTCGAGTTGAATACAGGGAATCGCATGATTTTATGGCTTATCGAAATTGACGTACCAGAATGATCCGATTAATTAGGGAATTTCCGGGTTTCTGTGCAATGAATATCGCAACGGATTGTACGAAAATATAGACTATGCCCGGGAATATTGACTACGAATCACTATCGAAGATACACGACGTCTATCAGACTTTCGCAATTTCGATAATTTCGTTAATTAATTATCAATGGAGGAGATTCGACTCGTTCGTTAATTAAAAATATTTCCAACTAAATGAACGGTATGTTTATATTCTTCTTTAGGAATTACGATATTGGGACGATTGATTGTATTTATAGCACCAATGTAATTTTGTTAGGACAATTTTGTGAAATAAAAAAACAAAAATAATGCAATTGTACGTAACATAAATGAACTAATAATTTCTCTCTTTCTCTCTCTCGATGGTCGGCGCTCTCGTGCACCTATGTGCACCTATGATTCACGACCCGATACGTACGACTAGTCTAGTCGACTGCCTCCGAACTTTCCCAAATTGGTTGCTTTTGTTACCGGTAGGGGAGACCGAGGGTATTTGAAACAAAGGTGATTTGAAACAGTACCGATTTCTTGGAACTCAAAACCGTTAGCGAGTTGGCAACGTCGCTTTTTATCCATTTCCCGCCGCCCGCGGACCTGTCAGTTCGTGTCTGTCGCTTAAGTCGCGCGGTTGTGAAGTTTTACGTGCTATGTGACAAAAATCCTGAAAAGTAAGTTTTTAACGTATTTTTACGATGCTTATATTTTAATAAGGGTTTTGTATTTTGGTTTAAGTTATATTTGTTTCGAAAGCTCATTAACTGAAGATTTATTATATATATTTGGTACAATTGGTTTCTGTGTATTTGCTTCTTGATAATAGATTAAATAAAAATTGAGGGTTTTTTTTTTACTGAGGAGATTTGAAACAGGCTGTTTCAACTCTCCTCGTTTTCCATTTTATATCAAACAGCAGTCGATAACTAACGGGCACAAAAAATATTGTTTTTTTGTTGATTTAATTTGTTTATTTTGTTTCAGCATGCCTACTGATTATAAGAGAAAGACAGATAGAGGTATGGCGAGTCGCGAAATATATGATCTCGCAATTATTTTATATTAAAGATTTAGAATATATATTATAATATTTAATATAAATTATTATAAATATTTGTGAGATTATTATAAGTTAAATATTCGAAGACTGATTGTAATAGGTACTTAAGAAACGACTGAAAGTTAATAATTGTTTTATGTTAAAGACTGAGAACTTAATTATTATATATAATAACTATATATATAAAACAGAAGAATGTGAAACATTTTGTTTATCTGATTGTTATTTGATTTATATTACAAATAAGTCGTTATGATACTTTTAACTACTTTAGGAGTTGATTATTCGCAGACTAGTCGTTACTGAAAATTGTATCAGTACAAAATATTAATAAAAAACTTTGTTTCGTACTTTAAAAGTTTTATTTCAATAAATACCTGTAAATTATATCATTATTTTTATTATGCATCCCTTAATACTTCTTAAAAATCATATGTTTCAACTCTCCTCGACCCCTGTTTCATCTTACCTCGGTATGAGGAGAGTTGAAACAAGTTGACTTGTTACGGTTAAGTCGATTTTTCACCGCAATATTGAACTCTAACAATTTCTTTATGTTAGTCATTCGCAAGTGTACAGAATGACCTATCGATTGGTACTAATATCATATGATTTCTGTCTATAGCCTTTGGTGTATGAAACAAAATGTCAAAATTGTTTCAACTCCCCTCGGTCTCCCCTACGCTTCGAAAATATTCTTCTCTCTTCAAAACTACGCGTTCGCTCGTTTAGGTATTATGATTGGCTCGTAATTTCTACCACTGTTAATTTAAGCGTCACATCGTGTCCAATTTCGAAGGACAATTTAATATCGTAATTCCTCTTATCCAGAATCAATATGGATTTCGTAAATTCTTAACAGTCACGTTCGAGACGAAAACTTTATTTACTGTAACGTAATTAATTCTGTAATTTCGAAAAATAAATCGAATTATAGCAGAGAGCAGGCTAGAACGAACAAGAACTTTATTACATTTAAACTTTTATATTCTGTGAAAGAAATCTATTCCCTATTAATATCCTTGCAAGCCGGAAAATACTTATTTAAAAAAAAAGATTTTCAAAAGGAATCACTCATTATAATTGCCATTAAATTTTTCTTTTCTGCCAACAGAAAGTGAATTTCAGTGGAATAATATCGTTAAACAATTAAACATCCTGTACTAAATACGAAGTAGCGAAGAGAGTTGTGGGAGAGTTCCTGGTGAAAGGCGAAGCCGAGAGAGAGTGAGATGGCCCATAACCTTCATTCAAAACGCGAACATTTAAGCTCAAAGCGTCACGATAGTTGGCTACAACGTAAAACTCGTTTGCCATGCAAAGCTGGGCTTGATAGGAAAGCTCTCGATCTCACTCTCTTTCCATCTCGTCGTCTCTTTCTCGCTCCCTAGCTTTCGCCAATTTCTCTCTATACACGCACATATATATTCATGTATACATACAAGATGGATGGTGCAGCAACAAGCGATTCTCCGACAGAGATATACCGCTAGGCTGAACTGCTGGAACGGAATGTATATCAATGTATACATATATAATATGAATATGTAAATATAGACGTGTATGTGCGAATGTGTATATTCAATATAAATTGCCCTCAAATTTGATGGAGCGAGAGCCATATCGGATACAGTTGCACGCGAGTTTAAAAGGACGACGAGGCATTACGTATAGAAACAACAGTGCGAGGCAATATAGTACGATAAACCAAGATGCGATTTGTACCTAGTAACAGAAATCCACGACATCCATTGCCGATGAAATTTGTCGAGAACTCCAGATCGGGACTATAAACCTGGGTTCTGACGAATTTCATCGACAATTCGATAAGTTGTGGCGATTACAGTTGTTGAACAAACCATATCAACGTTCGGGTTCAAACAGTCAGTTCCATCATTTAAAGTTAAAGTTGGTTATCGTTTCTAATCGGAGTAATGAAACAAGGCTGTTCGATATCGAAACTTTCAAACTTCAATGGAATTGATGAAATTTTGCACGATATATGTCGCAGCATTGATGTTATCAATTTTAGTACCCCCACGCTTCCGCTAGGCGCGCCACTATAAAACACTGCTTACCTATAGGTCAGCTATGATTTTAATGTCTCAGGCTATGAAAAAATGGTTTACGACGTAGCTTTAAAAAAAGCTGGTACAACATATCCTGATTCATTAATATTCTATTGCATCGGCATTAGTACGCCGACACGCTCGTGCGGTGGCGCTCAAGTCCATCGATTATAGATAAAGTGAGATGTTGACATATATTTCTTGTGGAAGTAACAATTTAACGATTTTTTTACGTCGCGATGTAGTTTTGTCGTCTCCCTATCCTGAAAGCTTTTATCATTACCCACAGGAATGAACAGAAAATATAAAATATTGCCACACTTCCGTCCTCGCTTGCAACCGCTCATCTTGGCAAGTTGATCCACGAGGGATGTACA
Source organism: Netelia fuscicornis (assembly GCA_946811545.1). Lineage (NCBI taxonomy): Eukaryota > Metazoa > Arthropoda > Insecta > Hymenoptera > Ichneumonidae > Netelia > Netelia fuscicornis. The sequence goes on from OX328016.1 coordinate 27,518,250, forward strand.
GTGAGCTGTAATAACAACAGGAGCTTACTAGCATAATAGACATAATCAGATCGTTTAACCCGCAATAAAACTGGTACAATTCATGGAGATATGTATCCCAGACTCGATTCTATCGTAATGAGTACCCCCACGCGCTCGGTAGATGGCGCCACTTAAAACATCTTTCCGAGGACAGATGCGGATTTGATGTGCGCTGATGAACTTTATAGCTGTAAAAGCTATACGTACTTTGGAGAAACGCTTGTATTACGTATGTCACTAAAAGACGTTTCCTATTCAAGCGATGATTCCTAACGACTCCTCTCTGTTTCGACACTTCCTAAAATGTTGGTAATGTCCAAATTTAATAGTTGTAGTATTTGCACAATTCCTGAGTGCATCTACCTTAAAATTTAACCGCCACCGTCCGAAAGAATGGGGAAAATATGGCTATTTCACCTACGACCATCTGCAACAGCTAGTTAACCTAGCAGGGTAGTTCACGAGGTATGCAAAGAATACTCGTAATATCAGCAGGAGCAGGGGCGTGTACACATGGTTCATGCGACCTCCTGCCACCCTCTCGCTTGTGCGTTAGTATAGTTGTGCTACCGTGCTACCTGCTGCCTCTCCGAATGATCAATAACTCGAACGGCTCTGCTTCTCTCTCGCGGGGGTTGCCATCGTTCCTGGCAGATCGCTCAGGTTGCTGATTTCCTTTCTCGCTCTCTCTCTCTCCCTCTCCCTCTGCCTCTCCCTCTCTTTCTCTCTTTTACCCTCTGGTGCCTTACGTATTTCCCCTTAATCCTCAGACGACCCCGTCATCGGAGAGAGAAAGAGGTACGCCAATGTCGGCCGCGACTATGAAGGCAAAGGTGGATTGCGGAGAACATGGCTCTTCCAACTCGCGGATGGAACGAGAACGGCCTGTTTGCAGAGTTTCATACAGGGGGCGCCCCGACGCTCTTCCATCCACCTTCCTCCACGAGACGCGGGAACAAATGAACTCGACAGGTCAGCCCAGCCTAGAAAGCACTCCAGAAAAGCTTCGTACACGGCTTCATCATACCTTGTGTTACACTTTCTCTCTGTCTATCCTTCCTCTTATTCGGGCTACGGCTTTTCTCCCAGATATTCTCAAAATCTCTCGAGGTAAACCTCACAGTCAGTTCCAGAGACCAGGCTCGAAGAAAAATGTTGGAAAAATCGCCCGGCGAATGGTATACGCGTCTCTCATGGGGCGTTTGGAATCTTCAAAGGGCAACTGGTCGGGAGAGCTTGATACCCTTTGATACGACGACCGTTGGCGAACGAAAGAAAATTCTCGAACGAATGCTTTCCATCTTTTCGCTTTTCTCTTTCAACTCGAGCGTCTTGTCTTTTTATGGAGGCCAGTTCTTGAAGAGTCTTTCACACCGGAAGATACGTCGATAGAATTGAAAAACGAAGCTTTGCGAAATAAAATATTTCACAACGCGGTAGTTGTCAATAAAAAATTATAATTAGTGAAACAGTGCGAAATTGTAAAATATGTTTTACTTTTTCGATATTTCAAAATACATTTTTTCATTCATAATTTATAAGGCATTGTCGTTTGTCATTATCGATTAAAAATAAAGAAGTAGCAATAAGGAACGACAATTCTTAAATGTTGAAAAACAAAGTCGTCTTCGCACGCCATTATGTCGAGTAATTTTTCATTCTAACGGTGACCAGTGACCGATAAAAAACGAGAAACGAAAAGCACTTTTTCAACCATTAAGGATTCTCCCCATGATTTGCACGTTCGAGGAACACGATAAGAGAACCACGTTTGTTCTCGTTACGAAGTACCTGCACGATTAGAGCAAGTTGTGTGTGGGTAATATCTTATTTTACTTTAATTTGTTTTTTACTCGGTTCTACGAAGAAAGAGGGATAAGGGCATGCGCGACGAGGTAATAACGGTCACAGTCACGTGGCATCGTGTAATTTTTGCGAACAGAATGGGAATGAAACGTCTCGCTTTTCATGTCGAGCAAAAGTTGCGCGGGATAGTTTGGCGCGCGGGAAACACCGGGTGCTCGTAAATTCTTAAAGTCCCACCAGAGGCGTTGAGAAAAACCTTTTTTTACGGACGTTTTACGGATTATCCCGACCACCCGAGATGTGGATCGCCATGACGAATTATGCGAAAAGGAGAGATATTTTCCGAGTTTTGCGTATGCTATGCGTACGTACCTACATCTTCCTACCCCAACTCTCACGAGCTTCATAATTTATTAGTTTTTGTAACTCGACCTTTCGCGATAGATCTTGCTGATTCGTAAAAAATTGTCTAGTGGTCCAGCCGCAAATTAACCGGAAATATGAGTGTGATCTGGATAGAATTAAAAAGCTTCGCGATTCCCTTACAATCTGTAAATAATTAATGTTTTATAGACATTTAGGAAAGTTATTAACAAATTGGTCGAACGCAACTTGGCTACTGAGGCCGATGGTAAATAATACTTTTGTTTAAACTTATCAGACGAACACCTGGATTTTTATAAATATGCGACTGAATTTTTGGGGGATTTTGGGTATTTTGAAATTATGCTTTTTTCTATGATTTTGAAAAACTCTATGAACGATCATAGTTACGAAATGACCTCGAAACTTGGCAAATGAAATGTACCTACGACCTAATTCAGAAAATATATCCAAAATTCATGACGTTTTATCAATGTTTCGATTTGCGAATCGATAAATCGTAGTTTCAACTAAAATTATATCTCTGATTCGCGTTTAAGGAAATCTCCAAAATAAGTCCCAACCGATTTATTTCACAGACGACCCGATAGAATAAAAAGCGAATAAGTTGTCGTTTAATTGATAAATGCAGACCCTCGCACTACTGACTTTGCACTCTATCGAGACACCCCTCTGGAAAAATGAGATGAAAAGTCGAGGCCTGTCTCTATTGCGCTTGTATGAGTTAAATCACAACGTCATCTACGTCAACGTTGCCGTGCAGAAAATATCAAAGTAAAAGTAAAACGAAACAGTTTTGACAACCTTTTTCGATTGATACTTTCTGTCCGTCATAAAAAGTTTCGATCAAATTCTAGGAACGGAAAACGTTGCGAACAACTTCCTTCCCATCGCGCTAAAGTGAAAACTCAAGTTTTCTCTAGTTGTTATATTTTCTTTCGACGCTTCAATGATGTATACTTCGAGTCAATATACTTGGAGTTATATATATATATATATATATATATATATATATATATATATATATACATTTGTATTGGCTTCGTTAACAGGAAACATCGTTTCGAGGAGTAAAATGAGATTTTTCTTATCGTCGAAAAAAAGGACAACAAAATGTTTCTTATCAGTAAAACGATGTATTCTCCAACGACAGTCAAGATATATAAACCTTTTTTTTCCTTCCTATCACGCTGCAATCATTTCACATCCCACTTCAATTCGAAAAACCCGATCGAAGAGAGAAAGACAATTCTGAAATCCGTGATAAAAATGTTGTACGCTCACGTTTGTACTGGACGAAATCCACGATACATTCAACAAGTATCTACGAGGTTGTCAAAAGGATATTTCTTTTTTTTTTCTTTTTTCATCCTCGACCCCAAAGTATCACGCTTTTACGAACAAGTCGTAAAAAAAAAAAACAAAAAATAAAGAAAAAAAAATTCGTTGTAAAAGGGCCGAGGTAATATGTAGGAGATTCCCTGAGATTTTTTACGCGTCGCTACCAGAGGAACGATGAATAGAGAAAAAAACCGTGCGAGCGCAATCGCAAAGCTCACTCGAAATCAGAATTCCTAGCTCGCGCAACAACCATCCACGATCATGACCGTGTGTGCTAGGTATATATATATATTACAAAAACGTGCAATTTTGGGTACACTATGGCACGAAATCGCGTGCGTAAATTTTATTCTCTGGACGACTTTGCGCTATCGCACGCACACGTGGACAGAGATAAAAAGAGACAAAGAGGTAGACAGGGAGGAAGAGAGTGAGAGAGAGTGAGAGAGCTAACGACCAGACCGTGTTTCGAATTCGCTATCGAAACGTGACGCCGCAGGAAGATACAGGACTCTGTGTCCCCGCGCGCTTCTATATATCTCTCATTCAGCGTGTGCTATCGATCGCCCGTCGACTCGGGAGTGTAATTTCACCCTGAATTCAGGAAGCTTCAGTTTTCTCTCGCTCTCTTCCCCTCTTTTGGTTTCTCGCTCTATAGCGTTTTCATGGTCTCTCTCTCTCTCTCTCTCTCTCTCTCTCTCTCTCTCTCTCTCTCTCTCTTATCCAGCCTGTACCCATCTCCGTCGGTTCGCGCTCCATCGACTCTATCGCTCTTTCACGCTGTGCGCGGTATCTCATGACAGTCATGTCCAGGCAAAAGGGAGGAAGAGACTATATTCTCGTTTGTTTGGACCTCGCACCCAGTATCCCATTATTTTCGGCAAGTGACTCGTACTAAGCGGTACGTAAAGGAACAACCGTGTGTCAATTATTTCCTCGTATTTGTTACATACACTTTCGTCAACGTCGTGCATTTACACCAGATACGTTTTTTAATGATTTCGTCGAGTTTTTTGTTTTGTTTTTGAAGGATTAATATTGATAAAAAATAAGATACTTTGAACATTTGGTACGATAATTAGAAGGAATTTACTTTGCGCCAAGGTGAATTAGTCGACGAAAATTTATAAACATAATTTTCTTTGCGAATTCATTTTTCAAACACTGGTCTTATTTTATTTCTTATTTTTAAATAAAGGCAATTGTTTCTGGATATAAAAGTGTAACTCGATGAACGACAATGGTACAGTCTCGGTCGAGTAAAATAATCGATGTTGATATTCAATTCATATTTTATAGAAAAATCATTTTATTCGTATTTTAGATCGACTCCTTGACTATTTTTTCCTTGATTATTATGAAATTTAGGGATAAAAATCAAAATTGTGACAAAAACTTGCTTTTGGAATCTTAAAAACTACGCCATTTAAATATAATTAAAATATTGGACGTGCGTCGTTCTGGCATTAACCTTAAATTTCTATATTACAATATTCGTCATGTTCGAATTATTTCGATAAGCCAACGCTCACCGCTGGAGCAGAAAATCGAAGACCGAACGTTATGCATGAAATACCAGTCGACCGATTTTTTTTTTCACTCAGCTATCACTAACGAGCCGAATTGGAAAAAAAAAGCACGACGGGCATTTCAATGGAACGATTTTCCCAATAGATTTCATTCCACCACTTGTAACGCAGAGGCATCGCGGGTTCGACATTCGCGATCGATCCTACTCCAAGTCCGGAGCTCGCTAACCGGGAAAAACATTATCTGCGCATAACACGGGACCTTCCAGAACAAATGAACGGGCTGTTTCTATTTTTGTCGACAGGCATATTAATTAAGAGCAATAAAATGGACAAAAATCATGAAACGAGCAGAACAGTTTTAACAACCGAAATATTTTTTTTTTAATTCCCTGTCAAATATATACCTAATATAAAAATTAAAATTATATTCCAAAAGGCGTTCGAATGTTTGGCAAACGTGTTCTCTGCTTTTCGTTTAAAGTTCGTTTTTCTGAAATATAATCTCTCTAGTCTAGTTCCATTTTTCTCTGGGTACTTGAAATTCGCAAAAATTTCCGAAAACAAAAACGAGGAACGTTGTTTTTGTCGACCGACCTATTAGAAGCAATAAAATGTAAAAAGTTATGAAACAACCACAACAGTTTTAACGTTCTAAATGTTTTTTTTAAATTCCGTGTCAAATGTACAAAATTTAAAGCCATATTCCACAAAGGGCTATCCCACGCTCATATTGTTTGCAAGCGTGTTCTTTGCACGTTTTTTTTACATTATACTCAACCGATTAGGAGCCGTCGAAAAAAATTATTAAAGAAAAACCCGTATTCGTTTCAAGCTCGTATTAACCGTGTCGAAAATTGGGAAAATATGAAAGGTCAAAGGTTACAAAAATTCGTCGATTTGGACTGGAACGTCCCATATATATATTATAGACTCGTGTATATTACTATAGTTATATACGTACATAAAACGAACGTAACCTCGCTGGTGGTGAAGCTTCTATGGCAACCTTGGGGAGTCGGGACACAGAGGACTGGCGCGAATCCCCTGGGATCATCCTTCCCTCATGAGGGATGAAAACCCGTAAAGTCACCTCGGTGAATATCGCGCGCACATCTCGCCCTCTCTCTCTCTCTCTCTCTCTCTCTCTCTCTCTCTCTCCCTCTCTCTCCTTCTCCCGCGATATTTCACACGCACCTCACAAACGATTCTCCAAGTTTATACGCGTATATACAGATATAACCTCGTTTCCTCGGTTAAAGACAATTTTTCAAGAGATTAAACCACGAGTTTTTTGTACATAGTTTGATATCGGACTCAACGAATCCTAGGTCGCTAATTGGACCCGAGGAATCCGGAAAATCCTACTCATCCGTGGTGGCGATGCTCTTGAGGCCAGGCAACCTTTGCCAGAAGCCTTCGTGTAATATCGATTCGGATTCGCGAAGAACATCCGGATTGACCCCGCTTTTAACTCAAACCTTCAATTAGGTTAATTCGTTATCGAGAGCTTTTTTAATTAAAGGCATATAGAAGATTGTGCATGGGCCCAACACATTTTGAACAAAAATTCGAAAATTGTCAAAATGAATAAAAAATGTTGCATAGACCCATGTGGTAGTGCTGTAACGTTTAATCGATTATCATTTATAAACAAATTTGGCCATAAACGATGCATATAATATTTATCAAAATATTCTTCATGCAGTAAAATAAATATTTCAAATTATCGAATCGAAATATGATTTTGAAGCTCATTTTAAAAAAGCTGCGTATGCTTCGATCGAGTCGAATTACTAATCTTTTTTATTTCAACCGAAATGAGATTTACCTCATAAAGATCGAATTAAGGTAACAGCGCGGAATCACAAGTACTTAGACATCGAAACAACAAAGCCTAGATGTAATATCGATTCGAGTTCACGTGAAACAGCCTCGCTTAACCGCCTTTTAACTCGATTCTGTTCGATTGCTTCAAATTCAAATTGATTCGATCGCGAGCTTTAATCTCGTTAAAAGTATTATTATTTGTTTACTAAATTATTTTTAAAAACATAGAATACCTTTCGTTCCATTCTTTAAAATGACATAACATTTACCTTGTCGATTTCATTGTCAAATAAATATTTGAAAACAATTATCTACCGTGTTCCTGCTTGAATCATCGATTCTCTTCGCCTGCATCAAATTCAAATTGACTCAAGCAATAGTGAGTTTTCATCGTGTTAAAAAAATGATCACTTTTTACTGAATTATTAAAAAACATAGAATACGTTTCATAAAATTACATTCTTGAAAATAACTTCATATTTATTTTATCGATTTCTCTGTCAAATAAATATTTGAAAACAATTATCTACTGTGTTACTGCTTGAATCGAAACTTCCTCCTCCCTTCTACCGGCAACTTTTCTGAAAATGTACCTCATGTGCCCGGCTATTGTTTTGAAAGCGAATGTGGAAGTAAAACAATATAAATAAACTTTAATCAATTTTATTTATTATTCCACTATTTTCTTATTTCTTTTTCGTATGATAAAAAGTATAACAATCACCTACCGATAATGGTACACCACAAATTTTGCAAATATATCGGGTTTCGCTCTGTTTTTCTTTCGAAGAACATACTCTACACGCTTTAGTCGGATTTGTTTTTCTGGCAGTAACAATTTTTTCTAAGACGTGATCTCTTAGTTATCCGGAAAGCCTGGAGGGTGGATCTTTAGAATGAGCTGTTTGAGATCTTCGAGAAGTGTTAGGTGCAGTGCTGCATTCTTTGAAAACTACGGTTATCCATTCTCTGGATGCTTCCAGTAAAAAATTTTTATATCTTATTTTACTTTCTGGCCGATAGATACAGTCCATTTTATATGCATTGAACAAGATGCAGTTTATCAAAAAGAAGCTAATTTTTTGTACCACTTTACAGTTTTTCGTAAAATACTGCTATTCGTCAAATACTGATCTGCACGATCTACTCCTTTCATATGCTTATTGTACTGCAATATGCATGTAGGTTTGATTGTGTCATCTTTATAATTTTTTTTTCGATTTCCACTTGATTTCATAGAAATATCATGAATAGTTGATACCATCCGTAATATTCTTTTATCCTTCCAAGCAATAAGAACAACTGGTCTCTTTCGTAAAAAAAGTCATTTCTCCTCTGTGTAGACTTTTAGATTTTTCCAAGAGGACTTTTGGTAAGCCACGATTTTCCCGTGTGGTCCCACACACTAATGTTTTTCTTCTGAATAATAACTCGGCTGTAGAAACGCTGTTATAGTAGTTGTCCTGGTATATGTGATGCCAGCAATCAAGGTACGGCTCCAATATCGACAATATAGTTTCTCCCAACATTTTGCATTGCCCCAAATAGATCTCAAAGTTGCATATATACCCACTCTCACTTTCACAAAGCATTCTGATCAAAATTTCATACCTCGTTATCTTCGCCGGATTGTAGGTACGTTCTAAAGCTGATGCGTCCTCTGAATGGTACCTGCCATTGCTTCGTCTAGAACTAGCTCCTGTTTGGGAATGTATAAGGCCTGATATTTTGGAATGATATATTCCAAAAGCGGTTTAATTTTGGAAAGTTTGTCTTGAGGAACTATACCTTGTGTATTATCATTTAGATGAAAACATGTGAGAATTTGCTCAAATCGCTTTCTGGTCATAAATGCCCGAAATATTGGTGTTTCAACTAAAGGATCCGTTGACTAATAATCTTTCCAACAACAGTTTCTGGTTTCTCCCATCGATATCAGCAATCCAAAAAACTTCTTTATTTCATTGGTGATCACTTCCGTCCATGGTACCGTTTTTTCAGAGATTTTATTTAAGACTTTCACTTGAGAATGGTACAAATTGGTCTGCGTAATGACTAAATCGAAAAATGTCTCGTCAAAAAATAAATCCGTTATTTCATTGATAGTTGATGCGTCACCAAGTTCAATGGTTGCACCAGGAATATTTAAATAATTCGGTAAGTTTGGTGTGATATCATGTTCGTTCCATTCTTCTTTCAATTCGTCGTCGCTATCTGATACTATTATATTTCTTTTTCGAGATTTTGGAGGTCTAATATCAGATTCACTATCGTCTGATACATTATTATTTTCCAAGTTACCAGAATTTGATTCACAATCACTTGGCAATCAGATAAAGCATCTGCGTATAGTTCAGTAAAATCAATGGTTCTTCATTGGTGCGTTCGGTCATCGTTGAAAATTTTTTTACATCTAAGAACGACACGTGGTCGGTCTTATAAGCGAGACACAACTCGAGGTATGCAAACAAAATAATTACACTACAAGATTTCCAACAGTGCACCGTGAAAACAATAAAAATGCGGAAAAAAGCTTATCACGTGTTTATTCGTGACCGGTCACCAACGCTTCTCCACGAAAACACAAGTTAACTCGTGACCAGTGACAGCAATGTGTTAAAATCGAAACTTAGAATTAGTGAAAGCATTCTTTCATAGAATCCTGAAATATTTTCCGAAATATTTTGTCTAGCCTCACCGAAAACTTACAATGCTCAGTCTTATTTTTGTTTTCGCTCGGGTCCATATTCGTTATATGGATCTCCCACGAGATGCTACAAAACCGCATTCTACCCACTATCGCGCAACACCGAAATCTCATATTTACCACTCGGTCCACACTTGTTCGATGAATTATTAAGTTCAAAGTTTTTGGATCAGGACCTTTGCGGTCCCCTTCGTAGCGCATATACAAGAACGAAGAATCTTATACCTCGACCAAAAACATTCTCTCCCTTCCACGAAGTTGGAACAATAAAATTTTCCCCGACATCCATCTCAGCCCGCCTATCGGGCACATCGGTGTATTAAGTTCCATCCAAATGTGCCCCGCGCGGATATCGAAAATAAAACATGAAAAAAGGTGCGTGCTTACTTTTCGAACGAGAACGCCGTTCTTGCCTCGAAAATTTACACTTCCGCGTAGTACTTCATTCTTTTTTTATTTTATCTCCCTCGGAATTTATTATTCTATATTACAGACAGGGGTCGTCCTCGAAATTCATCACAGGATTACTCGGCAAAACGAAATTCGTAAAATTTAATACAAATTTTTATTCCACCGAAATTTAACGGACCTCTTAATTCTATAACGCGATTACGTGATTAATCGTGCGATATTTCCGCAATAAAATAAAATAAAAAATATCACGAACAATATTTAAAAACTAATTTTCAGTTTTGATCCTCAATGTTTTTTTAACCATGTACCTTCGCGCTTGTTTGAACATAATATTAATGGCACCAATTCGCTATCTCCCCTTGATATGCTATAATAATAATAACAACCAAAACAACGATAATTGCCACAACATTAATAAAAGCAATGATAACAATAATAATGGTTCTTGAACACCGGCGATTTCAGCGCCACTCGAGTGGTACTAACAAAGGGTATAGGTAGGAAGGTTTGTAAGTGCGCGAGATCAACTGTGTTTCGTTCGAAATAGTGAAGAGTGCAAATCGAAACAGGACGTTTTAAACCCCGGTTCACGGATTCCGTAAGCAAAAATTCCGTCAAGAAGAGTATATTTTTCTTTGTACGTATTTTGGGATTACAAACTGTTAAGAAACAAATTTTAACTTATATATTTCAGTTTAGAATGTTATTGTGGCAGTCAAAAGCGCCGAAGAGATTTATTGCTCCGATTGTATGTACAAATGGAAAATACTCTTTTATAGCTAATCGTAACTTCAAGTTCCCCTTAATGTTAGCTAATGTTCTTTGTAATGTAATAACATAAATAAAGAAAAATACAAATTATCTTTGACTTTGAACATTTTTTCTCTCAGACACGTCGTTCCAACTTCCCAAAAATATATCTATGTTCCCGGAGCTGAATGGAGTATCGGGTTTATCCCTACACTAGCAGAATATATTTTTTATCCTTAAAGAACAACCTTTTTACTTTAAATAAACGTTTGCAAAATTTGTTTCGGTAATTTTCATTCGCGCTGAATTAAAAAAAAATCGTTTTCTTCGCACATTGCTTGACGTTTGATGAAAAAGAAAATATTAAAGATAAGAAAATAAAATCTATTCTCACTTCGAAAGAACAATCCAAAGATCGACCATGAATTTCTTCAGATTTTTTCATTCATAATTGAGGTTGTGATAACGCGAAGACGTAAACGACCCCGGTACACGGAATTAGGGTGCCTAAAAACCGTTCATGGATCGAGGGTTAAAATCGCAATAATAATAAGAATAATTAATTATTTGTAAAACGATATATTCCTGCGCGATGATACGTTTTCCAAGAATTTTTTCAAAATCCTTCGTGACATATCCAAGCTACTCTCATATACAGGTGTATCCATATACCTGTGGACGATCGGGTAATTCGTCGAAATATCGAACGAAGAATATGGATGAGATCGGTATCTCTCTCTTTCCTGCGACTCTTGGCGCCGTTTGTAAGCACGTGCTGTACCCGTGCATAACCAACAGCGGCAACACACCACTGACCATTTAAATCGAACATCGCGAGCTTCGCATTCTTCATCGACGTACGTAAGCCATCTCGATATATGTAACGCGAACTGAAGAAAGAAAGCGGGTACGAATCTAACTCGCGCATCTACGTACAAATATATATTTGTATGTGTGTGTGTGTGTGTGTGTGTGTGTGTGTGGACATATAGGGATGGGAGAAAAGCGCACCATCACCATCAGGAGCAAACAAATCGGCACGATCGAACGAAGGGCAAATCAGGAATCCTCGTACGTGCGTGAGAGTATACGGAGTGATTCTCGCGATTCGTCTCCTCTCTTTGGCCGTAATGGGCTAGCGATACGTAGGAGATGCTTGATCACTCTCGTGGTCACGAGCACGCCGTCTATATCCCATGTTTGGTCATAAAACGAAGAACGTCGCGACCCTCTTGACGCACTTCGAGAAGAAATGAGAAAAATTCATTGGGGAACATCTCGGAAGGAAAAATAAAATTGCTCGACATCCTTCCATCTCCTTCAGTTCCTTCGAATCTCCCCTAGGATTTACTAAATTACATCTTGCGCGCTTATATTTTCAACATTTTTTTTTCGTTATGTTACATTAATTTTTATCCGTAAAATGTCGCAAAGAGATTTACGATTATTAACGATATTTTTTAGAAATTTCCCGTTCCATATTTCATCTCGAATGTTTCTAGTTTTCGCCACTTTATAATTGTCGGTTCTGAAAATTCTTTATTAATAAATTACTACGTTAAGTTACAATCCATTTTTTCTTTTTCATCTCCTCGAGAGTATTTGATTTTGAGATTCCCGTTTCTCAGAGGTTGTTTACGTTATAACACGAGCGTATCTGCCAAATTTGATGTTTCGATCAGCAATGATTGAGGTCGAGTGTCGATATACATTAATCAACCAATCGGTACTTTTTCTTGTTTGTATATCGATGAAGTTATAATCCATTAATTTTATCTACATACAATCATTGTCTCTATCGCACAATACCATCTACATTAGATATATAATCACAAATCCACACTATCGATATAATATTATTTATTGATTTTACTGTTGCAACCCAAACTTTCCAAAAAGCAAAATATATTTATATTTAATTTACTACTTGATAACGCACGATTGCCCAATGCATCAATGCATCAGTTCGGATAATTTCATCAAGAAATGTTTACTTGCATATATACGAAACAAAGCAAAAACAAAACACCAAAAATGCGTCATTTCTTTATTCCAAACTGTACGCATAGAGATCGTGCTCGACGCCACGATACAAGCAACCACGAACGAGACCATCGTCTATTTTCGTTGTTTCGCACGAGTGGTACTCGAGCCAGACTCGTGTTTGGATCCTCGTACGTGCATTACGTACGTGTAAAAATCATCTGTCAAGCACACGAAAGATTAATTCACCATCGTTCGCCAACTGTTTCTTAAAACCGTAAATTTTCGGTGGCGTATCGTGAGAGGTCTGACCCCCTCCATGGTATCCTTCCCCTTTAGCCCCTAACTCCCATTCCGTCGTCAACGTGACACTCGTATACTTGTTGGCGCGAAAGCAATTAAGGTAGTCGATCACGAAGGAGACGAACGACCTCTAGGCAGAGAAAGAGTGCTTTTGGACTACCATGACGCTGATACCAGACGTACCCCGGCGAGGTCGGAGCGAGGGGGACTATCTCTCTCTTCCTGCGTGCACACACACACACACACACACACAGACGCTTGTGTGCGTGTGTGGACATAATAGAGCCCGGACACCGTGGTATATTCCAGCTTGTCTATATTGAGAGACGAAAGCAAAGAGCAGGAGATGGACAACCAAGGCGAAAGAAAAACGGAGAAGGATAAATGGTAGAAGAAAAAAAATCGAGATGAAAAAAATAATCAAACTGTAAGAGAAACGATACGAACGCCCGAGATGATTCTAACAATATTCACTGCGACGCGTTTCGATACTTCGTGTATCGCGATGTCGAGTAAATGAAATATATTTTCGTTAATGAAAGATAATATTGGTTCAAATAAAAATGACAATTTTTCCTGCTTTTTTTCTCTTCCTTTTTTCCGCCTTGAAAAACAAATTTTTACCAAACGAAATATTCTTTGAGATTGGTTTGAAATGTTTGTGATTTTTGACGTTTTTATTAAATGAAAAAGGTATTATGCGAGCGAATTAAAAGAAACGTGAAAAATGAGATTAGAATTAAGAATTCAACTGTCGATTTCATAACTCGATTATATCGATATTATAAATCATTACGATTAATATTGTGTAGGTTCTCCCGAGCTAACGGAATAAAATTAAACAGCCATTGGTAGGATTGAGAGCGAACGAAATGAAGGGAAAATATTCGATATGGGAACCAAATTCGAGAGGGGATAACACACGTGCATTTCAGTCCCGTGCGATATACTCGGAGTTGCATCCGGCGCACCTGCGCCTCGAAGCTGCGAGTCAAACGAAGAAGACTCGTTGGAGACTCGCTGCTGGACCGACCGAGCAACACTTGGCGAGATATAGCTTCGACTCGATAGTAAGGAATGAAATTTCATTTTTTACTCTTTTATTATGTAGAGATAAATCTTTGTTTGTTTGTTCGTGCCACAATCTTCTGAATAAGTCAAGGCGCGTCATTAACTCGCGAGAAGTCGGGCTCCATCTCGAGTAGCCTCGGGACTTAGCGTATAAAAGGTCGGGTTTCATATTCAACAGCCCTGGAACTTAACTTACGAGAGGACGGGCTCCTAAGCCACCAAAACCACCATGTTATTAGTGTAGAATGTAGGGTCTCTTATTCGTAAGTATAACATAGCGAAGGTCCGTAAAATGAAACTCCTAGTCTTGAATAATTTACGAAGATCGCCTTTACTATTTCCTAAAAATAAAATCATTTGCCACCAACGGAAAAATATTCTTTTATTGTTCGGTTGATAAAACTTTGAATGGTGAAAAAAATAGAAATGACGTTATTTCTATTTTTTTCTTTGTGTAAAATCAAGATTTTGAAAAGTAGGTTACTGCAAATAATTACATTTTTTCATACATTTGTTAACAATCATCGTATAATCTTTTTAAAATTTATCTCTTGAACAAGAAACAGTCGATCAAAATGTAATACCGATGAAAATAGAAAAAGTATTGAAAAAATTAATTTAATCTCGCAATAAACAAGAAATTTAAAAAACCATTTATGAGTTTTCTGATCGCGGAGGAATCGAAAATTTAAGCACGTTTTCCATTGTTAATTAAGACGTACAAAGTGTCGTAGTAAAACACTTGGGTTCCCCTTTAGTCACACAGTTGTAGGATATCTGCCGGAAAATATAAGAGCCGAGGTATTAAGGGGACGTAAGAAGAGCGGACGCGACAAACCTTACACTTTCTGCTTTTGTTCACATGCATATATATATATATATACACTATATATATACAGAGAAGAAGAAACGAGGTCAGGAAAAGTGGCCGAGATAACGAGGAAGCATTGAGAGAAAGAAAGAAAGAAAGAAAGGCAAAGCGCGAGGAAGGAAGAGGAACATGCACTATTGCATTGTGCATTCCGACACCCGCAGTTTCCTTGATACCCGAGAATAAAGTCAACGATGCGATTTTTCCCACGTCGAGAAGAATTCGATATTTCTACGGGGTAAAATAATGAAGAACGATGCAACTTTCTCGTTTCCGATAACCCAGCTTGCTAATCGATTTTCCATGCTTATCGAACGACGTGACGTTCGATAAACTTACGAATTCGCATCGATTTTGTCCAAATTCACGAATTTAAAAATAAATATTCTTCTCGATTAGATTTTCTGATTTTTTGCGAATATTTCGTTATCTCGATACGTTTACGACGACTTTACTTGCTTTATCATAAAAGATATTTGATACCGATTGAATCGAGTAATATATTCGATTCGGCGAAAATTAAACAAATTTGCACGGATGACAATTTGTTTTTTTTTTTCTTGAAATTCATTTCTTTAAATATCGCGCAATTTGTAAATTTTTCAGACTCGGTTCGAATCGTATCATGGTCGTTCGACTCGTAACTTTTAATACGAATATAAGAAATCACAGTCATTTTTCTCGTCGCAATCGTTCGAAGAGATGAGTAAACGACTCGTCGAATCGCAAAGTCCGAACTTAAACACTCGCAATCCCGATCGCGATTATAGGTTCAACGTTTTTTTTTTCCATTCCTTATCGGGAATCTCGCGTATCACAATCTTTGAAACTTTACGATGACATTGTTTGTCGATGCTTTTCTATAACGAACCCAAACAATTTCTTTCGATACTTCGAGAACAAATTAACTTCGCATGAATAAAATAATAAATTTATAAATTATTCTTATTACAATTTTGTATAACACGCGCCACCCATACACACGCATACACACACACGCGCGTACAAACTTCCAAACCCGGGGATATATTTCTAATGGACAAGACCAATTTTATTTTATTTTATTCGTATGAAAATTCTAGGAAAATCCTACGATGTGATGATACGCAAGAGATTAGCGAAAATATTTGATTATTTACCGTTTGTAATCCTCGGATTCTTACCCCACTCGGCGAATGATAAACAATCGATAAATAAAGATCGCGACGTTGCAACGCACGAACGACCTCGAGAACCTTTCGCGCACATCGTCGCCGTACGACTGAAACTTTCGTCGATCTCGTATTTTATCACGCGCCACATTCCCGAGAGGCGCGATGTCCTTTAATAAACGAATAAGATTTCGCGAACGTACGATGCCCGGACTTTTGCTCTCGCAATAACGCACGCTCGATCAGCTGTTAGCGAATCGATCGATAATCTCCCCTCTCCAAACTCGTACGTGCCTTGGCCTCTCTCAGCACGATCATCGTCTTACTCGGTATACAAGAGGTGTCTGAATTCTTTAGCGATACACACATACGTTACTAAAGACAGGCGTCGTCTCGTTGTTAAATTCTCACGCGAGAAATGGCGCCACGAGCGATCTGCCGACTCGCCGCAACGCACAAATAACCTCAAAAATATATTGAAAAATTGCCCCCATTAATTTCGCCTTTTTCTTATTGTAGGCGAATTTTAATTCTAACCTCAAATCTACAACGAGTATTTTATTTTAGCTCGGGCGTTGCAAATAATAAATATTGGCTAAAAGACATTGGATTAAGACAGAGAGGCAGGGCATAGGGGTAGCGTTCCTGATGGTTCACACGCAGTGGGCCAGGATTCGATTCCCGCACCAATATTGAATTTTTTCTATATGCTTTTTCTGTGCTCTCGGTGATTCGAAACGCACCTAATATAAAACTGTAGGTCTACCGAAGTGGGGTTGACGGTGGAATTGAGGCTTACAGAAGAAGAGATATTGTAATAAGAAGGCGTTACAACGACCACGGTTATGAGAGCCCTGCACCAAAACATTGGATGGAAGACCCAACCGACACTCTAATATCTCTGTAAAATATTCTATTCGAAGCATTAAGTACTCGCGGCACGATTAACTTTTAGACGGCCAATTTAACGCCTCGATGACTATTTTCCATCGATATACACGTGTATATATGTACATAGGTTGTATGTAGCGAAGCGATATACAGTAAAGTACGTACATAAGTATGCGGGGGCCGCTTCGCACGCGCTAATCGACACAACCTTTATTATATACACAAACGGCACTCGGTAGAGAGGCGGCGAGAGTCTCTCTCACTGGCGGTAGAGAGGATCGGGAGAGTTCTGGCCGGATTCCAGAAGCTCGTTCCCGTGTAGGTCGGGCGCCGCCGGTTTTATTGTCAGTGGCCGATGCCACTACCGAGCTCGTCTCTCGATTTTGCTGCAGTCGCACTCTCGCACACGCCCGCGGCGATGTAACCAACACCGGGACTCGCACCGGCTCGACAACCACGGCGGTGCGATCATTTCTTGCTTCATCGTGTCAACCAACGAGGAAGAGATTTTCCGTAGCATCGATCCCTCCATAATGGCCGCCATTTTGTAAATAAATGTCCTCGCAAGATTGAAAATATGACGAATGCGGTTCTAAAAATGTTAAATCAATATTCCCTTTTACGCTTTGTGAGAAATTACAATTTTACTTACAACGAGCGTTAGGGATTGTGGTGATTCCTTGAGCTGTGAGAGAGATGAATTTAAAATGTAATTCACAAAAATGTTGGGCACTCACCGAGACAAAACTTAGCTCGACCGCTAAATGCCATATTTTTGCGTTGGCTGACCTAAATTTTGTCTTGATACGTTGCTCCATACAGAAGAATTCGCGAATCGTCTTTTCGAAGCGATCGGAGCGTGTAACGAGCTGCAATCAGTGCTCGAAGGACTATAGAAATTGTTGGTCCAATTATTCAACGAAGGTTAACGTTTAGTGCAGAAGCAAAGCGGTAGCCCCTGCATAATTTATTTTTACAGGGATTAATGCTTTGATTTCGCTTTAAACGTTAACCAGCGTCGAGAAAAACTAGATTGAAATTTGGTACGGTTATGTGAACACGTCTTTTTAAGATTTTTACAAATTGTATTGTTCAAGATAAACTATTGGTTCGATAAAATTGCATTAGGTAAGTGATCGATCTCACTCTGTCTAAGAAGAATTGTCTCCCACGTCGGTATTTCGATACGGTTTAGTAGAAAAACCCACGCAATGTTATTCCTCACTGAACAAACGAAGAATTTAATCCATTGGGTATCCTCGATACCTCAAAGCTGGCGACAGACAAGCCGAAGAAATGAAAGAAAATCCCCCCTGGGGCGTATTAACTTACTCTCGACGAGACATTATAATATTAAATCTATTCTTATATCAATAGATGAGTGAAAACTGTATCCAGGACGAATAGATTGGACTCAAGGGTATCTAGTCAAAATCTTCCCAGAGTTTTCGATTATATTCTGGTTTGTACAGGCAATCCTGAGATATTAAAATATCACACGAATCAAGACGCAGGTTATGTTCTTCTTACACGCAGGATAGTCGCAAAATGCGATTCGCAAATTCTCCGAAACAACACGACCGATTGAGACAAAATTTGGTCGACCTATTGTTGCCACCATTTCGGTTAAATGCACCGAATTTCATATGAATCTATCGAAGCATGCCCGAGAAATTACAAATCGCATTTCCGAGGTGGTGACCGTGCATAGCGCTACATTATAATACCGCTATTTTTCACATTGGTAGGAAAAAGAAGTAAATAACAGTGCTTTACAGAAAAGAATAGCACTTTTATTCGAGTCACTGGTAGAATCAGGACTCCTATACATATGTCTCGTTGGATGTGATCACACAACCGTTTTCAACCCTTTTCAACACTGTCGCTCTTGCCGACGCCGTCTGTCTAGTCCATTTGTACTACGATATACATATGTATATATAGGTTCCATACGTCCTAGCTTGTTCCAGTATCATCGCGTCTTTTCTCGAGGCTCTAACCAAGGATAATTACGAGAGGGAGACTGATCCACACTACGAAATAACTTTGCCTCGAGGCTCGGCCCTTTATCCTGTCTTATATTATGCCCTTTTCCGCCTCAGTCCTTTTCCCACAGGAACGAAACGAGAAATGAATTTTCCTTCTCTTTTCCCTTTTCTCGTCTGTCTGTCTGTCTCTCTCTCTCTCTCTCGCTCTCTCTCTCTCTCTCTCTCTCTCTATCTATCTATCTATCTATCTATCTATCTATCTATCTATCTATCTATATATCTATCTCTATTTCTTTCTCTCTCTTTCATGCCCTCTATCTCTCCTTCTGTCTTTCTTTCTTCCAGTGTTCCTCGATCCATCTCTTTGTTATTTCGCTCAGTCAAGGCAAAAACAGAACGTCTAGACTCGAGATGGAAAAAAAGATTAACAGTTCAATACCGAATAATATTTCATAGTTGGAACAGATCCACATTTTTCATACCAAGAATAGTTCAATATATTTGAAACATAGACACAATTGTACGCATGGTACAATTTTTAATATACCGCTTCGTATAAACGTTTTATATATAGTATGTTTATATCTGAATCGCTACAGTCATCTCCATCTCGGCCTTGGCTGCAATCACGCGAAAGAGGTGAAAATGATAAATGGTCGACATACGTTAGGAAGCAATTATATCCTACTAGAATGAAATTAATCAAGGGATGATTTTGATTTACAAAGTTGGGTAGTGTAATCCCAGCATACCTACTTGATATTTCTCTCGTGAACGATGAGGATTTCAACGTGCAATTTGCATTCGGATATTTTCGTATCCGCATTAATTGCATTACGATTATACGTAGGTACATACAGAATACTATATGCATCACATTATAGTTATATCTACCAGTACAGGGGGTTGGACAACTGCCGGGGCAGACAAAATATCGCGATAGTTGGCGAATTTTGTTATTTATCATGCGATGAAAGTTGCCCGAGATATTAATTCGCAAAGTTTGAAAATTCGACCTATAAACTAACAACGTAATCGAACACTTTAACGATAAATGCCTAGATTGCGGGTTCGAGTCCCACTCGCAACTTTAATTTTCACAGTTTTTAGATGCTTTCGTAGATCTTTACAAAATAATTATAAATATGGCCCGGATGATTGTCTAATACTCTGTAAATAAAGATTTCAAAAAATCGAAGATGCAAAAGCCAAATGGCGTCCGGATTGGCGTTTGCATCTCCGATTTTTTGAAATTTTTTTCAACGAAACGTTTTCAAGATATCGATTTATCAAAAATTACGTTACTTTTTTAATACTTTCAGTCACAGCCTACACAGTTCCACCTAAATAATTATCTCTGTAAACTTTTTATTTTCAACCAAATTGGTTGCAAACTGATACCCCGGGGGGTTTCAAGAATCGCTGATTTCGAATATAAGGCCAGATTTTGGAAATTTATAATGGCAAATCCCCTATAATTGATCCAAATATACATTTCTACAAAAGAATTTCTCCCTAAACGCCCAATAAACCGAAATGTTCTTCGAAAATCTCCAAGCTCTGGTTTTTGAGGTATTTCAATGACTAATGTGTGTTCTTAGGGCTAATAATGTGTGAACTTTTCAATTTTGAACTTCCTTTTCGTGGGAGCCCCTTCTCTCGATCCAATTTCATTCACAAACGCGGTTTTATAAATAATACAGGTTCTTATAGGTTACCCATCAGTGACAGTGCATATTATGAACAACTTGGAGTCCGTGTTATCTATCCCTAAAAGAGATGCCAGAGGGTAGAAAAGGTTGCAAAATCAAAGGCTATTGAAATTCAATTGTTTCCATTTTTGATCAAGTATCATAGGGGTTTTTGGTGTCTGAAGCAGTTTTTGAGACAGCTACCAAAAACAATGTCAACTCGCTTTTTTTTGGGAGGATTTATAACAGTGTTTCTCACGAGGTTTTTTGAGCCACTGATTCCGAATTTGATGTCAAAAGTAGTTTTTGACCGTTGACTGCGACCGAAAACATTGTCAATTTCCTGTATTTTAGGGAGGCGACTTATGAAAGTACTCGGCATGGAGTTTCTTGGGTCACCGATTACAAATGCAGTGTTGGAAGTAGTATTTGACAATTGACAGCTGCCAATATTATCGGCAACTGCCGTTATGCACCAAAATAGAATTATCAAAACATGCGCGGAGATGTTATTGAGTTTGTCATGTTCAACCAAAAATCAAAAGTAATATGTGACAGTTGACAGCTGCCAACAGCCCTGTTCAGTTACTTCATTTCCCGCAGTGTAATTATCAAAATACATAAGAAGAGTTTTCCGAGTCCCTGGTTTCGAATCATTTTCCCAAAAATGCCGTCAACAGTTTGCTGCTTCGAATCGACGACGCTATGCTCATTGTAGCACTTATGAAAACGAGCAAAGATCGCTTTGGACATGTTCAATATGTCAAGTGTCGTTTTTCTTCATAATTCAAGAAATTGTTTCGCTGAGTATCATAAATAACGATAATCAATGATTATTTCTTCCAAGAAGCATACAAGAATATGAAGAATAAGATGAGATAGAGACACTGAACGCCAAAGAGAAAAACAACAGATAACGCGAATAAAAAACAACAAATAAACAAATTTGGGTACTTTTCGAGACACTTTTTCATCCACCACAATGAGCCCGCCGCCATGGTGGATTTAGGAACTCAAGAATTTTGACTTCATATTCGTGATCAACGAGCCCAAAAGCCCTCGAATAACAAGTTTCGCCCCGAATAATGGAATTTCGGAATTATGGAATTCCGATGTTCATACTTGTGGTGATCAGCGACATCAAAACCCCCCATGTACGCAATTCCGTGTAGATTCCACCAATTTTGAAATTCTTATCCGGCATCTTGGATTCGCCATCTTGAATTTTTAAATCCGACGTGAAAAACCCTTATATACCAGGGTTTCATCATGATTCAATAGAACAAAAAATATGTGACTCAAAGGTTTAATCTGGACATTTTTTTAAATTTAATTTTTTAAATTTTTAAACGCACCTTTGATAAAAACACATCGAACAAAATTTTGAAACCGTATTTTCATAAGATTTTCAAGTTCAAATATAAATTGTTGATTTACAAAAAACACGTATTAATCCATTTTCTTGAAAAACTGTCATTTGGAAAACACTGTCATTTATTGTACAACTTTTAAGCTTAGTTAGATAATGGGATAACGATCTGATCGATTTTTTTCAACTTTTCAATTTCCATATTTTAATTATCCGTGTTAAAAATAAATATTAATCTTTTTTCATGCCCACCGGCAACAGGCATTGTTATGTATAAAATAAAATAGACACGGATTAATCATTCGTTTGTGAACCCATGGTTTTATAAAACAGCAAAAAAACAATGCATGCAATTATTTAACTTTTTTTTATAGTAATCAAAATGGCACATAGTCCGTAAGCGAGCAACGACCGTGTATGTATGACGTATTTATAGCGTAAGTATAAAATCACATAAAAACTATTATAACATCCTCTGAAATTTCCACTCACGTATCCGATCGAGATCTTATCGAGGCATCGAGACGACAGACGCGCAACACAGCCGAGAGCTTTGTACCACCATTTAGTACACGGTACATACCCGAGGTAATGAAGATTAACAGTGATTTGTCGGAAACCTCGTAAAATTTATGACAAAAGTAAAAGCAAAGTATAAAGGATACGTCGATTGCCAAGAAACGCGCACGACGCAAGTACGCGCCTCATATTTATTATTATTACCATAGTTTTTATTGACTTTCATCATTGTCTTTCTTTTTCCTATCATTTTTCGAAGATTAAATACGAATCTCTTTTTTATCACGCCCTCTGTTTATTTTACGATCAAATTTATCGTCATGAAACCGATATCTTGCATTCCGATTTCTGGCCTACAAAAAAAAAATACCTACTCGTGCGTCGAGCACGGAAAAGATATATAATATGTTCGTTCCCCTGGCGTGTGTTTCCGTATAAAATTTATTGGCTGTCTACCCAACCGGAGGAAAAGTTGAACATCGTGCTATTTTTTCCAACGAGGCCTTTGTGGTTCTCGTTGTTTTTTTTATTCTTGGCTTCAATTGCATGCGTTATAGGCAGATATCGTGCATTACTGCGAGTTTTGAGCGATTGGCAGGACAAATTCTATAAGCCGATTAATTGAATGCTCGCGGTGAAGCCAATGTATAATTATGTGACTGTAGGCATATATATCTCGGATCTCGGGATGCATATACCGGGTGACCCAGAACTTCCGGATCATCTGGTACCAGCGCGTTGATGACAATGTCACCAACTCGCGTACAAAGTTTGAACGATGAATTCGCGATAGTTTTTAAACGAGAGACGATCAAAGCCATCCAATCAGAGAACGAACCGGTCGCGTTCGATCCCAAGTTTAAAGAGACATCGATTGTCATCGACGCGAAAAAAGACTGGAGACTGTAGTTATCGTATATGAGTTGTCGATCGCCATTGGTTCAGACTTTGCTCACGCATGCTCAATGCGCAATTGGCAATCCCTTTAAATATACCGGATATGCGTCGCTATGTTCGATTTTAACACTGATAACTTTACTATTTTTCGATTGTTTCGCATTTTAAGAAAACTGCCGATTTCGTGAGCGACCTCGTTGCACTGCTAACTATCTGCTGGTACCAAGCGATGAAACCTTCCGAGACACCCGATATATGTTTATATATATATATATGTATATATATATGAGAGTCGTAAGTGCCTGGAGAGTTAGCTTCGTCAAGAGGCATATATCTATCTACTTGTTATATATATATATATATATATATGTGATACTTGTATAGCGCGTCTCTCGTTCCAATATGTGATGAACGTGCCACTGCGCATGCAACGCGCAGACGATGCATCGAGAACGCTCATTAGCACACGCATTGCGTTCGACGCGCGCGCCTCCCTCGGTCCAATACCGTACACGAGGCGCACTCACACGTCGGCGCTCGGCAGTGAGCGATGTATGGGATATTAGCATTTTCAAGCGACATCCGGAAAACTCGTACGGTGATTCATCAAATGGAGATGAGATCGGTACAGTCTTTTTACTTCACCGCACGAGTGCAACCAACGTCGATAAATCTTTTATATGTGATACTATATATATATGTGTGTGTAGGTATTTATAATTGCCCGCTTGAGGATGCGAATCAAGTGTGAAAACTGCATTCCTCGACGTCGGAAATCAAATAATCATCGTGTAGGGAGGGGACGATGCAATTTGTTTAGTTAGAATTAACATTTATTTGGGTTTGGATTAGAATTGGGTTTTTTTAGAAGAACGACGTCTTTTGGTAATTTACAGAAATCCCGGAAACATTCTTTTTTTGTTAGAACACAAAGATTGTATATCCATCGAGAAATTTCTTCATTTCGTTTCTTCAAAAATTGTTCGTTTTTTATTCGAAAACATGTTTTAATAAAGTAGTTTCGATGGAAACGTAAAAAGGAAGAAAATTGCAAACAAAACCGATTTTTCTACAAAATTACAAACATACAAACAATAAACGAAAGACAGCAATAAGGGTTAATTCGCTCATACAAATGTTGAAATCAAACATATTGTTGAAAAAGTAAGGTCAATGAGGCAATAAATAACGCATTGTGCACACATTAAAAATAGAATATTCGGCACGGCAACAATTTTTCATACTAACTCAAGAGCATCTTGAATATTTTAGTTATTCGTAAAAACAAATTTCTTATTAGGTATTAACAAATTGTCAATTTTCCAAAATATTAAACTGATCGCACTTACTTTGATTGATATTACTAATCCGCGCATCATTTTAAAAGCCTGTCAGTCGTCTAAGAAACTTACGCCACTTCGCCAAAACCGTGACATTTTTTACGTTTTTTTAAGAATTTTACCAATCGATCTTAACGTCGAAAAATTGAGGTTGACAAGAGTTATATTATAATATAGAGTGCAATTTTTTCTTTCCTAGACAAGAATCATAGACGTCGATCCATTCCAGAACGCAAGTGCACGTCTATTCAAGTGACGTACAAGAATAAAAGGAAAAAAAATCGAACACCCACGCTGGCCCAACGGTCGAATTGGAAGTCGGCCAAGAACTGGTTGTCAGTTCCAATCGTCCGAATCTCGTCTCCTAGCCCCGCGCCCTCGACCGATGTGCCGTAGTTATTCTCCAGGTAGGTAAAAGAGAGACAGCAGAAACAAAGAGGTACGGCAGACGAATCGAGGACACCGTCTAATTTCGTATGTCGGCAAGGAATCATTCCGTCCGAATTGAAGTTTTCTACTCCCACAATAGACCTATGCATTTCGAAATAGAACCCAAAATCGATAAGCTGACGAATCTAGAGAATAGCAAGAAACAATCAATAATCAAAAGTGCCGAAATTTATATTTGGTTATCATGGTCACATTTTTCCTGATATGAGTCAAATTACATTTAATTAGAATTTAATAAAGCACGTCTGTGAAATTGCACCCCAACTTTAAAAAACCTATTTATTTGTTTTTTACCGTTTCCAATGCATCCCGAATAGTTTCAGAGTTCTACGTAAGTTTAATAAAAATAGTTCCGCCAATTTAGACCAAAAAATTGAATTATGAATATGGAGATTCTAACTTGACATAATAAAATTAGTATATCGACTATAACTTTATAGCCATGAGAAATAATTATTTTTGTCATTAGAATTTCTTGTAAAACTCTTGGGGTGTTACCCAGAACTGTCCATAAATTTCCCAGAATAAAATTTTTTTTTTTAATATTTGGGCGTGTTAACTTAAAAAATTTTAAGTTCTGGGAATATTATGGATAGTTCTGGGTAGCACCTCGAGAATTCTACAAGAAATCCTAATGAAAAACTTAATTATTTCTCACGGCTATAGAGTTACGGTCGATTTAGATATGTCATTTTTTGAAGTTAGAATCCCCATATTCATAATTTAAGTTTTTGGTCTAAATTGGCGAAACTATTTATAAAACTTACGTAGAACTCTGGAACTGTTCGGGGTGCATTGAGAACTATAAAAAAATAGAGCTATATTTTTGAAGCGCCATGAAAACTTTATTATCATGTAATTATAATTTTGGTAATTTTAACTAGACATTTATTACCTACTTTTCAATCCATTTCTCCTCGAACTCGACATCCAGACATTGAAAATTTAAAAAAGAGTTTCATTATTTCTCGATGCGTTTTTGGTCTAATTAAATTAATCAAAAATAATTATTACAATGTTTGACAAAACTGTTATGTTTAATTGCAATGAACTAAGTACTGTATTCCATTTAGATTCCTTGAATTTAACAAAGCGAGATGAGACCCATTTCGATCAAAACCGTTTTTTCATTACGACCAATAAACTAATACCTATCTATTAAAGTGCGAATAACGTAAAAGTCGTTGTAGGATATTAAGGATGTTTTATGTATGTTTCATTAAAAGTTCAATTTGCGACCAATTATTAAAAAGAAGTCGTAACTTGTTATACACATTTTTACATGCCGTTTTAGGTTTTTTACAAAATTTTGAAATTTTTCTCCTTTGCCTAAATTAAACAAAATATGTTCGTTACGCAAATTTATGGTCAACAATTGTAATATTAATTCGAACTTTCAACGATTTTAAAAATATTAAATGATTACTTATTTATTTCGATAACGTCGTTGAAAATTGAACGTTATTTTATAAAGATATATGTAACATTTCAAACATTAAAAAAAAAATGCCGAAATATAAATGCTCTTAAAATATAAAACAATAGAAAAAAAATGTAAAACAAATCAATTTCTCAATTGAATAAATTTTTGTTTGTATTTACATAAAAACCTTCACTTTCAGATTGTGTATTAATTTATTTATTCGATCGAAACATTCATAGATTTTTTCGTTAAATTACAGTTTTTCAATGATTTAATTTGATTGAAAAATCTACGTTTATTCGTCAATTGAAAGGGGTCGAAGGATTAACGCCGAAGCGGCCACAAAACTAGAGTAAATGTGGCTATAGTTATGACCCCTAGCTAGTAGGTATACCACTGGTAGCCGCCACGATGCACGTAGCCACTTGCACTAACGCTAATGTATGTAAAATATACAGAGTTACACCTACCAACCTTCTATACAGATATATCTACGTACACACAGTTATGTTCGTGCGTTAGTTCCGCTCGATCAATATTTCAATTCGATCGTAAAATATGCGCGTGCGTGAGTGCGTACGTACGTCACATCTCTCGCTACCAAATGCATGCTTTGTAGAGGACGTTAACACACCTGCGTCTACTAAATATCGCAACTTCTTACGCGCTTAATTGCCGCTGAACGTATTAATTATACGATAATTATTACCCAAATCTTACACAATATACATCGATTCTTATCGACTGATTATTTTAATTACAGAAAATGATCGGAGTTTTCAGCATTTTAGTTTGTCCCTTCGTGAACCAACCGCCTGAATATTTTTTTCGATATAATGACATTGGACAAATTCGAATTTACATATCTAAGAAAAAAATTTAATTCAACTTTAGCTTTTGTATTATTATTTCATTGATTGACCTAAACAATATCGTACACGCACGTTGTTACAGTACCTCGTATGAAAAACGAAAAAGTCTTCATTTTATACGTTAAATCGTTACATTACATGCTAGGAATTATCAAAGCTCCTTTTTGCATCGACAGAAATATTGAGGTTTGTTTTATAACATAAAAAAAAGGAATTATATTCATCATCGTTTTATCGATTGTATTGTTATAATATAATAAATATTGTTATTGCAGCGAACATGAATTTTCATAGCGTAATTTAATACATTTTCATGAATTTATGTAGAATTTTCAAAAATAATTTTGCACACATGGAACAAAGTAATTACGTACCTATAAGTATTTCTTGAAAAATTTGTGTTACGTAAAAAGTTGCCCATTTCCAAGAGGTAAACCCGGGTTTCTCTCTATCGAGTTTAGGAGATATTCTCGTTAGTTTTCTGTAATGTTCGTAGCTCGGAGTTGAAAAAAAAAACAATATTATAGATAGTCGTATCACTATCGAAATGAAAAATTTGTTGTCCAAGACACGTTTTGATACAAAGCTTTAACCGTATGTACAACCTGTACGAAACATATTACGTAATAACAAAAATAAGTGCTGCGCGACGATGCCGATCGTCGATCGGACACGAACGACAATTAGACGATTTAAAATTCTGCGAACGTCTCTAAATAAATTTAAAATCCAACTCGATTTTGTAGTTAGGAAATCGGGATGTTCTTTTGGGCTTGGTTCGTTGAAAAATGATTGTTTCTTACAGAAACATGCGAATTCTCTAGTAAATAACTCTCGTTACCTCGTGTTCGGTCAAGAATCTACACCACGAGAAGGTCATACATTATTCTCGTGGTCGTTTAACAATTACACGCCTTCGTCACAAATAACTCCTTTTTATATTTTGCCAATATCAAAACGGCTTCAATTTTATTTGCTCGCTTTCACGCCTCGATACGTGCTTCGTTTTGTCAAAATACAAACTTTTCAAAAGACTTGAAAAGATAATGAAAGTAGAAAGTCTGAAAGATCGATGTTTCCTTGTGTACAATAGTTTACAACTGTATTTTGAGATAATCGCAAGTGGTACTCGCATAGATATGTGCGTGAGATAAATACGTGATGATAACAAATACGATAACCGTGAAAAACATATAATAGTTCCCATTGAAGTGGCGATATTTATCTTCTTCCGGATATTTTAAAAACGTCAGAGCTATTAAAAGAATTGTGTACTTACTACGTAAACTGTTACACCGGCCGTTGACTCGTTTTGTCCAACAATTCGGAATTATAATTTGATTTAAACCTTAAAAATTCCCGAGCCCTAAATGTGTAGTAGAATACAACAACAGTTTTACAAAGTTCGATTTTGATCGGCCCCCTACGTTAGAGCCTCTTCCATGAGAAAGCACGTTGTCGCAGGAAATCCAAGCTAACCCAGCCAGAGTTTTTAAATTTACACCCGACCGAAGTAACACACGTTGCTATAATCGAAAATTCATTTTATTTTCCATGTCTAAAAATATTTGTTTTATTTCGTCGATAGGAGGGTCCCTGCGACGAACGTTACTATGTCACACTGGCGGCCAGTTGAACGGTTTTCCGTCACTATTCTTGAGATATTGTCTAGGTATGTATATATTCATGGTTCGCTCCAGTGTTCAATTCGTACGTTGCAAGGGCGTTGGTAGTGAGAACAAACAAATTATGGGGATTATGTGTAAACACGCCGTCTCCTGAATCCTTACGTATATATATATGTATATGTGCGTGTGTCTCTGTGTGTGTGTGTGTGTGCGTGCGAGTGTGTGTATGTGTATAACTCGAGGGATGGCTTATACATATGGGCGTATATATCTAGATGTATAAACCATTATGCTCCACTATATATATATATATATATATATATGTATATATATATAAGACGCAACTCGATTGATCCTTGTTTTTGTTCCATTTTATGCAGAACCGTATTACCGTATTCACCAACTTTGACGATGCACGTTTTCCACACGATCGCATCAATATTTTTGCTTTTATGTAGTCCATGTACTTTTTACATTCAATAAACTCGTATGTTCCAACTTCTGGATAATGCATCGACGTTCAAACATACCTAAATAGAAATAGGAGAACCTATGTTCCGTTGATTATATTTCTATATGGTAGTAGGTATAGTATATGTGGCTATGTATTACGTGTACAGGTATACGAACACTATGGTAATGAACTGGATGTAGACCACATAGAGGCTGATGGTTGCGAAATCGATTCTCGGCCGACCCTCGAGTCTGCCGTTGACTTTCGTGTTCCTAGTGGCTTGAAAAACTTGAAACTACCCGTATATATACGTACGTATCCCGATGCACGTGTGTATAGCGATACAAATACAAATATATATATACAGTATCGAGTGGGAAAGACGAAGCAAAATATGAGACGAAAGAAAAACAACGGGATCAAATAGGAAATGAAAAACGCACTTTTAACTTGAGAAACTCAAAAGTTCTCAGCTCGTTCGTTCAACTATAGGTTCATTCGATATAAATATAATACCCTCGTTAAAAGCACTATCGCATCCGCAAAGTTTTTAAATTATACCATCGCTATCTCCTATTCGATCATCATAATAATTCTCCGAAGCAGATTGTTTTCTTTTTCGAGGTAAAAATTTACATTTTTTTTTTCGGACGTCAGTTTATCACGCTTCATTAAATTGGGCGCTGTTTATATTTTAGGGAAATGGAATTAAACTCCACATGCTTATGTAAATGTAAGTACGTTTTCAGCTTGTGTACATTATATTTTCTAATTTTTCTAAATTCTACAATTTATATTTCGTCATAATTTTTTGTTTCTCTTCTGTGCTTATGTACAACTTGTAATTTACCTTTTTTTCGAACATTTTAATAGGAAACGTTTACCAATAATGAACTGGTAAAAAAAACGTATCTACGAATAATCGATCGCAGACATTCGACGAATTATAAGAAAAAAAGAGAAGATCCCAAGTGGTCAACCGGTGCTTTCAGTGTGTTATAGACATTGACTGTAAAATAGAAAATTGTTGTCCTAACATCTTTAGTTTTCTCTCACAATTAGTATAATTAACATTCTTTGCACGATATGGCTCTTACTACATCGAGGTAAAGAATTAGAATATGCCAAAAGCGTTAATATCCGTTTTTAAAATTATTAAAGACTAAAAAAATTGGTGTCAACGAGAATTAAACGCAGAAAGGAAGAAAAGTTGTTAACCACCAGCTAATTATAATTTAGAAAAAGATTAATATATGTATTTATATAGACACGCGAGCTAATTAGAGTTGACACATTTTTCTTCTATAGTAGTTTTTCTGTAAGTCAGCGGGAAATTAGTTGCGAGTGCGTTACTACGAACGCGTCAGAGTAAGAAAATATATAAAAATTTGTGTCGTCGTAGCTGTCGTGGTCGCCGTCGGTCCGTCGCGGCAATGTTCCCTGCCTGATAATATATCCACGGGTCGTTGATAACTAGCCTCCTCGTGTTTTCATGGGATAAGACTATGCCCCGTTGCGCCGCGGCTGTGGGCTTGCCAGTTTCTATCTTTTTTTTCTCTTTTGCGCTCTCTTCGTTTCTCTTTTTCCTCACTATCGCGTCTCTCTTTCTCTCTCTCTCTCGTTTACACACTATCTCGGTCTTTGGCTGCTGCTACGATTCCAGGGTCAAAAGCGAGGGAATCCACACACTGCCGGTACGGGCGTCATCGTCACTACTGCTACAATAATAATATGCTACTACCATTGTAATCATCATATCCAATGCACACCGCCGGGCGCGATAATTATTGACAGATGCGAGAGTCTAATAACACGACGAGTCGATCTCTCGTCTCTGTTTCTTTCCAGCTAAAAGCATATACACATACGTATCCACGGCCAAATCGAATCGACGTCTCGGCTGAATCCGTTGATAACGAGAGCAATATTCTTATCGACGATCACCCACCACCGTAACGACGATTATTACTCTCCCAGTACAATTTCATCGAATTTTCAAAGTATATATATTCACACAAGGCTTATATAATATCATTCGGTTATAATATTTACCTATATGGAATTTATAAGTACTTATTTATTATATTGGCATCGATCGAATAATCTTTATAAATAATTCGGTTTATAAAATAAACGACACGTACACTCCCTCCCTCTCCTCTTTATAAAATATTTAATAGTTATATTATTATTTCACAAGATTGGTATCTAAGAGGAGGAGGTAATTAAGGAATCGATATTACCTTTGTCAAAATAATTTTTATATTCGAATGTTTAACTTTGATAAGAAATAAATAAAAATAAATATGTTAATATTATTATACGTATAATATTATGTTAAATTAACTTAATAATCTATGTACATTGTAAAATAAAAAATTCAAAAGTATGTTTTTACAGAAATAAAACAAACTCAAACTTTTGATTACACGTTTGATTATAGAGTACTGCTTCTTACACAAATAGACGTAACGAGAATTGGAAAAAACCCTTCGAACTTCGTGTAATTATAATATTTTCAATTCATAATTATTCCATGCTGTAGCAGCCAATGTGGCACGAGAAATTGTACGATTTTCGTTTGACGGGTATTAGTCTCGCGCTATATGATTTCATGCCAGTGATATGATTGCCGGCTCAACTATACAAACAGTATAACTATACTCCTTTATTTGCACGAGTCAAGATAATAATGCAGGGCGATAAAAAAAAAGTGACAGGAGAGAATTGCAGCGAAAGCTCTCGGCACCTCGAATGGCAAGAGCAGCGTCGTCCCGGAATAACGAGAGCGCGCGCTGTTTATACAAAATGAACAAAAATAAACATTCAAATTCATGAGGTAGAATAAACATCTCATTAACCGTTTTCCTTTTAACCCTTGTGATAGACTGTCCTGGCCTCGTATAAGAATATCATTTCGAGTTTACATCGATTAATTCAGAAAAATGAATTCATTTGTGTGAAATAAATTTCGTTTCTATAACAAATGACAATTTTAATGAAATAATATTTGTTTAATGAAAAGTACGTGGTTTGAAAAAAATATTAAATATTCGCAAAAATAATTCTGAAAAGATCGAATAAATTCTATATGATAATATTTATTTTCGGTTGGTGTTGACAAGATAAGCTTTATGCAAAATCGATTTACTTTTAATAACTATATGATCGGTTCAGCTATCAAGCGATACGCCGAAAAAAAAACGATTTTTTTGCCTACGATAAATATACTTATTGCAGAAAACTTCAATTTTTATAAAATATCTAGCGTTACCCGACATGCGTTGCAATGCCGTTTTGATATCATAATTCATTTGACACACAGTATTTTTTGTTTTTCTCTCCATGTGTGAAGCGTGAACTTTCCAAATATAATCTATACTATAGACATTTTTAGCGATTCTCCCGTGCACTGGAAACTGCAAACGTTTGAAATCGACTGGCATATATTTTGGTATCATTGGGATACGTGACAACAGTACATCGTCTTTTCCTTCAAATTTTCTATTTTTAATTGTAGTTTCGCTGATATATTGTTCATCATATTTTTCCCTGGAACCCCAGTACCGTTGCAAAGTTGTGGTGGATTGATGTTTCGTAAAAGTATGATAGGCACGCCCATTTGCAATGTTACAACGCGCGGCGCTATGACTGGCAAATGAAACGAATTCAGGAATTTAGTTGGATAATTAACAACTTGTTCTTGATTAATAAAAGCAGCAATCGACTTGTACGTTTTAGCTTCTCACGATATTCTCTTTTGAATCGTGAAATTAATATAATTGGTGTTTTTGCTGCTAATATATCACGTTCCCTTAACCACTTATGTTTTTTGCACTTATGTACAATATTTTCAAAAATTTGTGAATCAATTCGGCTGTTGTTGCTGTTATTTTACGAAAGTTTGTACTTCGTCGTACTAAAAACTCTAATGGTTTTCAGTCTTTTTTCTCGGTGCTCGTCCGTTTTGATTGAGGTGTAAATCTTTCGATTACTTCGCGATTTAGAGTCACGATTAATTTGACATTTGCTGTCAAATGAATTATGCAATTAATATATGCATAATATCGAGTCGATCGAGTCGTGAAAACAAATGAGTGTCTTTTATTTCGCATGTCATTTTGGTAGCATACTTTGACAGCTGTCAAATTATCTATATATATAGATATACATAAATGTTAATTTTGTTTTGCCCCATACGCGGTCATTTTGGCAAATAAAATTATTCTACTAACGCAGAAACCTTCTCGTGAGTGCGGACTACAGTTCACCAAATTTTCATCGCAATCGGATGAATGGTATAGGAGGTTACTCGTGACAAACAAACAAACAAACAAACAAATATTCCTCCATTTTTATATATAAGAAGATATTTTCCCCACAGTGATAGCGTAATCTGATCACATTTTGAAAATACGTACATTGTTTTTAAATTGGTGTACCGTAAAAAACCTGCCCATTTCCAAGCGATAAACCTGTGTTTTCGTCTAATGGAATTTTGTATGTATTTTTACTTGGTTTTCTGTACCGTTCGTAACTCGGAGTTGGGAAAAACAATATGTACGTAAATTGGGATTTCGAAGCAAACAAAATTGCTCAAAGGCCACGGAGTCAAGCCGCCGTGAGAAGGTATACGCGCGATAGCCATATCACTGTCCAAAAGAAAAATATGTTGCCTAAAATACGTTTGGATAAAAAATGTTAACCGTACGAACAACCTGTACGAAAAATTACGTAATAACAAAAAGAAGTGCTGCGCGGCGGTGCCGATCGTCGATCGGACACGAACGACAATTAGGCGGTTCAAAATTCTGCGAACGTGTCTAAATAAATTTTAAATCCAACTTGATTTTGTAGTTAGGAAATCGGGATGTTCTTTTGGGGTGGGTCATTGAAAAATAATCGTTTCTCATAGAAGCATATACGAATTCTCTACTAAATAAGTCTCGTTACCTCATTTTCGGTTAAGAAGCTACATCACGAGAAACTCATACACATTATTCCCGTGGTCGATTAGCGATTATACACCCTCGTCATAAATAACTTCTTTTTATGTTTTGCCAATATCAAAAGGGCTACGTGCTTCGTTTTGTCAAAATACAAACTTTTCAAAGACTTGAAAAGATAATAAAAGTGGAAAGTCTCAGAGATCGATAATTCCTTGTGTACAATAGTGGTATACAACTGTATTTTGAAATAATGGCAAGTGGTACTCGCATAGATATGTGCGTGAGATAAATATGTGATGATAACAAATACGATAGTCGTCAAAAATATAGTTCCCATTGAAGTGGCGATATTTATCTTGTTCCGGATATTTTAAAACCGTTAGAGCTATTAAAAGATTGTTGTACCTACTTACTGTATAAGCTATTGCGATACTCGTAAAAATTACTAAAATTCGTCATCTTTCTTTACACCGGCCGTTGACTCGTTTTTCTTTGACAATTCGAAATTAAAATTTTATTTGAAACTCCGAAATTTTCGAGCACTGTATATGTAGCGGAAAACAATATTTTTTATAGCGTCATTTCAACTAATGAAAGAATTTAATAAAAATATTACTTGAACGAAAAATAATCGAGTCATGCAGGAATTATTGAAGAATAAAAGTTCTTTCGTGTATATCGATATGGTCGTATTATAAAGAAAATAAAAACATGAACTTTTGTACGTAAACAAATAAAGTGACGAAATAGAAGAAAGAAGTAGGTAACTTTTCGCAATATTACTTCGCGAACGTGTCGTACTAATACCTACTTAAGTAGTACAAAATCAAAATCATTCATAAAACAATTTCAAATCTAGAGATTCTGGATTTATAGATTTAATATAAATGTCTTCGATGTTCCCGTACATTGGTCGCTAAATATAATAAAACTCCGCGACTCGTCCTTTCGTCAATTTCGTGACAGCAGTACTTAAGAATGTAAAAAACTCGAGAAAAATCCACAAGAGGGAGCGCGCGAAAGAAGAACGAAATACAAATGCGCGAAATTGTGAGTCAATGGCGGAGTGAGGAAGTTCTCAAAAGAAAAAACTGCCCTCTTTTCGGAAATTTCCAAAGGTAGATTGTACGTGGCATTTGGTCGAGTACGAAATGGTGTAAGAGCAACGTAATCGTTGCTGGATTTTACGACGTGCGCACCTCGCGGTAATAACGTCGGGCGCGTTGCACACACGTGGCGCCCCGAGCGTCGAAGGTTTGTACTACAAAGTGAAAAAGAGGGAGAAGAAAGAAGTAAAGAAGAAAAAGCTTTTCCGCACCGTAACAAACGCGTACTGGCGGCGGAGGAAATAAGTTTCCGTGCCTCCGAGTTATTCCCTCGCACACCCTATGCAACTGTCATGATCGCGTGTGCGGTCGCGCCCCTTTTGTACTGTGGGTCCGACAGCTTTCGTGGTTAAAAAAAAGAAAAAGAGATCCGACGACCAGAAGAGAACGAACGATCTCGACTGACATGAAAAAAAAAGAAAAAAAATAATAATTCACGAATTCCCCCAGCCCAAACTCGCGTCCAAAAGTTTTTTACGGGATCCTCCCGTCAACGCAGCAACTGATAGATATTATTCAACTGATCTGCGAAACTTGATTCATTTTGTTATTCGGTTATTTCTTGCACGAGTCTCGTTATTATTGGCATTCTCTTGGTACAGGCTCGAGCAAAAATCCATTGTTTGCACTTTGACTTTCAATTTAAGAACGACATTGTACGCTTTTGAAAAGCATTTTCTTGACCGTATCTTTGAGGTAATCTTAATGGCAGAGGCATATGTGTATTTTAAATTTATGTACCGTATATTTTCATTCGATATTATGTACGAAATACAAAAGAAGAACAAATAAAAAGTAATAATTTTAAGTCTGGCTTAACTTTGGCTTACTATTAATGAAATTTTCGAAAACTACTGGATTTTGTTTTCAATCGAACTACTTACTAGTCGAAGAATTGATCGAGCTTATTACGGAATTTTATAAAATTGGAACTCTTTTGTCGATTCTCTTAATCTATTCGGTGTAAGTTTTTGACTTTTTTTACAAAATGAATA
Source organism: Netelia fuscicornis (assembly GCA_946811545.1). NCBI lineage: Eukaryota > Metazoa > Arthropoda > Insecta > Hymenoptera > Ichneumonidae > Netelia > Netelia fuscicornis. The sequence goes on from OX328016.1 coordinate 27,554,983, forward strand.
ACTCCTTAAATTCCAAATTTCAGACAAAATCGGAACTGACTGGGTTTAAAAAAAAAATTATCAATTTTCTTGCTTTATTTAAAAACTTTATTATAAGTAATATTGGTAATCGATGTAAAAAAAAACTTCAAAAAATTGTTTACAATTAATTATAAATATTTAAAAGTTGATGAAACAAAAAAAAAGAATCACGCGACTATGGACGCGCTATAATGGAATGCCATATTTGTGACGTCACTATGTTAAAATATTTTGACAGCAGTACGGTCGACAGCTTCTACCGGTGCATGTGAAAGTAATTAAAACTCAGTGCAACAAAATTATTATAGACCACAAATTTCGTGTGGCAAAGGCTACATAAAGTATAAAACGCGACGCATTAATCCTGAAACAACATCAAATTTAACAATCAAACTATTTAGTAGTCATTTATATTGCAATATTGCGATATTGCATCGAGACGATCCTCGCAACAGAAAAAATTTGTCGTTGTTTTAAGATTAATGCGTCACGTTGCTTCAAACCATTTAGGTACTTCTACATTTAACCTCTTGTGGCACGTTTAAAAATATTTCAGGTGCAGTTTTTGTAGTATTTGCACAAAATGGCACGAAAAACCTACGATACCTTCTTAGGTTGGACATTGTCTATCAAACACTGACGATAATAATAAGAATAAATTCTTAAAAAGTTAAACGTTACTATTACTGCACGCTGTCAATGAGGAAAAATTAACACTGTGACGTCATACGTTATCGGTTTTTTCGGGAAGTATTGGCGCGTCATCGTTACTAGGATAAACAATTTATTGTCAATTTAACATAACTTTTTAATTGTAACGAAAAATAAAAAATTATAATAGTTTCATTATAAAACTTATGTATGATCTTTTCATTTAGGTGAATGTTTTTTTTTAAACCCAATTCAGTGCTAATCATGTTTCTACCTTAACCTGCATATTTACGTAAAACACTTTATCATAATATAGAACAAAAGTTGAAACTGTGAAACTGCGTGTTCTTTTTTTAATTTCATACATAACATACAGTCCGGAAACTAAGTGATGTTTTAAGACGATTGATCACCCTGACTTTTTGTGTGTTTTTCTTTTCATAATAAACCTTGAAATGTTAGAAACATTTTAAGCCATAGTCGGTATTGAGAATGGCAAAATTGTCGAAGTTACGGGTATTTTCCGGTGGGAAGGCCAAGCCTGTGCGAGTCGTCGACCGCGCGGTTCGATCAGTGTATACGACTTAAAAAAGCAGGAAAGAAGCACACCGAGCATGTACATGTTCACAAAAAGAGACCCAGGATGTTCAATTAGCTTTCGAAGAAAACACGCGTCGGCCAGGAGTCGCTGATTGAAGGTAGGACTCACAAAAACTGCACCGTTAGTCAAAACTGTATTTTTCAAACTGGTCCTAAATAAATCTCGTAAACTATCGTTCCGATTGGTGTGAAAATTGTACACAGTCCTTCTCAATGCATTATCTAAAATGTAGCAGTAGGATTTTTGCAATTACTTGATTGGCTTTCTTTAATCGACGATTTTCCTTCATGAAAGAGTACGGTGAAAAATACATATTTTTCTTCCTCGGCTCACCATAATTTCCCTAATAGTCGAAAAAAATGCTAAGTTACATTGTAGCGACATTGTCTATGAATAAGTCAATTTTTTTCGAACGCAACTTGTTGTTGATTCACCTGGCGACGTAACATACGTAGAGGTACACACGTGCCGTGACAAATCTCTCCAACGCCACACCATTTTTGAATATTGTAATTTTAAAATTATTTGAGGCATTTTCGAAGTCGTTTCTTCCCTTCTGTTAAAAAATAAAAATATTACGGTTTATAGTTTCGAGTGTATGAATTTTCAAAAAATATGCCTATTTCTGGGCGGCCCCCTTAATTGTAGAAAACAAGGTGATTTTGTTGCTTCACCTGTGCTACAAATTTAAGAAGAATTGATTGAAGCGTTCTCAATGCAAATGAATAGATTTCATTTTGAGAAAGATTCGTGGAAAATTCCGACAAAAATAATTTCATGAAAATACAACTTCTCGTTTGAGCATATCAAGATTTTTTACCGTGGCAAACACTTTTAACGACAGAAAAATATATCATAAAAATTGGATTCATTTTTATATTCTGGTAGATTTATGTCATTTTCACTGCATGGATCTAAAAACCGGAGAAGTTAATCCCGGCACGGAGATGAGGCACAATGTAAAAAAAAAAAAAAAAAAAAAAAAACAGTAAGTATAAAATGCTAAGATCCGGGAATTTTTCTATCTTTACATCACGATCGAACTGACGCTATTCATTTTTTATTAAATTCTAAATAATAATAATTTAGAATTTAGGTATACCGAATTTAATCTATCTGGTTGATTAATTCCTAATTAGTACCTATTTATTGACTTTTCAAAGAAACTGTAAGGGAATTTCAAAATTATGACGTAGCAACGACTTATTGTTAGATAGTGAAAGGAATAAGACGAAGGTACCTATAGGTACACGGTACGTAAGCAGTAAGTCGGTAATGCTCATCGAAGCAATACATACGTACGTACATTCAAACACAAATGGAAATAAAGTAACGTTCATATAAAATATTAACCTCAACTCGTCAAATCTAGAATGTTCCTCACAAAACGTATTGAATTTACTCGTGCTGAGTATTTATTTTCAAATATTTTTGTTTGTATATTTTCCACGACTTATTAATAAGTGGTGACACGCTTTATCCAAAATTCTCCGATAAATTTGAATGTTTCACCGTGTTTTGAACCACATTTGTATCAAACGAGAATATATGTTGGCATATAGATATAAATATTTGCCCGATACAAAGTAGGTACTTATAAAAGAAAAATAATTCAAAAACGTTCGTTCGAAACCCCTTACAAATTATAATAAATATGATTTTGTAGCGAGAATATTTTGATGTTTCGCTTATTAATTGTAGCATCATTTATTATTCAAAAGTTCTCCTCAGAAAATTGGATCGAAATGTATTTTCATATGTCTGCAAATATAATTGGAAAGTGTATTAATTAAACTTTACATCGTGTACTTAATTAATAAATTTGTAATAATCAATTGTAATAAATTATTGAATTTTATTTGCATCATTGATTCTAAAGCCGACAGATATATAATTTATTCATCAATATTGATACAAGAGATTTATTTTGATTTTCAAATTGATCGACATTGCCAGATCTTTGAGACAAATAATTTCGCGATAAGGAAAATCCCATTTACTTATAAATGGGGTAATACGAGTTGCAATCGTAACTCGTCGTTTTCAATCGAGTTCAAAGTTCGTTAAAAAATATCGACATAAATCTCGACCCCGTGAAATTTGTCGCGTTTACGTATACAAATATCATCGCGCATCGTACTAGAAACGATAAACATGATTTTCTTCGAAAAATGTCTACGCGATTACGAGAGGTTCAATAAATACTCGCGAGAAAAATATCTTGCCTCGTATAGTAACCTATAAATTTCAACAAATACTCCGAACTACACAAAAACGTCAATTACGTCTCTAAAGTCAAGTCAAAGTCAAATCAAGACAAAAAGAACCAACAAAAAGTAATATATAAATTTTTTTTCTACACCTGTCTTTAATCGCAATTTTTTAATCGTTTCATCTTTTTAACAAATATTTTGCATTAATCTTCGTCTCCTAGGATTGGCCGAAGCTCAATTACGTTAAATATTTCATTAAGTTTTATTCCAAAAAGCTGTTTCAGAACGAAAAAGTATTTTGTTATTAGCTAATTTTCATTAAAACGTAACCTCTTTTTAATCCGTTAATATAAATTTGAGTTATTGTAACCAAAGCCCACGTTTCATAATTTATTTTTCCATGCAGAAGAAGAAAAAACGTATGAAGCAAATTTGAAAAAAAAAATTATTTCCAGCCTAGGCTGGAGCTTATTGGCGTACTTAGAAAATATTTCCAGAGGCGGAGCAACAATATTAGGTATATAATATATATATATATATATATCGAACACGACACGCGCTCTTTTCGTGTTTCATAATTCCTGATAAACCCTAATTATGCTCTGTGCACACAATGTGAATAAATAATTGAAATGCTAAGCTTGTACGAGGGCTTTTAGAAAAATCGAGGTAAAACAAAACTCTGCGTAAAATTAGAGTGAAAATTCACGAATTTACCTTGGCAAGTGAGAATGTTTGATGAAAAAAAACAATTACCAAAGGTGCGAATGCCTTATACAATATGGGACATTTCAAGTAAAATAAAATACAAATTTTCACGATTCCGGCAGCCATACATAAAATTTAATCGAGTTTTATAACACGAAGACGCTGATGCAATTTTAATTGATCGGCAACTAAAGTAAAAACAAAAACTGCAAAACCGTTATTTGTGAAAATTAGAATTTGTTTCTTCTTTTGCCCATTCGATTTTGACTCTTAAACAAATCACGACAAATTTTAAACAAAGCAAGCGTCAAATTATTTTATCAAACCGTAAAGACAAATAAAAATAAAAGCGTTTAATTCCTTTGTTTTAAGTTGTGTTAATTGTTTATGGTAAAGAAAAGAGCAACAGGTTCAAACCCGATGAAACGTTAATCTTTTTTGTTGTTTAAAAATCATGTATATTCATTTTATTTGGAGCCTCGTAACTTGTAATAGGAGCATGCCATAATCATAAAAATAAATAAAATCTTCGAGGGACGTAAAAATTCATGTATCTCGCCCAAAGTCCATCGTGCATAATGAGATAGAATGGCCCATATACTTATACATAGATATTTATAAAAACGGTACGATAAGATCGAAAGGCGATAGAGATAGAGACGATTACTCCCAATTCCGGAAACTGAATCTACTTCAACTCTCTGAGCGAGGAGAGAACACGAGCGACGAATGTAAATCGTCAACGACAAAACGAAGAACTTTTTATCTCGTCGTTCGCGGAGTACGCTCGAGAAAAAGTGATTCGAAACTGGAAAATTTTATTCGTTTGCTCTCTATTGAATTTGCCGTAAGCTGTCTCTATTGACTCGACGAAAATATTGCCTGTTGCATGCCGCCGCTGACTCTTTGATGTTTCCAAAAAAACAAAACAAAAAGAATAAAAACGTACTTTTACGCTGCGTGTATTTCGATGACGAAGCTTCGAGCCAATTTTTTATTTATATTTGAGATGGCGTAGTGCGTTGGTGGAAGGGGGGTTGCTGCTCGAGTCTGGAAAATTGTATTGATTTTCTTTCTCTCATCCAATTATCCTTGATTACGAGACACCTTTTCGATGAAAATATTTATGCTTAATGCACGTACGTTACTCTTTGATGTTTTATGAAAAGAAAATTACTTTCTCGTAGTTTGGGCCTACTTCTACGACGAAATTTTCATTCAAGTTGTTTCTCTGTTTTTTCACGAGTTTAATAATTAATGTACAAATAATAATGATGATGGATTGTTGGTAAATGACTATTTGAGTCTCTCAGGTATCCAATTTATCTTGCGGGCACTAATAATTCATGTTCCTTTCAAACAAATTACTAGACTTTGTGTTTAAAGGAAATTTTTCTTTCAACATATCCATGCTCGAAGGTCAAATAGTTGAAAAAACGTGTTTACAAACAAATCTCGATAAATCTAAAAACTAGATTTTCGATCAAGGTTTTCTGAAAAAAGGCAATTTTTTTTTTCAGTATACAACGTGAGTAAGAAGCAACAATGGCTAGCCTCGTTTTGTAATTCGTCAATTTTTTTACCAAGTTACGAACTTAATTAAATAAATCAAAAAAATTTATACAACGAACTAAGGTTCGTCGAGGGCCACGAAATATTCAAACACGTATGATTTCTCATCGATAAATTTAAATTTAATTTTTAACGTTGAGCGTTGTTTTTTTTCGCAGCGCATCATTTTCTTCCAACGTAAATCAATCTTTTTATATTTCCGAGTAATAAATTTCCCGTGATGTATGTCACATTTGATGATTACTGCTTTTTAATATGTACGCAATAAATGTCAGTATTCGTGACAATAAAATTTCATTGTATAAAACTTAATCTTGATTATCGTAATAAAAACTTTTTGTATATTACAAATAAATTATCACTTTCGTGTCAACGAATTTTGGCTGCTCCGTGATATAAATGTCACTCGATTCAATATATAAAACACGAATCGCCTAAAGTTTGCTGAAAAATAAGCTTCCGCGAATCATTTTTCCTTTTTAAATCCTGCCATTTGCAATAAGATGGCGAAACATCAAAATTACGAAAAATCTAATCTTTACGACCTTTTCAATAAAGTACCTCCATCCGTCGTTCGAATTTCCCGCGCGAAATAAATTCCTTACCGAAAAAAAAAAAGAATAATTTTCTTCAGTAAGAAATGTCTCTCGGTATTTTGTCTCAAAGTTCATATCTAAGCACGAAACGAAAAGAAAAGAGTCTACAGAATTGTTCATTCTGCCATTCGTTCAGTAGCTTTTCGTTTCATTACGAGTCGAAAAAAGAAACGAAAAAAAAATAACCTATTATACAGTTACCCCGTACTTTCATCGTTTCGTACTTAACCTTCAAACGAAATGCTCCTTGAAGGATCGTGAACCGCGTAAAGGATTAAAAAAACATAAAAAAAGAACGATTCAAAAAGAAGTAAAAAAAAAACAGTGCAGCTATAAAACTTTGATCGTACCTCGAGTGATAAAGAGCGTGAACCGTCTCCTCCTCGTTGGCACACGTTCAGGCGACGAGACAGTCAAGAAAATCCGTTTTTTTTTCTTCTTCCGGAAAAGCGTTCATCCGGGAGAATCGTAACTCTTCCCTTAGTTCTCCTTTATTTTTCTTCTCGCACAATATCTCTCTCCCTCTCACGCACACAATTTCGCGCACGTTGATAGGAACGCGCACTGGGCAACGTCGAAGAAATAAACAAAACAAAAACAGGACACAACTCTTTAGTTCCAAATTACTTCCAATTATCCTCCAAACACGCCGATCATCCTCGTTTTTCTAAAGACTTATTCATCTTCTTTTTTGTTTTGGTCAAAATAAATATCTCTTTCGACACGTTGTCGTGCGCACAATGTTCGTTTACTGTTTATTTCATTCGATATCCGAGTGACTCGTGCGTCTCGATGAAAGAACTTAAAAAAAAAAAAAAAAAAAGGAATTATAGATATAGATACATATATCGTAGAAATATATATCTATACATATACGTATGTGTACTCGTGTGTTTATATTCGCCAGGAAAAAGTCGCGCACTTGGGATAGAGAAAAAAAAAAAAAAAAAAAAAAAAGATGGGTCCGAAAGACGGTCTAGTACACAGCCGCGGATGGCGGTCGAGTGGAAATAACCGTGTACGAGCGAACGCGAAAAGCCGTCGACAAGCGCACGGTCGACGTAAAAAATTAAAAATTGAAGTCGAGAGAGAAAAAAAACTGTCGTATCTCGAGACTAGCGAACGGCGACAAATCGATCAACGATGAGATGAAAAAAAGAAGAAGGAAAAAGAATCAAGCGTAGCGAAGCATCGATAGAGCAAGAATAAAAATAAAATCGACGACACGACGATGAATAGATTCGTTTCGTCACTTTTCGCGCTGTCCGAACTGTACACAGCCACGCGCGCGCGCGCGCGCTTCTTCCTCGTAACAACTGACCGCCGTGTTTCGATGCTGGCGCGTAAAACTGCACGAGGAGCTATGAAAATTACATCACTGCCGGGTACCTGGGGCTTCGCGTAATAAAATTTCCGACCTCGCCAAAATCTTTCACTTTTTTTCCCGGTTTCCGCATTCGCGACTGGACCGAAAACGTCGATTTTCTACCGGTACGCTCGCGTAGACAATTCAAAAAAAAAAAAAATAACTAGATCGTCGTAAATCACCATTATTCTCGTTTTTTGTTCGCGCTCAATCGCCGTTGTCAACAGACACGCGCGCGCCACGGCGGTTGTGAGAGAGTAACGCGGTGTTACCGCAGTATTCCGCAACGGGGCGAAGACGAGAAAAACAAAAGATGGTTGATTCGTTGAAACAAAAATAAAATAAATTAAAAAAAACGAGAGGTGGACAAATTTGAAACAGTCGGAGCGACGGAGGTTCGGAGCAAGTGGAGTGGGGAGAACCGTGGATTTTCCATCGTGGCGCGCACGCGCACATACAACAAAAACACACGCGAAGAAAAAGATTCGATGTATTCGTAAACGCGCGTATTACCATATATATGTGTATACATATGTACATATATATATATAAATATATACGCACATATATATATATATATATATACGTCTCAGGCCCGATGGTGCCGAGAGATCCCGATCCTCCGGGGTTTCCTGCTCAAGATCCGAGCAGGCACTGACCCCACTGTGAGACGAGACAAGAGAGGATCTCCGCGCTCGGAGACCCCGGTGGAGTGGTGTATCGTGCGTGTGTGTGGGGGCACGTGTGCATGTACGTGTATATATGTGTGGCAGACGACGAAATAAACCTCGGCGAAGGGGAGCGATACGAACGAGCGCGAAAGAGCGATAGAGCGCGAGAGGGGAAAACGAAACACACGACAGCGATGAACCGCAGAAGACAGAGAGGTGTAGAGTAGCCGTTCAAAGTCGATGGTAAGTGGCAGTGGCAGTGGTGGGGTGGGGTGGGCGGGGAAGGGATGAGTGAAAGAGCAAGAAAATACCACGTTGTCCGACTCGAGCGTATGTGCACAAGAGAGAAGAGATAGACGAAGGCGCGCGGTGGCGCTGATGCCAGAGGCCTCGCACCGCAGTCAGACAACGGCGGATGTACGTTTTCTTCCTCGCCTCTTTCTCCCTCTCTCTCTCTCTCTCTTCGTTGCAGTCGTTGAAATATAACTATAGAGTATCCAGCTGAATGGCCGATGGTAGTTAGTATTATTATTATTGTTGTTGTTAACTACTGGTATAGGCAGAGTGCTGTGTATATGTGGGGTATTATCGCGAGAAGTGAGTAGTCGATCGCGCTCGCAGGAGGATCGCGCGGCGACTTGGCCCGCAAGCGAATGCGAAACAAATGCCTCGCGAAACGCGCGCGGTGGTGGGACGAGCGAGCGAGAGGCACCGCGAGGAGAGGGGGAAGAGTCGTGTTCCCCCTCTCCTTAGAGAACGAACATCGCTCGACTCCCACTTCTGCGCGTTCACTCGCTATATCTTTTTCTCTCTCTCTCCCTCTCTCTCTCTCCCTCTTTCCCTGTGCCACTGCCACTCGCGCTCCGCGAGTATAACGCGCGCGATATCAAAAGCGCGCCGGAATGATACTCGATGTGGCGGCTGGCGTCTGAGCATACAAAATGCGATAGCGCCGCTCTCCCGTTCCAATCGTTGCTTAGAATACATACTGAATATATATTTTGACCCGCGATGCTCGAACTCAACTGCGACGAACGACGACGATGGCGAGGCGGTAGATCGCCCAATGGAACGAAAACCTCGACCGACGCTCCGACGACGGCGGCGACAGCGACGGAACTACGCACGCCCGGACGACGTCTGCCAAACGGAGCCGCGAGGCGAGGCTCGCTATGACTGCTGCTACATACATATGTATATGTACATATCATCCGCATACACCTTCAACCTTATATACGTATGTACCTTGTTTCGTTTTTCTTCACCCTACCATCCAATACTACGCCTTTGTTTTCTATACGGATTCGGCAAACACAAACTCGTCGATCGTGCCACTTGGTCGAGTTCGTCACGAGATTTACATTTCGAGATTTTAGGACTACTTGTTTGCAAACACGTGGCACTACCCAACCTTGTACGAAACTCTTCGAACATATTTTGAGACATTCGACGCGTTTTTGTCCCGTGAACGCTAACATAACTCGTATACCTATCATGAATCAAGGTCGATTGTAAATACAGCCGAACGTCTTACAAGATAATTTCCTTTAACTTTAGGTCAGGAAATTTAGACTTGGCCACGTACGCCACAATTTTACGTCGACTAACCGAAAACTTGCTCGCGATCGATTGCCTCGTCTCGAACAATTGAAAAAAGGTAGAAAACCTCGAGAGATGCATAACTTGGTTTCTTTTTCCAATTGTCGAATTTGATCCAATTTCTTTGGACGGGCAATTGTTACCTGGCACGGCTTACGGTCACTCTGCCACCTCGTTTTACTGTCCTCGGGGCTATCCTCTCTGTAAAAGTACCATACGATTTCCTGCACCACTCTTTTGAGTACGGGCACTGTCTATATACATATATAGCGGGGTTAGTCGCCGTTGAGTCGCGGCCGCCGCCATATCACGCACGTGCCACTCGCGCGCCTGATCTCCCAGCCAAGCCGACTCTCCATAAGAGCTGTATAGTATACATCTTGCGTATATATATATATATATAGGTATCTCGGGTTTTACTCGAGTATACCTCGGCAGGGGCATCTACAACGACTCCCTGCACCACCCGGAATTCCTTCCCGGCGGCATGCAGCGCACGCAAGAAGACGGGCTCTCTCCCGGCTCTCATCCACGATTTACATGAGCCAAGGTCGTCTCCCTGTCGGGCGAACGTACGACCGAGCGATAAGACCCTTCTTTTTGTTTTGGTCAATTTCTCTCTATTTTCTTTCTTGTTTTCCTGCAAAATAAAGAATTCACTGAGATATAACAATATCGCCGTAGCGTTCGGATTGTGTAAAAAAGGATTTGGCAATATCTAACATATTGATTAATAAAACTCCAATAATTAATGTTGCGTTTCGATTTTAAGGCACCGGGCCACGGTGCGCGTGCGGTAGGAGGGGGTATTTTTAATCATTTTTTTTCGAGCAAACGACGAATGGTTTTTTTATTGCTACTAATATTCAATATATACATGTAGAAGACACTACACAAAACGTTTTATTTAAATCATGAGAATAGTTTGCGATGTACGCTGCTTCCAAAAAGCGACGACCAAGTTCGTCGGAAAAATACAAAAAAATATATTTATAATCTAAACCTGTAGGTTTATAAAACCTCGTAGGGGAATTTTGCTATCTGATGAAAAAAATGGCGATTCAACGAATTTTATCTCTCATTTTTACAGAAAATTCTCATTATTTATGAACAAAAAACACACAGAAGGGGATCTTTTCTTTATAAAAACAAAACTTCCTACATGGTTTCATAGAGATCGGATTTTCAAACATTTTAAGACTTGGTACATGCAAATCGGATGAATATTTTGTTTAATATGTTGTCAACTAGGTTGAAAACCGTAGTTTGAAGAAAAACGCGTTCAATATTTTACCAAAGGATAATTCGACGTACAAATGAAATCTTATATCTCGATTGTTTTTTTTTTGTCAGACGCGGAGAGAATTTGTTATTAATTTTTACGGTGAAATTTCGGTAAAAATTACATTAAAACTTGAACCCGGTGATAAATGTGCAAACATAGTTTCAAATATTTTACTTTCAGGCATGTACAAATTTTAGCACGTAGCATAATTTTTACTCGCGTTACACGGAGCTCACGGATTACGGCCAGGCGACCTAGTCCTAACTGATTTTACTGTGAAGAACGTAAAAATTCTGGCGAACGCACGGAAATTTCGGCTTCCTTTTTTAAATTTTCAAAAAAAACGCGCAAATTTCTCAATGTGCATCGTACACTTTCTTTTGTATCAACCCTTTTTTTCAACATATTGTAGTAATGTTTACGTTTCACGAAAATTTACTGTTAATTTCAGTAAAAATTCTTGAATATATTTATTTTTAATTTCTGTTCCGCAACAGTAAATTTGTACTCATTTCCATTAAAATGTACAATTTATTTCCTAAAAACGTGGAGAATTTCATATATGCCACTCCGTTACTGTGTGTGATTTCACAGTAAAAATTACTTAAAAATTCTTTCCGTGTACCACCAGCTGGTATTCCTGGTATTCCTGGACCATAGAACAGCTCTTCAGCATCCAGAGAAAGTCACTCATAATTTGTTTCGTGTTTTGCACGCAGACAACCCTCATGCGTGTTTTCTCGTCAATATTTAGACAATATTGGTACAGTACTTCACCAATTTTTATCTCCAACATCTCCGATACATTATTGAGACCTATGTGACCATCGTTGAAAAGTATAAAAGCAATATTAATGGCAATTTCAACAATGGGTCTGCCACTCCACGACTTCTTTGGCGCAATTTTCCATATAACAGAGTTCGAACACTCGTCTGCCGCTCGGTGCGGTTGTGCGCTTGGAACGATTTCATATAAAATACTGTATCTCCGTCAATTTACAATTTTTTTTTTAATTGGGTGACATCATTCTTAATAAATGCATTATTCAGAAAATGATAAATAAAAATTTGCCGTGATCTGGTGCCTTAAGACATTTTGCAACTGCACAATATTCAAGATTTTGACTGAACGGAGACCGCACCTATTTATTTTTCGACTTTTTACATTTTATATTGAAATAGATATTATTTTGATCATTTTATTAAAATGTCAACAAACTCGTATCGCCCACTGTCAATAATTTTTTTAATGCCGGGCATTTTAAATAACTACCGTGACGCATTCTCAGTTTAATTTTATGAATTAATCGGGCCAGGGTAAGCAGATATTCTTATACATATTGGAATACATCGTGATATACTGAAGGCTTTGATATTAGGCCCACTCCCCGTTGTAGATACCGGATAGATGACTGCGCCTTTATTCAACTTCGCTCGATCGGACAGATCTGAAAGTAATTTCATGACGCAAGGAATATTCCGATCTTGTCTTCTGCCCGGTGATAGCAACGTACGCGCGTTGTAACTGACATTGTCCATGACTTCGTACTCGACCGAGCCCATTTTACATAATCGCGCGTTTCGCCACCTAACGGCATAATAGTATACTTTCTGTTCCCCGGATAAGCAGCACCTACCATGAACTATTTCCTGTACATATTCCATTTATCGTCATCGAGGTTAGCTGACAGCCAACTTTTCTCAATTCTGATACATTCATTTTTTCTTCAATAACGCTGGAAAATAAGTAAGTATCGAATGACGAATTACAAACGAAATCATCATTGGGAAATTTTTAATTGACAACTTGTCCAAATTTATAGTATAAGATACACGTAGTAGATGAAAGTATACCACGCTTGAAGAATAGAACAGCTGCCAAGAACACGTATAATCTCAAACTCATTGTTTCCTCCGGAAGGAGGAGTCAGAGTGCGTACAATCTCCATCCGCAAAATCCTCCATTTTGAAGGGGAAAACATTGGAGTATCGACTTCCCATAATGTCCGCCACGCTGTGCACTATGCTCTCGGAATAGCTTCATGCTTCAGCTTTAACCTTCCAACGATGGTCGTCGAGTTTCATTCCGCTCGATACATGGAGAATAGCATGGTCAAATAGAGGATCTGAAATTCTCATTCCTGTAAACCAGGGAAAAAGGGCTTTTCATATTTGCAGTTGATCGCCGAGACTTACTCCATCGGTATGCGAATCGATCTACGCCGGAGTTTTTACCACGAAACAAATGCGCCATCTTTAATTCTTTAGTTGCATTTAGTTCATGTTAAATTTAGCATTTGTTTTTTCTTTTTCATAAATCTAGAGTCAAATCCGTTATTTTGATTTTTAAATTAAGATCGATCGCCTCAAAAACCTCCAGGTTGAACCATTCATCGAAAACTAGGCGATTCAATAAAAATCCCTAGCAGAATATAGTTTTTTTTTGGTGGTTCAGTTGACTCCGCAATATTGATTTCCAAACTGTGTTATGTAATTTAAAACAAATCATTGCATTAAACTTTTCATAAAAGTCACACCGTTTCACATCTTTGCAATGTTTCACACAGTTTATTCGGTTCACTCGCATCGTGATTGAAAATTTCGATCCGCGACTATGCAACTGGCCCACCTTTTTTCGTGCCCGCAACAATGCCGCTGTATAGATTAGGATGTAACAGCCATGTACTCCAGTAAATCAGTAGCGTATACGTGGGTACATCGACGAGAAGAGCGAACCCGCGCTCGACAAAGCATACGTGAACATTATGCAAAGTGATTCCTATATCGATTTGCCGGCTAGACCCGGGTATAAGACTTGTTGCGCGTTTAGCGCCGTTGACTATAGCAAAGACCGATGGGTACAGTCGCGAGAACACATGCACACGTACGGTCGATTTACACGGACTTCTCGTCACGTATGCTTTTGTATGGGTCAGGAAGTATCCTCGTGCATACAAGATTGCCATGCATAAATATATATGTGTGTGTGTGTGTGTGTGTGTGAGAGAGAGAGAGAGAGAGGAAAGCAAACGTACCAAAAAAAGGTTAACGCTAAAGAGCTTTTAGTGGGGCCAATGATAGAGATGAATTTACAATTTGCGCATTTAGCCGAAACAAGCCGAGAGGGAAAGTACCAAGCGGCGAAACAAGAGAGCTAAAGATCCCACTGACGTTAAGGGACGGAATTTTTTTGCCACCGCCTGGAAACCTTGGAAAGCTCTATCAAGCTCTCGTTATGAATATTTCATGATCATTAAAAACATCAGGATCGAGGAGTTTTTCTTATGGAAATTCGAGTTACGCGACAAATCGTTTCCTCGTGCATTTCTTACGCATAATCGTAGAACAATAAAGGCCACGAAGCTTTTGGATTCTCTGTGATCAATTATTCCCCCTCCGGAAAATTATTACCGAGGATGGCTCTGAGAGTAATATAATACGTTGGCCCAAATACGCTTTTGCAATATTAAATATCGCTTCTTCATAATATATATGTATATATTAAGACTCGTTATACCGATTCTTACTATCTAGTAATTAATAAAACTTAAATTTTGATGGGGACTGTTCCTGAAAAAAAAAAGTGAGAGTTCATTAAAAACATTTCCGTTTATAGCAAGGACCTGCTAGATACACGTACCTCGCTAATAATTATGACTATTGGTACGGTAATGAGACGTTAAAGATGTCAATAATTTATATACCGCTAGTATTAAAAACTTTGGATAATTTACGTTTTACGGCTCACCTCTTTTTTCCAAGAAATCTGAAACGTTTTTGAAAACTTGGTCAGTTTTTAGTAGAATACCCCATATATACATAATGCACTACTAACCTTCTGTTCTGTTTTTAACACTGACCGAGACCGTTTTCGTTGTAATGCTCTCACTATTTTCGGCAGACGTCAGCGCCTACCGACGGTATAACCTCGACATAGTTGGCGCGGCAAATTACGTACGCCGATATTATAGTTTTCGCTCAATCATCCTACATAAGGAAAGTGTATTGTCGTACCGACTGTAGACGGAGTTATATTTTCGTACAATTGTCCCATCGGAACGTGCCCACTTATAGTCGACTCGGAGAATCGTTTCGAACGCTTCTGCACATTATCGTGTTCCGAAACGCGACGTCGGTATGTCGAACGATGCCGTTTAGTTCCGTGCTTTACCGTCTGCGGCTCCCTAGTTTATCCTACACACGGTCGGTTAGCAATTGCGTCGTTTCGCTGTATGTATTACAAAAAATGGTCGTGTAACGATTACAATAGTAAATGACTTACCAATACTACACATTGCGCATTGAGAGGCGTTACTCTTAATTTATACATTGGAGTAAAAACTTTATTTTCATTACGTCCGCTGGCGTTTCCTGGCGCCAAACGAGAAAACATACTCCTCGTATTAGAAATAAAAGAGATAGAAAATTCTCGAATACCTGGTAAAAAGACACCGAGGACTCTCGAGCATGCTCCCGGCGCTTCGTCTATTTCCATTACCAGGATGAAACTGATCATTCGTATGTCTGTTCCATAACGAATAAACATTACATCCTGGTATTCCGCGAGAGACGGGAAGTCAGCAAACGCGACTGTTATAACGCGCGTAAAGTACAAGAACGTTTGCATCATGCACGAGTCGGAGTGACGACTAAAAAAGTACGACACTCTAACGCATGGGAAAAGACACGAGTCTTGTCATAGAACGAGAGCGAGAGAAAGAGATGGGTGGGGTTTGCGGGGGACGGAAAGAGGGGTGGAGAAAGAAAGCAAGGTGCTTATTAGAGCACGTCGTAAACTATATGGACGGGTCATTAGATCCTTATCGCGTGTCTTTTTGTCGATAACAAAACTGTCGAATAAATAGACAAGCTCCTGAGGAATCGGGACGGAGAATATCAGCACAAGCTTCGATGCCCCGTATCTCGCGAATCGTTACAGTAAAAGAAATAAAATAAAAATAAAAATAATGAGAAATGGAAGAAGGGGAGAGAAAAGTTCTCCGTGGAAGCGGCGGGCCGATAATGACGGGGGTACGCGTACAGATTCCCTCGCGCGTCTTCTCGCGTGCAAAGTCAACCGTACGCAATTATGCTCTGGCCGTACGTAATGTGCGGTTGTCGTTGCCACGATTAGCTGTCTTCTTTCAGACGGTTGCTTGTCGCAAATTGCCCCTTGATCGTTGTATAACTGGATCGCAAGATCTTCGCTCGATCTCTCGGTGCTCTCTTCGCACGCGCATTATGTACGTGTACGTGCACATGGGGCAGAAAAACAGGGTGGTTGAATGGCTTTTGGTTACGGAATAACGTATCGTCTTCGCGATACTGCTACCTGTTATTCTCGCCGACCTGTTCAAAGCAACGAACCCAACATCATTTACCAAATATACAAAATATTTTTATTATTGCGAAAAATCTTTGAGAAACGAAAGTTGGGAATTATGTATTACGAACGATATCAAGGATTCCATCAATATTGAAGAGATCTCTTGGTCTGTATGTCGTCCAATATTGTTCTCAGCTCCTCGTCCTCCAGACGACCTTCCAGGCTAGGGATCAGAGCTTTCGCCTCCTCTGGAGTTTCCGGGCACAAATTTGCCAACGATGCGAGCTCGAACTTGTGTAATTTTTTGTACGTCAGCAAGCTGTGGCCCATAAGAAACATCAAGTACTTATTAAAACGAGCCACGAAGTAATAAAACGGTTTATATGTTTCATTAACGTACTTCCTGACCGCTGCGATGATTTCTTTGTTCTTGAATTTGCGAAAACGATCCGTGTAATTGAGACTCTTCATGAAAACTTCGGAAAACTCTTGTTCCACCTCGGCCGACTCATTCTGGGCTTTTCTGTGCTCCAACAGCATGTGTACTTCGGAGATCAGCAGGGTCTCGGCATTCTCAAATTCTGGGACGAGAAATTGAATCAGCGTCAAAGAGAATGATAACTCAAAATAGAGGTAAAAGTGTACATATCGCAAGGAAAAATCGAAAAATTATGTAAAAACATCGTATATTTTACAATGGTATTTTCAAAAATACAAAATAAAGCGGTAAAAATAACGGATTCCGACCACAGCGGAGATAATATTCGAAGAAACCCAACTTCAAGTTCTTGTATGGGACGTTTTACTACTAATATCACAATATTAATATGAAATTATTATAATGATTTAGAAATTTGTACAAATGATTTGGTTTGGAAAAATCTTGATCGACTCCTAATTATGACCGCATCAATGTGCCGGTTTATTAATGTATCCTTGTTCCACTAAGAAGTCATAGATCTTCCGCGTTTTGTTAACATCAATTTTCAGCAATACTCGAGCCTGCGCCAGTCTCAATACACCAATTTTTTTATTCTCGTTTATAAGAATTCGTTTGTAGTCAAAGTAGCTCGCTGGCACGACGCGAGTTTGCGAGCAGAGCTCTTTCTCCTCCGCTGTGAGTTTTTCGCTTCCTGGTAAACCACGAATCTCCAGGGGTCCTGGAATTTTACGGGGTATCGAGGCGAGAGTGATCGGCAAATTAGGATGGACAACCGAATGCGGCAATACGCTCCGCCAACTATATTCGGGATTGTTCAGATATTGCTTTCTCTCCTTGTCATTCTCGCGACGCAATTTTGACAATTTCTTGTACATCGCTATACTGCAAAATGTTTTCAGCCCATTTGCGCGATAGTCAAAAAGTTTTTTTATATAATTCTTTATCTCGCCTACATGATGAAGTCCTTCGATGATATAATCAAACTCAATTCCACCTACCAATTGCATGAATATCAAAAATCTTTCGGCGACCGGTCGCGTTATTGTCATCTCGTATCTCTGTAGCCACGACATTGTTCTTCTGAATGCTATGAGTCCGTGATCTCTAAGTACCTTTTTTCTTCTTGCACGTTCCTTCAATCTGTTGTTATACGCCTGTACTATAGCAGTTTGCAGGCTTTGTCCTAAATTGTACTCCGGCTCGCCCATTTCAAATTCATTATAATTTAGTTCAGAAACAAGTAATTCGGCGTGATTGTCGAAATTCACAGCGAAATCCGATCTGGCTGCATTGTAGCCGGCTAACAGACGGCAGTTTAATGAGTTTGAAGCAAATCTTGGTGGTTCTTCGAGATCCTGGAGTTTGAACAGATACGGCACAGGTTCACTACCAAACAGGCTCGTTTCCGTCTCTCTGATCTTTGGCAGACCTGGCAACCTCTGACGGTCGATATAATTCTTCAAATAGTGCATTTTGCATTCTTCCATGGTTTTTCCAGGCATCCGTCTTGCGACATCAACCCAATTGCCATACCCACACTCTTGTAACACGTCCAATAATTGAGACTCTTGTTTGGCAGTCCATCCTGATTCCTCGATAAGTGGAAATTCATTTTTTACAATAGCATAAGCATGATCATTCCTGTGACTATGAATCTCACGCCCATTCGAGAAACATATTAGACACAATTCAATGTCACGGCACTCAGCGCATCTAATGTAAGGCTCCGATAGGGTAGCTTTACACGACTGACAAATTGCTTCCGAAGAAAAAATTTCCTCGGCCACGACTGATACTTCGAGTTCATTCTCTGACTCTCGATTATTCCTGCCAGTACCATCATCATCATCGTCATCATCATCATCATCATCATCATCATTATCATCATCATCACCATCATCATCATTATCATCATTGTCATCACCATCGTCATCATCACCATCATCATCATCATCATCATCATCATCATCATCATCATCATTATTATTATTATCATCACTGTCTACAGTTACACGAGACGCGCTTTCTGAAAGCAAGAAAATCATAACTATAGACTCAGGTAGATGTGGGAAAAAACTGACGATATCAATAAAGTGAATGTCACTAACAATGAGCATAGACGACCTAACTAGCACCTAAATACAACATAGGTATGGAAAAATAACAACTTAAAGTAGTTTCAAAGAGCCTCTTTCTTAGCCTACCTGAAACAACCGTCAAAACGTAACACACAGAATGAAGTATTTAATTGTTTCATTCCCTCTGTTTTAAACCATCGTTGTGAATTTCCAACGAGGCCGAAGATCATAGATTATATTTCAATATTTAGAAGGTTAATTGCATTTATTATTTTTTATATTACAATGCAATTTACAGCACCGAGCACAGTAGTAGGACATTAAAGCATTCTACTAATTTTTCCTACCGTAATACATTCGATCATTTCTCGGCTTGTAGGTTAAGAAAAGGGATTTGATTTGAACATCATCAAAGTTTACTGGGTACAAGAATGTTTTTATTATTTTAACTCACCTTTAGGAAATTGCAAGTCCGCAGCATCCTCCTCTGTCATATCCGCCAAGTTCGGATTAGCCATTGTTTTTAGTTTATTTCAAAATGATAATACTTAGTAGCGGAATTCGTTAAAATTCGGGGGCCCCGCAGATGCACGAATTTTAGTTGACACTCGTTGAACTGTGCCGTGAAACTGCAGTTCATAGAACAGGCTGGGTAACACCAACGATTCAGACGACTATAAAAGGTATATGCCAATACTTTCGCTTGAAGCGAGAACGTGTCCCTCAGTGTAGTTCTATCCCCCAGTTACTCGCGTCGCTGGCGTCGCTATAAGAATGTGTAAGGTCACACAGGCACGTTCATGTATACTTGACCCAGTTCAAGGCGTAACTTCGCCTCCAATTGGCAGTTTCGGGCGGAAAAAACTTTGCTTCAACCAGCCTATACGCATATTCATTCTGTAGTCGTCTGAAGTCGTTGGTAACACTAAATATATAATACGCATACGCAGTAGTATCGCTGCTTATTTCACGCTGCACTTGTTCCAGCTCGCCTGAACTGGCTCGATTCATACGGTGTGGCATGGACGGCACGAGCTGTTGCCGAATGTAACCTACAAAGTATATTTGTTTTATGACAAAATGAGTTCAAACGTGGAAGTAGTTGAAAATACAAACAATGACGACGCAACAAGCGATGTACAAACGCAGGAAAATGAGAATACCACGGAACTCGTGCCGGGATATAAAAATTTCGATGATTACGTGAAGGTATGAATATGACCGTGACGAATGCACGTGGCTAATCACAACAAACTTTATGTTTTTCCATTTCATATATGATATTTATCTTATGTGTACAATACGATAGTTGTTCCTTGCTTATAGTATTTATTATCTCCGGCTACTCCAAATTATATTTGTGCATAGTAAAATTGTCAAGCAGTTTTTGTTAGCACGACGCTCCTTATCAAACTTCAGGAAATCCCATTTCAACGTTGCTTATCGTTGTGTTTATTATTGTACAGATACATTATTTCTATCTCAAAATAACGCGATTCTTAGCTGATTATTTCTTCACTATTCTTGGAAATAAAACGAAACCCTGAAAATTGTCATTATAGTAGACAACATTGTATGCAAACATTACATAGTATACAAAAATTCGATCTGTTCGAAGGTGACATTGAGATCTGCGAACTAGCATAATCGTACGATTTGCATTAATCAATTCTGTAATTGTTAGATTTTGTATTTTCCCAGAAATGCCAGCCGCCATTGAAAAAAATGGTTTTCCAAATTAGCATCAGCAAATCTTGTTTACTTTTTCACCCATTACTGTGCTTCAAAATAACAACTTGATAAGTTTTTCATTCTGATGTCAATTCAAGCCCCTATCAGACAAGAACTCTTTTCTTATTACCTTTATCGTTCGTAAAGAATAATTAATTTATAATCTCTTAAATAAATTATAGGAAAGTAAACAAAAAACAATCGCGTCACTGTTTTCAAAATTATTACCAAAAATAAAAATGAAACATTTCTCTATACTGTCATTCAAACATGTAATAATTACAGCAATGCATAACACAAAAGAATCATTTCAGCCCATATAATTTTGTGACACTATGTATTCTTTGTTGTCTTGTAACAAGAAAATTAAACACTATTATTGGCGATATCAGTTGTATCTGCATCTGTATTTTTTTAAAATATATGTAACAACTTTATACAGTGAAAAAGTCAAATAGTATATCATAAATTTGATGGTTCTGTATTACAGCATGCATTCAGTGTCATGAAAGCCGGCATTAAAGCAGCCAACAGTTTACCGAGTGGCGAGAATTTCAATTACTACTCATGCTTTCCTAAATTTCACGAAATAAGAAACAATGAATTGAAGAAAGTTTTAAGTATTATGCAAGGTGTTGTGGAACTATCCGGTGCAGCTGGTAATGTAAGGCAACGAGATATGGAAGAGAGATTCGAACTTCTTGTTGAGGCCAATGATATATTTCTCGATCGTGCAGTAAGTGGTTTTAAATCGATTTCAACATTGGAATTAAATATATTTCCAAAAAACAAAAAGCAATAAACATACAATTTTTACAGAGTGTTTGTATGGACGAAGAAGAAGGCGTACCAAAAAAACCAGGCATAGCACTAATTGTGTCACAAACAAACAAAAAAAACGTTTTTGGTTCTTGGAATGCAACAACAGCAACACCTACTACGATTCAGACCAATAGCTCAAGTGCTGCATCGTCGATTCGCTTATTGGCAGCACGTAACGTTCAAAGACCTCAATGGTCCTTTAAGGATAAGATCGACAATAGCAGAAAACCCTGGGAGCCAAGAATCAAAGACAAGCCTAACTCACTCAAACCTCTCGCAATTTATCTCGAGGAAGGTGAAAACGGTGAGGTATTCAATCACCCTTACGAAATTGAGTTGGACAAATTTGAGCCTCCAGAGAGCCAGTTCGAACGATGTGATCCAATTCCATACAAAAGCCTGGAGGACACACCTTTGATAGTTATCGAAAAGCCTGAGGACATAAATATTCTTCTTGAAGATCTTAGACAGTACAACGAGATCGCTGTCGATCTTGAACATCACTCTTATCGTAGCTTTCAAGGTATAACTTGCCTCATGCAAATATCGACGAGAGACACGGATTATCTGATCGATACGCTTACACTGAGATCGGAATTGCACGTGCTCAACGAAATATTCACAAAACCAACTGTTCTGAAAGTATTTCATGGCGCCGATTCGGACATCCATTGGCTCCAACGCGATCTCTCGTTATACGTCGTAAATATGTTCGATACTCATCAAGCTGGAAAACAGCTCGATCTGCCATATCTGAGTCTCGCTTATCTATTGAAACGATACTGTAGTTTAGATCCCAACAAACATTTTCAATTGGCCGATTGGCGTATCAGGCCGCTCCCTGAGGAATTGATGAAATACGCTCGCGAAGATACTCACTATCTTCTTTACATAAAGGACATACTGCGAAATGATCTCATAGATGCTGCTAATGGACAGACGAATATATTGAAAGTCGTTTACGATCGTAGTACCGAAATATGTAAAAGAGTTTACGTAAAACCCATATGGAACGAGGAGAGCTACATGAATATGTACAGGAAGAGTCAAAAAATGTTCAACAATCGTCAATTGTACGCTTTGAAGGAATTGCACAGATGGCGTGACGAAACTGCGAGACTGGAGGATGATAGTCCCGGATATGTTCTACCCAATCATATGTTACTGAATATTGCCGAAACTCTGCCCCGTGAGATGCAAGGAATTCTCGCATGTTGCAATCCTATACCACCATTAGTGCGCCAAAATTTACTACGGTTGCACAAAGTGATTCTTAAAGCACGAGATCAGCCGCTGATTAAACCGATTCTCGAGCAAGATATCAGGCAACGTTTGACACAGAGAAATCAGGCCGCCAATGCCGACGCGTGGCTCTATAACCCGCACGATATGCCCAGTGGCACGGAAATTCGTGCGGATTTACCATGTTTATTATCTTCTGAAAAGATACAGAAAATCGTGGACAATGCACCCACGATAGGACACTATGTCACCGTGTTTGATGGACCTACAGGTTGTGACGTAAGTAATTATGATTTTAGAATTCCCATGGCATTTCGTCTCAGATTAATGAATTTTCTTCAAAGTGCATGCCAAAAAATCATGGATTCTGGTAAATTCGTCATTAAGTCAGCACAATAATTTACAAAGTTTCATAGACATCAATTAATTCATTCGTCATTCGTGGAAAAACAGAATAATAGTTGTGTTTAAACGAAATGGAACTTGAAAACGGTTTTCACTACTCAGAAACCGAAAATCGATATATGTTACCACAGATTTTCATTAAAGTTACGGGTATCGCAGAACAGAACCTCTCAATCTTTTTGTAATTTTTGACGAACAAAGATTATCCATCTGTCAAGAAGATATGAATATTTTAGATCCATAAGTTGGAAAGTCATGCCTCTTTGATTGAATAACGCTCATAATCAACCAAGCATCGTAGTTCTATTTTAATAACGAATTATACAAATTTCTTAATGCGTTGCAAGTCTATTTGCGGACTAACAAATCTAAGAAATTTCAATTTTCGATTAGTGTAGTCATTGTAAAATGAATGGTGTTTCCATGTCGTGAAATTATATAATTTTTCGTGTGCTCATGAAGAACATAAATTGTAAAAATAGCAGAAACTAGAAATATTAACTATTCAAATTGACTCAAGTTCGATAAATGAAATAATACTGAAACCCAAAGATTAGTTTATAATATTTTGTTTGATTATCAATCATTTTCTCCATTATTCAATCAATGTCTCAAGTTTTATAAATACCTGTTCACCCATAGTACGATGAAGCGTTGGAACAACGAAGGATATTAAGAAAAAAGAAGACTTTGTTCGTGAGCCCGTTCGAGCGATACAAGCGAGTGATGCCGATGGTCGCAGCGCAAGAGGAAAAGGAGCGCAAGGAACAGGAGAAAGAAGAGGCTGAGAGAAGTTTTGCTGCACAGAAGGAAGAAGAGGAGAAAACCGCGAGAAGTATCGAACGAGTTTACGACCATTTCAAAAATGTCGTTCAAAGTACAAGTGTTCAGGATACAGAGAGCTCGCCATCCGAAAACAAGAAAAAAAATACGAAAGTTCCACTCGGGCAGATGCACGGGAGAAAGCGCAAACGACAATCGGACGTAGTAGATTCCACGGTTTACCACGAAGAATCCAAGTACAACGTTTTAACGCCAAAACCGTCATTGAGTGCGACTATTGGTCTTCAAAATTACGGAAAGAAGCGAAAAACTGATATAACGGATGATCCGACTCCACAAAAAGCGATGAAGTACGATCCAGCAAAATCTTCAATACCTAAAAATAATCAACAGAAACAAGGGAAGAAAAAACAAAAAAACAGAATTCCTGTGAAAAATGTCGCGAGCGGTCGAGAGGAACCCATAAAACGAACCATCATCCCTGGATTGGGGCGGTAAGTTAACACGTTGAGGAAGTATTTGTTTTCTTTTCGTTAATTAAGTAGGTTCTTTGCAATAGCCCATTCTTTTCGTTTGATTTTTCAGGGACAAGAAAAAGGGTCAGAAGAAAGCAAACTTAGATGAATTACAGCAAAACGGAATGCTACCACAACAAAATTTCGATTACCAATCCGTCGATTTCAGCAGTTTTCAAGGTGGTAGTACAACCGTCGATGATTCAAAAGCAACACAGTTCCAACAACAGAAGGTGAGTTATCGCGCTTTTGAATTTATTCTCCCTCAGCTAGATGAGATCGATATTTGAATGTGATTTTATTTCTTTCAGCAAAAGGACAAAATTAGGAAAGGCAGGAAACGAAAGAAGCAAAAAATTGGCGGGATCTAATTACAAATAAAACTTTACTTTAGTGCAAAATAAACAACGTGAGTTTTATATTTGGAGATCTTTTTTTTCTCCGGAGTTCTTCGGTTTCCTTTGCCGGATTCTTTTGTTCAGTTTCAAATGTATAATATTTAGAGCAAAGTTATCTGATAATCTCTTGTTTTCAATAAATATTGCTATCGCAAGTTTGCAGCACTTATTCTTGTTTTATTGAAGAAATATAAATATTCCAATCGACAAAGATATCTATGTATTGCCTTCTATTATTCGGCCGAAATTTCAGTGAACGTCAAATTTCTCAACATATTTTTAGTGACTTAGTCTATTCAATAGCCCGGAACTTACAGTTTGTTCATAACTCTGCCGATAGTATTTTTGTATACACTGTCAACCTAAATCAGTATCGCACAATCAGTACAATAATTTGTTTAATTAAACGCACATTAGGGAAACATTTATTATTCGAAAGCATCTAAATAGCATGTTCAATTATCATTTTAGATGTCGTTTTTGTACAGCTTGATCCGCGTATATCATCGACTTGCATGACTTTAAAAGAGACCCAAAAGAATATCATTAAAAAAAACGAGAAATTGTAGCCCGCAGCACATGCTCGACAGAACATTATACCATATACCTCTGCAGGTATCTGACGTTAAGATCTATTGCACCAATGTGACTTATGAAAATCCATCGAGTAATATTTGATTGATATTGAAACTAATAGGCAAGTCGGCAATAGTTGTAAAAATAGTTGATTATGCATAGTTGAATATTCTTTTAACAAGCGATGGAAAATACGTTTAAAAAAATTTGTCTCATATGCGAAGTTTTTACCTCGTAAAGTTTTATTATTAATAGAGGCAAAAGTGAACCAAGTCATATAATTTTATTGTTTTAAAGTATACGACTATTTCATTTTGACTAGGTTCAAAGTTCTTTCGGGTATTAAGACTTTTTTTAGTGCAGCAAAGAAGCAGGAAGTAGAAAATATAACGTATACAGTAATTTAATGCTTCTGAGATGAAAATCGATGAAATACATAGTGTATAAAAGAAGAATAATGACTTTGTCAATGCCTTTAGTCGATAAATTCACCCTAATTTTCTTCTTTCCTTTGTAAAAACACATATCTTCGATAACATTCGAATCTTGATTTTCTGCACGGTCGAATTAAAAAGAAAACTGGTTATCCGCATGCACACGTAAAAAATATTTAGGGGAATGACGCGTACGTGTCAATCTGCGGATAGATAGTCACCGCGCGTAAGCCGTACTGGCTCACATTATACAAATACGAAGGTCTCGATCGAATAATCTATCTCGAAAGAAGTGAGTCGAGGAGATGGCTTTCATTTTGTTGTTAGTTGTTTCCACAATTGTGATTGACCGCTGAGTCTTATCGTATTCAGTATTTCCTCGTACATACACTCGTTCGGGGTGTTTTAATAGTCGACAATGTACAATTTTCGAATAGCTATTCTCGTCGAATCGAGCTGGAAATTTCATAAAATATTCGGGCTCGTTTGCTTATTCTTAATTTTTATAAGTTTTCTAGCTTCCGCTGAGAACATTTCTCGGCCTTATCTTTCGGCATTTCCCAGAAGATCATCCGTAAGAAATCGGAATATCTTCAGGTTCCAACGTTCCAACTCGTCCGTACGTTTGATTAATGGCAGAAGATCTTCATTGAACCCAATCGATTGCTTTGGTATTGGATCAAGGGTGGCCCAAACATTGGAACGGTGGTTCACGGTCAACAGCAACAGTGTAAATGCTCAAGACGTGCGTTTCTTCTTTTCGTCCAGAGCACAACCACAAAGAGTTCACGTTATTCCTGGTGAACAATTTGGTCTCGAATGGACAGATTTCAAAATCGAACGAAGAACCGTGCTTATCGTGCACGGTTTCTTATCTCACGGAAATGAGACTTGGATCAGACAAATGGAAGAGGCATTTCTTATGTGGGCAAGTATTACGACATAGTGTACGCGTATGAAAGATCACGAAACCATTAGATGAAATAAGAAAACAATATTTGTCGTTATCGCTCGTTGATACTGTTTTGAAACTTCTAACTCTGTATCTTGTGTTTGTGTATGTGGGCCTGTTGTGTCGCGATAGGGAGATGTTAACGTGATTGTGGTCGATTGGGCCGGGAGAGCAAACACTTTCAACTATTACAGAGCAGTCGTCAATACGAGAATCGTTGGCAATGAAATTGCAAGGTTCGTTGAATTATTTACGTCGTTAATGAAATTAAGTTAAATATAGGACAAAGAAAATAGGTAAATAAACAAAATTTATAAACCTTTCAAGCTTTACTAAATACCGAAATTCTTCGACAGAAATAAACTCCCTTTTCCGTTATTAGCAAAATACTTAAAATCGTTGGTCAAGTATCTCATAGAAAAGAATGTTGTCCATAAAATATAAAGGTAAATTTAGCAAAAACTGTATAAATGTATAATATTTTTTCAACGCCACAGAAAAATAGAAATTACTTAAACTTCTTCTTTGTTTGTTTTATCAACGACCGACGTTTATGCTCACTTGACTCGACCTTTAATCTTGTGGAAAAAAGGAATGGTGCACTTCAAATTACACAAATTCTCTAAAAATATGACGTATATATGTTCAAGGCTTCTGCATCATATCGTGAATGCCACGATAATTGCAAAATCACCGGACGAGCCCAACTGGGGTACTCTTCATCTGGTCGGTCACAGTCTCGGAGCTCACATTTGTGGTTTCGCTTCCAGTACGTTGAAGAGAAGGCAGGATCGATGGAACGTCAGCAGAATTACCGGACTTGATCCGGCTCATCCGTGCTTCAATAATGTCACGTCGAGCATGCGATTGGACAGGAACGATGCACCGTTCGTCGATGTTATTCATACGAATGGAAAACAACAGGACGCGTTTGGACTTGGATCGCCCCATGCTAGAGGTTTATGCGGATACTGTGAACTTATTATAACTTCGAGCTTGCTCCTTGACTCTCCCATATTCTTCAGTTTCCCCATAATTCATACAATATATAATTTTCATATCAGAAATGCAATAAGAATAAGAATAGTAAAATGATCCACATTATTAGAATTGTAATTTCACATCTCCAACAGTTGGCCATTATTTGTCTATGGCTAGTAGACGGTTCCTAATTTTTTGATATCATTAGAATTTTCCTACTTTTCTTCGCTTTACCATTTTATTTCATTAATATTTGAAAAGTCATTTAGACAATGACGATGAATAAACTGTGTATCATGCGTTGTCTATTGCAACAAGTCATGAATAGTAAAACAAATACTAATGCGTAAATTTATTTGTCATCGGACAATTAATTTTAATAGTTTTCTTGCTTCATTAGGTCACGCGGATTTCTATCCGAACGGAGGAAAAACCCAACCGGGCTGCGCACGAGTGCAAGGGACATTTTTTGATTTCATACCGATACCAAGAGCGAGTGAGTACGCAATTTGTTGGTCAATGATTTTATCAATTAACAATAAAATGTTTGTTCCATTGTCTCGAGTGATCGATATTTAACAAGGAAAATTAATCAACGATGTAGGTCTCGAGCAAGCCATATGCAGTCATGGACGTTCCTATTTGTATCTGATCGAATCGTTGATCGCCGATGTAAGTGGCGAATGCACTTTTTGGGCTCATCACTGGGATCGAACTTATCGTCGTGCTTTGCAACTTATGTCGGAACCCTGCGACATGAAAAATTGCTCGGAAATGGGTATTCGCGCTGAACTTCATCCACAGCGTGGTACTTTTTTCGTTATAACATCTAGAACAGCACCATTTTGCGGTAAGCATTTTGTCCAAGATTTTATTTTATTAGCAATTATTATTTTCTTATTTTATTGACAATTTTTTAATTCAGCATTATGTATCTTTTAATTAATTTATCTTACAGCTATAGATGGACGGGACACGGAAGAAGTCAGACAACAACTTCAAACCGATTATAAGAATGAAATTCTGGATTGAGCGCGATAAATGCACCGCGGGAAACAAAACAAAATCAACATTAATTGTCAGCAAACAAACAGCTACGCTGATTTCGTGGCTCAGATGACAAATATCAAGTTTTCTTAACTTTTAATGCCAAGCGATACTCGTTATATCGCTCAGTGGGCTCGATAACGATTTCATTACTGACACACCGGTGGGCACGTGCATTAATGAGAATTTACTGATGTTGAGCAAATGCGGAAAAGTGTGTATACACAAATGATAATTAATATTTTCGAGCCATCCCGCAATTTTGCAGTGTTACAATAAAATATTACAATATTTCTATCGATGTATTTGTTGTTTTCATAGACTTTTAGATCCTTAAGTTGATGTAAAACAATCATAAAGACTAGGAGAATCTGTCATATTTTTGTAACTAAATGTTGCGTTCAGAATTGCGTTAAGGGCTATTTTATTAAAGGCAACGATATATTTACAAACACCATTGATAGAAACATTAATAGTTTTTATTATATAAAGAACGTAGTGATAAGCGTTTGAAATTTAAGAGTTAATTGGTCACATGGAACATTTATACCTTCTGCCTGATTCGATCTTGCATCAACCTAAAGTCCAATTCGTTTGACTCATGCGTCGCAGGTTCGTATGAGAACATTGTACTACGTGACCGAGTGAACAGCATATCCAATAATTCTCGTTCTATATTTAATTCAATATTGCGAAGACATTTCAAAGTATGAGTTTGAAAATTCAACGAATTACGAACAAAGAATTTCCGGTTAGATCTAACGATGTCTCTATTAATCACGTAGTTAAACATTTTTTTATCATCGTTAGTTATCATTTTTTCAAGGGGACGTTTTAGAAACAGTATAACAAATTGTATTCATTCTATAAGTTCAATTTGACTATTAATTCGATTTGACTTAAATCCTAATTTAGGTTTATCCTGCAGGGTAAACTTATTTTTTAATTATTAATACTTCACAACTTCTCAATTTTCCTCGTATATTATAACTTTTATAACATTTAGAAAAATATTTAATCCGACGTCGAATAGAAAGTTGAAACACGTATGATTTCCAGTTTGCACGTATTTACGAAAACTATTTATATTAAATAAATAATCGAAGATAATTTGTAAAAAGTGTATACGCGCTTATCGCGAGCTACTCATCTTTGTATTAAAAAAAAAGCAAAGGAGACTTCACGAGTCAAGAGTTAAACAGTCGAAAGATAAGTATGCAAATGCGTTCGAGCCAATGACACAAAAACAAAAGCATTCGAAAATGTTTTGAAGTTTTTCTTATTTTTGCATTAAAAATCAAAAAGTCAAACGATCAACAGTTTAAATACAGCAACAATACACAAACCGTACAAATAAAACAACTGAAATAACGCCAAAACATTGATTCGTACGCTTCAACCGAGAGCGGAAATAATTTACATGAATTTATGGTCACCTGTGCACATGATCAAGTTCAAGAATCATTCGTCATAATGAGAAAATGATAAGGAGGGGGAAATTTCATTACTTCCGTATTTAAGAGATCACCCTCGAAGATTTTGTCATCAACGAAACTTCTCTCGAAGCACGATCAACGAAAAGTAATCGACGAAGATTTCTCTCAAACAACTCATTCTCATCTTTGTCGATAGAAATTTTAATTTTGCTAAAATGATCGGAATTCGAGTCGGATTTTTAATATTTTTCTACCTCTTTGCTCTTGCCAAGAGTTTTCACGTACCAAGCGAATCCGGCATTTCTACTTATAAAGATTTGAACACGGACGATTTTGAGGAAGTGATGTTGGCTCTGTCGAGTGATTTGAATATTTGGGTCAACGCGACAGAGGAAAAATCATCCGAGTCCGAAGCCGTAGTTTGCTCCAACTTGAGTTCAAGATTTGCTCGTTCCCTCAAATGGTTGTTCGCATCTAACGTAAAGCTCCATGACGCGAATTTGAACGTTCAATTTTTCGTTTCATCGAGAAAGCAACCGGAGCAGGTCGAAATAGCCGTTGGCGAAAAATTTAGTCTTGAATCGACGGATTTCAATATCGAACGACGAACGGTGATTATCGTGCATGGATTTCGATCGGCAGGATCCAATGCTTGGGTCAAAGATATGACAAAGGCATTTCTTGACTGGGTAAGTCGAGTGTTACGATTCAAATTAAAAAAATACATTTACTGGACCATTTTTAATGTTTTGATAATTTCGTATGAATTAAAAACACTATTTATTGTTTAGGACGACGTTAACGTGGTCGTAGTGGATTGGTCAGCGAGAGGAAAGACTTTCAACTATTTCAAAGCAGCTCTCACCACAAAACTCATTGGCAACGAAATTGCAAGGTACGTAAAGTAATTTCCTCGACCATTAGTTGCCTTACTACGTCGTTAAAATATGTTTCCAACATAAAAATTGATGTATTTCATAACTTGAACGAAGAAAAGTTAAGGAGATTCAGTGATGATGACCTTGCTAGTAAACTTAGAGTCTATTTTGCTCCGCAATATCGAAACTTTTTATGTATGCGTATATCGTTCTTTTTCGAGAAATATTTTTTAAGTATTGAATTTCGAGTTTCCTATTATTTTTATAATATGGAAAAAATGTAATAATCTACTACTCGACCTCAATAATACCTCATATCGTCGAAGTTTGACATCGTCGTAATTTCGTCATTTGCTTGTCATTTGTCTCGCGCGCCCGGCGAATACCTCGATTTTTCTAGACTTTATTCCTGAATTCCAATTCAAAGTGTCTTACTGATCACAAAAAATCAACAAATGCAACCATCAGTTCTTTTTTCGTGTGTCTTGGCTCCAAGTAATATACAAAAGTCGATATATGCGCGGTTTAACAACGCTATATAAAAAAAATTAAACTGTTATCACCCAACCTCCTTAGAGTCTTATCCGAGCTACTCGAAACACTCGAATCTCGATCAATTTACAAGATTTTTTCATTACTCGTCGGACGATTAGCAAAATAAAGATATTTCTAAATAAAGATATTTGAATTTCGACGAATCTTTCAGATTCCTTCATCAGATCGTGGATGCGACGTTAAATGCAACATCTCCGAACGAGACCAACTGGGGTACTCTTCATCTGGTGGGTCACAGTCTCGGCTCTCACATTTCCGGTGTCGCGGCTCACAATTTCAAACAACTTCAGAATCATTGGCAAGTCGCCAGAATCTCAGGTTTGGATCCGGCAGGACCTTGCTTCAACAACGTTGGTGCAGAATTTCGACTGGATCACAACGACGCACCCTTCGTTGACGTTATTCACACGAGTGAAAAATACAGGCTCACTGTAGGCTTTGGTTCGCCCGATTCTATAGGTACGTTTAATAATAACAATATTAATCCTGAATAAAAAATATCCCCCCGATTGATAATTGAAATTTTTATTTGAATTTTGTTTTGGTACATTTTTGTATAGCATTCGATTAATGGTACCATGTTTTTCGTAACTTAGAAATTATTTCCTTTTAAATCGGCGCATGTATCGCCATTTTTATGATTTTATTCTATTTTTCGGTTCATTAAAGAATATTCTTTAATTTCGATTTATTTCATTTGTGTATTATTTTTTTTAGGACATGTCGATTTCTACCCCAACGGAGGAAGAAGGCAGCCTGGTTGCTCACGCGTGCAAGGATCCATTTTCGATTATATACGAATTCCGTCGACGCGTGAGTAAAAATTCTGTCATTTATTATTCAATTGAATTGATTGAATTTCGTCTAAGATGACGGTTGATTAATATACCTACAATGATCGTTGCATTTTCCAAACAGCGATCGCTCAAGGTACATGCAGTCACGGACGTTCCTATCTCTATTTTATCGAATCGCTGATTCAAGCCACTACGAAAAATTGTACGTTCTGGGCACATCCTTGGGATCGGACCGTCGAGGGTGCTTTAAATGTTATATCGCAATCCTGCGACCCGACAACATGCACGGAAATGGGTATAATGGCGGAATTTTATCCTCAACGTGGGAATTTCTTCATTACAACCTCCAGAACTTCGCCATTCTGCGGTATGTGCCAACTCGTTTTATTTTCATTTATTTCACGCTCATTCATTTATTATCGAAAATTTTTTAATCCTTTATTTCTAATAGAGACGGACTCACGCGATAAGAAGGAAGTCACGCGACGAGTTAAGGCTGATTACTCGGTGGTGATAGGGAACTCGACGACAACTAACGATGATGTACTCATAGATTGATAAGATTAAATAAATAATTTTTTAACAACGAAACGTCTGTTTATTCCACTATAAGTTTTACATATAGGGTAAGCTTGAGTATTATCGAACCCTATAAGCCTTTTTGGCAATAAAACTCGAACTATACAAGATCCAGCATTCCTTTTTAGTCACGTCACCCGTTAATGCAGTATAACTTGAAATAATAAATGAAAATAAAAATTTCCGAGAAAGTGACGATACAAACAATAAATCGCACATTATTTTGCATTCCTGAGCATTCTTCGTCAGCCCATAGCTTACAACATACTTATTGAACTTGGCCTACCTCGACCTGATGGACCATATTGGCCGCAGGAACGTTTTTGGCAAATAACATCTAAACTAAAACCCAATGAATAATTTGTATTCCTATAAAATTGCCACCACAGTGTAGATTGAGGGAAGACATACACCTAGACGTTTGAAAAAAATAATTTCTTTTTTTTGCATTTTCTTTAATTTTGAGGTCTTAAGAATATCTGGTGAAAACGGCAAGGCTGGGCCTGGTATCGATGATTCCATGTAAGTTGACAAATTTTATCATTTATTTGTTCCCAAATTTTCAAATACGTTTTTCTCGAAACCACGTTTTTCAAATCGGTGCCCAAAATTTCTCGAAGACCAATGAACCGATTGCCTTGAAATTTGTTGTGCTTATGCTATACACGTTTTTCTAGTACGTGTCGTAGGATTTTTTTTTCGTTCCTTAGTTTTTTTTATAAACAAAATAATAAGTAATTTTTTACCCAAAAATCATTATTTATGTTCAAACGTTCGCCATTTTGTCATAAATCGATATTTTCAAAATCGGCTATGACAAGTACTAGATTATAGTATCTAGTCTAATAATCTTTTAGGTTTCTTTTCAGATGATTTTTTAAGAAACGCCAGTGGGTACCGCGTATGAAGACTTTTTTACGGAGCTTCAAAGAACATGCGATATCTCGAAATATTTTCGATATTTGTAAATAGTAAAAATTAAACATATTCTTGAATGTGTATACTTTCATTTGGTTCAAACTATAATCCGAAATTTTTAATAGTTTTCCTATAAAAAAATCTCAAAAATAACCTTTTTTTGGCCTCCTAGGTGCATATCTCCCCTTAAGATTTTGTCCGTAAACCTGTGCAAGAATAATATTAACAACATTGCAATTCAAGGAACTGTAATAGTTGAAACTTCCCAAAAAAATACATCGAAATATCCAAGATTCGATCGCTGTCTGTAAAAGAACGTGCGATTTCGCCGCACCACACAAATTTATTGAGGAAGCGAAGGTTGGACGAACGTAGCATGTCACTTTTACGCTGATTTTGGTTATTTTTGGACAAATAACAGTGATCTATATTGGCCACCTAGGCCTTAATACCCACATTTACCCCATATTTCTCATTAGTATTACTTACTTAATTTTTGAATACAAGTATATTAAAACTGTTTCCGACATTATAACTGGCTTGGCCATAAAAATACCCGCGTCATCGTATTTTAAAGAGGATACTTTTTTGTATCCGACAATATCTTCACTAGTGCTTAGTTCGCAAACTAAAAATACATCAACTCATTCCTTTAAATCTTTTATGAAAACGAGGAGACAAATATTTACCTTAAATGTTTTATGTCACAAACTTTATCACGAATAACGATAGACCGTGTTGCAAATATATAACCGCATAAATAATCGCGGTTAGTTTTTGCAGATATCCACCTAATATTGGCGACGAACTGAGAATTCCGAACAGGAAAGCCAGAGTTGAGGAAACAATCAGAAACAAATCGGAGCAACGTTTGAAAAAGGAGTGCGTAATGCGGTTGCCTTTTCGAGATTACTACGAATACATCTACAGTGTGAAGTATTAAAAGTGATGCAAGCTCAACCGGAAATGAGGTCATCGATCCTTCACAGATTTATTATACTACTTCTGGAGCAGAATTCAAAAAGCGTAAATAGAACATAAAGTGAAAAGAGGAGATTAGCCCTAAAGATCCGATCTGATTTCAGATTAATTGTTAGATAATGGGGAGAGTTGCTAGTGTGATATCATTTGGCCAAAGTCACCTTCGAAAGAACGTACATCCCTATTTATATCTTCTCATTTGAATAAGTTATTCGTGCATCCAATGATCGATGGCTTATGCATACGAAATACAGTGCGATGAATTAAAAGTGATGTAAACAGCTGAAACGAAAGTGGGATATTTAAGAACTCTACAAAACAACTGGAAACTCCGAAAAGACAAGCATGAAAAGACAAGGTGAATCGAACAATAATAACGCAAGTAAATTATCATCTAATTCACAAAAAACATTCATAATATCCATTTTAAAGCTCACCTTGAGAAAAATTGGTCCACGATCGTAAAACGTATCATTTCATTTCGATAATTTCTCCATTTCATTGACAATATATTGAGACACCTTTTATAAATGTTAAGACTTTTAATGCCTCAGCCTGTAGAAATTAGCATTATTTGCAGCCTCGCAGAAATTAGCATTATTTGCAGCCTCGCAGAAATTAGCATTATTCGAGACAAATTACTTTAATATGAATCTCACGAGTACTCAATCGATTTTATGAAGCTCTACAAATGTTCCTTAGATATTTTTTTTATTAGTTCTGCAATTTTCGTGAAAAACTGTTTGTCAATGATTGCGAATTTAATGTTTATAGACGAAAAAACTACTGAAACCCATGAAGGCACATATTAACAAGGTATCCTCGAGTCTTGCAATTTTGAGATATAACTTTGTAGATACTGATAACTATGTTCTGAATTTTTCATCAATATCTGTTTGTTAATTCTTTGACCAGATAAACCTCCTTAAGACTCTTAATGCCTCAGCCTATATGCAAATCCACTCGCAAGTGCAGGAACAGGGTCACTGCTCGCGATAACGCGATTCTTTTTTTTTGATAATTCTGTATAAGACTCTATATACGATTCTATATTTTTACAATCACACGTTGATCATGTCGAGTGCTTAATTATCGATCGTTGATCCATCCTCGACCGTTGAAACAGTATCGATCGCAGCTACCTGACGATCGTTGACGAAACTACGTTATAATCTCTTTATGGGACCTTCCTCTTTGATCACTCATCTTGCTTACATATGGGACAGTTAAGAGAGGGATTCGTAGAAATTTATTACTTATTCAAAGTTATCCTCGTTAGAGCATATCGTCATCGCACGAGGTTTTCCTCATGCTCGTTGCCCACATTTGTCAATGTATCTCAGTACAAGGCACGATCTCGCACGATGAACGTGTCTCCGATAATACTCGTGTTTCTCCTCTCTCTTCTCGCTCTTGCCGAGAGTAACAATCTATGGAAAACGGTCAAAGCGGTCTTCCATAAGAAATCAGTTGCTAGCGAACCGGACGATTTCACTTCTGGTGGGTCAAACTCTAGGTCGGAATCCGAGCATTCGGACGAAAGCGAATCTTCGCTCGAATCTGTCAATTGTTCGGATTTGACATCGACGTTTGGACGCGCTATGAAATGGTGGTTGGTCACTACCAGCAATCGTCAAAACTCTCCGCACGTCCGATTCTTTCTATCGTCGACCAAACAACCGGGTCAAGTTGAAATCCTCGTGGGCGACCAATTTGCCATTGATTGGACGGATTTTAAGGTCGAACGGCGAACTGTCTTTATAGTGCATGGTTTCAAGGCGAATGGATTTAAACCTTGGGTCAAACGAATGACAGATTCATTTTACTTGTGGGTTGGTAAATTATTTTTAAATATCTATTACCTCAATATTTAATTACTATATTGGCTTTTTGAATCGTTACAATTTATGCGCTAAATCTTACTTTTTATTGCATTTTTTAATCATGGAATTAACAATTTCTGCGATGGAAATATTAGAATGGTTCCAATATTGGAAATATCGAAATATCACGATAAAATTTATCCACTCGTGAATTTAAATGGAACACACTGTATATTGTGAATATAAATCATACGGAAGAACGGGCTGATAAGCGGGTAACGGAAATAACGAATTTCCAAACCAACGTATCGTTGACGTAAAAAAATAATATACATACATATAAGGTGAAAGAATATTTTCGTACAATTCATTACCGTCCGTGTTCGGTATAAATATTGTCACTTATCTCGATTTTTTATTTGACTTTTATTGCCAACGTGTACAAGTATAATCGCGATCAAAAATTTTAACTAGCGGCACGTTAAAAGATGAGTTAGTATCGCGAGGTAACTCTCGCGAGAGTTACCTCGCGATATTAACTCATCTTTTAACCCTTTGAGACCTGAGTACTTTCAAGCTTATATGGTCCGCAGACGCATAGGCTGACGCATATATGCGTCCTTAGAGCTCAAAGGGTTAAGGAGGTAACCCTCGCAATACTAACTCATCTTTTAACCTGCCAATCAATCAATGGTCAATGCCATTTGTATACAACAAATTGTGTACAAATTTACATACTTTAGGATATTACTTTGGTTTATTAAAAGTTTTATTTGACTTAGAAATTTATAAAAACAAGGAGATATATCGAATATACATATTATAGTTAACAAAATGTCTAGATAATGTTTCTTATTATTATTATCGAAACTTGAAGGTATTTTATACTCTTCGTATCGTTGACTATATGGTCTCTTAAAATTATTATGTTTGTGTCTTCTGTGTCAGGGAGACGTGAACGTGGTGGTGGTGGATTGGTCGGAGGGACAAAATAGTTCTAACTATTACGACGCGGCGGTCAACACTAAAATAGTTGGACGGGAAATTGCACGGTATGTGATGTATAAACTTCATCACTCTTTCCTGAGAAAAAATTTATTTTTTTTTATACTACTAACTCACCGAAATTGAAATTACGAAAAATATTGCAACGATAAGGCTAAATTTATTATAAAACTAATATTGCAATGTGAAAAAGCAATGTTTGTCAGTAACATCAATTGGAATAAGAATTTGTTTTTATTTTTAAATTAATCACGACAATCTGATGAAATTGGAGTTCAAAATTTCCTAAATTTGTATTTTTAAGATTCCTCGATCACGTGGTAAATGCCACTAAAAAAGTTACGTCCAAAGAACCAAAGTGGGGAACACTTCATCTAATCGGTCATAGTCTCGGGGCTCACATTTGCGGCGTAGCTGCCCGTATTTTTCAGGCGTCTCAAAATAATTGGCAAGTCGCGAGAATCACCGGATTGGATCCGGCACAGCCGTGCTTCAATAACGTAAGTCCAGAATTTCGACTAGACCGTACCGATGCAACGTTCGTCGACATCATTCACACAAGCTCTAGTGCGAAAACGACTCTGGGATTTGGAACTTCGGAGCCCATAGGTTTGATTCAAAAATCATATAAGACATTTACCTAAAAATTGAGCAATAATTTCACTTTCATTGGTTGAGTACGAATTTCTTTTTTGTAAGGACACGTTGATTTTTATCCGAATGGTGGACAAAAGCAACCGGGGTGCTCCCAAAGAAAACACTCACTTTTGGCTTCTTTGAAGGTCCCAAAAACACGTGAGCACATCCATTTCTATTTCGATTACTTTTAAGACATTATTACACGATTACACGCATAAAAACATTAAATTTCAAGTTCGATTAGATTAATATTGTTGGTAGAAAAAATTTCTTATTCTCCGATCATTTTTAATATCGATAATCGATTCAACAATTTGATCGCCATTGTCGATCAAAAAGGAACGAAACGGTAATTGTTATTGTACACAGCAATTGGACAAGGAAAATGTAGTCATCAACGAGCGTATATATATTTTGCCGAATCATTGGTCAATGCGGCAATGGGAAATTGCACATTCTGGGCTCACGAGTGGGATCGATCATCCCCCTATGATCCGCAATCGGCATCGCAAGGCTGCGACGCGTACAGCTGCACGGAAATGGGCATACGAGCGGAAACTCACCATCAACGGGGCACCTTTTATGTGACAACGGCGAAAACTTCGCCATTTTGCATCCCGTACTCACTTTTTTTTTATTACTAATATTCTTTTCATCCATATCTATTTGGGCCAGTCTTCGTGTTTACCGTTTTGCAATTTCTTTTAGGTCTGCCGGTTAAGAAGAGGAACTCTCCATGTGCGAGAGGCAGACTTAACAGTTAATTCTGTTCAGTCATATAACGACATAACATAAAACAGCCAAAAAAATGTCGTTTTTAAAAATAGCGAAAATTGTCCTTGAGCGAGCATGTACCTGCACAAATTTGATGAATAAATTCATCAAATTGTTTAATTTTATCTGTTTTCTATAGTACCAAGACTATAGTAACTTAGTCTTCCAAGAATATTTCGTGAAAATTGAATTCTGCAATAGTCAAAAATTACAAAGTGCAAACAAAGTTAAGTAGGTACACGATTCTTCCCATATTTTAGAGGAAAAATGTTCTCGACACGACACTTTGATAATCGATACCACAAATATTTTCAAAACTATTTTTACGCTATTAATGAAATCTTATAGCGTTAATTATTGTATCATTATCCAGCACTTATTTTATTTTTTACATTCTTGTATGCACTATTAGGTATTGATAAAAAAAATAGAAACTTAAAAAATTACCTACAATAGAGTAATTTCATTGATTTGCTCGAATGGATATTTTTGTTCAGATTAGACATCTATCTGGCACTGTAAACGGTGTTTTCATAAAGATCTTGCAGGAGAAATTCTATTGTGGCCACCATTTTTAATATTTTTATAAGTATCAAAGTTTCAAAAATTATGATTAAATACGTTTAATACTTATTTCGCACATTATTTTTCGACTAAAACTGCATCTTACCTGTTACCAAAAGAGTCTAACTTTTATACAATTTTAATGCACCTACTAAAAATATGTAACCCGTTAAATTTGCCCGTGTCTATTGTCGAAAAATTAAATATCCTCGAAAAATGAAGGAATCGAATTTTCTTTTTATCTCTGAAAGGAATTTCACCTACCATCGTCATCGAGATTGCTTATACTGTGAGATATTTGTATCCGTACAACTGATATGTTATGGATTAATACGATGCCCCGAATCTTAAAGAAATTCAATGTCATTTGTGGACGTCGCGTTTCTTTGAATTATTAATCGATTATTACGATTTGACGCGATGATACGAACAAGTGCGAAACCTCACCTAAATGCGTCGCACGTCAAAGCCGCCATTTTCTTATTTTTTCGTTTGCCATTCCTAGTGTAAGTTTGCAATCTTCTGCAAAAGTTTCGTTCAAAATCTTAGAGGATGTCGACATTTCTGAACTTCCGTCTTCCACCGATGTTCCCGAATTTAACGAAAAAAGATTTTAAAAAATGAACATCTCGACACGGCGATAATGACAAGCAGGAAAAAAGGATATTTCGCCAGCGGCTATTGTTTCTCGACTCATCAGAATCGCAGATTTATTTTGAGTTGGAAATCGCCTTATGCGTCGCGCGTTAATGACGTCCTCTTACGAATGCACGCTGTGATAAATTGGATGAAATGAAAATTGGATAAAAAAATTGTACGATTAGCAATACGATCGATTCGCTTCAAGGACGATATAGCAATAGTGACGAGTCAATGTCAAGGAATACGCGAAATACGATCACACTTTCAAACCAATTACTAGCAATAGCTATTGCCAGTAATTGAATATGATGAAGTGTTATCCAATAGCTATTGTTTATGAGCTAGCAATGACTGATAATAATAGTATAGTAAGGAATATTTTTTATTATCCTTATTTATTTTACCAAAGTATCGAATAATTCAAATATTCGTAAATTTTGGTCCTCCCACTCGTCTTCCGGATCTTCCAAATAACATCCCCTAGGCTCTTACTTTAATTTACAAAAGAGGCGATAGGTGTGAACTTATCCAAAGAACCAAATGGAGGACCTTTTCACCTGGTTGGTCAGCTTTCATTTTCGGGAAGACGCAAACAAGTGCTGGGAAGTCTGTAGAATAACCGACTTCGATCTGAGCAGAACCATGCTTCAGGAACGTTAATCTGAACATTTATTGAATCCTAGCATTGTAAAGTTCGTTGATATCATTCACACGATTTGGATTGGGTAAATTCTGAGTTTATTTGATATTAACATTTATGGGAGTTAGCTATTGATCGTAATAAAGACGATTTGTACTGTACAATCTATTATATCAATCTGTTTATAAAGTAAATTTGCAAATGCTGAGAAAAAGGATTAATTTGACATCGAATATCGACCAAAAGAAAAAGGACTCGATCCAAATGCTGATAAAAGATTCCTTATAATTTTCAAAAATATGATTGAACCCCATTGGACAAATGTTTTTAAATCATTGGACGTTGGCCCAACGATGCTTTATAGGTAATAATCGAACTTACCACTAAATGAGCTATTGGTATTTTGATTTGAATGTCCGACCCTGCTATATTTTCAAATGCTTTAACGCGGCCACGAACAAGTATAATTTTCGAGCATCGACATGGGATGAATTTTACCGAAAGGCTCTAAATGTGATATCAATAGATTGCAGCATTTATAATTGGATGCAAATAGGAATACTCTAACAGTCTTAATTATTCTCCAAAGATCAATTTTACTGGTTTCAATACAACCTTATTAATTTTTCCAATTGTAGTGACTCGTGAGTTTTGTTTAAACTAATGGTTTTTGTTTATCTACCGACGCAAAAGGCGAACAGATCTTCAAACGTGTAATGACGTAAATACAAATACAACGTGTATAATATACTAAAAAATAATGACAAGATAAATCTAGTATTATTGTCCGTGAACAAATGTTTTTTATTTCTTTCTTTAATTACTTCGATTCGCTTACAGATATTGGTTCTCTTTTTTTCAATTTTTGTTATGTTTTAAATAATCAAACATTCTCTCGTACGGATATCTCGTACGCCTATTTACAATCCGATACAT
This sequence comes from Netelia fuscicornis, assembly GCA_946811545.1. NCBI lineage: Eukaryota > Metazoa > Arthropoda > Insecta > Hymenoptera > Ichneumonidae > Netelia > Netelia fuscicornis. The sequence goes on from OX328016.1 coordinate 27,597,165, forward strand.
TCGCAATTAATAAATCGTTATATACAACATGCATCATTTGGTACCGCTTATCTTTTTGTTTCGTTTTATCAGTGTCGATCGATAACGAATTTACACAATAGTCGATAGTCAAGAATGAAATTTCTCGCACTTCGGATACAAAGAAAGTGAAACTTAAACAGAGAGATAAAGAGAAAGAAAACGAGAGAGAGAGAGAGAGAGAGAGAGAGAGAGAGAGAGAGAAAGAGAGAGAGAGAGAGAAAATAATACAAACATCGTTCGGAGTTTCGTGGACACGATCGTTCGAGAATTATTATATTTTGAAAAATTTCGTAAGTAATTATTGTAAACGAAAAAAGTAAATCAATCGCTATATTGAAACTGGACACTCGAGTCATTCGTCAATTACGAACTAAGTTTTTACATCCGCTACATTCGATCACATGTTCTTGCCTAAATCATTTTCATCAAAACTTAAGCGTAACAAAGGGTGTACAATTTTTGTTAGCTCGGCATGACGTTAGAGTATACAAGTTTTTAAGGACACGTAAGTAAATAATAGATCGAAACAACGAGCTAATACTCAATGCTTTACGATCGACGCTTTTTTCTCTTTGTCAATGAATCGAGCTTTACCAATTTGTGTCGTGAGATACAAAATTCAACAGCGAACTTTCGACCCTTAATGGAACAAAAAATCATAAATTTGAGGTCTCAAATGGTGTCGAACAATTAATTTTTTCACATTCGTATTACATGACTGCATCGCCTGAGGGATTAACATTTGTAAATTTGTGTCGAAATATACACTAACTTATATGTACAGTCGCCTCGCAAGTACTCTTGGTATTAACGAAATCAATCATTTGAATTTTCGTTATCTCCCTTATTTTTTTAACATTTTAATTCTGTTTTTCGGTTCAATGTATAAGTTGAACATAAGTGGCAGGAAAAATGCCGGTTCTTCCGGAACATTCGCCGATCCACCAGCCATCAGCTTGTTTCTCGTGGATTGTAATCAGATCACCGGGTGTCAGACTCAGCTCGTCGTTGAGATTCGCCGAGTACTGATATATGGCCCTGCATTGCTCGTTTCTGTCAACCTTATCCGTCATATCGGCCATTTCGACCTCCTGATTATTATTGTCCTCCGATTGACTGCTGAACTCGTCGAAATCACTGAAATCCTCCTCGTCCGGTGGATTTTCCGAATTTCCATCACCAGCTGTTCTATCGACCCAGTCGCGCCTCTCAGTTTCGTGATCCTTCGCCAGATGTATTTCCAGCTCTTCTTGGACCTCTGGGAACTCAAACGACTCGTTCTTTGCCCACGATGGTACCTGTAATGATATATAGTTCAATTTCTGTCACTTTGTTGAAAAAACTTCGTTTTCGAAAAAAAAAAACAGATTTTCTTCAGGATTCGTCGATGCCCAGACCGTAAAGCCCCATGTACCCTATAATGTCCTGACCGACATATGTACATATCTGCACTGTAAAATTGACCTATTTTTGTTTAATTCACTGTTTGAAATAGCAAAGAATCTCGAGGATCCTTCAAGAAAAAATTGCTTTCTTTCTTAATCAAAGTATTTCAAAGAATATTTTATTTTAAAGACTAGAATTTTGCAAAATCTACCTTCTATTTTCTTAAAACTGATGTAAGAAGAATGTAATAACTTGATTAAAAATTATACGAGTAATTACACTTTTTAATCAAGTTTTTTTAGCTTCCCAAATACGTTCTCTATTTTCAATTTTATTTCACGACTGAAATTGAAAGGCTCGACAAGCATAATTTCTTCAATTTCCATTGTTTGTTATATAATACTACATTATAAAAAAAACGCAGTATTGTGCAGGTATTATTTTTACGGTCAGTACAAGTCAATGAATTATATTGTGTATTATAAATCTGTATTATGCTTAAAATGCCCCGATAAAATATTTCGCCTTAAATAGAAAACAAAATGCAAGTGGGGAAATGCTGTACTATTAAAAGGTTGATTTATTTTCAAAATATAACCAATGAATATACCTTGAGAACGCTTTGTTGCAATCCTTGCTTGTCACGCGAGACTAAAATGTGTTCGGCCAAGGGATGCTTTCCTCTCTTGCCACCTTCAACTTCGGCGAGGGTACCACCAACTTTGTACCTCGCTGCTTCAAGAAACGTCAACATGGAGCGCATCTGTATTAATAAAAATGACATTTGAATTCATAGCTGTGACCAATCGTTTCAATGCAATGGACATATCTATTTTAGATTATTCTTTAGCTTTGCCCGCATAAACATAGAACTTTATGTAAAATAATACTGATATATATATATATATATAATTACATGATGCAATTTCTCCGTCACGTTCTGCGTACTCTCATCAGCTGCGAACGCTGGTGTCTGGATGAAAGCACGGTGCAACGTCTCCAGGCCTTCTCTGCCTCGCCTTTCTCTCTCAAGATCTTGCCTTATCAGGTGCAATACCCTCACTAGAGATTGCTTCCGGCGTTCTCGATTCATAGCTAGGGTTACATGCTCGGCGTAAAAATCGGGCAGCAACTGGTCGACGTTCGAACCATCGTTACTGTCCAATCTCCGTATTACATTTTTCAGTATATCAACGTCCTGGGATACACTGCAATTGCGTACGGGCGAGGATAGACGATCCGCACTCTGAGAAAAATCAAGGCAAAAAATGTATACAAAAAAATCAAAATTAGAATTTTGTAGAAAGTTGAATAGCAATAGACAGACTGAAACATTTTGGCACGAGAAAGCTTTCAGGCGAAGGTCTTGATGGAACAATTATCAATGATTATTTCTATAAAGTATTACGATTGGTAATAAGATTAGCTTAATATATTCAATAAACACCAGAAAACTTCCAATATCTAGACGCAATTTTTAATAGATAATTGGCAATTTAGATGAATTTATAAAGTCGAAAAATCTAACATCTGCCAAACACATTTATTAATTTCGAGAAAAGAAAAATGTTCCTCGACGAATTCTTATTCAATACCAAATGTACAACCTAGAATTGTACAATTATATTTCTATTTCTAGAATCATGAAAATCCAATCCAAAGTTGAAGCAGGTTTTAAGATTTTGCAACATTTTAAGATTTAACTTCTCGTGTTTATTTTTTCAAAACTAGAATTACAAGGCTGCATCTTCACTCATGCCAAACTCGCTGTGTAAAAAGTTTAAAAGCATTGAAAAAAAGTTTAATCGACAAAAAAACCTTCGGTTGAAAAATACAAAGAATCGGTACGTTTTAATAACAAAAAAAAAACGTGAAATTTTAGAAGTTATACCTGTTGGAGTTTGGGTGCAAGAGCCTGTAGGTGCGCGAGATAGACGTTGCCAAGGTCCTTTAAGGCGCTGAGTCTCTCCTCCTCGAGTAGTTCCATCTGTTTTGCTCCCTTTCTCACCGTACTCTCGTACTCGAGTCTCGCTCTTTCGGCTCTCACGCTAACCGTGTAAAATTCGGTGTCGGCCCTGCGCGACGAGTCTTCGGCCTTTCGTCTCCTCGTCTCGAGTTTGTTGACCTCCTTTTCCGTCATGTGATGACTCGATGTCTTATTGTTGTTCTGTTGGGTCTGACTTATCGACTGAATTCTCGCGAGATCCTGAAGTCTCTCGTTCTCGCGAGCGCAGGCGAAACTCTGTTTCTTACTTTTGGCCGCTATGCCGCGCCATTCCTGCAACGATTTGGACGCTTTGTCGACCGAGCTCTCGATCACTTTTCTCGATCGTCCTTGTGCCTCCGCGACGCCCACCTGTCCAATGATCGATATCACGATTCGATTAATGATTCGCATATACAACGGTTTTTTTATACGTCAATCCCACCACGATTATTAAGACGACAGCCTTGAACGCAAATTACAAGGTTTTGCAATATCTAATTGTGAATGAATTTTATTAATTCGGGTCAATTGACACGAAAAATAAACCTATAATCATCGATATTTATTGTAAAGGATTTTTTCCAAGAATTTAAGATAAACTGCGATAATAATTATTTGATTGGAAATCAATTTTGGAATAAATGCACTTGGGATTCGTTTGAAAATTTCGAGATTTTGAAGGACGGTAAACTACGTTGAAGCATTTTTACAATGTGTTAAAATTCATATTTTCCTCGAGCATCTAATTCGATTAATTCAATTAATTATATTAATTAAGACAGTTTAAGGTTAATTAATCTATTAATACATGATATAATTAAGAAAATCATACTGCAATTCTTTGACTCTACGTAGTGGTCTAATTGAAATTAATTAGTTGCTTAATCGTAGTATATTATCTCGGCAATTGGAACGAATCATTTTTAATCCACGTAGCTATAGTATACAAATTCACATTTACCGGAGAAGTTAGTATTAACATCACGTAATAACATTGTGTTTAACGAACAACAACAATCGCTGTTGAAATTTTGTAATTTATAGTCCATCGTTAATCGATCGTTTTCTTGATCAATAATTTCGACATTAATCGTACGAAATAACTCACCCTTAACGGTTTTGCGAGTTGTTCGCTGAGAGCAATCCCCCACGCCCTGTGTGCTTCGGCAGCTGCCTCCATCTCTTCGCCGATGCTTCTCCATGCTTCGGTAACACCACCACTGCCATTGCTACCTACAATATGGACAAAATTTTATAAAATTCGAACAAAACATAAAATACAGTTAAATGAATCGATACAAATAAAGAAATAAAATACATTATGAAATTAGTAAAGAAACAAAACAAAAAACAAAAATCATCGTACCTTGATCCTTGGTGCAAGCTTTCGTCAATTTGGCACTGAGTTTGCTGAGTCCCTTGGAGTACGAAGCTTCGAGTTCCGCTCTTTAAGAAAAAAAAAAATAAACGACGCGAAATTAAGCCACAAATTTTCCTTCTCTCGCCATTTTTTTAGCGTAATTTCTATTAATAGTCCAACATCTTTTATCTTGGAATTATTTTGCGATAACGCGACTCACCTCTCGTGCAAAACGGCCGCGAGCTCTTTGCAAAAGTCACCGCCCTGTTTCACGTATCGTCGAACGTCCTCGAAACCACCGGGACCTCCCTGAAAAAAATTAACGTACGAAATCATCGTTAGTTTTTTTTCGCCTTTACTCATCTTCTCGCGTTATCGTTACATTTCCTGTGATAAGAAGACGCGCGAAACGTTTTCTATAAAATTAGATTCGTAAAGATAAGCCATGGATATTTACAAAATTAAGTTCAAGCAATGATTGATAACTCCGGCTGATAAAGCGCACAAGAGACCGCTGACTTTTGTGTGACATTGTTGTTTTCGTTGCTCTTTTATTCCCGTATTTATTATTATTATTGTTATTGTTCTTCGCCGTATGATTTCACGCAATAACATTTCGTTGGAATAATTTTCAACCCCCTCTCGCCCTTCGTTTTCGCGCACGCTTCAATGAACTCCAAACTCCAAGTTATACTATACATCATAATATTGCATAGACAAAGTGCAACGGCGTGCGTGTATGCGTCTTCGTCAGGATTGCAATATCGCCGAGTCTCTATAGCGGTAAACACGCTCCGCGATGCGCGAAATTCACTATTTCTAACGTCCCGGTGTCGCAAATTGTGACAATTTATTTTCTCGGCGAATATGCGACGGTGCCGTTTTCACCCAAACCACCAGAATTCGTGGGGTTTTCTGTAACGTTTTGCTCGAGCATCAACGGAAGGATATGTAAAAAAATATCAATTCCAAGTTTAAACAAATATTGTTTTTAGTAACTCGTGCAGGTTTTTTTTTTATCGAATGAACGTTTGAGACAAATGATTTATTGTTTTTAATATAGTACGTGGCCAAAAAATGCCCGTCGAGGACGAGTGGTCAAAAAAATTGCAACGTCTTCCGGGTCGAGAGACGACTGAAGCGATTTTGAGTCGAAAGAATGAATGCCGTTTATCTTGAACGTATAGCAGCGCTGATAATACGATAGGACGATAAGCGAGCCACGAATTGGTGATCAATTTTACACGAATGTTTTTTTTTACGTTCCGGAAATATTAGTCACTCGAAATTTTAATGCGTAATTGCATAGCGTTTACGTTAGTCTCGCAGTGAAGTTTTTATTATAATCATGGATATATCTCGCGGGGAAATACCAAAGTTTACGAGAGATCATCGAAACGGCAAAGTTAAAAGTTTAATCGGTGAAACCGCGTTGTGTTTTTTCTTTTTATGCATAGAAACTCGGAAGTAGAATTTTCGTAATTAAGTACAATTATAGGTATAGTTTGAAAAATGTCACCTTCAAGCACAATCTAATTCAATTGTATTTAATTGAATAATGAATAACGACGCTGATAGGAGATAATTGTTTCATTCAATGAAATTGAATTTTCAAATGATTTAAGAGAGTCAACATTATCACGCTCATCGTCGAATGGCTATAAGTACTTATAATTTGTACTTTCAATTAAAGATTGATCTGTTTATAAAATTGAAATCATTTCGATTTATATACTTGCGCAATTTGAACAATTGCTATTTATGATCTTCAAATTCATCGAAGAGGCATTTTTATTAACGCACTCGATCGAATAATCCTTGTTTTTATTTCATGATATTTATTTTATTATTATAACCTGCATATTTCGATATTTAATTACACCATCACACGCGATAATGTAGCATAAAATTTTGAATAACAATCGATCCATGTCAAAGACGAGGAAATCGAAAATTTAGTAATTAATGTAATTTAAAAAAATAGTATAGTAAGAAAAATAAAAAAGCGAATAATTCAAATTTGAAAAATATTCTTTTGTATAATTTATTTATTGAATTTTATTTATTTCGTTATTGAAAATATTCGAAAAAAATAGACGGCTTGACCGTTGAGACCGACGGCTGAGGCTGTCGATTTTCAAAGAGTACGTTCAACCTGACACCCGACGCTCGTATTATATTTAGCATTTCAGTAGAAACGGAATTGCCGTAAAAAAGAAAAGTTCGCGAGTCGTATACCGGGCGTGTGGGATTGTATCACAGTGGTAGAGACCATGCATTTCCGTCTGCCTTTCACCTTGACTATTCGACTGTGGCGAGCACATCGAGACTCGAAATGAACACATTCGTCACCACTTCGAATAAATAGACTTTGAAAGACTCGAGCCTACGTTGACATTTCTGTTGGATCGACTTTTGAATCTTGATCGACCAACGTGCGCATATGTTTTTGTTTTCTACACCCGATAGACACTTTTGGTCGAAAACGCGTATCGTTGCGTGAAATTACGTAATTTCGACAACCATGCTGTACAACTTGTTATAAATTTTCCATTTGACCATTTTCTTGATATCCGAATACTCGAGCCATTTGACAATCTCGATGTTTGAAAATAAATTTATCGAGCTATTCGAGCATGACCCAAGAAGAACCGGTCGGTCAGCTATCTCAAACGTAATGCAAATAGTTGATTCCGGTGATTGTGAAATATCGAGCTTTATAGTTTCCTCCTAAGTCAATAAAATTCACAAAACTGGAATTATTCCCTGATCGAATTTCCGATATACACTCTATATTATACAAGTTGCTAAGTTGCTCAAGCAACGAACACGAGATGTGAAAAATCATTCGTTTTTATAAATATACAAACAAGGAACGAGTGAAAAATAAATAATTTTAAGTACATAAATTACTATTAAATGTATTTAATTTCGATGATAATTTTTACGAAAAAAATTTTTTGAGAAAATATAAATTTGTGGAGAAATTATTCAAAAATGAACGGGGCAGAAAAAGATCGAATAACGTCAAATATTAATAACGATAAAAATAATAATATGCAAACTGATATCTAATCATTGTAGGCATTAATCTGACAATGAGTTGATCTTATAGTCGTGTGTAGATCGATCGATTGTTTTTCACCTAGTGCCATTATCGAAGTTTATTTTTACATATTTCGCGTTATATCTGTCTACCTCAAAATTTTCGAACTTTATTTTCGGTCCGTCGTTATCGAACGAATTATTGAAAAAAATACTGTCCGACTATTGAACCCACAAATTAAAAAAGTATGTAGATCGAAATCACCCAAGTTTTTAGATCAACACACTTTTTAAATATATTCGAAATTGAGATTAATCGAATGAGTTCGATATAAAGATATTTATTTGACGAGATAACCCACTGAGATATCACCGTGACTATTCACATTTTAGCGATTTCATAAATCGAATTTCTACTGTAGAATTCTGCCTAGATCTCCGTATTATATTTTCCCAGCACATTTTTTGTCTCCTTTTTCTTTTTTTTCCATTTTGCGGTTGTGTGGGATCGCTGACTGAGAGTCGACAGCAGCATCTCGGTACTTGTATGGCAAGGATAGCTACGAGAACCACTCAACAATTATACAAAGGACTGTAATCGGACTGTAGTCGGTTCTTGCCGCGAGAACTGAGCAAAATTGTCGCACGAAACGCGAGCGTTATCCGAGCATGACTCTCTCGCTACGTCTTTCTATCTCTCTTTCACTACCGTTGTCTTTTTTCAATATGAAGAAATTGGTCGTCGTGAATAAGTTTCGTGCTACCGAGCCGAACCGATAAGATACGATAGCTAAAATAATAAAGAAAAAAACCCTTTCGTTAAGCAAACGCGAGCGACACATATTTTGTCACGTATAACGAGCACAAAGGAACCGAATCATTGATAAAGCCAATCTCATCGAAAGAGTGAAAGGTTGCGGTCGGCCGAAGTTTTATTCAAAAAAAAATTTTTTTTTCTTCTCTTTTTCAACCAGTTATTTTTTTTCCTCCTTGGCGCAAAAACGTTTCTTCCACGACGTCCCACCGATATTAGGATTTACGAACCGATCATGAAATCCGAACGGAACTTATTCTCTCGTGCCTCGAGAGAACGAGAGTCTCGCCGTTTCCGTGGACGAGACTTTCTACGAGCTGAAAACACGCGAGAGAGGCAAGACAAGGCCAGTCTTCTCTTTGCCTTTACCAGTGCCAACGGCATCGTGTCCAACTTTGCAATGTCACGCGAAAAGAGTCTCTGGGCAATTTTCAAAATAATCACCATTCCCTCTTAATGTAATTGAAATAATTGCCAATCTCGTTCCCCATACCTGTTCCAAAAAAATGGTAACAATAATAATGATAATAAGACTATATAAAAAAAATATGTGGGGAATAAAAAATATTACGTAGGTACTAAATCTTTGTGGATCATAAATGATCGACGCTTTTCTCAAAAAGGAAAGTATCGAAATTTTATTTTCTTCTTCTTATTATTATTATTATTATAGTTTTTACTATCAATTTTTCAACGTTTTAAAAGAATTTTTTTGACGATCCGTTGATGAAAAAATTGAGGCGGAATTTCTCATTCGTGTGCGAAACAGATGCATTCGAGTGGCAAAACTACGTACCTACTGTGGTAACATCACAATGGTCTAACAATAAGAAGCGGGCCAGAAAGGAACACGAATCTCGGGTTTCGTTTCGTCACACGCTCGTACCGTGTATTTAACGTTAAACGAAAGAGAAAGAGGCAAAGAGAGAGTGAAGAGCATAAACGAAAAGATGAAGCAGAAGAAGGCACATAGTTCCCACTTTCTCTGGTGGATACAATACACGTTGTAGGTATAGTTTGAACGTATCATTTATGCTCTACGCGTTTTAACCACACAGGCCTGTATAGCTCGAACGCACGCGAGATATTACTAATTGCACTTGGCGAGATTTCACCCCGCCAGTTTCGTGCTGTTTTCGAACGACGGATTGTCCGACCTTCGATCTCACTCGAAACCGGAACGACTAATACGGTAGAACGTGATATTGCACGAATATGCACTTATTTTATCACGATACGTGATCGAAGCGTATATCTATGCGATTGAATATGTTTAATAAAAAGTGGAACAATATTGTGCTGTTACGCTATGAAAGCTGCACGCGTTCTCGAGGCCTTGCAACATCCTGATTCGTGCATTTTTAATTAGCGTTTTTTTTTTTATACATTTGTGCTTTTTTTGTTTTATTTCTGCGAAAGACTGTCCACACGTTGAATATAACGTGGTTATTCAAATTTCGATTAATGGATTTATCGATTATTGATTGATAAATAACCTTATAGAAAACAAAATTAGAAACGTACTAAAAAATTTGCATTCTCGATACTTGAAGGTTAAATCTATGACGATTGGTCAACTAATAATAATAATTATTATAATAATTTTGATTTATCATCTTCTCCTGTTCGACCTTTATTCGCCATAAATGTACAAACATTACCGATGATTTAACAAATAAAAAAAGGTGCTGTTAGATCTGTAAGCGCGTTACAAAATTCGCAAAAGCATAACTGCTAATCTCAAATTTTCTTATTTATCGCGTCAGTGCGCAAAAGATCTGTATTATTACGTATGTAGCTCATGGATCCACCATTCCGAACGATCGCGGAAACCCATCATAAATTTCCATAAAAATGATAGCAGTGATTGGTCGAATTCGCCACGCTATTCGCACGAATAATTTTATGGCTCAAAATTATACATTATTTCTTCGGTCATATACACATTTTTGTACAACTTGGCAATTCGTTTTCGCTGTTTGTCGAATGTACGATAGATATACATACAGATATACGTAAGCGTCGTGCTACGGTCAAGCGATAAATCACCGCCGGGCGCGTGCTGGGTACTTTCTTTCGCACTTCATTTCGCGTACCCCACACGTTCTTGAAATATTACAATTTCTCCATGTATACATATAAACATATACAATATATATATATATATATAAATATGTATAATACTCACGATGGTTGTTCTACGGTCGGCAGGTGAAATATACCCATACATATATACATATACATACGTAGGTGTACGTATCAATAAGTGTGTTAGCTCTGTATATCTCTGAGGGAATCTTTGGGGGCCGTTGCTTTATCGGTCATGGTTGTATTCGTTGTAAACGTGAGAGATTCTTCCTACGTACACGTTAAGTCCGTATGTTTCATATATACAGGGTGGACCACGTAACGTGCGCATCTTTATAACTTTCAAAGTATGCATTGCACGAAAAAAATGTTATATACAAATGTTACATGGTTTAAGCGTATGCACCACGTAGCGCATTCATTTTTTTTTCATGTCGAGGCGTTTATTTTTTATTCGAAGAAAAATTTCAAACAATAAAGTGAAATTACTCGTTAGCTATTGAGGTTAGGGATGATCAAAATCAATAATTTTTTACTCAGAATTTGATTATCTACCATTTTTTGCTATACAAAATTTAGCGTTATATTTAAAAAAAACAAAGTTGTCCTTCAAATCCTTTTAAACAATGTAACTTCTGTATATAACATTTTTTCGTGCAACGCATAGGTACTTTGGAAGTTGTAGCGGTGCATACGTTGCGTGGACCACCCTGTATATATATGTATAAATATATATAAATAGTAAGTATACAGGTGGGGTGGTACTGTACATGCACGACGAATCGCCTACGATAAACGACTCGGTGTATTTTCACCACGCAACTTTCCCACACTTTCCACGTTATAAGCGTGATTGAGGCGCGAGAGAGGCACACATATAGTATGTATTGTATATGTATAGACGCGTATACAACGAGAAGATGATCGCGCGTGCTCTTCGCGACGAATGAATTGCTCGTTCAAGGCAAATTACGTTGTTATATGTATATTCTATTATTTTCGTCCCAAGACCCACGTACTATTTACGTTGAGTGTATACAGAATTGTGCCAGATATCGGGGAACTTTTTTTTTAACTTGCAACACTTAATTAAATATTATGTTTGGTGTATTTAGCCTCGTTATCGAGGATACTTTGTTGTCGTGGGAAAATTGTTAGGGAAGTATTGGTGTTGATGTGCTTAAGCAATTATGGTTGACCTTGAATTTGACAATAATCGATGCAGTCGATGGGGTTTGAGAAAATATTTGAAAATTTGTCGAATTTCAATTTTTTTAAAAACTTTCTGAATTTTTAAAAATTTTTTTAACAAATCAAAATCCTGGGAGATTAATATTTACATATATACAATTTATTTGCAAAAACGCTCATCCGATTTTCCTAGTTTATGAGAAGCCAATATTTTCTATTTATAATTATTAGTAAACGATATGTTTTTTCGAATTTACAGAACTTTTCGAAATAATGTTTTTTTGTTGTTAAAAACGTTGTTTTCGTGCATGAATCTTTGTAACGAAACGAAAAATTGTTCGCTCGATTGTCCTTTAATTTGAAAATCTTTACCAACAGATTTGGATAAGCGGATTGTTATCTATACTTTCACCTTCGATTTTGAAACTAGGTAAAATGATTCATATATTTTTATTTGGAAGGTCTTCATCGTTATTGCCGATATTTCGATAAAATGTAGGTAGCTGTTCTTGTTTACATGCGTGAAACATCGAGCTGCGCCGGGATAAGATTTCATCCGGCGATTTGCTCATTTTGATTCATGAATATTCGAGACAAGTTTTCGAAACGGGTTTTCCTCTCGGTGACCGGTGCGAGATACTTCGGGGTCTCCCTTTTATCGTGAAACGGAGAGTTACGCGGCGGGACGCATGATATACATGTACTATGTAAGATTAAAACGAAAGATCGGTGCCACACACGTTTTCACCAACGTACCAAAATATACATATTATTATCGTCAATTATAGAACATATCAACGCCCCGTATTTTGAATCAATACATACATCAGCATTGCCGACGTGACGATAATTAAAATGCACGTTTTTCAATAAAATTCGACAAACGGTTATATTTTGACGAAAGATTTTTTAGACGTAATTTCCCGTAACTCAACTTCATTATTACGTCATTGAATTCTTTCGAAAAATAATTAACCCGTCAAATGTAATAAAAAATTAACTTTTTCCATTAAAAGTAACCTGCTTCTGAAACGTATTAGAATCAAAAAACGGAACCGCTTTATCCAAAATTACTGTTTGAAATAAACCACAAGATTAATCGTCCTAATGGAAAATTTAATTTACAAAAGTGTAATCAAATGAGTTTCATACATGTAACATAAAATAAGTTTCTCCTCGTCGCTTCAGGCTGTATAAGTTCTGTTTTTGTTTCAAAATATGAATCGCGCCCTTTAATATGAAAAAGAAAATTATCGATCGAGTGCACTCGTCTTAATTAGATCCTGTCACGAATAACAATTAAACGAGAATACACGCCTGATCAGTGACGTAACTCGTATTAAGTAACTTACGAATGTTACATCTATGCACATAGGTGCAAGAAGATAATGATATCTAAATATACATATATGTATTTAGTGGTTCATGTGGCGATAGGCCGATCCGCACTGACTAAGGAATTTTCTTAAAGAATATTTTCTCGTGGCGTAACTCGAACCGCCTAACCGCAGCACGAATCGAATGACCTCTTATGCAGCGCGGTTCTACCTGAAGCACAGCTGCTTTTAGATGTACGTATAGTTGAAGGAATATCGTCGCTGCGGAATAAGCAGAGACCACTTCACGACCGTCTCGGATCGTTGCTGTGTACTATCGGTATACTATTTCATAGTTCCCATAACAGACATATATATATACAGAAAGCCCCGAACGGTAAAGTTGTTGAGTCCGTTGTATGAGAATAGTTAAATTTCATCGTATAGCCCGGTGAGAACCGCGACTCTCTAATTTCGAATGCAACCATTATATTCGCTCCGTTCTATCAAATTGATTTATTCCTGCGAATTGTTACAACCGATCGAATCGTAGAGCTCCGATTGCTCGAAGCCAACAACTTCTCCCGGTATTATCGTCTATTTTTATTTCCAAGTGTATTCACCGATTATGGTTTGCGATGTAAAACGCACATTTGTCAGAATGTTTTTCAGGGTAAGTATAATTCGCCACTTTCGTTATACGAAATGATCTAGTAATTTTTAAACGTCGAAGTGACCCTGGATGGTTGCACGTTACGACAGAGACGAGATTGTAACACTTTACGGCATGCAAATCGAATGATCTCATCCATTAACGGGAATATCAACGGTTACATCGTGCAATGTGCTCTGGTTATCCGATCGACACCCACGAATATTCTTTTCATTCGATTAATCGGATCGAGCGAACGGAAATTCTTAAATATTTCCGTTCACCATCTCGTAATTTACTATTAAAAATGATCGATGATTGAGAAAAGCTTCATTTTCTTTCGGGATGTTCGTTCCAGATGACAGAAAATTTATTTGCCCAAAAATAAGTTATGTCCCTGTAATTTGTTCCAATCAACTATTGCAATTTATTCCGGCACAATTTGAATAACAGATTTTTATATCAACTTTGAATAAATATATTTTGAAATGCAATTAATACGTAATTGGTCAAAATGGCCTTTAATCCCTTCATAATGGTCGAAGTCTGATAATTTTCACTTTCAAAATCGTCGTAAGACGATCTCGAAAAGATTCGTTTTCAACATTTTGGTGACTGTCTATATGTCGGCAATAACCATAAAACGTTCATTCATTGAAGTAGTTTGCGACGTAATTTTCAGGTTAATGATTCAACAAAACTTCAAGAGTTATATGAAACGATGGGAAATTTCTCCAAAACGAGTATTCGTGCACGACAACGAGTAGGAATACAGAACAAACACACTAATGTTGCATTAGGGACACCAACCGCAATGAGCTCCCATAGTCAGCACGTAATACGTATCTATGTAGTAAACTCTCCTCGCATCAACTAAATGAAAGAACTCGCATACACATAGCAAAGAGAGAGAGAGAGAGAGAGAGAGAGTTGTGGTCGAGTTTAGCTACCTCGTCAAACTCGTGCTGCTGAAGGAGATGAGTGGAAGCCATTAACCCCCTGATTGACCCGAGCATTCTCCTCTTAATCAGACCACCTTTCCCAACATGATCTCTCGTCGTGGTCGCTGTCGTGGTCGTTTGCTCGCTGTCCCTCCGACCGACGATACCGTTCGTTCCATCTTCGTTGACCTCGTCGTTGCACAATTTGTCGGCACTGAACGAAATCGGAGTTAACTTCATTCCCGCACCCCGAAACACGTTATCCGCGATCAATAACTTCTTCGATCTTCCCGAAGCCAATTCATCATCCGGTGACTCGTTCGGTGAACAATCGAATTTATTCCTTTTGTTACGACGATCTTTGTTCTCTGGGTCATCATCCTCGTGGTCCCGAATTTCCAAAGCAGACCCACTCTCTCCATTGGGGAGCAGATCGTAGGAAGTCCACTCGAGTCTCTCGGAATCGGAGGCATTCCCTTCCTCCGATACCGAGGATAGCCCAAATTCTTCTACGCGAGTGATAGAGCCGAGCTCCCTAGTTCTAGCTTCCGCTAGATCGTAGGAACCCGTGCGACTGCCCAGAGTCGTGCCATTCTCGGATTTTCCAGCCCGATGAGCTCCAACAGCCTGCATCCTCGCATGTCTGTTAACGACTTCACCGAAGCGCGACTTCTCTTCCTTCAGCCAACTTCTCATCTTACCCCATGCTTTGCCCAGACGACGATGATGTTTACGACCCTTGTAACATTCCTCACTGTCCGATCCGTCGATGTTCCCGGATCCATCCTGGCACTCTGGGTCGGAATAGTAGGCTTGAATGCCTTTTGGACTCTCAGGTTCTATAATCTCTATCCTCGGGACACTCCTACCTGATCTTAATGACCGGAAAGTCCTTCTGGCCTGGTCTCGAGGACGTCGCGAGTCGCCCTTGTCCAGCTTTCCCTCGACTTCCTGGCACTTCTCTAAGGTGATACGATCCAGGGTACAATCTTTCGTTACAGTTAGGTTTTTCGTGTCTATCGGTGATTCGTACAATCTTTCCTCGTGGCCTTCTTCGTCACGAATAGAACACTTCGACCCGGGAGACCTTGTCAGGCCCCTCTCACCACTCAACTCATCGTCCCTCGTAATTTTTTTACTTTCAGCCGATACATTGATGGGAGAATTTTTGGGAAAATCGTAGAGTTGATCCTCTGCTGGCTCCGTTTTAGGGTTGGCAACTCCATCTCCCAAGAGTCTTCTTACTGGAAGCTCCACCTTCGCGTTCTTTTCTACTTTATTCGGTTCCCCGGACTGTTTCCCATGTTCCTGAGCTCCGCGATCACTTCTGTCGCCTACAACGCGTTTAATCGGTCCGGACTTGGGAAAATCGTACAATTGTTCTCGGTCGAGTTGTTCCGCTGATCCCAGCCCAGTGGCGACGTCGTCATCATCGATCAGTGGAATATCGCAGAGATACGGTTTGTTATTTTCCTCCTTGTGCATAAAACTGAAGCTTATCGTTGGTACCCCTTCGTCGTCCGTCTTAATAGTCGTCATCGCCGTAAGTTCCACACTGGAACTGTGACGTCTGCTGCCACTGCTGCTCTTTCTTCGTCTTCTTCTTCGTCTCTCGAAACCGATGCTTCCATTCGTGTCATCGTCCGAGAGCTTGTTGTTCTCGTAGTCCTCCGGATCGTCAAGTTCAGCGGATTTCTTCGAATTTGTCGACTCTACGCTGATGTCCAGTTCCTTGACACAGACCTTGCTCAAACTGTGCAACGCTGCCTCGACATTATTCTGGTACAGAACTTCCTCCTTCGTGTCTGGCAGGTGCGAATTTGCCGCATCATCGACCCGAGGACTCGAAATCGTCAATTTAACGTCACCGACACCGCTTACCGTGGTTGACCTTGATTGACCTCGAATGCTCTTCGACGCGCTGTCCTTCGTTTCTACCCTGCTGCTCGCGATTAGGTCATCGTCGTCCGCAATATTTGATTTTCGAAATTCATCCAGAAACGTACGTCGCAACGAAGCTATGGTCTCTATACCGGAATCCTTACTGTTTCTTCGATTCGATAACGAATCCTTCGACACTGCGGATTCGATCGATTTTTTCATATCTCTCACCGAACTTTGACAATTACCAGCCGATCTTGGAAAGATCTTTTCCCCCGAATTATCCATCTCGTCGTCGTCGAATTTATGGCCGTGTATTATGACAGGGGTCGGTGCATCGTACCACGTTGCTCGAGAGCTGCTGTTACCTGCGCTGCAGCTGCTGTTACCACTGCCGTTTGAGTTAGCGGTCGCGGATACGGTACCGCTCGTCATCAAGTTTCTCGATGACAGAAGCGAGGTCCACGCCTGTTTGACCTCTTTCATTATACACCACGGATTATGATCTCGATCGTTCCTAAACGCGATTGGTCGTTTCCCTCGCCACGATCCTCGATGATGATCGCGGTCACCGCGATTAACGGTTTCCACTTCCGAATAATTACTTTTCAAACTTTCTGTTGATTTTTTGTCTACTTCCTGCAACACCCTCTAACACCGGATACGATTAATCATACGCTACAATCGCGTTATAATAAATATATAGGTAAATCGTATTGCCCGAGAGACGTTCGGGGATTCTCGATTGCGTTTGAAGATCTATCTCGGTCCCGTTGCACCAGCTGGAAAACTACTCGATCGGTCCAAGTAGAAACGGCAGTGGCACAAGCGCCGTTCGAGATTCTCGTTCATCGTTACGATTTACGATACACACACTTCGTATACGTTCTGTTTATACGTACGTGCATTCGATCGAACCGTTCGAAACAAAACGTGTTTTGAAAACTCGCGCTCTCCGGCAGCAAATGGCATCGAGAGACACGCTCCAGCGACACCGGCATGTGACTCTCGCACGCGCGTTTGACACGCGCCCTCTATCACTGATATTCCTACGAGAGCAAATATATATGTATATATGTCGCGTACTGTGATTTTTTTCTCCGACTGGCACCGATGGGAGCCTTCGTGATTTCCTGGATCTAGATATCGCATGCGTAACCGGTCGGAATTGCAATCAGATAGGACAAATCAGGAAGTAAAACTGGCTTTTTCGCCAATATTCGTATTTCTGGTTATTTTTGTAGAAACGTCGCTCCTCGAAATATTCACCATTCACTGCGTTCACCAAACTGTCGATACACCATAGACTTTATCACGCATGTTTTCCATTATTGACACACATTTTTCCTTTCGTCCCGAATTTTGTTCGGGGTAAATATATTCGTTTTTTTTTCTTAATACACTAAACACTTCTTCGCTGCGGTGCAATGTTTGTCGCGGCCGATAACGACGATATAGAGACGTCGAGGAGAGTTAGACGGCGCCTCTCTCCAAGTCTTTCGTATGTATATCGAAGATACGAGTCCTCTTGTTCAAATAGATTTAGTGATGCGTACGGAACGTTACCTCGTCGATATTATTCTCATTTTCTCCTCTTCCCCTTCCACTCTTAGTATTACTCACTTCTCCGCACAAGTATCGTTCGGATCTGTCCATCGAAACAAATTCTCGATACGACGCGTTTCGCGACGAGAAATGATTTTTTCATTGTTCACCGAGTCTCCTCGACAAATTACCGATGAGTCGTCGATCGTCAACGAATACCTGATTAAAACGAGATTCGCCAACGCTTAGTTTCAAAATACTATCTCCTTTGTTCGGAGATCAATGTTAAATTATCAAATACGTGTTCGTGATTAGATTCAAGGACACTAGAGTCGACTATGTAGTTTAAACTTTAAAAATGTAATAAATATTAGAACGCGAGATGATGATAAATTACCTAACGAGCGTAAATATTCATTGTACCAATCTCAAGACGTTATAAATCATTTTAAAGCATAATGAAAACTGAACACTACGTTACATTAAAATTTTCTGGATAAATAGTTAACAGAAAAGGATTTTTTATGCACATAATGCTATAAAATAAAATAATTCCTAGATTGGGAGTTTCCATCAACATTGAACACCACAAACACAAAATTTCCCTATCATGTGAAACGAATGCTCGGATGAAGGGTTCTAGTGTAAACAGTTGAGCCCCCTAGTAAATAGAATTCCCTAGTAAATAAAATTCCCTGGTAACTAAAATTCCCTAGTAAATAAAAGTACGTCTAGACCGTAAATGCATTACAGAATACTCAAATCACTATGAAGAACGAACAATCTTAACCTGCTGACCGCCCTGGTACTACTCATAGGACATCAAAAATTTCACTGAGAAATTCAGAAAAAAGTAGCGTGAGTAGTCAGAACGTTCAGATAGAATTTTCTTATATAAATAACTGAAAAAACGTCCGAAGGAAATAAAAAAAATCCTAGTTAAAAAATTATCATGGACTTGATTGATGTTTTCGAGCAATGTGACGTTATTTTGAAACGTTTATTCGCTTCCAGTGTCTTGGAACCATAACTTCGAACACATATATATATATCTGTATGTAATACGTAGCAAGAGCAATACGAGATAACGGCTGATTGAATTTCAACGAGGTCTTTCCGTCCGATCGTCATGAACATTCCGACAGGTGCGCTCTCCGGTACACACGTCGTGTTCTCTGCTGCTGCTGGGCTTGGCTACCTTGCTGTGCTCCAGCAGCAGACCACACGTCACATACACCCATAAACATCGCACAGACACACGAATGGACAGTGAATAACACGCGTCTCGTTTCACGAAGCACGCTGTTACAGTCCAAGAGACGTAACCAACAGAACAGTGTCGAGCTTACTGAGCCAACTAGTTGCCCGAGTCTGGTATATTATAGAAACTCGCGCACACATTGAACCAATGAATTGACAGAGAAACAGGGAGAGAGAGAGAAAGCGAAAGAAAGCGAGAAAAATGTCTACGCGAACGAAATCGTTTGATAAGAACTCGACGAGCAAACGCGTCTCTTACCAAATTTTACAATCGTTCGGAACACGATTTGGCGCTTCTTTTCCATAACGTATTCATGCCAGATGAAAAATCGCGCTAAAAAAATACTAACACCGATATTCACCGATCCGAATTTATGCGCATCTAATTCAAGTGTATAGAGAATAAGAAGGGGGGAGGGCACGATAAAACGGACCTAGTTCTTTATTGGATCATGAGTCGTTGATCACCCAGTCGTTGATCAAGATCGATAGAAATTTAAGCTGGATTTGTATTAGAGAATTTGTAGAGTGTAATAATTCGTGTAAGTCTTTGAGTCGTATGAAGTTGTGACGAGGATCGACTGTATATTAGAAATGCGTTCCTCTTACTTAAACGTGATGTGTTTGAAACTAATCCTAAGTAACGGTGCATACGCTCCAAAAAATAAGTTTAACCCTTTTTGGCTGTCATAGGTTAATAATGTCTAAATAAGAGATTCGTGAATAGATGACCTTATTTCAGTGGCTTGTTTTGAAGGGCTTGGTAATTATGTGGAGCGTGAGCTCCGTTATTCGTATTAGTCTTGGGAATGTATTTGATTCGATTGATATACTTTATGTATATATGTATACATGATTTTATACTTATTAAGTCAAAATTGATTTTTTATTATACAGAATTTATTACGCGGATTGAGAATTGGATTATACAGATTATAATTGAAATCCGAACAACAGAAATAATAACTTGTACGAAAGAATAAAAATTCATTTAATTGTAATTCTGTAAAACTCAGATTTTCAGGAAAATATCGAACAACAAATTAAATCCTTTAAGAAATAAGATTTGTACGATGTTGAATTGTATTTATATGATTTAAAATCTCTTAATGGACAATTTTGAAAGCACCTAAAATTTAATTACTTCTTTCGATTACCAATTAATTACCGAGATAATTATAGAAATGTGAAGAACAGAAATAATAATTCTTATATGAACGAATACAAATTTTATATTTTATAATTCATTAGTACGAACTATCATTTCTGTTGCTCTCGTTTTAATCATGATCTCTCTAATTAAATTTCCAATCAACGTAACAAAAAAAAAAACGTTCAGCGCTTATTCAGCTGTTCTTTGTTTTTGTTTCGAAATTATTCTTAACGACTCCAAAACCATTTACAAGTTTCCGGAACATCTTTATAGTTGAAAACAAGAACAAAAATAGTTTCTTCGATTTTTCCCGTAGTTGATTATACGCAGAAAATATATAATTGCAGAAGCCCCGAAGCATCATAGAAGACCACCGTGAA
This sequence comes from Netelia fuscicornis, assembly GCA_946811545.1. Lineage (NCBI taxonomy): Eukaryota > Metazoa > Arthropoda > Insecta > Hymenoptera > Ichneumonidae > Netelia > Netelia fuscicornis. The sequence continues at coordinate 27,618,185 of OX328016.1, forward strand.
ACTTTGCCTCGCAAGTGTATATGCTTGCTGCGTGATATATAGCGACGATTATTTTTCTCGGTAAATCGTGCCTCTGTTTAATGTTCGACGCGAGTATTCTGCTCTTTGCCAATTGTCTTTCGGCGCCTATAGGTAACTCCCATGTATATATATATATATATATATATATATATATAATATTAATTATTAATTATTAATACAATAATATATATAATTATAATATAATGTAATATTATATATAATTATAATTTAATATTAATATAATAATATATTAATATTATATTATATTAATAATATTAATGATATATTATATTATTATTAATATAATATTATTATTATAATATGCGAATTATATATGTGTGTTTTATTTATTAACGCGTGTTACGAGTGTGTCTGTATATGAATGTAAGTGTGAGTACCATAATGACAACATATGCTAGATAATGCACAGAGCCTTATTTCTGTGCCACCGGCGATTGCGAGCCGCGTTGTTACGCAAACGCGACTATTCGTTCGCGCCTTCCTTGATCTACACGCGCGAGATGCTCTGCCCCAGTTTAACAAATCGTTTAACGCCCCGCTCCGCACTACGCGCGCTAAAAATCTTAACGTTCTGCAACCACCACCGAACGATCTTGGCACATGCAATTTTTCTTTAATACACCAAGAAGAATGTTAATAAAAAGACCAAACCGCGCGCACATGTTTTGTTTTCTTTTTTTAGAATTTCAAGTGCAGAGTCACTGGGACTCACGCGAACGTACTAAACTGAAGATAGTGCTGTTCTTCGAGACAATCTTTCTAACGACAAGCTATTTGCGAAAAAAAAATTCCACCGGGAGTTTTTATTACTAATAACAAATCTTGGTACATGACGTCATTTGACTTATTATTCGTGTAATTGTTCGAATGTTGCTGTTTCAATTCTAAGTTTTAATGGGATCGAAGTCGATGCGAAATTGAAAACGTTACTGCAATTTATTTAACGTGATTTTTCATCGAGTTTCTTTATAAACATAAATCTGGTAAAAACCATTTTTACGTAACGGCGGTTATTTCAAAAAATATTTATACCCGTTGAAAAGTTTTATTTTTCCAACAATCAATTTTTATTAGCGGGCAACTTGTGCAAGTTTAAAAAAGGCATTGCTATTTTTTCATTGCAAATTTGTTCAGAACAATGCTGATGTTTGAAATAATTATCTCTCTATAAAATTTGGAATAAAATAATATTTCTGGTAGGAATTATTCTTACATAACGTCATGTATTCTTTCCTACATTTTTAAATACGCGCATGCTCTGTTGTTTAGTTTCAATAGCACTTTTAAATCACGTTGCAATTCTAAAAACATTATCACTATTATGAATTTTTTCTTCGCATTTCGAACAAAATTTTAAATACTTAAAAAAAATGATAACATCGAAATTTCAAAAGCGTTTTTGTTTAATGAATTCTATCGATGGGACATTTAATTAATATACTCGTCGCAGTATTTTGCCAAACCGTGCATTTACCTAATTGAACAATTTTTCTTCGTAACAGTGATAAATCGGTAAATTTGACAAAATCGCACCAGTTCATGAAGCTACTCGACAATAAACGAAAGCCTGATTCGTCGTTAGTGAGTTCTCGAGCGGTCAATCACATCGCCAACCGGACGACTCGATATAAAACGTACATTCCCATACGCGCAAATACACGTCCCTATTGTCGTCATTCACCAAATACACAGCGGATATCACATCGCCAACGATTCCTCGTCAAAGCATTTTCATTGTCAACCGAAACAATATTCTCCGCCATTGAAAAAGTTCATCAACAGTTCCGACGAATCCGACATCGTTTTGCAATCGCCGATTATTCCACAATGCTCCAATCAATTACCTCGTTATTTTCAAAAAATATATATTTCACGTTCCAAAAAGAGGAAAGTAATGCAGCGATATAAAAAAAATCCGTCTCCGGTCACGAGATGTCACGGGACTCATCGTCGACTGACGTACGAAAAAGTCTTAAGCTCCGAAACCCTGCGTACATGTCTCTAACGTAGACAACGACAACGATGACGAGGATTCCCACATGCACACATACACACACACACGTATACGCGCGCGAACGAATTCGAGTCGCGACTCCCGCGGCGCTCGACTGGATCCGCACTGATGATGGAACTCGAGCTTATGTGGAAGTTCCGAGCACATTACACAACTGCGTCAAACGATTATATCCGTATTGAGCTGCGTATAGCTATACCTACGTGTGTTAATGCACACTACAAAAACGCACATACATCTTCCAACAATATATACCCCCCCCCCCCCCCCCCCTATGTATACATGGTCTATAGGTGCATAGTGCAGAGTGTCTATGACTTTTCTATATACATATGAGAGAGAGAGAGACGGCATAGATATATATATTTGCTTCTCTCTTTCTCTCTATCAATATATATATATATCCGGTCTATAGGTACAGAGTGCACACGTGTGTATGACTTTTGTACACCTATAAGTATACGGCCAACGTTACACAACCGTGAGCAAAACGTGTATACCAGCCTCTCTGGGAAAATGCGATTGCCGGAGACTGACGATGCTACCGAGAGATTGGAAAAGTGTATGGCAACGTGAATAGGTAACGTACGTAGCGCCATATACGTAAAACGAGAAGGCAGCTCGAAAACATTCGCGAGAAAGAGAATCCTCGGATAAACGGTGAGTACAGTTTTATAAAATGGATCTCGTCCTGGGTAACTGAGAGATGGGACGACTCGATTGTGGAACTTGACTCGTTTTTCCGTATCGTTTTAAGTGGAGTTGTCGAGATCGATATAAATCTGGAAGATCACCGACGACGCGAACGCTTTTTCTCGTATACGATTTCTGTCGAATCGACGGAGTGCCGGAAGTTTGTATTGTTTCTTTTTTCTTTTTTATAATTTATCGATCGGGATTTATTTCGAATATTGAATTTCTTCGATCCTTGAAATTGCATATTACGTATCCTGTCCTGTCGTTTCGATCCCTCGTCGGTATTTTTCTTTGCTTTTCTTTTGGTTCGCGAATTACGCTCGGTGTGTAACATTAGCCGTAGGATCGACCGATCGATCGATCACCGTGATCGTTGCGGGATCGACGCGAGCGCGATGACCTTGTCGTACCAGCGAACGATCTTGATCTCTCGCGTGGAGTTCAGCCGCGTCGCATCGATTCCGACACATAGACGAATCGTTATTCCGTATGCGCGATTCTCGTGATCGACGATCTATGCGAGAAAGATCGAACGAACGAATCGAGTTGCGGCGCGCGAACCGAGGACACCGTGTTCGGTTTAGTCACTGTTGCAGGTAACCCCCCCTAACGCGTTCCAGCCGTTGCACGACAAGTCATGACGATGTCATTTCCGCGTTGAATCATGAGTGAAACGAGATTTTGAAAAGGAAAAGATGCAGTCGTAATGAAAAAGCTATGAAAAAAGGCATGAATTTTCTAAATTTCCGACACTCCCGACCGAATATTCAGGAAATTCTGATATTTTTGTGAGATATTGTCTCAGTAGGCTTGGGCAGCCAAATTTCAGAAAATTTTTCTTTTGCAATGAAACTTCATCGCCAATTCTGTTAATAATTTATAATTCGTTCATATATTTTCCTCGTATTTAAACATTCCCAGGTTCGAAAATCATCAGCAAGGTATACTAATGCGACCGATCAGTCAACAGCCTTGAAACCGCGAGAGTGTAAATGAGAAAACAATACGGAACTAAAAAGCGGCAAGATTTTTAAATTCATTCGCTCCGACTATCAATTGTACCATAAATACATTTTGAATAAATAAAGATATAAAATAAAAATTATTACGATCAATGTATATTAAATAATTAAACTTTAACAGGACCTCGAAACGATTTAGTTATTTCTGAGAACTTGCACTTTATTCTTCGTGTAATTATTTGTCATGCCAAAAAAGCAATTTTGATCACGACTAGCTCTTGAAATACCGAGCCACAATTTTATCGGCGAGTTTGCCAGGCAAAGACCCAAAAAAAATCCCCAGGCCGAACGTCCGGGGGTCTTCTTTATAGATTAGACGGATTATTTAAGATCTTTTTAACTTTCTACGACTAGCGCCAAGACCTATTCTACCTTATTTTTATTTTATATTTATCCATTCACTTTGCAACATTTCGACCCAATAAAAGTTAAAGTAAATGAAAAATATTTACTCTAATCTAATTCGTTGACGCCATTTTCATCGCTAAATTTAACAGTGTGAAATCAAACGAACGATCCGACATTTTATTTTCGAGTGATTTAGTAATAACTAAATTTTCTCGATGAAAAAAAAAAGAAATTATAACCGCCGTTGAACACGCGCACCTCAAAGCCTCTCCGCACTCGGTCGCTCGCACTTTTGCACTGGCTTTCCACCGTCACATCGCGACCGACAGCTACACGGTTTAACGTCGTCGAATAGCAAATAATAGAACAAAAAGAATGCACTGCCTCGCGAACTTATTGTAAGAACACAATAAACTACGAGCTATAGAGACAGACTGATAAAAAAATGTATAGAGCGCGTTGCTTGTACTCGTAGCGAGAAACGTCTAATCGCGTTACGCTGGCGGTCTAACCGAGGAAAATGAATTTCGCCGTCATCTTTTCCGATGAGTTGCGCGACAGCTGGACTCTCGAAGACGCGTAAGACTTCTTAAAAAATTAATAATAAAAGTAATGTCGTCCTCTACGAAGCAAAATATCTTATAATAAGGGCATCGTATGCAAATGAACCAAATTAATTTGAATGGCGTTGAAGATTATGTCAAATATTTATTTTCACAATTATCTTGATTTAGCAATTTTTCGTTAACTAAAATGAAAATGGCCAGGCGTTTATTCAAATTAATTTCAAGAATACTACAACGTATACAAAAATCGTTTTCATTTTCAAAAAATGAATATGTTTTTTCGCCAATATTCATTTTTAAATTGTTGAAAAGATTTCAAAAATAAATAATTTATGTTGAGAAAATTAAGAATAGCGAAAATATCGTATTCGGTCAAAAAGAATGAGCGAACACCTCGTTTGTATAAAATCGGGAACACGATGCTGACACTCGTTTTTTCGTGAATTTTTTGGATCGGAAAAAATTCGATTTGTCGAACGGAGTTGTTGCACTCGACCGCGACCGCGGGACGCGAGAACGCGAAGAGCTCGAACTGAAAAGACGCGCGCCGTTTCACGTCGCATTTTCTAACTCGGTAATCGTATACATATATATATATATATAAATTCCCCTCGGGCGCTCACCGGGCTCTTTCTCTCTCGCTCTTGTCAGTCCGTATACAATATAGGAAGAATTTCTATACAGCAAAGTCAGCGTGGATCTGTGCGGGGGGGATGAGTTCCCGTGCATGTTTTTCTCCTCTTGACGATTATATTTAGTCTCGGCACTCTCGTGTCGTGAGCCCACGTGGACCAAAGTCTCGGGAACGAAAGCACGCGCGATTTCCACGCATCTCGAGTAAAATACTTGCCGGGATCGTATCTCTTGTTAAAGAATTACAAGAAAAGCATATTACGGAGATAATTTTAAAAACAAAAAACAGAACTAATCTTTGCCACTTTTTTAAATATTGAATTTTCATATATTTAACAATTTTTTATTTCGCCGAAATAATAATTTATCAAACTAGTTTGAATATTTGATTCTGTTTTATCAACGTTTAGGTATAATTAAAATTAGGAACCAAAAGTGTTTGTTTTTTCTTATCTATTCTAATTTGTACAAATCAAATAAATGAAAATGGCTAAGATTTGATAACAATTAATTACTTATGACTTCGGTAAAGGAAAAAAAGTCAGACACGGAAGAAAAATGTTCGTATGATAAATCGTCATCAAAAAAATTAATTACAAAAACGATTTAATGACGTCTAAAAGTCTTTGTGTACTTAAAGTCATATTTGAATTTGGAACAAAAAACACTGGCACCTTTCACTCTCGGTGTTTTATTACTCACTCACGGTAATTGTGAAACTCGGAAATCATAATCGGAATATCGTTATATCGCCAATCTTCATCCATCTCGAAAGGATATGAAAGTATTTACGTTATTTGTTCCTGGAAACAATTAATATTAGGTGGACTCTATAATGCACGAGTGCTCCTTCGCTCTCGTTAGTCAGTTTGTGCATTCGTTTGAATGAAAATTATTTAAAGAAAAATAAAACAAAAAAACACATACAGAGCAGAAAGCGTGAAAGAACGTTTTGAAAGAGTGAATTCATACTGACTGCATTCCACTCGTATAAGCATGAACAAATATCAACGTGTACGATACAATACAAATATATGTACATGCATTAATGTGCCTGCTCAGTTAGTACGAAAACTAATGCGAAAGTCGAACCGAGCTTTAAATCCGAAACTGCAACGCTCAAAATGCTGACTCTCCACTTCATTCTCGCATTTTCCAACAATCTCCTTTGAAGCTATGTAGAACATCGGTGAATGTTCCTTCAAGTGGTTGTTGTTCTTAAAGTGCAAAGGAAAACGAGTTTTGCACTCTTCTCGTAACTTTACGCGTACCTACTCACCGACGTCGAACGAATTATTTTCATCTCTTGGATAATTTATACACGCTCGACTTTTATGCAAAGAAAATCGATCGATCTACCATTTTTTTCTCCTATAATCGATGACTTTTTAATAAAAATAACATTGCGACACAACTTTTGTATTACGTAAAAAGATATTTTTAAAAAATCTTATTCAATCGCAGCAATAAATAATCTCGAAAATTTCTTTATTTCGCCGAAACATTATTTCGTAAATTAGAAATATATAATACGTGAGTATAAAATATGATTGAATAAATTTGATCAGTCGAGTGAACCGAAATTCGTTTATCATTAAAACCACTTTTTATTTTAATTATTGTAATTTATTTTGTATGATGAGTTGTTTAAAAAAATGTTCAAATGAGTATGCTTCGATACAAATTAGTTTTTTCCTACTGGAATATATAATTTATTAACGAATAAATTCATTTTTCTTCCCGTATAATAATAATAGATTTGCCCGAGTAATCCGTTCCACTTCTTTCTTAAAAGTTCACGTAAATGAGTCGAAAAGATGAAAAAATGGTGGTGCGAAAGCAGACGGCAAAATAAACGGGCGAGGCTGATATCATTGTGAACGTTATTGGAACGAAACATTGTTCATTCTCGATGCTCTCCCCGTGTACCATATACTTACTGGCTCGCTTACCGTGCAATTCGCGAGATCAACGAGCGGCAAGTAAGTGAGAAGCGCCCCTCGTAAATGTGGACGCGGAAAGCCTATATGTATATATATATACCGGGTGTCCCAGAAAGTGTGGATCAAATGAAATAGAATGATAGCGAATGTAATTTCCAAACTTTCTAACTCTATGAATGCCGGTCCGATTTTTCATAGTTTAAAAGTTATGACAAATTTCTTTTATAGCGTGGCGTACTATGGAGAATTGAGCACACGTCACAAAAAAATACCTATTTTATGAAAATTTTTAATTACAATTGTTTTAATTACCGGGTGCGATTTACTTCCGTTCTTTGAGAATTGATGAGTTATTCGAGTATCGGTGAGGCTACCTACTAAATAACAGTAAGAGAGGAAATTTATCTTAAAATCAAGTAAAGTCAAATTTTTTACAAAGGAAGTTGTTATTTGCATGAAGTGAGGGGGGGGGGGCGTAAAACACAAAATACCAAGTAACCATGGTTCCACCCAGGTAAATGTTCAATATCTCACTATCATTTTGTAATTATTGATGTATCCATTATTTTTGTCGTTTGAAGGAATTTGGATTTTCTTTGTGATTTAGACACTGTTGGCTGCCCGGGCAACAAACAAAACGATGATAACAAAAATTTGATTTTACTTGTTTTTAAAATAGATTTGTTGTTGTACTTTTCTTGTACTCGAACATCTGAACAGTGCCCGAGGACTGAAAGTAAATCGTTGCTGATACTATTAATAATTCGAACAATACCTCAACAATTGAAAGGTAAAAATGCAACAATGCGTTGTTGCTTTCGTTACTAAATTTTTGTGCACTGTGAAAATCGTTTAAAAATCGAATAATCGCTGTTGCGTACTGACAAATTTGTAATAAATTCGATTCTCATATTTCATACTTGTTTACTAGCTTTGTGAAATTATTACTGCAAGAAAGATACATGCCTCAAAAAACTAAATTTTATTACGAATAATAAGTTGCACTACTCAAATTTTTTTGAAAATTGAAATTTGATCAGGACTTCTAGCTTTATGGCATTATTACTGCAGGAAAGGTACGTGTCCCAAGTAACTAAATTTGATTATGAATAATAAGTTGCACAATGCAAACTTTTTTTGAAAATTGAAAATTTATCATGACTTCTGAATCATCAACCATCGGATCAGCACGCATGAGGTTAAAGGGGGAAGCTAGATTAGGAAGTTCAGAAAAATCGATTTTTTGTTACATAAATCGTTAGCTTAACTATACAAGAATATGCTGTCAAAATTTTAAAGCGAAATTCGTATTCATTTAGATGTTAGCAGCATAGAACCGAGCGTTCACCGGGTACAGGCTATAGGCTCGAGCGTACAGCAGGTAAGTTCTCTCGAAACGACTTTTTTTAATTTTGCGGGAGATCCCCCTCAAACAGTAATGAACCGATCATTATGAAAATTGATACTGTGATTTTTTATGAAATTGCGAAATATATGAACCAACTTTTGTGATGATTCATAAATTTAAAGGTATTTTTTTTGCATGATAATCAAAAAAATGGTGAAATCTGAAGTAAATTTTTTCAGCACCTGCAAAATTTTTTATTTTGATTATTTTCACCTGCATTGAGGTTCATATTCTTAGAAAATAACTTATTAATGTAAAATAAAAACCATTTTGATTTCAGATAAAAATTAGAATGGCTACACGTTCCGCAATTGGAGAACTCTAGTTACGACCTTCAGCGGTCATCCGTTCGTAACTTGGTTATTTATGGCTGAATTTATTAAAAAAGAAATTCAGAAAAGTTATTCGGAATACGAATAAAATGATGTCAAAATTTGATTGAATTGTAATTAATTCTTCTCACCTAAAAAGAATCCTAAAAAATCAGTGAAAATAAGCCTCTTAATGTGGTTTCCCCTCTTAGAAATTATCTCGTCTACTGCCCCTCCCCCTCCTTCAATTGATCCATACTTTCTGAAACACCCTGTACACACGTATATATTCATCCACATTATAAATCATTCACCGAGAGAGCGAAAAAATGTAATCCCGACAATTTTCGCGCCGCAGGATATCGTCGCTCCATTCACGGTGCATTACATTTCGTATGGACAAATATATATACATACATGCAATAATCTGTTCGTACTGAGAGTTCGTTCGTGGAGAATATGTTCTCAGGTAATCGCGTTAAATCGTCTGTATAATTTGTGCATTGCGCATTCCCCTTCAGATACTTATCTTAAGAGCACACCTTTATCGCTACGAAAATCGATGATAATACGATCGAATTTTCTTTATCGCTAAAAATTTCGATTTCTTTTTGCACATATTGCACGTACAATACGATTCTCTGTGTTATTTTAAAGTTAATTAAAAAATTATTAATCCCCAAAGAAAAACAAATTGTGTGACTTATGACTAATTATTAAATTTATTTTTCTTTCTTTACTAATTCATTTTCAACACTCTTTCGATCGCGATTAAATTCACAATTGATCTTTCTCGGATTTACCAGGTGTGCTCTATATACATCAAGTTTTTTGGCACGGTTAATAGTATGATGTATTCATATAGGTAGACATCAGCCGATACCGAGGGGTTAGTCTCATTCGAAAAATCAATGAACCATTTCATATGAAATCAGGCTAGGAATTACTAAAAATCACGTGAAATCGCAGGTTCTTAGGTATCTTATTGATTCGAAAACCACGGGAATCGCAGTGGAAATCGCAAGAAGTCGATTCCTTTTAGAAATTGTTGTGCCACCGAATTTGAGAGTCACAAACCCCTTGACCGGTACGGTAAAATTGCATCTGACGGCGGTTTTATGGTCCTTAAAAAAAAAGCAATTTCCCACGTATACATCGAGGGACTGGCGTAAATTTTATGGGCTATACCGATATTTTACTAACAGGCGGGACATACGCAACATTTCCATCATTCGATTACCGAGACATTACTTAATGTTCCTACGATATGTGGTAATCTGCATTTTTATCAAACAACGGTGTGAAAAACGTCGGTAGTCATTAAAGTAGACACATACTATATCGCATAATATAACGTCGATATATTATCAGTTTGGCCAAAAAGTAATTGCGTTCCTAATACATGGACGTCTATGTTCACCTGCAACAAAAAAAAGCACTTACTCTTTAGCCAACGTAATGTACCTATATGTGTTACTGTAAAAGCCCGAACGATGGTAAATCTTAAGATTTACTAGTTAAACCTAAGATTTACCGTAGTTCGGGCTTTTACAGTAACATTCCGAGTCGAAAATTTTTGAGAGATCGAGAATAAGCGGCATCGAGCGAAATAATGAGGATCGAGGCGAGGGGCCAACATATACTAAACAGTATATACGATACGCCGCCCTCGTAGACCCTCCAAAATGGCAGAAACTTTACATTCCGATTGAGCGGAGGGTGCTGGAGGGTCCATGGACCCTCCTATAACTGCCTCGTCAGGCAGAGTTGGTATCGAGAGCGGGTTCACAGAGGGCGCATTTTTCGATCTTGGCACCGAGAGCGGAGTCCCGGAGGGTCCGTGATTCCCCCGAATGCAAACTGGAGGGCATGTTGGCATTGAGCGGAGGCTGGCGGCTTGTGCATTACAAAGGAAATAGGCTCTAGAAGATTGAGACGAGCAGTACAAATATAACGCGTATATATTAACGATGAGCTTTCCGATAATTTATCATGCCGCACGAGAGGGAACAAATATCGCCGGGGCGTTCAACGACCCTTCCTCTAATGGAGGTAATTGGAATCGTCCGCCTAACGCTGGAAACAAGAACGGTGGTGCAACACTATAGTGGTTGTCACGTAGGAAGTGAACTGCATGGATCTTTACGGTTTCATTTCTTGTCGCAACTTTATACTGTTAGCGTTTATACATATAAATGTATATATATGTATATATATATGTTTGGTCTACATATAGGACGTATATAGCGGTGAATGCACCACAAATGAAGGAAGCCTTATCACACACAGGTCAATGAAACGTAAAACATCAGCCCAGACGGTGATAAAAACATTTGGACGGTCAATGCGCCAGAAAAATTATAAAAAGAAAACGAAGCTGCGATTAAGACACATGTACCTATATGAAGTAAATCGTTTTCTCGAACATCCCATCACAATAAAGATCTCTTTCGCCATCGTAAACCTACTTTTTTTTATTGATTATTAATTATTGCTATGGTTCGCGTTTTGCTTGCCCCATAGCGAGGTAGCTTGTACGGCTGTCGTTTACAACTATGTCGCAGGGCCTATGTAGTCGAGCCGTTAACCTACTGATCGTTACGAATAGCACGGTATTATCACGACCATAAAGTATATTTTTATCTTGTCGTGTGCAACATCTTGCTGGAGAACGCACAAAATTCCACTCGTACCAGGTACTGACTGAGCTTGAATTTTTTTATTCTATTTTTTCATCGTTTTTCTCATCCTCTGCGAAAGGATAGCTTCGCTCTCGTCATCCGTGTAGCGGATTTTAAACATATGTGACCGAGAGCATATCCGCTTTGGTGAATGGAGAGGGAGAAAAAAGATTCGTGACGTACGAACCACTTGCAACATGATGCGAATGTGTTTGTGTGTATCGTTTAAGTAGGGCTCGGACAATGTTTTACACATTGAGCGGATGCTGAAAATTCGCACGGTCTTGTAAATGGTTATTATAGCCACGTGTTGTTTCAAATAAATTGGCTAATATTTTTTCACTGTTTAACGCTCAGGGATAATAAATTAACCCTGAAGTTTAATTTTCAAGGGACTGTTCTAATTAACCCTGAAATTTAACTTTCCAGCGACCATTGTAATTTGTTGTTATCACGTGCAAAGAACTTATTCAATTTAACACATTTTTATTTGGATAAAAAAAAGTATTTATTTCATTTTTTTCAAAATATTGGTTTGAAAAAACTTGTTTTTATTCGCGAAAGCTTATTTGAATTGGAGACAATTAATTGTAACGGAATAAAGTATATTTCGCTACGTTTCTACTGCGGATGGATATCTCTTTTGTTTATCCAAACATCGTTTAATGTTTTTTTATAGGGCATTTCAATAGAATTCGTTTGTATGCTACATAATTTATTTCAATCAGAAGTAGTTAATTGTAAAAAAATCAAGTCGATGTTAGGCACTACTTTTGAAAGGAATATTTTTGGTATACCTATAAATAAAATTAACAAAAGAATTTAAATTTCATTAAATCGAGACAATATATTTTTATTCGATAGAATTGATTTGAATTAGAGATAATTAATCGTTATTGAAACATCCCTATTTTGCAACTTAGCAAATTAGTTATTATTTATTGTAATGTATATCGATTCTTTTTTATGTTCGTCAATTGTAGATAAATTTGATGTAAATTGAAGAAACCAATTATTCTTACTTCTTTCATTGGGCATTTATTTTACGTACATATATCTCGATGGACATTTTTAAATTTAAATCCTTCCATAAATATGGGCTCGACATTACCAGCCGTATTGTCACATACATCGTGGGCGTACAGGGATATGCGAAGTTAAAAACAGTACCGTTAAAATCTCGAACGGAACAAAGCGGAGGCTTATCTTATGAAACATTGCAGACCTCCAAACAGGAGATGAACGAAAAAAACAATTATAGGTCTCTCGGTTTTGTAGCGCGACGAAATCTTGGGTAGGACAATCAATTGACAATCCTGCCTTGACGTACTTATAGTTACGAAGGTAGCGTATATGCATTCATATATGTATGCAGGCCACTCGAAGGCACGTCCATAATCCCCATTATACTCCGAAATGTAAGTACACACTCTGGCCTTAAAATTCAAAGTAAGTACTTCGTAAAAGACAGCCGCTTCTCCGGCATTTCCTAAATAAATAGGTGTATTACGCAACATCATGAAACTGTATGCACATGCCTATATATAGTTGGATAAAATAAAAATCAAAATATATAGATAATTCTAACAATAACTAAGGTAGAAATAATGATAACAATCGTGTTAAAACTGATTACGACATACAATCATGTTATTAAAATATAATAATAATAATATTAAATACAATAAAATGTAATAAAAAAACTATAATATATTTAATAATATAATCGTATTGTTCAAATATTACATATATCTATAAGTAAATACTTGCGACAATATATGTGTAATTCGTGACGATATTGTATATAATTATCACGTGAGAATTGAAATAAATCGTACAATTGCTTTGCCGTGTATCCGTAGGTTATAAAACATTGTTATATTTCAGCGGAATAAAAAAAAATCATGTTTCTAATATACTTTCTTCTCTATAACGAACGTACAGACCCATATATGTACGTAGTAATCTGTACAATCAGACAATCTTTTCCATGCCTCTTATTATGTGAGAGATAGAAAGACCATAGGAGCATTCCGCTCCAACTTGACATAGCTGTAGCTCTTGAAATGTTTCATTCCGTTGATAATTAGCCTCTTTCGTGGCATTAAAAATTCCATTCCGGTGAAAGAAATTAAGAAATTTGGATATATCTTAAAATGGTGAAGAAATTAGCATATTCTTTAAGAACAAACAATTAGCATGTCTTTTTTTCTGGTTAGCGAAAAAAGAAATTCGCAAAGAATAAAATGATGACGACAAATTTAATCGTCAAGATTGTATAAAGTAGCGACCGGTACAGCCCATAATTTTGTATGTACCTTACTTTTGAGTTTTTCAAAAAAAGAATACAATAGTTGCGAAACATTTGGACCGAAAAATGAAAAATAATTGACCAAAAGTTTATTCGATTAACATTAGAAATGAGCATTTTTTCAACAACAATTTTGAATAACGGGTCAGTATAAAAGTGGCCGACTCGGAAGAGGCAAAAAAGACATCGATCGGGTGAATGCAATGGAAAAGTGTTTCGCTCGATAAGATCGGTTTCTACATATTACGCGCGTTACGTTGACTTCCGTGCGGTATTTTACTATCATAGGCTCGCAATTTAAGCCAGTCAAGCGGTCAGTAGCACCCAACTTGCAACCCACCCACGTGTTGTCGAGCCAATATACATGCTACGTGTAACTAGCACGAACACCAGCGGTCTCGCTCGTATATACGAGTTTCCGGTTTGAGCGTACGCGGCTCGTTATCGCGGGGCTTCGGGGCATGCACAAGACGCGTCTACACAACTCGACTCATCGCGCACATCGTGTTACGCGTCACTTCTAACGGATTCGAAACTTCAGGTTCTTCGAAAAAAAAACTCCTTTTTTTTATTCTTAAAAATAATGTCACGTATAATGAATGAGCGGGAAAAGTACATAGGTTTGTCGATGAGAATGAAATTTTGAAATAAGAAAAAATTTCCATTTACCAAATTTTAATTCGATATCCCATGTTTTTGTTCCTTTGAAGAATTTTCATCGTACGACTTTTTCATGTGAAAAATGTCTGTTGATAGAATTCTGGGAAAGCTTTTTGCCAAGAAATTTTGAGCGAGATGTTGAATTCGCCAAATTTCAAAATGCCAAAACTGCATATTTGAGAATAATGGAAACATTGAAGGACTTTTCAAAGTGAAGAATCTATTTGAAGTAACTTGGGTGAAGTTTTTGTGAATTACTTTTATATGAAATTTCCGTTTTGTTAAATTTTAACCGAAATTCTTTATTTTTTAGATTTCTCGAAACAATTTACGACTTACGACTCTTGTAAGTAGGACTTGTGTTAGGACTGTTTGTTTCGAATATTTTTAGAATGTATTGTGAACATGTACGCAAAAGCTTTTTCCATTTTCGCGGTTAATAATCCATTTTCTTTTTAACCAAAAAAATAACAAAGTCAAGAACGCGTGGAGATTTAAATATTATTAGGCAAGCTTAAAATATTTCATACACCTATCGTTCCATATAAAAACTATATTTCTTTACTCAAACCTATATTTACTTATTTATATTCTCCGGAAAAAATCTCCGGTACAGCGAGAAACCGATCTACGAACAAGTAGAACGAGATTTAAGTACAATACGAGTTTTTTTCAATAAAATAACAGAGCATACCGTACGTGCATTTAATTAAAAGACCATAGTGAGTCGCATATAGATGGAAGTATCTACCTCAAGTGACAAACCTGTCCGGAAGCGTTTCGAACACTGTATAGTAAGGAGCTCTCGTAAACTATGGAAATACGATCTCTTTCCAGGAAGTCTTGAAAAGGACACGAAACGCTTTTTTATATTTATTTATTTCTTTTATTTTATAGCTTCTTGCACAGACGGCACGCTTTCGTCGCCAAACAACACGATGCCTTTAATTGACTGTAACGTACAATATAATAATAATAATAATAATCCACTACATGTGGCGTCGTTAAAACTGTACCTCGATGTTAACATTGCGTGCAATGTCGCGCGCATCTAACTTTCAGCCTCTTGTCGAGTAAGAAGTAATGATAATTATATTAATTATAAAAAAAATCTAATTATTTTTAATGATTTATTTACAAAGCGGAGACTGTCCTTTCGCTGCGTCTTCGTGTTTTTGATTCATACTTTCATTAAATAAACTAAAATAAAGAAAAATTTCAAAATTTAGTAAAATTTCCAGACATTTCCGGGGAGTTGAGTAATATAAGGGTTTTTTACATTTTTGAAAACTATAGAGTAAGCGCTGCTTATATTCAGTTTTCGTCGTTAAAAATGGTTGCGTGTGTCATAAGCCCATCACCCCATTTTTTTAAATGGAACCAGCGAACTGTTAAAAGTACAGTCACACAGAACCGTCAAATAGCACTACTTTGAACAGGTTTTGCAAGTTTTTTGTAGGTAACTTTTTTGCTCCAATAGAACAATATGTTCTTTGGCTATAAAATCTATAAGAAATTAAGCCCCCCCCCCCCCCCCCGTTGATAAAGCATTTAATATTTTATGCATTCTACATTGACATAAATGAAAAAACACGATTTTTTACTGGTCAATTGTCATCTTTCGGACAGATTCTACATAAAAATATTAAGTAGGTATCTACTCTCTAAATCCGAATTAGTGAAAAATTGACTAATTCAATTAGTAAATGCATGTTCTACTGGTGAAATAGTGATAAACGCATCGTTTCACTGATAGAATAGTAAACAAAATAGTAAATTAGGCTTACTAAAGCAAATTAGTAATACAATTGACTATTACTTAGTCAATACAGTTTACTAATTCATTAGTGATATTAGACGATTACTAATCAATTAGTACAGGACTCAGCGATCGACCAATCACAAGCGCCAGCTCCCGACCCGATAACTTCCTTTGTTCTGCCATTGTGATGTCCGAGGCGTCATTTTCTCATGTCAGTGAGTTTATGCGCAGTGCGAAACGGCGAATCTTATTTTATAAAAGTTTTAAAGGGAAAAAGCAAAAAGTGTACGAACGTTTCGTTTTCTTGTCAATACGTATGAGATTATTACATATCATTCGCGCGAAGAATTACAATCGCCTGGTGTATGAATGTATCAGCTGTGCTGATTACTAATTGTGTAGTCGAATATTACTAATTTTTATAGCGATCAATTTTGACTAATCGAATTAGTGATTTGTCACTAATCATTAGTGACCCACTTTTCGCTAAATGAATTAATAAAATATGAATAAAATTTAGTGAAATTTCACTAATTCAAATTTAGAGAGTAGAGTATTATTATAGGCACTTAATCAGTCTTATATTATTATCGTTAAGAATCAGAGTTACATGCAACAAGCGATTCGAAATACGAATCGTACTCTCTTCGAAACTGAGCAACCGATCGCGTTAAAATTTTGAAGATATCTAGCAAATTATGACAAAAAGTAGCTAAACGTTGTATTTTTCCAAAATTGTTGCTATAATTCTCTAGATAGGGTAGAGCGGGGATAGTTGAGCAAGTGGGTAAGTTGAGCAATCGTAATATCTCGAAAACTAAGCATCGCACGCTGGTGCATCAAATGGACGAAAGAGAGGTATGTGAGAGGGGAATACAACAAATCATTGCCGGTAGCCACGCGGCGCAGGAGACGATGACACGGGACGTTTTATTATTATTGCGCACAAAAGTAAAAAATACGTGATTAAGTATTTTTCTTCTAGCATTGTGTGAAAAACCAGGGCAGCAACGAGACGAGTACTATTATGTAGTACATTTAAGTGGCTATCAATCTGCAATAATTATTTTAACGCACGTGGTACGGATTTCATTATAAATTAACATTTGTTAAAAAATCTGAGAAGGGGCTAGTTGAGCAGTTTTCGATGGGGCTAGTTAAACGATGCGCAACTGTCCTCATCGGCTGGCACGTATAACATGGCGGAGGCGAATACATCACGCTATCGCCGGTCCTCCTTGTTTATTTAAGAAAAAACATTTCACAGTTTGTTGCAGTTAATGTTCATGATTCAAAATGTAGCTAATTAATGTAGCTATCGGTTTGTTACTGCATTGCATCAAATGGTCTTGCATGTGTCTGATTTGTTGATGGAATTATTACCTTGCTCAACTGACCTCATACCCTTGCTCAACTTACCCCACCTATGGGGCACGTTGAGCAGCTCTACACTCTCTCACATTTACGATAATATCTTCTAAATCAGACTTGAATTGGATAATGTTTCTGAAGGCGTTTTGAGCTAGAGAATTTGCGGATCTAACGGTGCAAGAATCAAGAAAATCGGATGTATTTTTTAAGAGTTATGATCGATTAAGCCAGAAACTGCTCAACTATCCCCGCTCTACCCTACCCTCAAAACTTTAGCGCTCGGTGCTGGAAAAGGTACAGGTGGCATTTTCGAATAACTCATCGCCCTGCGACACTACTGTCAAAATTTTAGAAAAACAACATTCAGAGTCACTTTTGCCATAATTCTCTGAATACCCTCGAAATTTTTACGCGATTGGTTGTCCAGTGCCGGAGAAATTACGAATCGCGTTTTCGAATCGCTCGTCGCCAGTAACACTGAATCTTAACTAACGAAAAACTGAATATTTACTTAAATTGCCATATATCGAGATTATAATGACGATACGCGTGTTGCGGAGAATTTTCGATTCGAATTCTACGGATTACGGAAATTTACAGCAAAAGACTTTCGAGAGGGTTACGACCTCCTGCCGAGACTCTAAACCTTTTTCCTCCAAAAAGGTTTCCATCGGAGATTACGGAATCGAAAATTTTCCACGCAACACAAATATCGCCATTATAACTTTAATGTATTGCAATTTACGTAAATATTCGACCTTTTCACCATTGCGAACATATTTAAATCATATTTTAGAGCTCTGTTAAAGTAGCTTCAAAAACTGTCAAAATTAACTAATTAATGTCAAAGTAGCCCTATTTCAGGGTATGCAAGATTTTTCGATAGGCTCTTATTTACAAGCGTGAAATGTTTTGCAATTCTGTTTGTCAAAGTAGTCGCATTTTCTGGATTTTTCGAAATTGCTGTGGATGAAGGTATCTTGTTTACTTTGTCAATGTCTTTAAATTATACTGACCATGCAGCCGACGAATATTTTGAATCCCATAACCACTCTAAATCGAAATATGCCATGGTTTTAGGATTGTTTTTTTATCGCATCTCTGTCAACTTCAACTTTTTCTTACCGGTGATCACTTTCAAGCGTATTCATAATATCATCCGCAGAGTTGACAAAAACATTGTTTCTTTACGATTCTAGGAAAATAGTTCAATATTTTTGAATGAATTAATATAAATCCATTATTATTTTTTATTTTCACTGTTTTCAAAGAATTTCCCGAAACTATGGAGTCTACAAACAACGACGCTCTTTGAAAAATGTGTCATACGGTATTAAATAATAAATGTACAGTCAAAGTTTCCATAACTTAACTCACGATTTGTAAATACAAGTCTGGTGACTAGACAAATTAATTTAGAGTTTTGATATTCAGTGTACTGACAGGGTCTCCATTATTCAACTCCCCCATTTTTTTAAGGTTTGCATATTTTTACAGTGCTTACAGTCCCTTCCTCGGATTTCAGGTACTGCGGGCAGGCTAGATACGTAAGCGTGATGTGCCATTGCGCAAATATATAGAACGGATGTAATACTTAAAATGGAGAAGAAATAAAAATTTCTAACCGTATTCTAGATATGCAAGTTCAGTTATAACGAGTTTGACTGTATCGTACACGAGGTCGGCGGTACAGAAAGACGTCAAAAGTACTGTGTGACGAACTCAGACCGGAAATAGCTCGGCTACCACCGGAACCGGTCTCTTTCCCAACCTTCGGTGTATGCGTTACCCCACACACAGACACCATCGTGCACCTCCCCAACGAACCGGAGGTTTCACCGCAGTTAGTTAGGTACGATATAAAATATGCCATGCATCGTTCCACGCATCGATGAAACGTATACGAGAAGGAACAGCGTTCCAACGCAGTGACTAGCAATCTTTGCAGAAAATAAAAACGTGCACATATGTCGATAACTATTAGTTCTTTTAATGTCAATTTTGATCTTGCTTTTTATCAAGATTTTCTCGGTGATTTTTCTAAAATTGTCATTTAAGGAGTAGTCAGTTTGGAATGTTTGATAACGTTGCGATCACATAACCCGTACAGCTGTTTGTCACTCGTGTTGACGGAGTGGTCGCGGGGCTGCTACAATTTCGTGGAAAAGTTGTTCCACCGGTAACTCTTTTGGATGCTTTACTGCAACTTTCTTGGGAGGTTTGATAAAAAAAAATACGTTTTAGTTGCACATAATTGTACATTTGATCGCTCAAAACCGTTATCAGCTATTAAAAAAATGTTCTCACACAACGTTCTCAAGGAGTAATATTTGATTTCTCAGATGGCATAGTTTGTTATTCCAAAAAGCGCGCGGTTCCGACGTTGCCATGATCAGAGTACTGTCAAGCTTAACCTCGCAGAAATTAGCATTATTCGAGACAAATTAATTTATTATGAATCTCACGAGTATTCGATCGATTTTATGATGCTCTATAAATGTTCCTTAAATATTGTTTTATTAATTCTACCATTTTCGTCAAAAACTGTTTGTCAATGGTTGTAAATTTAATGTTTATAGACGGAAAACCCACTGAAACCGGAAATATGTTTTTATTTATTTCTCACGAACGAGGTCTTCTCGAGTCTTGAAATTTTAAGAGATAACTTTGAGGACACCGATAACTATATTCGCATTTTTTTTTATCAATATTTGTTCGTTAATTCGTTGACCAGATAAACCTCCTTAAAAATACTTTTCTATCAAATATAAAAAAAAAAAATTTGTTTGAACACGCTCAAGCTATACTCGACGATAGATTTGGATCAAAACAGAACTTGCAAAATTAAAATAATCGTCGTATAAATACCTTCCAAGTCGTCTTCTCTATGTCTTTGAAAATAAAAAAAAACTTGTAAGTACGTACAATATGTCATCATTAATTTTTTAAACCTGATTTCTAATCCCCATATTTAATTACCTTCGACCAACGCATCTAACGTAAATAAAGTTTATTCGCATTAAAGAAAATACTATTAATAAAAAATGTATTCTTCAACCCAGCTAATTGACCATTCTCCGGCTTGATTAACTACTTTTCACCCAAATTATAATAAATTAATATCAGCCTCTATTTTCTATTCGATTTTTTTTTAACGTGGAAATAACAAACTGTGTTTCAATGGCCGCCCGTGTACAAACTCGTCTACTCGAAGCAGATACGAATTTTTGCCCATGGGCGATGTATGGAATCGCTATACTTCGCTCGTGCTACAGTCACGATACGGCCAAGAGACGGGACTTTCCGAGATTACTTAGCGAGAGTATAGCGATAATGCATTTCGAAGCGTGTTCGTCCCGCGACCTTTACCACAATCGGGTAATACGCCATCGCTTCCCTCCCACCATATATATATATAGCCGCACACACAGGCTTATCCATATATGTACATGTCGTAGATACACCGCAATACTATTTCATTAACTGGAGATATGTCCTATAGAAAATGGTGGCACGCCTTTTCGCTTCCCAGCATAGCACGGCAGCTCGTGCTCGGCCGTAAAAAAAATCGTTCGAGACGACTCGGTATCCTCGACAGTGGCCGGGGCATACCGATTTTAATTTTATACTGTGTACACTTTGCGCGATATCTCAGCGCCAGACAATACACAATCGAGACATAAACTCGGGGGCTTCGAGATTCACGACAACAAGTCGTTTTACGTGCCGAAAAATTTATGCCGAAGTCAGCGGTCCGCGCGGAAAACTATTTAAGCGGTTACCGTTTGAATTTTTGTTGTTTGTTGGTTTTATATTTCTTCTTTCTCGCTTCAGGGAAGCATCGTTGTCGTTAAGACAAAACGAGTTTTCAAGCAAGTACTTTCAGGGATGGACAAGGGGACAAGCTTGTACGGTATTTTCTTTTTTCGGGAAAATCGGTCAATGTGAAATTTTGTAATGAATTTTTTAACGTGAGCAAAGTACGAATTTGTATATGAATTTTTTGTTTTTTTTTATTCAATATATTTTAGTTGTTATTAATTATTTACGGTCGTATATTTCGATTAATTATTCAATCAGCCGTTTGTACCGATCCGAGCTTGGATCGAGATAAAAAAGATCGATCGATAAAAGAAAAAGTCATTAATCTCGAGCAATCGAGGAATTTTCGAATATCGCACTCAAGGATAAAAAAGCGTGCATGGTTTGTTTGATTGGCTGTATAAACATGCCGCGGATCGTTCGTAATAACGTTGCAAAAAATAATCGCGATATACTCAGGAGGCCCGTGACGTGTGGCCTCGAATTTCATTCGACCCGAATATTCCATCGAGGAACTCGATCTCCCCTCTATAAAACGGCAGACGGACACTCAGCGGAGTCGATGCCGCTGGGGATGAAATGAAAACAGGTAAAGCTGGTTTCGTGGCCCACAAAATTTCCAAATTTTCAAGAGTGAAATTGTACGAAGATTTTTATCCCGAAACGAGATTTATTCGTCGCGTTTACCCATAAATCATCGATCCGCGATAAATACAGTCCGACCTCCGAATAAGAAACCAAAAGCCCCCAAGGGGAAGAGTTTTGCCTATATATCGCATACCCCCACCAGGCGCGCGCTTCGCGCTCGCTACCTCTGCCTGTCTCTCTCACTCTTTTTCGCATGCGAATCTCTCAATAAGAAACTCGCTTGAACGCGTTTAGACTTACAATTAGTACATATTCACATCGCCCATGCAAAGACGTTTTCGACTGCCCGTGGACATTTATTTAGCGAATTTTATATACTATTGAATAAAATGACCGAAAGTGTAAAGAAGCGTAAGAAATCAGACTTTACTACACAGGTCGAAGAAAATATTGCAGAATCTGCGCTACAAAGTAATACTTTAAACAATGAACTGGCTGTGGCCAAACGCAATCGATATACGTTTGGGGAAAAGAAGACAATTTTGGAAAAGTGTAAAACCCTAAACTCTCGAGAAGTGTCTATAAAATACGGCTTAAATAAAAGTGTTCGAAGTCAATATCTCTGAGGATTCATCTTCAATGGCAGATTTAGACTCCTTTGAAAATATTCCACCGTCTGTTAAGTGCGTTGGAAATCAAAATAATACGCAACAAGACGCTCCTAATTACGTCTCGGAAACTTTTGCTGTTTTATATGAAAATCTTTAAGCGCCCTTATCTTTGTTTTTATGTTATATGAAATCTTGTCAGTTCACATATGTATCTTTTTAATGAATACAACAAATTTCCAATAAACTTGTAGATTTTGTGTTACATTCATACACGCACACACACATACTCACGCACGCATGCACACATCAATTTACACTACACGTTAACTCTATTTTGCCCGAATAATATCTCCCAGGCTGGGTTTCTTCAACAGAGGTTCGCGACCGAAATTCTCGAGCTCGGAGTTCGAGTCGGAGTGGGGGAAGCGCTCGAGTGAGCAACTGGGGAAAGTTTCTTATTGGCGGGTTTCTTATTCGGAGGTCGCACTGTATACGTAAATGCGTTTCACTATATTTTTAAAACACTGGAAAGACCAAAATTAATCAATTCGCGTTATTGGCAAAGAAAGTGAAACACGCGTTTCCATTTTTGTCCCGTAACCAAATTGAGTTTCGATTAACATTAAGTCTTCTAAATTTCTAATAAATTTAAGCAGAATCGATAATGGGGTTAAAATTCTTAGAAATTTGACATTTTCAAACAATAACCAAAAAATGCTTCGGTCTTGTCTTGCTGTATTGTGTGCTGATAGCAGAAAACTTATTATCATTATTATATTTCATTATCACTATTATATTAACATGTGTATATAGAAAGCATCAATTACACAGGTGTCTATTGATTATTTATAGCGTAACTGTAATAATTCCATACAAAAAATGGCGCTATTATTGTATTAAAATCAATGGTGAAAAAAGCCATATGTCCTAGTCCATTAGCCCTTGTAAAATCCAACGTGACCGGCACGTTTCATTTTCATCCATCAATGTCGCAGGACACACGAAAATTGCGTTACCTGCCAGGTCGAAGCGTAAAAATAGTAATAACGATGACGAGTAAAAGGTTCGGTAGAACCCGAGGCGTAAATGAATTTACGATTCGTTTTCGTTAATTAGCATGAATATAAGAAGTACGGCTCCTCTCATGGCCGTATAAGTACGAAGATGCAATTACGAAACTTTGAAGAATTCCCGAAGGAAACAGAGTGGTCGGTGTCTCTCGTCACACACCTTGCCCATTCAAACACATTTTTCAACCTCCCACGCCTGTTACGTCGCACGTGTTTATATACCTTTGAAGAAAACACTGTGCCATATGGTAAACTAAACTGGAATTCGATGCACGAGCACAAAACTCTCAAATTTCAAATGGTTACGTTTGGACAGTCGTGTACTAGTTCGTATCATGGAATTTTGATCGTAGATGTGAATAACCCTTGGAAATATTACCATAGTAAACATTACAGCGATCGATCACAGGTGCGAACGAACGATATACGAGTAGTACATAATGAAATTATACAGACGTTGAAAAGGCCGCATTACATGCCAGGGAGTTATTATAATTTCTGTTGAATACAAAATATATATCAATATATTTTTTGACTATTATTAATGTGGAAATATTCATTAATATTAATATTTCGATTGATAATAATATTTGAATATGTTAATCTCATATGAATAATTCTATATATGGTAAAAAACACGGACCCTTATGGAGTTTTCTCTCTGATTTGAAGAGTTTTTAATTAACGTTAATAAAACACCTTTTGTTTCATTCTCACTGTCAAAATTTCGATATTTTCCAGCAAATTACGGTTGTTTTTGTCGATTAAAACTAAATGCAAGCTCTCGGGGAATTGTCCACCAGTTTTTGTAAATTTGTTATTATTTTGATCGTCGTTATGACATATTTTTAATACTAACCGTAAAAATCCTGAAATTGAAAATGACTATGTTGTCATTCGATCGATGTAGGTTATTCGAAAGTGTTTTGAAACAGTGGCGAGTCGAATTGTACAAGGCCGTTTGGTCGTTACAAACATCTTTTTTCTGGACACGAGACATAATTCTGAAAAACACTACGATCGAATGTAATGGGTATTGCCCAAATGTGCCAAAACATCTATGATCTGATTTGAAAAATGTATAAATAAAAACGGTAGGTCGATTAAACCCACGATGTTTTGAAATTCTGAAGAAAATCCGAATCAATTTGGTTCGCATGACCATCGAGAATAAACATTTTTAACACCATTTCAGTTTACTCTAAACAATTTTGACAATAACTCATTGTCAGACACCAAAATTTAGTTTCTTGAATTTTCGTCTTTGATTTAATCGGTAGTTATTTTCTGAATAATTCATCACTTTAATACAAATATAATTTGAAAAAATCCTTTTCTGTACACATTAATGTATCATATATTATCGATTAAATTTATGTTTTCCATTTAATAGAAATATTTGAAACACGTTCATTTATTTACACGACCGGCGACAAAGTTTCCGGACAAAAGTTGAAAATAGTGCCGGAACTGTTTTTATGCCATTTCGCCGGTAGTTGGCCTTGGCCAATTTAATCAACGGTATTTTAAAGAGGAGGAATTTGCCTTCATTTTGGCTGTTTAAAAAAAAATTTACGATTTTTTTCTACAATTAGCACCCAGTTTTGAAAACTACCATTTTCCGGTCCTTTGTCCGTGGACCCGTTTGTGGTAAAAAAATTTTATACTCATTTCTTTGATCAAAATCATAAAGGAAGAAGTCTAAGCTTAAATTTCATTTTTTAGAATGATTTCTACGATTTTTTCTTGACAAATATTTCGTTTTTCAGAAAAAGTAGTTGATTCGAAAATTGCTCCAGAGGACGAAAACGATCAGACTTACAACCAAACGTCAAGATGGTAAAAAGTTGTTTAATTCTTGTTAAGTTCGCGAGAAGTTTTTCTAATTTTTTTTTCAAAATTTGTTTTCCATCTTTTTTCGATCAAAGCTCGATTGATCCGAATACCATGAAAATTCAGATCAATCGAGCTAAGAAAACATGAAAAAGCGTTCCCGCACTCTTTTCAACTTTGTCCGGAAACTTTTCGCTGGTAGTATATATATTATATTATACAAATCGTATATTTTTATATAAACAATTTATATTTTATTGACATTTCAATAAAGTTATAGTAGGAAGGATCTTTTGGTACACATTTATTTAATATCATAGGATTAATATTTTATTTACATTTGTTTACATTAATATTATACGTTATCTTATCTACATCTTATTACGAGCAAGCATATGCTCGAAGACTTTCAATTACCATACAAGTTACTTGCAGCAGAGAAATACAAAAAAAATAGAAGATTAAAAACTGAATACGTCATAAATAACGCAGATATCTGATCGAAAGATTCTATTTATAACTGAAAACGTTCATTTACCTCGATTCTACCAATGTTCCACATAAGTTCGTTCGCACGATGAAAGAAATAGGTCCATTAGTCGCGCGGATCCATTATAGTTTGCGCATTACATTACAAATTAGAAATGAAAAAATATCGATATTTACGAGCTGCCTTCCTGACCAATGATACTCGTCCTGCCAATACAATCCATAAACCGTTCACCACATGCCGTGAGAATGTACGGTATACGTATGTTTCAAACGTATCCGTATTATTACAGTACGCCACGGTCTCCCGTATATTAGCGGAGATCTGCGCGAAGCATTGAATCAACATTAAGAATGATGATGCAGCGAGAGATGTGTATGCGAAACTATCTTGTGCACGCCTCGATATTAAGATCGTACGCCACGTTTATCCCTCAAAGTGATTTATTCTCGTACCCAGTTTATATATATACATCAACTTACGTATATACATGTCTATGTGTTAGTATGTAACACGAATTTACGGACTGCATTAATACTTCGCGTGCGTATAAATTCAATACGTTCCGCAGCGAACGCACCAGATTTCCATCAACTTCTTAGTCTAAAGTGTTTTACCTGTGCACATATTATATATATTTAATATTATATTATATTATTTGACATTATATTATATATTATATTATATTATATTATATTATATTATATTATATTATATTATATTATATTATATTATATTATGTTATATTATATTATATTATATTATATTACATTACATTACATTATATTATATTATATTATATTATATTATATTATATTATATTATATTATATTATATTATATTATATTATATTATATTATATTACATTACATTACATTATATTATATTATATTATATTATATTACATCGGAAGGAGGGTGAAGGAAGGCTTTCGAGGGGCAAATCATAATAGAAAGAAAAATAGAAGAAATGTGTAGATATATAAATATGTATATAAGAGAATAAGAACAAAACTAAAGATATAAGAACTGGAAAATAGAGCGTATAAAAGAAACAATTTAGGGATAAGAGAGATTGTAAGAAAGGGGAAATGTAAAAAGGGCATACATTGGTAATAAAGACTACTACTACTACTACTACTCCTACTACTACTATATTATATTACATTATATTACTATATATTAATATATAGTGTGCCCCATTTTTTCTGCCAAAATTGTGTTTGCGTTTTTTATTACGTTTTTATTATTATTTTCTCATGAGAAATAAACAAATTAACAATAAGCGAAAACGGAAAAGGTATATCGTCGATGTTTTAAGATTGTAGAAAGCTGATCAATGTACGATCTTAAAGATCATCATGTGAATTACCATTCGTCAGTGAAGCACAACCGAATAATCCAACATTTGTAGAAATAATTTATCCGATCTTACAACGTTTTGACGGCATTTAGAAAACGTAACTCTCATACCTTGTGATTTTTATCTTCGTTTTTTAATTACCATTTCCCGCAAGAATTCGAAATTATGAAAACAAACAAAAAATGAGGTAAAACATCGAGATTTATTTTTATAAACTGTAAAAAATGTAACGTCATAAGATACGTCGTACGTGATGATCATCGAGCGAAATGGCCATTCACTATCCGGCGAAGTACAACCAAGTGTGGCGGCAGTAGTCTGTATCTATTGAGAAGGAAAGAACTTTGCGTGGGAGCTGGAGGATTGCTTTTGCTATCACTGACCTCTGTCTTTCTATCTCTCTCTTTCCCTCTCACTCACTTGGAAATACATAAAACCCCCAGCGATGACGACGCAGCCGGGACGTCTTGGTATTGCGTGGGCAGGCCGCTTGTCCGGCATAATAAGATGCATGGCTCTGACATAAGACTTTCACCCCCGTCGGGGCTGTTGGTACCATGTACAGTACACACATATTTGCCTCTGTCCATATATATCCACATATATATACTAGAGAGGCCTAGAGCATCCCAGAGACTATGTATCTCGATCGCCGGAGGAGTACAAGTTGCGCGGATAATGCCCGACTGACTCCTCGATCATGTATAATCTTATCCAATAATTATATAATCAAATAAAACATGCTGAGACGTCCGCCGCGTAAGAGCCGGTTGAACTTTGCTGACGCGATATCTCGAAGTTACGTTTTAGTTCGCAGTAGCATATGGTATATATATATATACATTGCTATTAAAATATATATACATATACGTACACATATGTATGGTATATATGCATAGGTGTATGGGTGTATGTGTGTACGTACGTGTGCAAAGAATATTTAAATCCAGCAGACGCAAACGCCAAAATGACTAACTACCAACCCCCTTGTACTTATGTTGTCCATCATAGATCCAGGAAGCTGTAATCAACACTGCGATAGATTTTTTTATAAGTATTATGCACTTTTCACAATTTTATGGAAAATTTGTCAGTATAATTACGACTCAGACGCATTGAGCGCGTCCGCATAATTGTCATTAGCAACACATGCGGAAACGAATGAAAATTTAGAGATTTTATTAAAGAGGAATCCCTTAATCCTCGAACTGACGAGTGCAATGTGTATTTGCAGTATTGTGTAGAATTTAGAGAAGTTGCTGTGAATTAACTTCGTTTTTGTTAACGAAAGAAAAATAATTATTTTTCTAATTTATTTCAAGATATTTTGTCACGGTATTAATGATTTTCTAGCAAGAAGCTCTGAAAGAACGTATCGCCAGTGGCGAATTTTATAAGTTGATTTTACATCGCATTTTTTTTCTTGATTTTATAACACGATTTGACATATTTTTTAGGCTTTTTATTTCGATCACATTTTTCTACCAAGAACTTATTGGTTTTATATTATTACTATTATTATTATTATATAAAATATTATTATAAATAATATTATATAAAAGCCAGTTGTATTTGTATCACTTTTATAAAAAGTTATTTACAAACTCCCGCAATCTTTCTTAACTCTAGCATATTATCATTATTATTATTAGGTAGGTTTATTTACACAACTTTTTAGCAAAGTTTTTTACAAAATTTTATTTTTGTTATATTTTTATACATAATATATATTTTATATTTTGCATTTACGAATTCTTCGATAATGATTTTATTCTTTGGATCTTTTTATTTTGATAGATATCACGAGCGGCTTGATTTTTTAACAATACCGCAAATTTTTGATTCTTCATTCTTTTTTAGCTTCGGCCATCCGAGTATTTATCCACATACACAGACGTGTATATCTTATACGACCGTGTATGTAATAATAATAATATATATATATGTATATAGGTAATGGCCTGAGCGTTACTGGTGCAGCCTGCAGGAATATTAAGCTGCCGGAATCCTGTCAAGAAACCGCTACGCTATAGTTACGTGTCCATATACGACGTCCGCTGTCAGATATTCATAGATACGCGACGAAGCGGCTTGTCACGTACAGACACTCGATATAATTACTCGCTGTCTGTTACCGTGGATTGGCATATGTATCGTACTATTTGTATATATATATATATATATGGGTCATTCCATCATCAATCAGCGAGCCACGCGGTCCCAAATTTTCGATTCGTCGGTCATTCCAACACACTATCTTTATCTTCTGGCATAAATAAAACTTATTAGATTAGTTTAAGTCTCTTTACTGCAAATGTTTTCAAGATACTCGAGATTTAATTGTTTTTTTTTATAAACATGAGGAACAACCAATATTAGACACTGATTGTGAGAATCAACAAAGTTATATTTGCCCTTGGGTAGACCATAGTTCGATCAAAATGACTGACTGGAAACTTTCTTAAATTTATGGATGATTTTTTTTTGTTTAACCGTAGATATTTTGTAGAGGGATAGGATTAGTTTATTGCTTAAGTCAATTAACAATAAGTCTATCAACAAGTTTATTAATAAATTTCTTAATAAAATAGGGTTTTTATTTACTTCCAGTTTTTATGTTTTTTATAGAAAACGTCCAGACATCTAAAACGTTATATATGGCGATAATGGCTATGGTCAACACTTTCCGAGTTGTAAATGTTTGAACATTCGCTTTCTAGCTCGATCCTCGAATGTACAAAGTCCACACCTTGGATACCGTTGGTCCTAGACTCCATCGGTATAATACATTTTTTATGTCGACTTAACTGTAATTTACGAAAAACATACAGATTCTCAAAAAACCAGAGTCAACAAATATATTTATAAATAATTGTTATGTTAACATTATCTATTTTGTGCTGAATTTTGTTCTCGTAAATAGGTGTTAAAGTTACGTAGGAAAAGTTCTATGTAGAATCACGGACGACTGTTATCGATAATTTACGAAATATAATTCTTCGAATTTACAGAAGCAAGGAAAAACAATTTTTTTTATTTCAAACAATTTGTGACACTAAACGAAGTGTCAACACGTAGGAACCAGTCGAACGTGTATGTTCGATGGTTAATGATGGAATTGACCATACGGTAATGATATCACGTTAATTTGCGAAATATAATTCTTCGAATTTACAGAAGTAAAGAAAAATAAGTTTTAATTTCAAACAATTTGGGACACCAAATGAGGTGTCAAAAAGGAAGAACGCGCCGAACATGTATTACTAATTGCATAATTTACTAATTTACATATGCATGTGTAATAACAAATTCGATTCGTCATATCGAACGGACCAACCTCATCGGCCAAGCTGTCAGGCAATAAACGAAAAAAATAGATGAACGAATTCTTTTGTCGTATACACACACGTGCGATATGTTGTCCTGGGCGTATTAAGACTCCTCATCGAAATACGCGTAGAATGACGTATATATGGGCGTGTTCCCCATTACGCGTCGAGCATCTTGAATGAATGGTTCGATGCATGGCACGGATCATTAAAAGAGATGATTGCTATTTACGGTTCAACTTGCTAGACGTTATTCCGACTCGAATGGAACTTCGCTATTCAACGAACCATTACGTACTATCTACAAGAAAGTATGTGAATTTTTCATAATGTAAAAGACGTTACTTGTCCTTCGCGTATAGCGTTTAAAAAATCTATAAATTTCACCGGTTTTGTTTATTTATTTTTACTATGTGTTTCTCTCATTACCTGTGAATAATTCAAAAAATATTAATACGATTAAATCAAATTCAATTATTTTCGCCGTGTTAATTTCTTATGATATAGAAGAACTAATTATTTCATTTTCATATAATAAAAAAGAATTGAAAAAGTCACGTGGAATATTGTCATTTACATTATATATTTACAAGGCGAGTTTCTCATAATAAAAATGATGTAATTATTTATTTTACGTACCATTTAAAAATTACAGAAATTTAATCCATTGCGTTTATTTATTTCTTTTTTATCACGTAAATTTCTTATTATATAATAAAATTGAATATTTCGTTCTTTTAAAATATTTAAATAAATCAAATTCGTATTTTATTTATTTACCGCATGGATATCGCATTGTAACAAAAATATAATATTCTTTTCGTTAAAAAATACACAAACTTAATACGATTTGTTTTTTTTTATTTTTCACACTAGATAAATAATCCTCGTGTTCAAGTTTAAATCGTTAATATGAAAACAATGTTATTTTATACCGATTAAAATTAAGGTTAATAAAAAGTTCATTGATTTAACGAACGGTTCCTTCGACATTCTGCTCGTGAAATTGTAACGATGACAAATTTTCGCATTCGACATTACCGTATTTCGTACTGGTGTACCTCTGGGTTTTTCGTAGTACGATAAATCATAGGCGCGCTGGACAGATCGTAGATTCTTGCACGTGGATAAAATGAAGTAGCGTATGTTATGTGCGCGAATGGTGGGAGTTGGACGCGGATAACGGGTCTTACGAAAAACCACAAGTGCTCCAAGTTCGTGCTCGCCTCGATCTCGATCTAAGCAACGGTGCAAGGCAGATCGCGCACCCGCTAGTAATCCGCGTATCTCAATCGAGCTATATATATATTTTTTTTCTATCTACTTTAATCTCGATCTCCAGAACCTTTGTATGTGCGTACAAACATTGTACATAGATATATAAAGTAAATCCAGGTATGATGCCTCCCCCCCCCCAGCGTTTTTGATAATAAAACTCAAACTATACGAGATCTAACATTCTTTCTTGGTCATGTCACTCGTTAAATGTATTGGTAATCAATATTTAAAAACTTAATGCAATATAACTTGAAATAATAACTAAAAATCAATGTTTTCGAAATATTGAGGAATCGCTGAATTCTGAACATGATAAGGCTAATATGGCCCGGGGAGATATTGGGCGAAAATTCTGTGTCGTAAGTCGTTGAACCTATCAGTAATCAATAATTAGAAGCTTAAAGCAATGAAACTTCGAAGAATAACGGAAAATATAAGTTTTTGTAAAATTTAACAATCGTCGAAATTTAAACATAGTTGAGTATTATGACCTAGGAACATATTGGACATAAATGTCTTCAGCCATATTACCCACCAGAGCAAACGATACAAACAATAAATCGTACATTATTTGCACTCCAGAGCATTCTTCGTAAGCCCATAGCTTACAACATACACATTGAACATGGCCCTCTACCTGGTGGACCATATTGGCCGCAGGAACGTTTTTGACAAATAAGATCTAAACTAAAAACCAATGAACAATTTGTATACCTATAAAATTGCCACCAGACTGTAGATTAAGGTTTTGTTTGCTACCTGTGCAGGAACAATATACAAAAATTTACAATTCGAGAAATTGTAATGGTTGAAACTTTCCAAAAAATAACATCGAAATACGAAATTTTGGATCGTTACTTGTAAAAGTTTGCCTGTCTGTTTTTCGCCAATGTTGGTTAGTTTCGGAGAAATAGCAGTGGGCCATATTGGACCCTTAGGCCATAATACCCGGACTTGTCCTATCTATATATATACGAAGATCTATGTGAGTGGGATTCACGTAGATAGGAAATAATTCTGCGAAAAAAAATATCAGTACATGTATTGTATTAATCACGCCGTGTAGATATAAGTGTCATTAGCCTCGCGACATACGTATACGATTTTCGCGCGATGCTCGACGATATTACCATGGAGCTTTAGCGCGAAATAACAGTAGCCGTACATTATTGCAACGACAATATCATTATTTGAAGTAATGACACATCGTGAAAAGTTCTCTTGGAAGTCACAAAAAAGAATACAACACTAAAATTATTTCTTCAGTCGTGAAGAGTCATCGGAAATAAAGTTCGTAAAAAGGAATTAAATAAAATATAAATATTATATTTGCAATAGTGAAAAATTACCCAAAATAAAGATTTCATAAAGAAACAAGTAATCAAAGTTTTTAAATGATAATATTCAAAATAAATTTGTATTAAAAAAAAATAAACAACAAAATAAAAAAAAAATTGAGAAATTAAAAAATCGTTTCAATAATATGTTTAAGCTTGAAATGTTATAACACAAATAATAGTCAGTGTGAATTCCATATAAAAAAATATTTCAACTTCCCTTTCTCGTCGTATCGTTTGATGAATTTAATTAAAGAAGACTCGCTTAATTTTCGATTCACCCACGAACCTTTTTCTTCTTATTTTTACGACATTAACGCTATAATTGCGACACCCACGCTTAAATGCGTGCACCCACGTTTCGACGTTAATGATAAAAAAAAACGAGCGACCGGAGATAACAAATCATGCCAATACTCATTTATGTTTCGTATCTGCTGTGCCGGTGCTGCGAGTGGTGTAGCACTCTCGTGGTCGCACATTAGCTAGAACAATCAAACGAAATACACACGCACCAACCATAAGGAGATATAATGTAACCTTGTAACATATGACCATTTTTATTTATGATACGCTTTTATACGAATCAGTCTCTCGAACGATCTTTCCCGTTGTCTATATGCCGATGTATATAGTGCTTATGTACCTACTTGAGTTTTACTTCTATGTACGATGTAATCACAAGTCCATAACAGGCCATGTGTGTGCAATTTTTTAATTGATATGGGGAGCTTATATTCGCGATAGTACAGATGCGGACATACATATAGTACAAATATACACATATATTATATATATGTCTATGTATATATAATATAATATATAGGGTGAGTTTCATAAGGTGTCTCAAACTTGATTTTAATGTAGATGGGATCATTACAAACAAAAGTTGCAAATATACATTAGGGATATTTTTAATAGTTTACGAGATATAATTTTTCGAAGTTGGTCCAAACAGAGCGCGCTAAGAAGCGTTGGGGCCGCCTACTCCCCGCCCTGGCCGTAGAGATAGCACAGTATAGGGGGTTACATTTGGGGTTGCAAAATTCAGAGCAATCAATGCCCGGAATATAAAAATGAATGCGTAATAAAATAATATATAAAATTCACTGCGCTAAATTTTGCAACCCTAAATGTAACGCTATACACTGTCCTATCTCTACGGCTAAGGCGGGGAGTGAGTGGCTCCAACGTTTTTCGGCGGGCTTTGATTGGATCAACTTCGAAAAATTATATCTCGGAAACTATTAAAAATATCCCCAATGTACATTTGCAACTTTTGTTTGTAATGATCCCATCCACCTTAAAATAAGGTTTGAGCCACCTTATGAAACTCACCCTGTATATATAACAGGGTGAGGCAACAAATTTCATCAGTAGAAATATTTCCTCAGATATTGGACTTAAAAAAAAACTTTTTAAACAAAAGTTGCACGACGTGAAGCGGGTCATCACACGCGACCATTTTTTTTTTCGGCGATGGCATTTACGCACAGGTAAAGGTCCCTTTCACTTCTTAAACGGAATGGTATACTTTTTTAACCATGTTGTAAAGCCCCTCAAGCCGCATAAAAACATTAGGGGGTTAAAGTCGTTTAAGATCATTCAAGGTCAGTATCGATGATGCAAAGCTAAATATCTCGGATCATTATCCAATATGTGATAGTCTTACAAAAACGTCACAAACAAATGTTCAAAACAAAAGTTATACTGTTTGAAGGGGGCCGTCAAATACGATAACAAATATTCTATAATATATATAATATTTTATATAATATTTATATATACACTACCGGCGGAAAATTTCCGGACAAAAGTTGACAACAGTGCAGGAACATTTTTTTATGCCATTTCGCCGGTAGTTGGCCTAGGCCAATTTAACCAACGCCATTTTAAAGAGCAGGGCTTTCCCTTCATTTTGGCTTTTTATAAAAACATTTACAATTTTTTTCACAGTTGGCACCCACTTTTGAAAACGACAATTTTTGATCGTTTTTTTGTTCTTTTGCAAGTGGACCCCCTTCCACTTGCAGTAAAACCACTTGCACCCCCAGTAAAAATTTGTTTAAGGAATTTCTTTCACCATACTCATAAAGGGGGAAGTCTAAGCTTCAAGTTCATTTTTTATAAAATTGTCTACGATTAGTTTTTTCAAGTATGCCTTTTTTCAAATGTGTCAAATATGTCTTTTTTTTTGAGAAAAAATAGACCATTTGAAAATTGCTCCATAGGACGAAAGCGATGAGGTTTACAACAAAACCTCAAGATGGCAAAAAGTTGTATTACTCCTTGCTGAGTTCAGGAGAATTTTTTCAGATTTTTTTCCGAAATTTGTTTTCCACCTTGTTCCGGTCAGTTCGATTGATCTGAATACCATGAAAATAATAGAATTAATTTGTTTACTTACATCGAAGAAATTCCGTCGTCGAAGAAACCTCCGAAGAGACCAAAGTTTAATATGTAAGAAAAAAATTTAATTGTATTATTTTCATGGTATTCAGATCAATCGAGCTGACCGGAAATAGGTAGAAAGAAAATTTCAAAAAAAAAATCCGATAATATTCTCCTGAACTCAGCAAGAAGTAATACAACTTTTTGTCATCTTGAGATTTTGTTGTAAACTTCATAGAGCAAACTGAAGCCTGATGTATCCTTTTTAAAACGCCGCTTTGGAAATTGGAATATCTTTATTTTTAAATCTTTATATTTAGATTTATTACAGAGTTATCCAACTTTAAGTGCGGCAAGAAATATCGACTGGTGTATCCAAACTTTTGTGCGCTAGTGTATATATATATATAAATTGTTTTTTTTTCATTTATTCAAAAAATATCAAAATGGATTATTAGGTATTACAAAAAATTAAGAAATCTCAGATTCGATAAAAAATTTGTTTCAATTGTGTAAAATACAGGGACCGAATCATCGATCGTAATCAAGGATTAAATGATACATCAATTTTGAAAGTATCGATCATAAAGTGCTCGTTCGAAATTTCAACGTCAAGACCACATAATAAAAATGAATATTTGCCAGCGATTAACTTTCACCCGAGATCTTTTTTCAACGAACAAATGCAAGATTTTCGATAAAACTGAAAATTTTTCAAAAATTTGTTTTTCTTCAAATATTACGCACATGAAAATTCTCAGCGGATAGATAATTATCTATAATTACATATTAGACAAAATGCAACACTTTTATGTAAGTATAAATTATCAAATTATATACGTCGATATAAAAATTCTTTATTTCAAAGATAAATACGAGTTTGTTCCTCCTTTTTACGATGAGTCAATGATGATCGTTCTCTACAGCCGATCATAAGATACACACGCTGTTCGATGATCGATGATGAGATATTAAACGGTTTGTATAGACCCATTCGTCATTACGTGCAACTTCTGACGGGCGGCAAAGGTGTTACGAGTATATAGGAAACTCTGTATTATGTTATACATTATATGCAAGTACATTAAAGACATTCCACGAAAAATAAAAAATAAGGCTAAAAACACCACACGTATAAAATTCTTCAATATAAAAAGAATTATGTCCGCTCATTTTACATTCTATGTAAAAAAAAAAAACATATAACTATTTCGTATTTCATCCATTGATGGGACATTGAGCAACAGCCTCGAAGTAATCGATAACAATAATAATACAAATAATAAAAATAATAAGTAACAATAAATATGGAGAAGTGCAATAGAGTGTACGCTAAACTATCCGGATGCTTGATGCCGCTGCATCGCTGCATACCCATCACAAGTGCACCAACGTGATTTCAAGAAAAAAAGAAAATAATAAAAAAAAACGGATCACCCAACTAGTTTTCGCCCGTGCCTCTCACTATCACTACACTGCCCAATGCTTTTCTCGTGCAATTGCAACTATGTTGCACTCGATCTCTCTCTCTCTCTCTCTCTCTTTCTTCTCTCCTTCTTCACTCACTTTCCCACTTTTATTATCTCAATCTCGATTCTCGTCGTGTATTGCAAAATTAATAAACGGCACGAATGTTTTAATCCATCTTATAAAAGTTCATTCGGAAGACTCTCGAATGAATAAGTCATGAAAAATTCATTTCGTTTTCGAAAAGTTTCGATCGAACGATCTTCATCGATATTTTTTTTACATATACATATACACCAATATACATACGACTTTTATATATATATATATATATATATATATATATATATAATTTTATTATATTATTATAACATACACTATTATAATATTATAATAATATTATTAATATTGTTATAATATTACTTTGTATATGTAAATATGCGTACGCATAGACACACGAGGATATATATCCAGGTATAAGTTTATATGTGTATGCGATCAAGTTAATCGTTCATCCACTTTAGAAAGTGAAGCTAAAGTGTGTTTCGCATACATCTACATATAGATAGACCGGCCTCTCGATCGCTCTTATCTTCCGGTTCGAAATAACGCGATGCTTTTTTATATTAATTTATAGATATTTCTCTTTTTTTGTTATTGCTTCGGTACCGCGATTTCAGTCTTTCAGTCGGACGGACACAATATTTTTGTGGTAGGTATACCGATTTTATGCTACTTATTCCGGAACTGACTGACGACGCTCCAAAAGACTAGCGAGAATAACGAGGGCTTCCCGACAACCCGGATCTTCCGGAACTGATTTTTCATCGTTGATTCTTTTTATTTGTTTATTTTTTGTACTTTTTATTTCTTGTTCTTAACGTCGCGAATACGGGAATGCATCGAGACGCACGTTGCAACATCGAGAATAATAATACGGTAGATAAATGATAATATAATAACGCGCCTTGCGCGATCTCCCTGCCGCGAGTCGTAATAAATTAAATATTCAATTTTACTCTTGTTCGAGGAAAATCGATATAATCGACGTGTTTTTAAAATTAACGTTACGAACATTTTGTTAATCGAGTCGAAACACATCGAGCGAATAAAATTCATACAAAAAATCATAAATAATAATTAAAACGAATTAAAAATTTTATATTTAAGCGAAAAATATAAGTCGTTTTATTCGAAGGAGATAAATTTTTCTACGAGAAAATGAAAATTCGTCATGTTACCACGATTTATCGAGAGGACGTTTGTACAATTGTGCTCTTTCGAACGCGCACGTTGATGATCTCACGGCCGTTCCCAAGATTTATTTTCATCGATTCTCGAACGATATATATAACAATAATAATAATAACAAAATATCACAAATCTCGTCATTCGCATTGTTCATCGTTTTTATTCGTAGAAAAAAACTCACCCGAATTAAAAAAAAGAAAAAAAAACCTAGTCAAGCCCAAAATTTCCATGAACAAAATTTGTTTTCGTCGATCGTAATTTACCACGAACGACCAAAAACGGTGAAGTCGTTTCCTCGTTTCGTGACGAGATTTCTTTCCGCGAGTTGTCGCATTGTTAAAACGTTACAATTGTCGGCTATTAAAATATCGTTGCTCAACACGGTCGCATATTTGCGAAAGGGCATAATTAAAAATGGAAGCGGCTGGAAAAAATAGACCAGTCGTAATTTTCATGTAAGGAAAATGATGATGGACGCTTAGAACGAGGTATGTACAACGCAATATAGTGACTCATGTATACATATATACACATATATATTAAGTATAGCTCCAATGCTAGGAAGGCTCGCCTATTCACGTTTTACTGTCGATAGTTAAACATCCGTGAAAGTGTCAGGTGCTTCGTATTTATATATATATATAACGCAATTTACCTCATATACATGTATATAATATTATTGTATAATAATAATAATAATAATAATATAATATATATATAATAATATTATAATAATATATATAATAATATTATAATAATATATATAGTAATATTATAATAGTATATATAATAATATTATAATAATATTATAATAATATATATAATAATATTATAATAATATATATATTAATATTATAATAGTATAGATAATAATATTATGATAATATGTATAATAATATGTATAATGATATTATAAATAAATATATATATATATTTATATATATATATATATATATGTATATGTATATGTATGCATATATACGTACATAGGAGAAAAAACGCGAGTATTTTCCGTCGTAAACTCCGAGAGAATATAAATCGAGAGCGATCGGTCGAGCCGCGAGATATTCGACTCATTCGTCATCGAACGTTCGACGAAAAAACATCGGTCGCTTCCTCGAAAGACATACCACGCGCAACGTAAAGCACGTCGGCTCGAGAAAGAGAAGAAGAAAAAAAAAGAGATGATACGAATCGATAACCCTGTATACAGTTAGGATGATAATAATAATAATAATTGTCATTATTAAAACGTGACTTACGGAGTACTTGTCCTTGTAGAACAACGAGCTCGTCGACATGATGTTAACGAAGCGTTCGTTAACACGCCGGTTAGCAGCTGATTAGAACTTTCCACATCGTATCGGGCGCACGTTATTAATATTTATTTTTCAAGACCAATTTCTTATCGAACACTGTGTGCATCGGGTTCGCTTTTATGTATTTGCTTTTATTTATATTATTTATTTATTTATTTGATTATATATCTTATCGTTGTGTATACGATAAAATTTCGTTTTGGCCGATTTCTCTTACGAGCCGTCCGCATCGACGCACTTCGCACTTAGAAAGCCACTCCGCACGTGCACCAATGTTCGAACTTCGTATCCGGTTTGTATTAGGCGAATAGAAAAACAACAAAAATAAATATATTCGATTTGATTTAAACGAGAAAAAAACAAAACGACGGCAATATTGTTATCGTTGTCGCGAATTGATACGTGAGATAAGAAGTAAGAAAACAACGGAACAAAACCAAACGAAAATTAAGTTGAAAAAATAAAAGCAAACGCTCACGAGGCGACGCGACGCTCCGCGGAAGAGTTTTTGTTACGCTCCTCGCGATGCAAGACTCGCGTAACGTCTATCACCTGAATCGAACCTGCAGGAGAAAGAGACTGGTGTACCGTCTCCATGTCCAGTTAGTTCGTGGCCGCCAACCAAGGCAGAAGGGTACAACCGAGAGCCCCACCATGCCGGATAGGTATACGATGCCGGAGTGACCTACAATCCCGTCAATTCTCTCTATCCCCTTCCCCAAACATTTTCGTACGAGTGTACTCGCTCTCGAGCCATTATCTTTGTAACGCTGTTTCTATGTATACATATTTGTGTGTGTGTGTGTGTGTGTGTAGCATTCGCGAGGGATACAAGTACGTCCGACCACACGAAGGACGATCGGTCGACGTTGCATCGCGAAACAATATTTCCGAGACCCATACATTTTCGCATCGTTCAACGTTCCTTTCTCCAGAAGATTCAATTTTCTCCGTTGCAAATAAACACTTTTCTTTACAGGAGACAAAATTTTGGTCCGATCGTAACTGGGATTTAACGAAACTCGATTAAGCAGTCGAGCGAAAGGAAATCGAGGATGGTCGATCGGATTTTGTGATTGGATTTTAAAGTTCA
Organism: Netelia fuscicornis; assembly: GCA_946811545.1. Lineage (NCBI taxonomy): Eukaryota > Metazoa > Arthropoda > Insecta > Hymenoptera > Ichneumonidae > Netelia > Netelia fuscicornis. The sequence continues at coordinate 27,659,194 of OX328016.1, forward strand.
AATACACATGTATACTTACTTTCATTGGCGTGGGGGACGAGTTAAATTTATTGATACAGTTAGGAATAAGAAAGATCTAAACAAAATCTGCGAATTACTTTTATTTTTTTAAATGTAATTATGGTATTTCTAATTAGTCGATTAAATTAATTTTTTTTATAAATATATTACCATTTAATTTACCTAAATCGCATGATAAGTTCTAGAGCTCGATTATAATTGCTTCGATATTAAATTTATTTACTAGCTTTTGTTCATTAGCTATACGAATGTTGAATAAATAATATACGTTATATGATTAATACTTCGAGCGAACGATTTACATTTTGATAGACTTTGAAAAATTAAGAGTTTGACATCTGCCCTCTCGTGAAAAGTGTTTTGCAAAGGGAGTAAATTAGAAAGCAACTGTATTATGTTATACCTAAATTGTTGATGTTATTTATTTCATTCGAACTTGTAAATCATCATCGTCTCTTTATAACGCCTAACTACATCAATGGCTTCCCACTCGATCGTTTCCCCCACCCTAAATACAACGCCGATCCAACTTTTCTTGAACGTACGCCAATTGCGGGAAAGTATATAGTTTCACCGGAGAGAGTTTGCACTTGTCTCTATATGACTAGAACTTGGCGTTTTCATGAAACATTAGTCGTCTCTTTATATCAAAGGTGATTTTGGCAGATTTCGTTAATAGGTTTTCATTTGACAAAATGCATGCATACATGAAAATATATTGCCAATGTTATATACAATTAGTCAACATATTTATTGATGGGCATGTAAAATCAGATCGGTAAAACAGTACGCTTCTATTATCGCTGTTTACAGTTTCATGAATTCATACGACATAGTACAGACTATCTGTCTGTACTATGCTGTTGTCTATGGTTTTCGTACATCATTATATGCGCTTTTTTCCAATAATTTCCCGCATAATTCCAGCCTCCAGAGTAAACTAACCAAAGCGTTGTCTAAAAGTGCAACTATATGCAGCTCAGTACAGATTCGTCGAACGTTTAATCGATGTATTACACGCACTACATCCTATTTCACGGTTAAGAATATAAGTAGCAGCGCCCTCCAGTATAGCCGATTACAAATTGCGCGGCCGGAAGTGGTCGCCCCTCTGACGGCGCACATTGGCCAGCGAAATTATTGTTTGGTCGATACGGGAAATCTCGAAACATTCTCGAATCAGTTGTGCAGCGCGATACGTAAGCATACATAAGTGCGCTGTGTTTGTTTCCTTCAAGCGGACAGAAGCAGTCTTACAAAATGAGTCAAGAAAGCCAGTAAGTACGCTTTAATTAAATAAAGATCGTGCCAAAATCATTCGCGGCTCTCTGTTTGACGATTGCACATAAAATCGTTGTATATTACATGCCGACGTTCTTTCTTGAGCGTGCATGTGTGCCGCCCCCGTGGACTCAGGAAAGACCGCCATGTTGCACGAGCGTTTTATTGATTCTTCGTATTTCGCGAAATTCGATATAGCATTCCGCTTTTGATCTTCGTCAACGAAAGAAAAACCATTTTTTCATCTGCATGATTCAGAATCATTCTGTAATAATCAACGAGGTATGCAAATTTCGTGGGTCACCGGCCGGGTAGTCGCTACGAAGAATGCGATCAAGGCACTCGCGTAACAAGATAGTAGTCCCCCCTTGCTAGCGTAATGCCGCCCCATGACTATTGAAAGATCGTATATCACGTACTCCGTTTCTCGATAGTATCACGATCGGTACAATTATATCATGACGGGTACGAATACGCAATCGTGCTTCGCTTTGTCTTATATTCTACGTGAGAACACGAGAAAGATCCACTTCCTGCCATGACTCGCTAATTCATCGGCATCTCGAATGATCCGACCTAACCTATTCGATGACAAAAAATTCGCCGCATGCTTGATCGTCCCTCGTTGAAAAAAACCGAGAAGCCGTAACGCTTTGTTTTTCGAAAAATTCGAAATTTTATATTAAATTCTTAATAGAACTTTTATATGTTATAATCTATCGAACTTCCGACTTGAATCTAAGAACTCTTTTTTCGTATCGTATTTTTATATTTTGCGTATCTTTCAATCACGATAATTTTGTATAATTCCTAAACATTTCCTCAAGATCAAAGTATCTATATGAAAGCTTCGATTAGGAATCTTATAGATTAGTTTATTAATTATAGCAAATGTCAAATTGAAGGTTAGAAAGCAGGTACCGAAAGAGGGGTTTTATTTGGAAAATATATTTAACAAAAAGAAAGGCACTGTCGGTGCAATGAATTTTTTAAAAAATTTAATTAACTTTATTCTATTGTTTTTCAGAGCCATTCCTCCACCCATCATCTGGGCCCAGAGGGCCGACATTCTCTATGTTACGATTTGTTTAGAAGACTGCAATGATCCCAAGATTGAAATAGAACCTGAAAAAATTTATTTCAAAGGGATCGGTGGCACAGATCGTAAGATGCACGAGCTCACGATCAATCTCTACAAACCTGTCAAGCCTGAGATGACTCTAAAACATCCCAAAGAGAGAATGTATGAGTTAGTATTGCGTAAGAAAGAAGAAGGACCTTACTGGCCTCGTCTTACCAAAGAAGACACGAAGTTCCATTGGCTGAAGATCGATTTCAATAAATGGAGGGAGGAGAACGAAAGCGAAGACGAGTCGGAGTCTGGTCCAACTGCCTTGGCATCGGTACAGATAAACAAAAATTCATTTTACTCATAATTTATTGCATATGCAGAGTGCTTCATTTTAGATAAAAAAAAAAAATTTTTTCTTTATAAAGTCATGGCCAAAACTATGATTCAATGAGAATTTGAGTATGCCAAAGTAAGATAAGAATCTAAAAACTTTACCATATCAGAAACAATTAAAAGTATTGATTTTAAGTGATAATAGTTGCACAAATAATAATAATAACAGGTAAACAACCTTTGTTTACCCAATGTTTATATATTTTTTATGTGATATGACAAAGACATATGCAATTTTCACTAGAACTTTTTGCCATTGTCGAAACTCACGGTCGTAAATATTTTTGGATTCTCGTCTTGCTTGTAATGTAAACTGCATATACATAGCATTAAGACGAAAAAAATCACATACCAAATCTATATGTTACACATTTTGCCGCAGTCGAGTGATTATGCGCAGGTGATGCGAGAGATGGGTTATATGGGAGGTGCTGGTGACACCAAGCCCGACTTCGACGACGATCTCGACGGGCTATTTGACAAAGCGGACAGTGACGACGACGAGCTGCCCGACCTCGAGTGAAGAAGAAATAAATAAGATTCGATAATAAATCACTTTAATCCTCGTAAAAGAAAACAAGAAAAGAAATTGAGATCAAAAACAAGAGAAACAAAATAAAAAAAGAACTTGTCACGATCGAACGTAGCGTAGAACACAAATTACGCTCTTATCCATCGGATCGGTGCGTTGGATCGTGAAAACTTGACATTTTTTAAATTGCAAATCCATATTTTGCAAAATTCGCGACGGGCCAATTGACGTGTATTAGCGAATTAAAACACGTGAGGTGGCTTATGACACCTAACGGATTTTCATAATCCTTCGAAGAGTCGGTACCACGAACGGCAATATAGTGTTCATCAAGCCTCGCCGATCTCTATTTTCCCTCTCTTCATCCCTGAACGCCCGACCTCGCCCTCTCCTTGTCCCGCATCCTCTTTAGCCTTAGTTCGTAAAATAAGTTGTAATGGACAAGCTTTTTTTAATGATCGTCGATTGAATGTGTAAAATATTAAAACATGATGAAAAAAACAAAGACTTGAGAAACCAACTTTATATATAATCGTCGTGCCCATCTTTCAAACGTTCTACGCTGAACAGTTTACTCCAGGGCAATGGGCGATATTCCATTACGTAGTCTAATCCAACAATTCAGCTAACCGTCCATATTTAATTTACAATAATTACCCTAAAATTGTTTGTTTTTATAATTCTCCGATATTTGATAGAAAAACCGTTCTACGATGACAAGGAACATTTCTGAACTTTGGCCCCTTCGGAAATCTGTTCGTCATTTCACTTAACACGAGCTGGAAAATCGTCAAACTCATTCATACAATTTTTCATATTTCATATTCTTAAGTTTTTATTAGAAAAGTTTGCACTTTGTTCGCTCAGAGTGAGTCAAATTATTTTCTCGGCGAATAATCTTATCTTGTGTTCTTGAAAACGAATGCTCAACCGACAATGCTGGATGCACCTCGTAAAGCGAGATAACCGGCAGTTATGTCCATTGGTAAACTTCTTACTGTGGAGAATTCCTCGGCTGTTGCATAGTACAGCTTAGTCTGAGGATCTGTGTATCGTGCCTGTAAAAAACAATGAAAAAAATTACGAGAGATTTTGAATGAAAACTTGAATGCCATCTTTAGCCGGATAAATTGATACTGTCCTTCCAATATATAATAATGATAACTTTTAATATGATTTTGAACCTACCGGCAAGCCCGAGATGTCCGAGTACTTCTTAGCAGGTTTGAAACTTGGTGGAGCATTGATGCAACTATCTGAAATCATGTCAAACACGATTTAATTCTGATTTCTTTTAACTGTTTAATGACTTCTGTTGATTTTTATGGTCATTTTTCTTTTTATCAATTAACGAAGTCAAGTGCTTGAGTTGGTTATTTTATCTCTCTGATATGCTTCGTATACGAAAGTTTGAAGAAGTCACTTTATTTCCATATGGCTTAAAGGAATTTACATTATAATAAAACTCACAGTGCACGACTTCTGGTGACCATGGCAAAGCTCGTTCTTGAGCCAAAACTTGTTTCAGTGAACGCCAAGTTCTTTTTTTCCCAGATATACTGATCGGCCTGAATTGTTGTTGAAATGATGGATTCTTGAAGACAGGCTGTTGAGGCTTTTTCGGCGACTCTGCAACTTCTTCGCTCACCATATTTCCTTTGGATGAAAAAGAAAATTTCAAAATTTTTACAAGTTTCCACAGAATCGTGTTTTATCGAATTTTTCAATGCCGTTTTCTGAAGCTTTCTTCTAAGTATATGAGAACTAATAACTTCTTGAAACTCCACCCAATTGTTTAGCTAATTGTGCCCATCATAGTGGCATCAAGATAATTTGATAAAATTCCTGCTAAGTGACTGAGGACTAATGCTCCATAAAAACTGTCGCAGTTTCTACAGTATTCCAAAGATAAACTTTAAAAATCATTTATCGCAAGACGAAAATTGTGTACCAAGGACTACCTTGGAATAGTAACATGATATTTGTACCCATCTTCAAGAAAGATCTAAGATAATAAATACCAAACATTCATACTTCTGTAAGAATTTTGGAGATTCGCATGTAATAACTATAGCATGAAATTTTGATATATAGCTCGAAACTTCATTTCTTTGTGCAGTTTAAATAAAAGAGTAGTTGGGAGCAATATTTGTGGATGCCACAGGTAGCACAGATTTATTATGTAAAGGTTAATTGGACACAAACCAACACCCCAATCACTAATAATACTGAGGTACTCACATTCCTTGTTTATATTTCTCGAATATATTCAAAGTATTCAGCCATACAATTTCGTTATTCACATAGAAAACAAATCGTTGGAAAATGCCATTCACCTCCGAACTTGTTATTCTATAGACGCTCGAGATATGGGAAATATTTTGCCTGTAAAAGGTTAATTATATCATAAGACACATAAATATTACTTACCACACTGCCGAGAAACTTTCGTAGGATTGAAATATCCTTGAAAATAGTAATGCAAGGGTAAGAAATCCTTTGCGTTTTAGCACGATGCAATCTGTCAAACAGCTGATTTGACTTTCCCACAATAATATTGGTATTTAATGTTAGGATACCGATGGATAGAAAACGTACCGTGCACTATTTTCTCCGTTGCATAAACTTTTGTAAAGGCGTTCAGAAGTAATACAAAAAAGAATGCTGTCTATATAATTGTTAAGAATCGGTTTTGCATTACCGCATACGAAATTGGAAAATCCACCTCGTGAAATTGACTTCGTTTCACTGCGATAGGTTGACCAAAACTAACCTGCAAAACCAGAAAAACGGGACAGTGCTAGTTGCAATGTCAGAAGTTAAAATATAATTGATTACTACTTTATGTAGATTATTCTCAGTGTTACACAGTATAATAGCGAAGAATGTCGAAGGTTCTTTTAAGAAATCGTAAATGTTCGATAATCGTTCGAACTTTAAATACTTCGCACGTACGATGGGAACTACCGCGTGACAGTGTGATGAATGTTTTCGATAGAAACGCTAAACGTTTGCAACGAGAACGTGCCGCAACAGCACCGGATGTTAAATTATACGATTACATTAAAGACGAAATTGGCTATCGACTTGCCGACAGAATATTTGACATAAAGAGGGAATTTAAAAATGCTCTTGATCTTGGTTGCGGTCGAGGTCATTTAGCGAAAAACATTTTGAGAGAATCGGTCGAAAATTTAATTCTAGCTGATATGTCTCCGAGCTTCGTTGAACAGGCTGAAGCGATGCCAGACGTTAATTCACTGAAGAAAATTATGGATGAAGAAAATATTGTTTTTGAAGAGAACAGCTTGGATCTTGTCATAAGCTGCCTGAGCCTTCACTGGGTTAATGATCTACCTGGTTGTTTTGGTAGAATAATTCATAGCTTAAAAAAAGATGGTGTTTTTATGGCAGCAATATTTGGTGGTGATACACTTTTCGAATTGAGGTAGAGACCGATGCCAGAAAAAAACTAAGCACATTCTAATTTGTGATATATATGTTTTAAACGCCTAGTGAAAGTTTCATGTATTAAGGTTTTCAATTAATTCAATAACTATCAATATTAAGTCTCAATATTGTTTTTGGTATAAGTAGAATTTTTCACATACTTTCTTTAACCAAACTTTTAAGATGAAAAGTGATCGATGACAATCAATTGACAGAACCAACTATTCTATTGAATAAATATAGAATTAGTATTGAGAAATAACTTGTCACACAATCTTCACCAAGTATATAACAGTTTTTTGTTTTTATTGTTGTGTCTGTCAAACATTTTTCTATGAATATTGAGAGCCTTAAGCATCTTTCCTAAGTGTTGGCATATAATTTATGTCTAATGAAATAATGTTATGATTCAGAGAAAATATTTCATATTCTTTTAGGAGTTCTCTCCAACTGGCCGAACTAGAGAGGGATGGGGGAATATCACCTCACATCTCACCGTTTACAGAAATCCGAGATATAGGAAGTTTGTTAAACAGAGCAGGTTTTTCAATGTTAACTATAGACACCGACGAAATGGTTGTCGGTTTTCCCTCAATGTTTGAGCTCATGTGGGATTTGAAAGGTAAACCTTGCAAAGTTGATTGGTTCCCTCTGATATACAACCTTTTTATTTGTCTGTACACAGGAATGGGTGAAAGTAATGCAGCAAGGAATCGAAAATTGCACCTAAAACGCGACACTGCAGTTGCAGCTGCAGCGATATACCAAGAATTATATGGTAAAACTAAGGATGATGGATCGTCTTATATACCGGCCACATTTCAAATTATCTATATGGTGGGCTGGAAACCTGATCGTTCTCAGCCCAAACCACTGGACAGGGGAACGGGCGAGGTATCGCTCAAGGACTTGTACAAATTAGATGAAATAATTAAAGAAACTAAAAAAATCAAACTCAATGACGAGGACAAATAGGTATTTGCAACAAGATTTAATAATCGAGTGTAAAAATTGTATAAAGATTAACATAAATCATTTATTTCATCTTCCATATCCCAGAAAGATGGAATTTCGTGAACAGAATCGTTCATCGTTTTTTCTTGTAATCAATCTGATTAGGCTTGAATCTTTATTACCTATATATGATTACGCCTTTTGTTCATCGCGCTTTTCCTTATGTGTTATAACACCACGTTCTATGAGGTCAGGAATTTCTACAGCGAGCCATGGCCCAAGCTAGAAAGTAAAGGTTTTCTTTAAACAAAAAACTCAGTATGTCTTAGTCTTAGTTGTAATCTTTCAAGTACGGGTAACAATCTCATCAACTGAATAAGTGTACATTAATGCTGAACTGTATATCTAGGTACTGCATTCCGTTTTACATTTCTGCATACAAAATATTCAATGTACCTTCAACTGGTTCTAACATCCGCCAGTTTTGCTAAATTGTACTTTTTTCTTAGAGTAATGCCAGAATGTATAGAGTCAAAATCTCGAAAAAAATCTCTTTTTTCCACAGAAAATATGAAAGCAATTTTTATTTATTTAATAGTGGTAGACCATAATAAGTTCATATATGATATCGACTCTCCTATTTTCATAAATGAGAATATTTGCAGGTTTGGATTTAATGACATGTACGTTTGAATATACAAATTTTTACTCTGACAAGCCACCCTAACTTGAAAGATAAATGAAAGTTGACAAAAACTTACACCGAGTGCCATTGCATGAGATATACCGAATCTTGGTACATTTCGAGCCCACAGTGGTTTGAAATGATCGGTTAGGCAAATTTTTCCGCCTCTATACATTTTAGCAGTTTTGCCATCAAGTTCTGGCAATGCCAATTCTGGGGCTGTGACTGGATATGTCACAGGAATCTAAAACAGTCATGAAACTATATTATACGAGATTAACATATTGCACCAACATGTAACGTGACTCATCAGAGTTTCTTCTGTTAGAAATTTCTCGACATTCATAAATGGTTGATATCTCTCCATGTTTAAAAATATTTGTAACAGAACTGTAATATCATTGTAACAAGTGGAAGTTGATATATATATATATATATATATATATTTGTTTCTTTGCCTAAAAATATAAATGGTAAGGTTTTGCTGCACTGATTTCATAGCCGAAATGGCAGCTTAACACATTGTGTTCGGTGCTCTATGCGTTGAACACACGCTCAAAGCCTTCGTTACCCTGATAACGTAACTAAAATATTTACCACTGGTTGCTTAAATTACCGATTGAATCAACAAAAAACATGAAAACGAGATATCTCATGAGCTGGCTGCAATGTTTGATTTGCTAAAAATGATATATCTCGTGATCCGTACGCAATGTGTTAATTAAAATGTTCCATACATAAGGGTTATGCAGCTACCACAGAAGTAAATCTCAATAATCGGATGAAATTTAAGAGATCTTACTTCTAATATTAGAAAACCTTATTAATTTTGCTTAGATTTTACCTCACTGTTGAACTTTTCTCGAATTAAGAACATAATTTCGGAAGATTTGGAACATTTTCTTTTGTATAAACTTCTACCAGAATGTCAATCGATTGAACAGCAAATAAAAGGACACTTAAAATCTTGAATAATTCCACTTTCCAAACAATAATGTTAAAATAAGCAGCTTCTCGCCATACGACACTTTTGTAACTTGATGATCGACTAAGATCATAGTAAGTAATAATTCCAGCTACGAAAACTTGAAAAAAATTTGTTATCGGACTCACGTCAAATTCAACATCGAATTCGTACTTCAACAAGTTGTGAATGTACCAGCATTTTCCAAACCACTTGGTACCTTCCTTGTTCGATTCCAAACGAAACCAGTCATTGTCGGATTCTTTGTTATTTTGTACATACTGAATGAAAAAAAGAAAAATATGACAGCTATCAATAATTATGTTATGCGATATGGCATGTGTAAATAACAGCTGTTCATTCAAGGCATCGATGGTTCGTAACGAACATCCTTTAATATTTGTGTATAGACCTTAATTAGACTCATATATTCTTCTTTGAGCCTCTGGACCCATAATTCTTTTTCTCTTGGACCTGCTTTCGTTTGACATAATGGAATACTGCTCAATGTTTTTTTCGTCGATGCATCCACCATGGTGACACAATATTACGGTACTCGCGCTCGGCCAAGTTTTACACGTCACTGGAGGCTGGAGGTTATGGAGGTTATACAATAAATGTCGCCCTCTGCCGTTAGAAAATGTAAAGAGGTATAACGTACATATATGTATGCAGCGTATGTCGACAGTTACTGTTATAACTGTTGGTCACATGATCGGTCAATTATTTTTTGTCAAACGAAGCAATTGTATACAGTCTGGTAATACGAGAAGCGGTATCGCGATTCATCGTACGAGAAGTCGCGATCGTGGAAGAAGGAGAAGGACTCATGAGTGTGTCAATCGGTGCTGACCTCTCGTCTTTTCACAGTAGATGAAAACCACTTGCGTATGGAACAAGCTAGTACAAAATTTACCTCAGTTCCGGTCGCGTGTATGAAAATTCGTTTACCGGTATTGCTCGTTCTGTTATTAATGTTTTTCGACAAACTTTATTGTTTATTCTAACTCTGCAACGAGGTTTTTTACTGACGATGGGTCAGCACGTTTCGCGAAATGACTTCGAGTGGGTTTATACCGAAGAACCTCACGCAAGTCGAAGAAAATTAATATTGGGTGTGTATTCGATCTACCTATACTTTCTGTTCCGACTGTCCACGTTGAATTTTCTTTTCGTACCTAACCACCTATCATGAGCGAGCCAATCAAATGTTGACTTTCAAAAAGCTGTCGTTCCAATATAAGATGCGAGTTGCATACAATTTTGATTGAAGCACACACACACGTTTGTTTCATTCCTCTGATAAGCCGGATTACTTGATAACGTTTGAATAAGCGATCAATTTGCGGTATGACACATTGACGGGTGTAATTCGCGGAAATTACCTCGCGATGTCTCGTCAGTGGTCGATATAGAAAGAACGCGAACAAAATAATTTTTCTAGCATCGACTCAGGACAGTAAGGCTGGAATGACATGATATTTACCATCTTCTGAATCGTTTTAAAATCGTGTGAAAATGGTATAGATGCTAGAAAAATACTTCATTTTCGAAATGCTTTCATTTCGCCGACCTTTCATAGACGGTTGACGGTTCAAAAATCACGAGGATGGCGAATGGGAAAATTTCCGGCAGAGTTTGCCTCACTCTTCATAGTTCGAGAAATCAAACGCTTTGAAGAAATTTTGATTTTGTTTAATCGCATCGTTTCGAAAACGGTGTGAAATAGGGTCCGCGGATTGACTCTAGTGTTTTCAAACCGGATTTAAAATGACAAGAAATTAATGCCGGTTTCAGGTGGAATCTGATCAATTAGGTTGTCCGCAATGATTCATAGTACAGATACTCGTCGCAATCTGTGGCAATTCTATTCGGGGTTGGAAACATATGTATGGAAAATTTCAATGCTATCTCTCTTGCACACTCAAAAGCTTCATCGACTGCTTCGATTTACACCTTAAATTAATGCGAAACGTCTGGACAGTTCATTAAAACGAAAGCCTGGGTCGATAACAAATCTATGTACCATTTTTATAAAAGTTTAATGAATAATGTTTTACAGTTTCTACCTTCAACGACGAAACTTTTATATTAACACAACGAATGATAATATAGCAAACCCTCCATTGTACAAATCTGAAGTGATAATGTACTTCGAATCTGAAATTGGAATACATTTTCGTTAAGCGTATAAAGTTTCAGAAATATTCATTGTCCTGGATATATGTATAAGAGAAAAAATCTTTATTGCTGTGTACGAATATATTTGTCATGTTGTTTAAAATTGGCTTGTGGAAGTTAATAATAAATTGCCCTTCTACAAGACAAGTCGTAGCTATAAAGTATAAAGTGGCTAGGAATATTTAAAATGGTTTAATAATTCACATTGAGTAAAACTCAAGTTTGCTATATTGTGATCGATATTGTATTGTAATGGTCGGTTTATATAAAACACTATTGTATATACTAAATATGTCATTGTCGACGTTGCCTAAGTAATGTGTAGATAAGACAAATCATTGACGAGTATGTCGAATATGAGATAATACACTATCGATTTTATTATCAACTTTTGTCAATACCCAAGGGTTAATTACATATAGACAAATTTGATATTGAAAGATAAGTTAAAAATTTATTTCCACAGAAAAGTATCCACAGATCAAGAAATTATTTGGGTACGATCCAAACTTCAAATGGGTGGTAACAGGAATGGTTCTTGTACAATTCATCTCAATGTTCATAGTTAAGGACTTGAGCTACCCGATCTTATTCTTAATGGCATATTGCTTCGGAGGTGTTATCAACCATTCTCTTATGTTGGGTGAGTAGTGATTATTGATATAACTCGGTGTTGTTATCTCTTTCGTTTAAAAACTCATCGATTGTTTTATTTTACAGCTATCCATGAAATTGCGCACAATCTTGCGTTTGGCCACTCCAGGCCTATGGCTAATAGGCTTTTTGGCTTCTTTGCCAATTTACCAATAGGAATTCCCGTTTCCATAAGTTTCAAGAAATATCATCTGGAACATCACAGAGTAGGGAAAATAATAAATTCATTAATTTAGTTAATATTCTTGCACAGTGCCCGACCATAAAAATGAATCTGTGAAAAGTACCAAATGGTTAAAAAGAACTATGTATTCGAAGTCAACCAAAAAGTTTATCGATTAATATGAATATTTATGGATAACAAATATTTACATTGCTCTGTTAGAAATTATGTGCCATAATTAACATTAAAAGTGATGTTAAATTTCAAAGAAAAAATATTCATCTAAAAGTCATTAATTTCATACCAATTAGAATTTCATTTAGAAATATGATTTGGTATATAATTTAGAATTATTTATTTAGAATACAACGAGACAATATTATGCCAAATATTCCAATGGAATTCTTAAAGATTTAATCACTTTCTTTAACAGTATCAGGGTGATGAAAAACGAGACACAGATTTACCAACGCTACTAGAAGCTAAACTATTCTGCACCACTGTTGGCAAATTTTTTTGGGTACTACTCCAGCCATTCTTTTATTCATTTCGGCCACTGGTAGTTTACCCAAAGGAACCATTGATGCTCGAGTATGTTAATCTCGTCATTCAACTGATTTTTGATGGAATCGTGTGGTACTTTCTTGGTAAATATTACTCATTTTCGTCTTATCATTATCTTATTGATCACTTGATTCAAAAGCATATTTATACTAATCTCATGTATTGTTTTAGGTGGTAAAGTTTTAGTATACTTCATCTGTGGTGGAGTAATGGCAATGGGTTTACATCCTGTAGCAGGACACTTTATATCCGAACATTACATGTACAAAAAAGGTTTTGAAACGTACAGCTACTATGGACCATTAAACTTCATTACCTTCAATGTTGGCTATCACAACGAACATCATGATTTTCCTGCAGTGCCTGGTTCCCGATTACCTGAGGTATATTGCCCGCTTGGAATATGTTCTCAGTGCTTTCTTTATCCAACGCATAATAACGATTATGCTATCTTCTATTTTGCTTTCGTCTTAGGTACGACGCATCGCCCCCGAATTTTATGACAATTTACCTCATCATGACTCCTGGACGGCTGTCCTATATGACTTTGTCATGGATCCCGATATCGGTCCGTATGCTCGTATAAAACGTAAACAGAGAGGCTTAAGTTCGTAATCGTGGATCCAACTTGAAACGCAAATAACTACAATAATTCTGTCTTCGGCGAGGTGATATGCAAAGTCGAATATTTTTGTAACTCTGACAGTGATAATTTCCTTCCTTCCGCACACTATGTCCTTCTACCTCTATGATATACTTGTACTTCTACGTACCTATCGACTGCTGAGTTACGCGCATACGTTATTGTAAGATTCTTTTTATGTGGGGTATGGCAAAAATCTATTGTTTAAATTTTTGCCTGCGACCACATTGCTTCAAAACTTTTGGATATACCATTGAAAGCGTTCAATCAAATATTTGCCTGATACTATTTATTTAGTTATATAGTTTCGGGTGCGTGCTCAATGAAAGATGTATGTTGCAATCGTATTCGGAAAACTATTACTAGTCAATAGCGTTGATTTGTCATTCGTTTTACACGTCTCCATTACCTACTAATGAAGTTTTCAAACGTAGTTTCTTTTTTCGTCAGTATTATAATATGGTAAAAACATTATACGTCGTGTATCGCGTGTAATTCTTCCGTTTCTGGAAAAAAGTTATCCATCAGCGGATATTCATAAATTTCATTTCATCATTGGTGATACCGTATATAATATACGTATACGTTTTGTTCTTCAATCGAGTTATCCTATGTTTAATTGTACAATTCCGGCAATGAATCAAGTATTTGTATAAGCCTGTATATTGAAATATCCAAATATAATATATAGGACCTTCTGAATGCCGATGTATTTAATCCTTATAAATAGATGAATACATGAACAACAGTTTCGGGACAAATTATAGTGCCTAAAACGGAAGTTAGAGTATATACATTTGAATTAAGCGCCCGAAAGTAATGCCTTGGATTCACGTTTCCGCTCAGAGCGGTGGTAGTCGTTTGGCAACGGCGCTTCCATATTATGAATTTTCGAGAAGAAAACAAAGGCATGAAAGCGATCGCGCGACATATATGGTAGTTTAGATTTGCGGTGTAATTGACGGAATAATAATTATTATTGAAAAACCTTAACGCAGTTTGTTGTTGCACGATGGCCGAGGATAATGTGGCGATAAAAACTACCAGCGATGAAGTGCGTATTGCAGAAATAATAATGTATACAGTATTGTGAATACATACTTAACCTGCAATTTTGCCATTCGTAAAAAATTTCATATTTCCCAATTTCTTAGATGCCAACGCCAAAAATTAAGCACGACTGGTATCAGACAGAGACACATGTCATTGTGACGGTCCTCGCTAAGAATGTTGAGAATGTAAAAGTTTCATACACCGACAGTGCCGTAAGTGAAATTTATAACATTCTTTTTGTTTTGCACGATTGCTTCTCAAAAAGAAAGGTAATGATGTCAAAGCAAAACAAAATTTATTCAAAATTCAGCAGAGTGCTTGAATTATATTAAAGAGATGTGTTCGTTGTTGTGTGTATTTCAAGCTCTTCAGTTGGAAGCCAAAACTTGCACGGTTTCTCTATTACGATTATTGTGGAACGTGATAAACCATTCAAGACTTAATTGATTTGTCAATTCAGTTTTACTTCATTACTATGTGAACATATTTCCAACATGGTTGGAGAATTCAAGTGTAATAAATAAAATGGTCTTAAAGAATGATTAGTATAATAGGATGTAAATAGAATCAACGGGAGGCTTTAAACCTTATCTTTCGTTGTTTTAAAAAGATTTTTTATTAGTTGCTTGACTCGGGTTGGTGTTTGCCGATAATCTCCTTTCTGCCAATCTGCGTTTAGTTAAATTAGAAATATTGTTGCGGTAAGAGTTTCTAGCTTTTTAAATGTCAGGTCATGTAAACAAATAGTGTGACACTATTCAAAATTGCACAGATTATAGATATAAGAGCTCAAAGTCCCAATATAAATGAAAAATGGTGTGAACATATGCTTATTTCGTCAAGTAATAATTCCAGTATTACAATTCCAAGAATACTTTAACAAAAACAAAAATATGATTGGGTAAGGTGCATATTAAAATGTACAAATCTCTTCCTTGAAATAAGTATTCCGAATGCATGATGCGGATTCAAACAGAACCCACTTTGTCATAGTTTCTTAAAATTAAAGTTATATTTATGAAAAATTGATGATTGTGTCTTTTGGTGGATATGTTAATATGGGAAAATATTGAGAAAGCATTATGAAGGTTTGGATTTGTATTTCACAACTATCAGCATTGATGACAATATTTTTCCATACAATTTCTGCTATCTAGCTGAGCTTATCAGCAAAACTTCCATCTGGTAGTGACTACAGTTTAGAACTTGATCTGGCTCATCATATTGTACCTGAACAATGCTCGTACAAAGTTGTACCCTCCAAAATTGAGATAAAGCTGAAAAAGCGTGATGGTCTTAGATGGAATTTATTGGAAGGAAGTCCGAGTGCACAGGATACGATACAACCCATTCCTAAAGGTAGCCAAAATGTTGATAAAACCAGCTTGCGTACAGTTAACGTCGAGCGATAAATAAAATTATTACTTAAGAATTTATTTATACAGAAATACTTCAGGCTGGTGGGGAACCTCTGAAATATCCAAGTTCCAGCAAAAAATCAAAAGATTGGGATAAAGTTGAGAAGGAAATTGAAAAACAAGAAGCCGAAGAAACGCCCGAAGGAGAGGCTGCTCTAAATGCTCTGTTTCAAAAAATCTATGGCAATGGCAGTGACGAAGTCCGACGAGCAATGAACAAATCATTTGTGAGTTGAGGGTTCATTAACCATTTGTTCACATTAATATAAGTATTAATTCGCCTTTTATAATTCGTTCATCAGCAAGAATCTGGTGGCACAGTACTGAGCACAAATTGGTCGGAGGTGGGCAGTGGAAAGATCGAGAGAAAAGCACCCGAGGGTGTGGAATGGAAGTCTTGGGATTCTTGAACAATTATAGAACATTCTAGTTTTTCGATATCTTTCAAGAATATATCAATACTATGAATTTGTTAAAATTCCACGAAATTACAGATGTATGAATTATGTACAGGTGTACTTGGCACATGGTAATGACTTGATGCATACCGACCTCAATTATATTGTATTATACAATTTATTTATACAAATCTTATTCAGCCAAATAACAATATAAAATAATTTGCTTTGCTATGGCAAGATAAAAATTCTATTCCAAATAATAACAAAAATGCAAGTGAAAGGGTTTACTATACAACGTACTGTAAGCAAATGCAATTGATGACCTCGTGTCTTCAATTACAGGTATACAAATCTTATATTATCGGTTCGTAACACAGATAAAACAATAAAACAAAATAGTGCCTGCCAGTGCTGTAAGAATATTTCTGCCTGTAAACATTGTATCACTCTCCATCGCTTCCAATGCAATGCGATATGGTTGTTCAGTTTGTGGTGGCTGAGATGGAACGGTATTGATGTTTTGAGATAACATTACATTATGATAGGCAGTGATTTTTTGTTCCAACGAGCCAAAGTTGTCTTCAAACATTTGTTTGCTCTTTTCTTGTCCCTCGGTTATGACAGTTCTTACATCTCTTATTCTTCTATTGTTGTATACCATAGAACCACATAGAGAGAGTATCGCTAATGTTGCTGAAGCAAGAATGGACAGATATTTGTATTTCTGAGCATTCATGGACTGACTGTCGTGATATTCTTTTATAGCGGTTGCTAATTGAGTAAAGTGATCTCTTTCAGCATTTTCCAAGAGCCGTAATTGAGCACTTATCCTTGATTGCTCCTGCAATCCTTTGTTCTCCATTATCGTAAGCTGAACATATTTGGGGTCCTCTCGTTTAGTTTGGATCAAATCGTTATAAATTTCTTTCATTTTTTCAGCTATGAGACTAGCCTGATTATTGAGATCGCGTCGTTCTTCTTGACACTTGAATAACTTGTCCTGTACATCTATGACATATTGCTTGGCAATTTCAACATCTTCTATGCCTGTCAACTGCTGATACCAATTCCACCAATTAACCAGTCTTTGCGGTACTGGAGCTCGTTTTTGCAAACGTTTTCCATCCAAATCTTGAATTATCATAGTTCCATTAACTTGCTACAGTATTGGAATTACACATAAAATGTTGTTTAGAAAATATAGCATCGAAAGTAAAAAATAATGTAAAATAGTATTAGATGGATAAAGTATGACAGATACGATACCTGGACAATAGTGTTACATTTTTCGGCTGCAACTTGTTGTATATTGTTCAACTTAACCTGCGCTCTGTCTGACGCGTTTTCGATTGCGTTTGTTGCGTTATATACAATTGGCGACTTGCTCAGCCGCATCATTAGATCTTGCAAAAATTTGCGTGATTGGGACATCATTTATTATTAATCAATTAATTACGCCGTACGAAACATTTTTGTGAAGCGCCGGTTTCTCAACTTTAGTTGGTTATGCCATCTTCTGCGCGGCCAAAAGGTGAACTTTTTTGCACCCACGTAAAGTTGGCCGCAAGCTATCGTAGTCATATACGTAATGGTAAACCGAACATATATATATATATATATATATATAATCTGGTTTTCGCAACTGACAAGACAGGCTATTCAATAATGACATGTGCATATTCCTACACTAGCAGACACTAGCATGTAGTCTGAAGCAACCCTTCGCGGCAAATTTCCGAGTCCGCAACTCTCCAACAAATTCTGCAGGGAGACTAGAGACCAGGAGTGCGACGCTCGGGGAGACTAGAGTAAAGGAGTGCGAACGGTTATGGCGAAATCGTCCCAAACATGACCGAAAAAGCGAGGAAAGATGTTAGTTCGAATTGAGCCACGATAAGCGCTCTCGTCGCTCAGAGCTAACTGTGAAGTGTGGCGTTGGTGATGAAATGAAGTGAGCGGGATATAAACCCCGGCGAAATATGACATCTGTCATTTCATCTGACGCGTAAACAATTTTTTGTCGAGTGTTTTACGAAATTTAAGGTTGGAAGGCGACGAAAAAACAAAAAAAGTGCAGTGAAAGCGATATTATAACAAGCAGGTAAGAAAAAAGTTTGTTGTAATAATTCGTGGATTAAATGTTAATTGAATTGGGGTTGTGATGCTATGTGGCATAAATTTTTCACGCTCGGAGCCGACTCGAATTTCGAGCAAGAAATTTTTCTTGCTTGAAAGACTAACATTCATATCGTGAATTGCAATGCAAAAACTATATTAAATTTATTATTTTCTCCAGATTGTTTTATCGGAAATGGGCAAACTGTGCTCGTGCCCGGGGTCTCGAACTGGGCGACGCCGGGAAAATGAAATGAATGTGCATGGGATTGCGACAATTATCCATTTTCAACATTCCAAAGGTAACAATTTTCAGTTCCTACGTTTGTTTCTATCAGCGCGAGACATCAAATACGGTTTATTATGCAAATGGGTGCGTTTATGATAACAAAACACTAAGCAGCGCTGCTTAGTAGTCAATAAGCGCAGTGCTCTTGTAAAACAACAAATCACAGAGCAGCGTTGCTAAGTGCTTTGCTCTCGGCGATGCACCTAATATGTTCAGTGACTTGGGCCACAGGCCGAATTGCGCTCACAGTGCTTACGACCTATGCTGAAACTCGCGCGTTGGCACTCTAAGCACGCTGTGAGTGCAATTCAGACCGCGACCTTGGATATTCAATTTCAATCTGCTCAGTTTTGTCGGTAACATAAATTTTATTGTTCTGCAGCATATCCTAGAGCGATGGAGCGAGGCCAGCGGACACCATTACTTGCAAATAAATCTTGTTTGCGAGCTTCACTTCTCTGACGATAGCATAGTCAGAGAAGATCGTATAAACACGGCTGATGGGAAAATTGTGAGCATTCCCCGCATCTTTTTTTAAATATAGCGACAGATCTCCGAGCCATTCGAACACTCGTAATTGGCAGCCGAATTTTAAAACCAAGACAGTATTATACATGTACATATAATAGACGTAGCTATTACATTTTTTATTATTTTATTTTGTTGTTTTTGGTTATTTTATTTCTTTGTTATTATTATTTTTGTTTAGTTTTTATGTTGACAAGAAAACATTGGTCAACCGAAAGAGAACATCCCGTGCAACCTGTTACCCGGATCGTCCGATGAAACATATTTTTTTACTTTTATAAAAATTTGTCTATAATTTATCAAATAAAAATTTGAACCTTTGTTCAAATTTTTGAATGATGTGAATCGTTGATCGGTGATTTTGAATCGTTGATCTGCGATTTGTCGTATATTTTATCTGATTAACGCAGTTAATATTGCTATGCAAAAGCAAAGGCATAGTTAATATTGCCGGCGTAAAGGCGGTTAATATTGCTATGCAAAAGCAAAGGCACAGCAATATTTTTATCAATGCAAAAGCATAGCAATATTTTTTATCAATATTATAAGCTGCTAATCAGACAAAATATACCACAAATCGCAGATCAACGATTCAAAATCACCGCGCTTGACGGTTCCGAGCAGACGTGGCGCCACCAGGCGGTGCAATTATTGGATCGTTCCTCGGTTTTTCCGACCATTTTTTTAACATTGCGTTTGCACTCCAGGGCCGCGTTCAGAAACGTTACCCGCGGGTGAAGGTAAGGTAACGTCACGTGATCAGCTCCACCCCACTCGATCGTCGTCTTTTCTGATCGCATTGGGTAACCGTTTCGCGCAATATCCAAAAAAGCGTTGCAACCTATAAAAGGGCCAGTTTATAGCCTAAAAAAGTTTGTCGGACAGGATGAATATAAATCGACAAGCGATTGGTTTGTTTCAAAACCTGGCTCGTCCTTTATTTGATATTAGGATCAAATTCTTGCCAATTTTTTTATTATTCTAGTTGAGATTAGCAGAATTCTAGTAATCATTCGCAGAATTTATGGAGAATATCTGGCACTCACTGAAGACAGCGGCACATGCGCAAAAAAAAACACCACAAAAATCGTTTCTGCGCATGTCGGGTAATTCCTCCCGGACTTTTGAGCGAGGTAGGATTGGGAACACTCTGGGTAAAACTTTCCGAGTTTCTGAGATCTCGGGTAATATTCGAGTGCGAATTTCCGGTCTTTCTGAATGCGTTTGGGTAAACTTTACCTTACCCAGAACGTTTCTGAACGCGGCCCCGGGCCTCTAGTCTCTCTGAAATTCTGTTTGAACGAACAAAATGTTTGATCCCCTCATCGCAGAACCCTCAAAGCCACGGAAGTAAATTACGAATTCTCGACTATTGGCACGTACCGTGAGCCCAAATTTTGTTTTCCTCCAAAAATGTTTAAAATAAGAAGTTACGCAATCGAAAATTTCTCGCGCAACGCGGTTATTATGAGTTGAATCCTAACCCCTTCTTTGCGTATACTATGGCATTAGTTTGGTTCTGGAAATCGTGATTTTCAAATGATCACTATGGCCGGAAAAATAGAACTATCCGGATGATCGTTGACTGATTGTTGAGTGCTCGGTGAGTTATTGAAAAAGCTGCTCGTGTAATTTTATATCGGACGAACGAAAACGGAGACAGCATCGCGAAATGTCGAATTTTTGAGGATTCGCGATACCCATCGAAATTGGCGATATATTGTATTTCGGTGAATTTTGATCGTTTGTCAAGTTCTGAGAGCCTATGTCGATCGTAAATGTCCCGTACAACAAGAAAATCATGGTTTCCTTTACGATTTTTTAGGCTTTATCGAACTTAAGTGGGTACATCTTTATTGCGTTTTTTTTTTTTCGTTTGTCTCGTATAGTTTTTGAAATATCGGGCAAAATAACAGCATAATCCTCTTCAGCGAGAAAATTCCGATCGAATAAGTCCACTTTCGATTGTCTAACGGATAATTTTTAGTTTTCGACCTCTTTGACTCGCAAGGTTGAAAATTATGCTAAAAAGATCGGCATTTTGGAATTGATTTTAGAGCTCACATCGATCAGAAATTGCTCGCTGATCACGAATATCACGGTTGTTACTGTTGCATATTAATTCACAGGTGAAAAGTCGAAAAAATGCGAAAGTCCACACGATTTTCGGATTTTCGTCAGTTAATTTTGAAATATCGTAAGAATAACCATCGTTTTCATTCTATCGCGCGAGGTAGCGCGAGCGGTGCTTTCCAGTTGAGTCGAGACCGAGAGAGAGAGAGGCCGGCAAATCGATTTTATCGTCCGGGAAATGTTCTGGCAATAGCAAACTGTCTGCCTGGTCAGTCGTGAAAACATCCCAGCATGTCTATACGCCGCTGGACTATTATACAGGGTGAATTGCGTAAGGGGTGCCAGGCGGTATTTCAAGGTAGATGGGCTCATTACGAGCAAAAGTTGCAAATAGACATTAGGGATATTGTTAATAATTTACGAGATATTAATTTTTTTAATCGGACCAATCAGAGCACGCCGAGAAGCGTTGAAGCCACCCACTCTCCGCCTAAATTCAGAGCAGCCAATGCCCGAGAAAAAAAATGACTGCGGAAAAATACAACCAATCTAATTGACTGCTCTGAATTTTGCAAATCTATATGTAACGCCCTAATCTATGCTATATCTATGGCTAGGGTGGGAGTGGGTGGCTTCAACGCGTCTCGGCGCGCTCTGATTGGTCCGATTTAAAAAATTTATATCCCGTAAATTATTAACAATATCCCTAATGTTTATTTGCAAGTTTTGTTCGTAATGAGCCCATCTACCTTGAAATACTGGCTGGCACCCCTTACGCAATTCACCCTGTATAAAAATTATATATATAATTTTTTTTCGCGATATATACGATTAATTTAGTACAGCCAACTTCCTGTCGATACAAAAGTACCCACAGTTCCCCCTTTGGCCGACCAGATGTCGCAGTACGAGCTCTGGAAGTTTCAACTTTTAGCAATGGATGAAATTTCATGTTGCTTGAAGTTAGTCACTTATGTGATATGAATGGGTATCTAAAACTTAAATCATTTCGATTTTAAGTGCAATTAATTGATTGGTAATGATTGTTATTTTAATTGCAACCCTTGGTCATGTGTCGTATTTACAATTTCCATATATTACTTACATAATTAAAAACAAATTGTTCATGTAGATTAGTTCCTTACTACACATGTTCATTATGTAGAATGCAATTCATTATGTAGAATACGTTCATCCATGTAATTCCAAATTCAAATCTATCTAAAACCAACTGTAATTGTATTGCAAATTTACTTTCAGTGCAATTCGCAGTATGTCCAATTGAACTTCTGACACACCCCGAAAACGAATCATTTTTATTAATAACTTAAAACGTATATTTTCCTTTTTTTTATATCCTTCAACATTATGTTATTCAGATACAGTATATGATTTTCGACGCTTACACTTAGAAAATTTCACTTTGTTATTTGTGGCTAACATAATGCCGAACGGGGTACAAGCGAATCCAAGCTCAATAAATATTGAGGTAATGTGGATCAATCGAAAATGTTTGATTTAAAATCGAAAATCACGTTTTGCATTGGGTTAACGCCGGAGATAACAGATAACATAATGTCTAAAGGTACTTGAAAGTTCAAGAAAAATTGGGCAATGCGGGTCAGTTAAAAATAGTCCATAAATTTATTTGAAATTGTAGGCTAGTACGGCTCGATCGTAAATTGTCCGAAAAATTCTCTGGACGTATGGGGTAACTCGGACTAAGCACATTTTTAATAAAATCGGTCAAAAATAAATAAACGACTGACCAAGTTCATAGAAAAGATTGATTCTTCAATTTCCCAAAAAATGTAAATTCCCAAACGTCGTATCCGAATGTCAAATCGTCATTAATCAAGCATCATATAATTAATTATACTTAAATTCACAATGGTATAAGATACTCGGCAAATATCACATAGGTTTTCAACATAAGAGATGACACACTATTCAAACGTTATGTATCGCAGGTTCTCATTTCCTTCTCGACTTTCGCTGACTATTTCAAGCGGTTCAGAAGTTGAGATTAATAGATAGACGTATGCGAACAAGAATATCGAGACAATAATCAACTGCTTAAGGATTATAAGTTACCGCATTATTTAATTTCAATAGCCAACAACACGACTCGCGTAAGGTTGCAATCTTTGCGATCTTTGGCGACGAGAAATTAGGCACGAGCACGAAGGGTAATGGAAGTTTTCTACCGTTCATCCGTGCCACGAAACTTGAAATTATTAGCAAGGGTTCGACGGAATTTATTCGTACATGAGATATGAGGCACGATCTGCGAAAAGATGGTTTAAAATGGAGACGTCTATAACCTTTATCAAACAACGTGACGATGATTAATCTTCTCGATGAAAAATCTCGTCTATTTTTGGTACATCGTTGGTGAGCGCGCAGATCAATCGTGGACCTCACGAAGTCTCGTAATAGACCATCTCTCGTTTGGGATCTCCCGTATCTGGAGGGTTTCTTTGTTTTTGCTTTCTCTCTCCCTTTCTCCTCGTCAATCCTTGCCTTGCTCGTAAAGACCTCGTATATATAAAGTGCTATAACCAAGTTTTCTCGCCTCTATTTCTCCGTAGGTCCCTCGGCTTGGAACAAAGTAGGATGAAAAGTAGGATGAGAGGATAGAGAGACGCGGTGTCGAGGAGATACGTCGACGCGAGGCTGTCAAGGCAGTTGTCAGAGCAGACAACGAACGACCCGAGACGAAGACGACCCCTGATCGTCGTTGAGCGTACTCGAAGAAGGGAAACTCGAAAGAGCAAGAAAGACAGGGAGAGAAAGTCTCACAGTTTTCAGAAGCGCATACCGACGACGACCGCGACGACTACGATGTAGTGAAACCACAGTGGTTTGTCGGCCCGTCACGTTACCGTCACGCTGCTTCTTCTGCTTCCTTTCGTGGACCACCATACTCCCTATTATACTATAACGTACTATTTCTGACTTGTTTAGGTATTCGAGGCGATATAATACTATTATATTGGCCTTAGGCCGATTTACGCTGTATTAACGATGGATCTAAAACACTATAACGTTCAAATCGCAGCAAAAATTTGTCTCGATCGTACGAATTAATATTTTATTCTTACATACAAATTCGAGTTTATGCTCAAGAACAGAATATCCCTCGATGCAATAAATCGTTTGTAAAACGGTGGTGAAAAAAAGTGTCGGACAAAATAAGTCATCCTGCTCGCACCCCCAGAGCCTCTTGTCTTATCGCTAGGAACGAGAAGGAGACCCCTCCAACTTCTCCCATGTATCTTCTCTCAGGCCCTTCGACGTTTTGTCTCAGGCTTTGTCGGCGACTTCAAAGCAGCCGATGGGTATCCACGAGTCGTTTTCAATCTCCGAATCTCTCCGTACGTCACGACCAATAGTTTTTCGTGAGAATGACTGTTTTACAATGGCGCCTATATACGTTTTCTCAGCAGCGACTGCAACATAGTAACTGACAATATTATCGAAAAATCATATTCCACCTAAACTACCAAGAGTATAAAAACGGTGTCTCTGAAGAGAGGCAGTCACGGTGGAGAATCCATTTCGGCGAATCTGGGTCATGGATACACGAATATGTCACAAAGTAACTAGAGGATGGTGGTAATGAATGAATTTAGTGTTTTAAAAATTTGCTTGCGTCGCCGTACTATAATTCGTCTACTTAATTCGTTGTCGAACGGGATGAGATTATTAAGACGCTCGGTGTTGCACGCTTATGCCGCTTCGAGGACGCGATTCGTAAATTACCCGACATAGCGCCACAAACCGAGCACAAATTTTACTTACTCAACACAGAATTGTGGTAAGAAATGGATGAGCTGAATTTTGATCTTATCGGTCTTGTCGTGACGAAGAATTTGCGATTCGTAGCCGTATGTTTCTCGTTCAATGGCCACTCATAATCTATAAAATTGTATCTTCAAAGCCTCCATATAGGTATCGGCAAAAAAAAACATTCATTCACGAAATTGCACGCGTGTCGAGTGGAAGAAGGCCAAGAAGAAGGAGACGGGGAAGGGACAGGACAAGCAAACGAAAAATAAAAAGACGAAGGGGAAGAAGAAGAAGAAGAAGGGAAACGATTCAGGACGGTCATGTGAACCGGATTTTACTTTCGACTTTCAATGCAGCTGCCAACTCGTCACGACCTCCCTCTGCGCTCATTTCGTGCCTCCGTTCTTTCTCCTTCCTTCGTATATGTATTCGCAGGATGTCCGCGAACAGAGGCTGCTCGGCCCTGGGGGACATATAAGAGGGAAACAATAAAAAACAAAAGGAAGAAATGAAGAAACACACCCGCACACAGACATGCAAAGAAAGCAGCAAAAAATGTAACGTATCTTCGAACGAGCATTTCGCGTATACGCATCTTCGATGTTCGTTCCACTTGGAACAAGTGTCGTAGCGAGCGCGGACGAAAAAATCGAAGGACGGCCCCAAATTCTAGGAAAAAGAAGAAGAGAGAGAAAGAAAGACCGAGGAGACCGGAAGGGAAATGTCGTCGATGATTTCACGCTTGGCGAATATAGAGCAAAGGCGCATGTGTAAACGTCGCCCTTGGACTTCTTCGACGGGAAGAAATATCAGAGTTACAAATTTGTTTAAAGGAGGACATTTCGTAGGAAAAGATTGTTCGGACTTGTTCGAACGTACTCGTGGCTATTATAAACTCGGTCTTGGTTCCGTAAATGAGATCTCTCCTTTAGGTATATACATATACGTATATGTTTTCGTTTTACGGAGCGAGAGAATCGTAAATCGGGTTAAGGGAAGTCGATCCGACGTCCGGAAGTCAAGATAAATGATCCGTGATTCCCTCTTTCATCCCGGTCGCGTAGAGACGCGTAATTAAAAATTGTGACCGCCTGTCGGCGGCTAATTTCCGTTTCGCGGCGAGACGATAACCGCGTTACGATTTTCTACCAGGAGGAAAGAGAACCGAACGCTTTTATTCTCAGTGGCGAGTCTCGCGTGACCCCACGTGACCTCTCGCTGTACCACTAGAATCACTCCTTCGACATGACGAGAGACGCTTCTCGGTCGTAGAAGTAGATTTTTCGTAAATTTTCTCACCGCCTTCTCCCACCTCATCGATCATGAGACAGCTGTCCGATGGCACGGTCTCAGCTTTTCTCGCTCTATGGAAAAATATCTTCGGGGGAAAGGAGGGTCCCGTAATTCCATTAACGCGCTCACGCTTATTAACCCGGAGAAGTAAAAAAGCTTTTGAAAAAAGAAAAATAAACAAAATTAATTTTTAACCTTCAATTTCGTCTGGCTGGAAAACCGTCGAGATATTACGGAAAATTTATATTTTCTCGAGATGAAAAAAGTCGCTAACCAAAAAAAAAAATATCGATCGATTCGATGTTGTTCCATGTTTCTTCGCTCGCTCGCGAAGAAAGAACTCTCTCGCTCGGGACAGGAAGGGAGGTGGTGTAAGAAAGTTCACGCGTTGAAAAGCCTCTTTGCTCGTCCCTCGACGCAACGCGTTTATATATCTCCCGAGACACCCTCTAATATCCAAAACGTCGACTGCCTATATACACGTGGCAACCCAAAAAAGAAAGAAAGAATGAAAAAAACTAGAACATTTTACGTATTTACGATTTATTTTATTTACGGTCGATAAAAAATTGCGCTGTTTGGTTTTTTGGTCGTGAGATCCGATGAGTGTCTCGCGGGGGTGACGGGGGCCGAATCTATTTCCGTGAGGAGAGACCGCGACTCAAAACGCGGTCTGAAACGTACGTAAAGAAAGATTTATGAAGAACGGAAGAGCTCGCGTACTCTTTCCTTCGACGTTCAGCCCCCCCCCCCCCTCACCAATATTACTCTTCGGTATAAAAAAAATTTTTTTTTTCTCCATTTTTCGGCGAAGCTTTTCCTGCCCTCGATATTTTGCTTTCTCTCGTTTCTTCGACTCTCGCACGAGCCAGCACGTGGGCAAAGTAGGTGCGTACGCTTTCGTCCTATCACCGTATCTCCATTAACGCCTCCCACCTTGGTCTACGTACTTTCAAAAAAAAAAAAAAAAACCTCTTTCCGTCCGTATCCTTCGAGTTTCACGATAGTCTTCTCCGTGACCCCCGCGACAAAGTCCTCGCCCTTATGGAACGCGCGAAGAAGAAAAAAAGTCGTAAAAAACTCGGAAACTCGTAAATTTATTCGCACTCTCGCGACTGTATCAGTTTCATGGACCATTCTTGCTCAATGTTTCCCGTTTTCACTTTTTTTCTCGTCGCGATAATACGCTTCCGCGTGTCGAATATTCATGGACGTAAGCTCGTCGACGATTGAGAGATGATTTTTTGTTGTTGTTTTTCTTTCTTCTTTCATTTGAGAAATATTACCGTTTTCGTTATGCTTCGAGGGACGAGGAAACGCGTGTCCCCGGAGAATATCTTCTCACCCGAGCCCGCTCGACGTTACGTCCTTCGATCCTTTCCAGGAAACGAGGATGCGTCTCCGAGATCTTTGCGGTGTCTCGAGACGAAAGCCGGAGGTCATCGGTGTTTTTTGTTATTTTGCTCTCGACACCGGAACTTAAACGAACAACGCGATCGAATTTTTTTATCGTAAATCGTTTTATCGACATCGCGAATAAGGAAAGTAGATAGGAAATGTAAAAATAAATCGGAGAAGCCGCGGTTGTAACTCAACGCGACTCTGGTCCCACCGAGCAACTTTTCCTTGGGTCGAAGTCACGGATCGAGGGAAGTTTAGTAGCGCTATGATCGTAAATGTCCCCGCGGGGATTTCGAAACTCACAATATCTGTCGAGAATGGTACGATCGCATCATTTATACCGTGGGAAGTTGTTAAAATATCGTAGGAGACTCGTCACTTGGCTCTTTTTTTCCACAACGCGCAAAGTCGAAGCGAACAACACAGAGAAAGAAGCTACTCTTGCGACTTATTCACGGAGAGACTCGTCAAACAAAAAGAAGAAATACGTAGAAACGCTCGTTAATTTCGTATAAGTGACTGACGTAGACGTTTCGTTTGGTGCTTTAACGATCAATCATTCTTTTCTGTAAATGTCACTATTACAATGTTATAATGATTCCCCGGTCTGCTCGACTAATTATCGTTCCAAAATCTTTATTACCGGTGGGATATCGTTTTAATAAAAAAAATTCCGAAACAACGGTCGTGTAGGTATTTAATTTTTTCAATAATTAATTTTTGATTTTAATAAGAATAATTAAAATTAATTTATACTAATTTTTTATTTCTAAATTGCGGGAGAATTAAAAAGTTCTGCAATAATCGTTCTTCATTGATCTAATAATTATTTTTAGTAATCGTAGCTGTTGTAATAATTCGTTCGAAATTCAACGATAATTTTGTTTTCCATTGTTCTGACAAAACTCACGAGATTAATGAGAACAAGCTCGTAGAGTTTTTTCCACGATGGAAAAGAAGGAGGTAAAGTCGAATGATTAAGTGCTCTTGTCACGCGTAAGATATCTTTAAAAATCGCCTTCCTCGCCCCTCGCCCTTTCCGAACTCACGTCGCCGTGTTTCTCGCGTGAATGCTAACCGGAAGTACGCTACGAAGTCGACAGTGAAACGCCGGTCTTCCGTTCGTGCCTTGTGATACGCGAGGTCTTATTTTATGACCGTACGATCCGCGGTATGTCGAGAACCACGCGGACACGTACGTACGCCAGTCGACAAAATACATTCGTACCATTTTTTAGTACGTATTCGACGTGAAACATAACCGCCCTCTTAGCCCGCCTTGCCACCACACCCCCTCGTTGCGTACACACGTTCTCGATCTGAAGAAAGATAATAGCTTCGAGAAGTTATATATATAAATATATATAATATATATTGTAAATATAATGTACATTATTATATTATAATCTATATGTAAAATGCAAAATAATATGATAATTATATTATATAATATATTATATATTATTATATTCTAATATATTATGATATGATATCTAATATATATAGTATATAATAATATATAATAATTTCTTATTATTATATATTTATTATTATTATTATTATTATTATTATTATTAATCTAATATTATATTATATTATGATATATTATTGTTATTATATGTATACGTATATATGTATGTATATAATGTAATGTGTTATATATATATGTGTGTGTGTATGTTTGAGTATGAGGGGCGAGGGCGAAAGCAAGGGAGAATGGGCGGGAGAAGAAGAAAGTGGAAAGATAGTTAAGGGGGCTGTTACCAAGTAGTGCAAAAGGGGTTGTACCTAGTGGAAGATTTACGATACGATCTTCCATGTACATCGTTTTTGTTTTTTTATAAAAGCTTCGACGGGTCTACCGACACTGAGACACGAGATGGCACCGAACCACTTGAAAATCACTTTTAGAAAATGTCGCCTATGTACGTTAGATAACGAAAGATGAAAGTACCGATATTCCGTTCGTTACTTGAACTACAAAAAAAAATTGGATCGAAACATGACACCGTAGCACGCAGTGAAACTGATCGCAACCGATCAGATTAACGTCGAACTGATAAAAAATGAAGAATTTCAAAGTAAAGTCAGAGAACGTTGTAAAATTTACGCGGATTTAATAAATTGATCAACAGTTTGTTAAAATCTGGAAATAATAGTAAAAATTCCTAACATTTACCGAAATTTGTAAAATCGACTGAAATTTATAAAATCGAACCGAAAAATCGACTAAAATTTGTATAATAGAGTGAAATTTTATAAAATTAATCGTACACGTAAGGTGGTACGCATGACAGCACCAAAACAATACGTAGAATTAAAAAATTAAGTTGAATCATTAAATTTACAGCTCATTTTATTTATTTCCTGCGTGTAACTACATGCAAGGGTTTCATTAAGAATTCTTCGTTCAGCTCGGACGAGAGAATATATGAAGGGATATAGGCACGGAACTTTTTCGTTCTTCTTTGGAAAGACCGAATAGCCGGGGTGGCCATCGCAGCGGGTGAACGAGAGGAGAGCCTATGTGGGAGGTGGCGGGCCGAAGGTCGCTCCTTCCCTCCTTCCTCTCCCTGTCGTTCATTTTTCACTTCGTTTTTTCCTAGTCTCCGTGTCGTCCTGCACGGTTCATCTTTTTTGTTTCCTCTCCTTCGTCATAGCGAATCCGTGAGGGTACGTAAAAAGCCATCCGACATGGTGCCCTGCCCCCGCGCTCATCAGGGCGTGCAGTAGTGCCGTTCCAAGGCAGAAATCTAATACGAAACCATTTCTTTTTGCTCTTTGTGCGCGTAATGTACCCTAGCTCATGGAGATATGCTTGATTATGACCAAAAGACCGTTTTGACGAGAGGGTGGAACGCTGCTGCAGAAGCAAAGGCGGTTTTTGTCGCTCTGGCGCCATCTACCCTGCCTTTCTTGTACCTTCTTCCTTCCTCCCCCGTTAAAACGTTGATCCTCCGACTCGTCATTCCAATTTCAAAATACTGGATACTTTTTAAGCGACAAGAGCTATTCCATCGTCTTTTATCATTTAATTACGAAATGTTATTTATTCAATAATAAAGATTAATATCACGTAATTATCGTTTAATTATGCAGGCATTTAATTATCGAAAAAGGCTTGCCTACGCCTTTTCTTTTTTTGCTACAGACCGATTTTTCTTATTGACAAGAAAATTTGCTGTACATCTTTGTTTATTGATTCGAACAGGTGATTATCCCAAAAAATTCAATGTTGTACTTTCTCGACGCCCCTTCTATGAGAAGAATTTTTACATGGAACGAGATCGAGTGGCCGAATGTCAAGTGGATATATATATATATATATTACATTGTGAGAAGAGAATCCTCGAAGGACTGGTGACAACAGCTGCGCGTCTTGGGATTCCAAAGAATCGCCTCCGAGCGAAAGATCGTCGACTGCTATTGAGATACTTCTCGAGTCGTGTTATACACGCATTTGCGTCAACGCGCGTAATACTTACTTTTATAATCCTTGCGTAAAATGTACGTCACTCTGTGCAACGAGAGTTGGACGAGGCACGAAGTTCGAGTAGAAGAATGCAGCGCCATTGAATTTTTCGAGACGACTCCATCGAAGAAAATCGAGTCGAAGGGAGTTCCTCGAGCTCGATACTTGATTGTGTATAACACGGTGTGCTGCTCCTGAGAGGGAGCGAGTCCTAATGGTGTCTCGAGAGCGAAAGGCGGAGTTCACCTGCATTTTACCTGCCGATTCCCAACGCCGTCATCCAATCGGAGCGCAACATGCCATTTACGAAAGACTTCCATTATTCGATCGCGACGTAGAAATACATTTTCAAAAAATTTCACCAATTTGAGAATTTCTTTTTGAACATTTACCATGAAGATGCGCTTATTATTATGAGGGACTTGTTGTCCTAGCAAATATTCATTTTGTCGTTTTTATATTAATGTAAAAGACAAGATTCAACTTTTGCCATTTCACTATCTTTCTATTTTACGACATGCTTTAATTTGCTTCATAAAATAATAATTTTTTGGAATATAAATAATATCGATAATCGTTTCCAATTGTAAAAAACTTATTGGTATTGCTTAATTTATTTTAATTAATTATGTTTTTTACTCATAATTCTTTATTTTGTGAGTAAATGCGTGATTTATGTTTAATATTAATTAATCTGGTATCTGTTGCTTGATTTTCCTTGCGAAAGTTAGGTACTTGTTTTTTTTCATAAAATCAACGTTTATTTTCTTTATAGTACGATTATCGTGAAACCGTGAGTGAACAAATAAGTGTTTTTTCGAACGTTTTCAAAACAACTGTAATTTTATCATACACGAATAATTAAATCAGAATGAATGTTTGAAAATAGTGTCCAAATTTAGAAATTAGATTTTAGAACATGGAGGAAAATAACAATTTTTTCTACGCCGTATTGAATAGTCAAGGGCGAATAAGACATAGACATTCTTACGAACCGGAAATGGATCGAGAAAATCGCCACTAGTAAAAAAGAAAAAAAACAACACGCGATGGAAAATACAGTAATAGGTGTGAAGAATAATTTCGTTATAAAAATAAAGATGAATCTTTCAACGCTGCGCGTCGACCATGCTGCTCAAGGGATAGAACGAGCGACATGCACAGGAGCTCTTTTTCATACACACTAGCATAGCTACTTAAAAATCCGCGGGTGTTCTCGAAAACGAGAGAAGTAAAAAAAATTAATGTTCGTAAAAAAAAAAGAAGAAAATCCGAACGAGTCTCTAGGCACGCTTTCACCCCCCTCGGCGACTTCAGCATCGAAGAATGGATACTCTACGGATATACGCTCTCGACGAGTCATCCGTCCATGTAGCGAGAAGCTCGAACCAAGTGTCGCATATCTCGAGGGTCTTCTTCGCCTCGTGCTCGATGGTTTTTCGAAACTTTCTTCAAATCTGCGTATTGGAACTACTTCTTGCTCATTCTGCTTACTTACTGCTCGAAATTCTAAAGAGGACTGTTGGTCAAACTGACAATTAGACAAAATCGAAGGTCGGGCTTTAGACAAAAAAAAAGGAAAAAGATAGTTCGCGAAATGGATGGAAAAGGTACATGCTGGTAAAACCCCTGAAAATAAAATAAATGAAATACCTACATGAATTTACACATGAATGAATATTCATATGCGTTCTTCAGCGAATTCGAACGGCTCGTTTTTTTCATGTTGGAACTCCTCGGGCTCGTCAATATTTTCGTATCGTCGTATTAATAAAATCAAAAATACAACGGGGCCCAACGCATCGAAGCTCGATTTTAATTGGTTCTCGAGAGCCAGCATCTTGAAATCGTCGATAAAAGTGAGCGGGAGTACTCTAGGGAGTGAGAAAGGATGACGAGGTCCACCAACTGCTTCGTATAAAACGTCGTCGGTCGGTTTGGGGGTGAAAAAAAGAGCCTCACGGATCGGGCCGCCATTCTGGGCCTCTCTCTCCCGCTCCTCGAGCACTCCCGGAGCACACGCGCGCACGACTCAGCGGGGGACCAACGGACCACGAACTCGACTCGTTGACTTCTCGAAAGACGGAAAGTTTCAATTTGAATTCACGTGAGACTCTCGAGTGCGAAAGATCGAGGAGAAACTTTGTTTTTCTGGGCAGCGAGAGGATATACGCCCGTCACGAATGCGAAGGGTAACACACGTCTGTGCAAAAAATCCGGAATTTTTCGTCCTTTCCCGACCCTATACACGCCCTCTCCATCTCCGACCCTTGACACATGTGTTTTTAGTCTGTTCTCCTACGGGTTTCATTGTTTTCCCAATGAAAAATGCTCCGGTGACTGGAATCTCCGAGATGAACGCCGGAAAACTGGAGCCCTGCGTCGTCTCTCCAAGAGATGACCAATCCCGCCTTCTCCAATACCAAAAAAAAAAGGTAAAACCTTCTTTTGCGACGTACCACACAACGAAGATGCAACGATTCTTCGAAATACCGACTAGAATTGCCGAAACGAAGCTTCCAGTTTGTTTTTCTAATTTCTTGAAACAATATTCATCCTTTTTCAAACGTTGTGGCGTTTACTTCGAACTTTTCTACCATGATTAACACAACAAAAAAAAAACACAAAAAACGGACAATCCGGTAAATATCAAAATTTTCTATATTTTTGGTGCTAGCAGACGAGCTCAGGTATGTACAAACGATATGTATTTTTTTCTCGAGTATCCCATCGAGGCAGGGAGAAAGTTATTTGTCTCGGGGAGCTGGGTGAAACCTGGTGGCGAACATGTGTCGCCTCTGTGATAGACCGTGCCAAAGCTCCTTTCGGAACTTTGCCGAACACGTAGGTATACACCCGCATGTACACGTATATATAATTAGGTACACGTTTCCGAACGAAAAACTCAATTTTGTCGTTGCGTCGAGGTAATAAACTGAAAAGCGTGTCCTCTGAGCGAATGGCATTTTTCGTCGCATTGGACTTCCGGCTTGATCTTATCGCTGCAACTCTCCACAGCCCGTTTTCGTCGACCTGCGAACGAAAAACAATATTTGAGGATGTTTTCTCGATCCTTGCTTAGGTATGCTCGTGTTTGCACTCTCTCTCTCTCTCGCTCTTTTAGGCTTCTTCGTCATCGACGTGAGATCATGATCTACTTTCCTCGATAATTATCTTCGGTCTTAATCTTTCCCGGTTGCAAATCTGTTTCGCAAAGTTTGCCTTCGTTACTACCGAATAACCGAAAAGAGCAAAGAGATCGAGATACAACCAAATTAAGATTTTGACGTTATGTACTTGGCTGATGGACTCGCAATACTTACCTGAGCATTATCTCGTAGACATATCACCTTGTATCAATGTGCGTGTATTGCGGATTTATCGACTCAGATACTTGTATCGTTAAGATATAACTAGTACAGCAAACATTGTAATTTGTTTATGCAAATTATGGAACTTTTGTCAAGGTTTATCGTCGATAGTTATTGTTATAAGAAGTTGTTATCGCGTTTACATTAATACGATCTTGCAAAAAACTGTTTGGTTTTTACATTTGACATGGTGTTTTTACATTTTTATATTTAACTTGATATTTTCGAAGTTTTTGAAAAAACAATCATTATTATTTTTATTTGTAAAGAACTTTTAGACGATGTTGCATGAATATAGGACGGATAGTGAGATTCTCTGAACTAATATTATTGTATTTATATGTGTATTTCCAAATTTCTTGCTATCGTTTAAAAAACAATGTTTTTCAAAATGTTTCGACAATTTGGAAGAACGCCATTACTGTTAATTTTTAGAGAAAGTTAAAATGGCGTTCATGCAAGTTAAAATAGATATTTTTTAAAATATTTATCATCAATTTTCTTAAATTTTCGATATTGTCGAGAAACCCTATCGTTTTCTACACAACATGGAGATGATGCGAGAATTATCCATATCTTTCACGGCACCTCCGAAAAATGGACCAAAAAAACAAAAGTCGGCGCGAAAGATAACGGTTTGATTACGATATTCGTCTTTTTTCGTTTTTTTATCATCGTCATTCGTTTAGAAGGAGGTTTATTATATTATCATCTCGTGGAAGTTCCCTTGTTTCGCATTTGGCGAATCCGAAGAAACACGACGCAATATTCTTCCTCGTTCGCCAACATACCCCGACTATTGTACCACCTTTGGTTTGAGTCAAGTGAAAAAGTGTATCATACGAATGGTATATACATATATATATACGCGTGAGTATCGTCGTCAACGTCGTGGTAATCGTCGTCGTCTGGCCCGCACATGTCTACTACTTCGCATTATCCAATAAGAAACTAAACGCCCTTCGCCACGTGACATTGACTGTCGTCGTCGTATAACGTACAAACATTTATGACCTCGCTAATTTCTCCATCTCTCTTATTCGCCATAAGATCCAAAACCTGTGTCGTACGATTTTGTTTTCTCGTTGCTCAAAGTACTTGTATCGTCATCGCAATGAACCACATGGTTCGGTGGAAATATCTATTAGTACAATCCCGGTTACTCGACCAAGGGTATACATTTTTCAAGTGTTCAACCCTTATGTCATCTAAATCTTGATAAATTCTTTTCTTTGACACTAGTTCGGTCACTCCTTTCTTAACAATTGTATTATAAATCTTCGCAATTATTTCTTGCAATATTCTTTTTTTTATTATTATTGTCATTTTTAATCTGTATAATGGAGAGCAGGACACGTTTAAAAGTCGGATTTGACCCTCGAATTAAAATAACCCAAATGATCTTGAAATAATCTTGATGAATTCTTTTCTTTGACACTAGTTCGGCCACTCTTTTCTTAACAATTGTTTTAAGAATCTTTGCGATTATTTCTTGCAATATTCTTTTTTTTTGTTATTATTGTCATTTTTAATCTGCATAATGGAGAGCAGGACATGTTTAAAACTGGAGTTCGACGCTCGAATTAAAATAACCCAAATGGTTTTGAAATAATATTGATGAATTCTTTTCTTTGACACTAGTTCGGTCACTCCTTTCTTAACAGTTGTTTTATGAATCTTCGCAATTATTTCCTGCAATATTCCTTTTTTTATATTATTATTGTCATTTCAAATCTGCGTAATGGGGAATTGGCCAAATTTAAAACTCGATTTCGACCCTCGAATTAAAATAACCGAAATGATCTTGAAATAAAATTGTCCGAGCGAACGAGTGAGCGAAACTGTAGAAAACGTATGAAGGGACCACCCTGTGATTCGAATCGTACACGTTTTCTCGTTGCACTTTGTAACAATATACAAAAGCCGGTCTCCCTGGGTATCTCGGGCTTTCTCGCGACGGAAGTGTGTAGAAAGCTGCGTTAGAAAGCTTCGTTGCCAGACGAGCGGGTTTCAACCTACGAGACTTGATGTTTGTTTGATTTCAATCCGGTAACCCGCGTCTCAACACTTTCCTCGCGCTCTCTCTCTCTCTCTTTCTCCCGATTTTCTTATTTTCTCCTTTTCTACCACATAGCGTAACCCCTCACGATGTATTCCTGACGCGTCACGCTTGCATCCGACGTCTCGGTGCGAAAGATATATAGAAAGCGAGAAAGGGAAACGTCTCTTCTTCGTTCGAGTCTTCGCTACAAAGTACGAATGTGTGTGTGTATATGGTATGTACGTACACATTTATACGTGTCGAGGACCACCCTGATCGCGACACATATTCCATGATTTAGGGAACAAATCTATATATACATATATGTACCTATAAGTCCACGCTCGAGGTAAAATGCATTGCGTTTCTCTCCAGGGAGATTTTAGTGCTTTAATAAAAAATTAGGGCGAGCTGTACGCATACCAAGTTGAATTCGCGAGGTCGTGAAGAAACGTCGTCCAGTTCATTGTAGAAATTACGAATCTTCGTCGTCTTGTCAAATAGTTTGTTTCTAACGGAAATTGAGATCGTCATTAGCGTTTGAAACTTAAGAAAAAAATAAATTTTATAACAAATACTAATCTCTCATACTTAAAAAGAAATATAATATAAATAAATATCAAAATCCATAAAATTTCATAATAAATAAAAAATTGTAATTATTTTAATAATAATTTATCGTGGAAGCGGGGCTCATTATTATTTTGACTTCGGTCAATTGATAAGAAATAAATTTTTTCGTTACCCTCAAATAATCGTTTTTTGATTTTGACTTGTATTTCTTTTTACAATTTATTGAACGATACTCGAGATAATTTACAAAAAATCGTGTTTTTAAAAAAAGGGCTTCGCTTCTAAATTGTAAAATGCTGAAAAATATAAAATTGTAAATACATGTTTGGTAAAAAAGGCAAAACGCAGACTTGTATCGAGAAACGATTATGACGAACGTCTCCAATGCTCGTGTGCCATCAGCGTGGGGGTTTATGGGCAAATACGCCACCAGCAAAACGACAATGAGGTACGTCCCATGAACGACGGGTGGTCATTGTCGTGTACACGGGGCTCGAATAGGAATTTTGGAAATTTCTCCATCTCGTTCTCTTTTTTTTCTCGTCGATGTCTCTCCTCTCTCTTTCTCTCTTGAACATTTCGATTGCAAGTATCAACCCCGCATAGAATACCTGGACCCATGAAAGAGGGAGTGAGATGGCAGACCAATTTGGAAATCCTCAATTTTGTCACGGAAAATTCGAGCCGATGTTAAATCGGATATTACCAATGACACATTTTTCATATAACTATGCATTCTTATGGACGAATTCGTATCCCATGACCCGATTTTTAATCTATTTGGCGAATTCTTCACCCCGTTTAAGCATCTCAATCAAATTGAACTTATCCACACTTCAATAATAAAAAATAATGTTAACTTAAATTCATCTGAAACAATATTAACTTAAAATATGAACTTTAAACAATCGCACAGTTTATGTAATAAACAAGAGAAAGTTGAGTTATAAAAAAAATGACGGGATTCGGTTATTACAATTGTGACCCGTCGTTGAAGAAGAGGTGATCTTTTTTTGTTTTCTTCCCGGTAATTTCGAGTCGTCGGATATTGAAATTTCAGAAGATTCATAGCGCTTAAAATCGCGCATAGGCGTGGTTAAAATAATAGATTGCGAAGAAGGACTCGTGAAAAGGTGAAAACGAACGTATATGCCCGAATATAGACGATGTACCCAGCCCGGGGAAATACGTCGGCCGCATGTTCCCAACCTCGTCGGATTACCTGGCCAATAAAGTCCCCATAATCCGTGAGCTCGCGCGTACACTAAATTTTTCGCTCAAAATTCGAGACTCGAGAACGGGAGCTAATGGTGCTCGAAAATTTTCAGCGGGTGGCCCATCAGGTACCAGATCGATCGTATACCAGTGCCTGTAGGTTTTTCCCAAATTATAAATTCAACAATAACTTACCCGCGAAGGTTCGACTGGTGAATTTTTATTTTTTTTTATATTGTTTCCTATTAATGACACGATTTATGATTTTTCTTTCATTAGGAAATCAATTTTTTTTATAATTACATAATTAATCGTTTATTTATTTACCGAATTAATGTTTTTTGCATCTTAGGGAAACCGAGCATTAAAATATGTCAAAATTATACATATTTTAGATGCGACGAGTTTTATCATTTCTTTCATTCATTAATGAATGAAAGAAATTTAGGGAAATATTATTTCCAGGGAGCAATAATAAAACCGAACGTTTGAATTATTTTAAATTGCATAAACTATAAAATTAATAATTTTGTGGATAACTAAAAAACGAATTATTGATATTTTTATCGACATACAATTTTTGTTTAGTCTCTGAAAACCGCACCTAAAAATCTTTTCCGGTGAGCCATCATTTTTTTATACTGCCAATTAATTTTTGTAATTCGATTAATTATAACATGAAGAATTTTTTTTATAATTAAACAGTGCATTCTTAATTCGATCAACAAGGTAATAATTTTGTATCTTTGAAGAATCGAGCATTGCAGTACGTCAAAATTAAACAAACTTTTTGAATCGACGAATTTTCCGGAAGCCCTAATCGACTCCGGAAAATAAACTTTCAAATGAAAGGGAAGAGATTCGTTTTTACAGAGCGTGAGAACATTATTTTCAGTACATGCACTTAGCGCAGGGGGTGAGCAGAGATAACGAGGAAGGGTGCAGATGCGTCGACAGATCCCGTACCAGAAAACTTCACAGCTCGTCGTAGCGCCGAACGGTATGTATAATAAAAAAGATAGGGGGGGGGGTGAAAATCTGGAGAACACACGCGATCGCCGGCTGTTACAACGTTCGAGCACTTGATCGTCTGACGTGACTGGAATCTCATTAAGGTGGCCGTACCATTATTATTCGTATCGGTACGTCGTGGGACACGTGTTCGCCAAATTTTTCCAACATTCCTGGATATTGGTACAGGCAGCGACAAATGGCATAAGCTGCAAATACGACCAGTGCTATATATACAATACGTGTAGCGTATATATAGTTTTATATGGCTACACGTTCAACAGTCTCTGCCAGAGGTAAGGTAGCAGAGTGGACACATATGTTCACCAGAACGCGAGCTGATGGTCTCTGCGGTAAGGTCAGAATGTGCACCGGTTAGTTAAACACCGGGGTAGACAGGTAGCACGTGCTTTACGGTATCATGTTCGACGAACTTTTGTCTCGAAATGCATTGATTAATTATTCGATCAATTACTTAATTGCCTAATTAAATCGTACGAATTCATTAGTGACTCGATACAATAATCAATTGATTAATCAATCAACTATTTTGGTTTAGTTTATATTCGTTCGTTTTATTATCAAAAAATATTCACCTCGTAATTGATTCCTTAATTTTTATGATTTTTAGTGTAGGAAAAATTGAACAAGTTTAATTAAATTTAACTGATTTGGATATATCATTACATTGAACGAAGGCTTTGCTTATAACTTCTGAAAACATTTGCATCTAAATATTATTAAGAAATTAGTGAACGTTGGCGAACAGGTGAAATTTGATTAAAATTTATAATTTTATAATTACGTTTATATAAAATTTATAATTATACAGTTAAAGTAATAACATTGGGTCAAATACCTCATTCCGATCCCCGAATCAACGAAAAACTTGCTGTCGACAGATAAATGGACGTGTAAACTCTCAGTACGACAAAAACCAAAAGTCACGAACCTTCTATCCAGGATATCTAAACAGCTGAAGCAATCTTAATAGAATCAACGGATTGCCTCCTTAAGTCTTGGTAACTTCTGACTTTTCCATGATCTTTTAGCCCCAAATCCAGAAAAGATCTCAAGCCTCGTGTATAATCGTGCGTTTCGAGAACCGGCAAGGAAACCCTTCGCACCATTTTTGTTTTTGGTTCATACGCCGCTCTTTGTCGTGAACTCGCCAGCATCGTTTCCGTCGGAACGTACATAAGCTGGTTTAACGACAAAAGTCACACGAGCCGGCGCGCGTTTATTTCGGATTAGAAAATTGGAATAATATTTGCGTTTAAACAATAGACAGATTACAGAGTAAATTATGGAAACTGGAAAAAATATATATGCTCTTAGGAGAAATTTACCGTTGTCTAAGAAACTTAAAGCCGAAGGCTCGATATATTAAAACGTTGGTAGTTATTCATTTTGATGAAAACAAAAATGCAAAATCGGGAAATCCGATTTTTTTAATATCAAGATGTTGACAACTACCCAATAATTGGGAAAATCTTCGCGGGGATGAAATTTGAATTAAATTCTGTCTAGTTGATGGAATTGAAACGATTCGTTGTTA
This sequence comes from Netelia fuscicornis, assembly GCA_946811545.1. Classification (NCBI taxonomy): domain Eukaryota; kingdom Metazoa; phylum Arthropoda; class Insecta; order Hymenoptera; family Ichneumonidae; genus Netelia; species Netelia fuscicornis. The sequence continues at coordinate 27,700,355 of OX328016.1, forward strand.
TCGATCGGAAAACATTCAATTCTAGTTTTGTCTAAATAATAATTGTTTTTTTACGTCACATTATAATTTGGAAATCGTTCTAGCACGCGACAGATCTTGCGGTTGCAGGCAATCGTAACATGTTGTATTATAATAATGCGGTGTTAAATGCACAATGGCTATTCGACGTTGGGCTATCGAGGGAAAAATGGAAGGACGAGAAACGGGCGTGTCTGCTTTGGTGAGAGTTTACCCGATGCCTACCACCAACTATAAAGGACCCACTCGACGGAGTCTGCGGGGGTAGTCATTGTCGAAACACTTGTCGCCATTCATCTATCATAAAGGCTATTTTCTTGTTGGCGAGAGCCGGAAACTTCCTCATGAATTCATTACCAGAGCTCCATTTTCAACAATATGCTTCAGTAAAAAGAAAATCGTTATTGCGTAATCTTAATCGTTATTGCGTAATCTTAATCTTATCTAATCGTAAATATCGCAAATTTAAAACAGCATTAAACAAATTTAATTAAATTCTGTGAATTTGTTACGAGTGTGAAAGCTAACTATTTGAAAACGAAATCATTCTTCGTATTTAATAATCTTGAATAATTCACGCGTTTTTAATTATTCAAATATCAAATATTGAAATTATTTTTTTGTATTTCGAACACTGGGTTTGAAACATTTTTATTTCTATTGTTAAACTTTTCTGAGGTCCGGATTAAATATTTCTTTAAGTTGGACACAGGTTGGCTGAAATTCAGATGAAATAATATTGCAAATATTTAATTTTCTGTCATAAAATATAATTCTATAGCCACGTGCAAATGCGTCGATTAAAAATTCTCTCATGATGGGATAAAACATAGAATAATTTTTTCTTATTGCAAATCAATCTCCCAAATTCGATTTTTAACAATTATTTTTTCTTGGTAAACATGGTCGTTGTCCTCAAGAGGATTATAAATCCTCGTGACTTACATTGTCTTTTTTGTTTTTGTTTATAGCTCGAACATCCCAGATTCTCTCAAATACCTTTGCCCATTGACTTTCACCTCGCGAAATGTCGTAGCACCCCCTCGAGGTAACATGTGCAGCCGCTTATATAATTACCAGCCAGTACCGAAATCCTGGCAACACATGTTGTTCCTTGCTTCGTGCGAAGCGTAAGAAATCTCGAGTTAAGGCCTCGTAAATGCAAATTCGTTTGCTGGATTTCTAGACTCCCCTCCAACTCCCTCTCACTGTTGAAACACATGGTTCAGGAGAGAATTGCAGGTCTCCCCAAAAATCATCGCAGGCAGGATATGAGCTAGCTATATAGGACCAAGTGGAGGAGAAGCAAACGCGTTCGCGTTATAACGTACAAGGTTTGCTCGTCAGCGAACACGTGGTGGTACGACCACGAATTTTATGAGGTACCAGCATGCCATAACCGTGGAACAGTCAACCAAATGAACATTCTTAATTGACCGCTGGGAACTAGACTTAGAAACAAATATCGATAGCGTTCAATTATATTTAATCAAACAAAATTGCAATCCTAAATAGGATAGCAAATGTCCCTTCTGCGATAGAAACGAACAATTTTTCAAATTTTAATTGTTGTTGGTTTAAATTTCATTTAGTATTTCAAATTGAGTAATTTTGAATTTTTATTTCATCCACAGTTTTAATTAATTACGCAATTTGCAATTAGTCTCGAAGATTGACTAATTTTCAAATAAACAGATATTCCGATTAGCAATTTTAAAAAGCGAGTTTTATAATTTTTAGAAGTATTTTCAGAAAAAGAAATGCTTGGCTTATCAACGGGTGCGACGAAATGGCGTATAATCAAGATTCTTTAGATTATTAAAATTAATCAAAGTTCCCACTTTAGTTTCAATCCATTCACGATATAAAAGAATTAAACGAATTAATTTCGAGCATTTAATTTAATTTGCATTTTATTTAATTTCGTTAATTTTGATAACGAATATCATAATTCGTTTCATACAAGTCTGAAAAATACTAAATACAAAGATTGGGCCAGCTTTGATCGCGGCGCCATTGATAAATTCGTTCGAACGACTGTTCAAAATTTCAACATTCGTTCTCGCACCACGAAGATTTACAGCGTTTTGAAGATTTTTCCAAAAATTTCTGCTCGACACATGTGTCGGAGAAGTTGGAACACGCTCGTTAAATGCAAATTGAGTGGGGGGTGAGTGAAATTCTCCTCGTGCGAAACACATGCTGATGTTTCTGCTTTGCTTGTAAACTATATATATGTACCTCTATATAATAGCTTAATAGGTATATGAAAGAAGGGAGGGAGAAACCGGTGTTCACATCAGATTTTCAGAGAGCTACAAGTGGCAGGACATACACACGTTGTCCTAGGTCTTTCGGACAGTGGGAAGGTCGAAGATATTCGCACGTGTGTTCGAAGGGTGCACCTATGGTTGCACCCCCGCATTTTTTTTCGTCCTTTTCACTATTTGCATTCTCGAAGAGGTAGGAGCCATCGGTGTTGTTCCCGTCTGTGCAGAGTCCTTTGCCGTATGTTCGACACATGTCCAACGGCCTCTTCGTATATTTCTCATCGGCAAACTTTGTCCTCGCGAGTCCGTATCTTTGCTTTTCGCTCGGCTCTTGCCAAGGGCTTCTGCTCATCGTCGTAAAGCTAGCAATTTATAAACAACAGCTTATGTACCTTCCAGTCTGTGTATACCAAGGGCTATGTACATATTGGTATTGTATATATAGTTAATAAGCCGAATCTGGCTACTAACTGATATCTACGAGCTAGACAAATCCACTTGTACTGACGTAATATAGTCAGTGAGAAATAACAGCAGACTTGATCCTTCGATTCAGATAAATAATATCGGTCAACATCGAAGGATTCATGTTTAGACGGGGTTGAATTAAAAAAAAAGTCGTTTATCTGGGACGAAAACTCGAATTTTTCAATTTGTTTATTATATAATTGAATTATGGTATTTTATACGAATTACAAAATTATAATGCAATTTTCTCCTTCGATTAAAAATAATAATATCGCTCAAGGTCGAAGGATTCATGTTTAGACGAGGTTGAATTTAAAAAAAGTCGTTTATCTGAGACGAAAAATCGCTTTTATCGAATTGCTTTTATATAATTGTAAATTGTATACAAATTATAATGCAGTTGTTTCCTTCGATTAAGAAAAATAATATCGCTCAAGGTCGAAGAATTCATATGTATACGAAATTAAATTTTGAAAAAGTCATTTCTCTGGGACGAAAAATCGCGTTTTTCGAATTGGTTTTTGTGTAATTGAATTATGGTATTTTGTACGAATTACAAAATTAGAATGCAATTTTTATGTAAAAAATATGTATAACGGTATAATTTATTCATTTATTCAAGATTCAAACACTGTATTCTCATATATTTATAAAAGCGATAACATTGATTCCCTTGTTTTTATAAAATCCGTGAAAATCCAGCTTTTGTATAATGTCCTCGTACAATTGAAATATACAAATTCAATATTTAATTTGATCGAACAATTAATTTCGCTCGAAAAAAAAATGGGAAAATCACAATATCACCAAGATCATCGTATTTGAAAATATCGATTGATTTTGATGGAGGGTCAAGGCGGTGGAAGGAAAACGATTTAGTGGCAAAGGATGAGAATTAACGAGTATAGCACTGGGTTTTCCCCGGCATAAAAGTACCAGTCGCGACGGAAATAAAGCAAAATTCTGGCAGGCGGCAAAACCCTCCGCGTACTAACGGCGACTCTCGGTCTAGGCGCCTTTTCATCAATGGAAAATCGTCAGAGGGGTGAACTAGGGAGTAATAACATCGATGCATTGGGAAACGTCCCAGGTGGTAATTGCTTTGCTGGTGGCATATTCAAAACGCTCAGCCTTCTATAAATATTAAGGGCCTGCCTTTCATTACCGTCGCGCCTTTATATACCTCATACCGTAGGTACAAGAATGTCCTAGCGAATTTGAAACAGCGCGAGTTTTATAAAATATTTTGTCGACCATGACTACATAGCCGATAAAACGTAGGTACTGACAAATTGTAATTTAATTTAAATCGAATAAAATTTACTCCATTTAGCATATTAGCTAATTGGGCACCCAATTTTTTTTCGATTGGATTAATTCAATTTTACTTGAATTCATTTAAAATTGGTTCAATGCACATTAATTTCATTTGACAAAAATGGCAAAAATTTGAATGCTAACAATTTATTCAATAGGTTTATAAAAGTTTGTTTAATTCGAATTAATTTTACATTATTTCAGTAAAGACCGTTTAATTTTAATGAAATTTATCTAATTTTAACAAAATCATTTTTCTATTCGGATTAAATTTTATTTTATTTAAGAAAAATCTATTTCAAAATAATTCGCGTATCTACAATCGTATGTGCGAGAATGCATTCGGGATTTTACTTTTATCTCTCGTTTACCACAAATGCAATTATCATTTTCTGCAATCTTCGCTTAATTAATATCTCACTTGCGTCGGTGGTCTTGCCACTTTCGCTCGTTCTTCGTTTTCGTCTCTAATGGTACATACGAGCGTCACTTCACCGAGACTATGAGATAACTCGACTGAGAGAAGGAGAGTGTGGCAGAGAGAGAGAGAAAGAGGCACATACGTAACACATGCTCGCGCCTGTATAGGGCACGCACCGTTTCACGATATTAACGCGGATTTAATTATGCGTGCTATGCACTCTCGTGCAATCGCTCGTCGCTCTGGCAAATGTATCCTCGCATAGAACTTATGTATGCGCAATGTGCGTACATCTTGCATACTTATTGCACGATTCTGGGTGAGATTATGCGTAATGGCTCATGTGCATTATGGCGTCGTCGTGTCTGATGGCTCGTCGTACAATAAATCGTTGACAATCTTTTATCAACACAAAGAACTCAGGAAATAAAATTATTCTCCAATAAATAATATATTTAAAATATACAAAAGAAACTCTTACTTTGGTAAATATTAAATGAAAAAAAAACTTCGTTAAATTGATTGATCAATTAATTGAGCAATTAATTATTGAATTTGCAGATTTTTTAATTGGTTTTTCTAATATTCTTTTTTGGATAAAGTATTTTGATATTATGAAGAATATTTCGTCCTACTCCACGCGGTCCTGTCGGTCATGGAACGTAGAATCGTTTCTGAATTAATTAAATTTGTTATTTAATTAATTCAAAATAAATTCTAATTTTATAAAAATCATAGATGTACCTAATATAAAAAATTGCAGTTATGAACTATATAGTCAGGCTTTTTTTCATTATCGATTTAGGATTTAGGATTTAAAAAAATTCCCGGAATTTATGAAATCGATTAAGCGATCGTTTAATTCTTATTAATTCTAATTTTGCCTATACTCGATGGATATTTCTATTTTTCTCTCCTTCGATAGACTGAAATATAATTTTTGCACCAAGTCGATCTCGTTCCAGCTAGAACAACGTTACAAAGTATTCCGAGAATATAAATATTATTTTTTAAGACGCTCAGTGAATATGACGTTTCCTTTATTCGTGCATTCCTTCCTCGATTTTCTCTATATCATATCAGCCCGCAATTTTTCACTGTAAAACGACGACAAACTTCTGGCCATGATCCAATATCAGAAGTTCGATGTGGTAAATGGTATATAGGTACTCGCGTGCGCTTTTACTTCGCTGACGACCTCGCCTGGATAATTATTCTCCAACGGCGATGATCAAAGGAAACGTAATGAAGTTGGAGTACGTCTCTATTTTCCCGAGGCGCGTATTTTTCCAGCTATAATATACCGATCACCGCGCAACGAACGATCTCCCGCGACTCGTTTGCATAAACGTCACCAATGATTTCTTAAGAATTAAAAAAAATATATGCAATGCAGATAAAAAAAATTCAACTACAAGTTATACATTTTATAAATTTAGGGAAATACAGAAAAAGTCGTGATATTTATGTGGTTGTCGGGGTGAAAGAGTGCCGCAGTCACAACATAGACGATTTTTGTAGATCCCACAGCGAAACACCATCGATCAGTCGCTGCAGTTCCACTCGCGACGAACGAAAACAGTTTTCGTAATTTTTTCTTCATTCTCGTAACAAAATCCGAAGCTTTTGAAACGAAAAGAAAAATGTCGTTTACACTCATTGAAACAAAAACAAAAGCTCAAAAGAATTAACAACGTTTGTAAAGAGTTCTTGAAAATATTATTCCATATTTTTTTAAATCAAAGAATGGAAATTGTAAGACGGCGAAGTTGAAATCTATTTGAAGCTGAGAACAAAAAAACTCTCGAAGCTCGCTCGCGCGATCTCCTATTTTTGGTATTTCCAGGACGGCAAAACTCATTGGTGATAGTTGGCCCCTTAGTCCGCAAACCTTGAAATTCTTTTCACACACTTTTCGCTTCTCTTCTCATTCGTTAAAAGCGTTTTTAAAATTATATACTCCGCATGAGTTCAGATTCAAATATTTACATTAATATTCGTAAATTAGAAATTGAGAGATTTGCTTAAAAAACAACATAGTTGATAAACAGTTAATTTAAATTCTGTATTTTCTTTGTTGCTGATAAAGTCTCAGAAGGAATATTGAAATAAATTGCACTTCGATATCAAAAGCGATCCTTTCTGAGATAAATAAGGCTTTAATATTCGAAATATATAAAGAAATATACATTTTTAGAAATATTTAACCGACTGTGAGCAGCTGGAGTCACATGATCACTATAACTGGATCACGCCTGTGCGAACACCGAATGGCGCGTAAATTCAAAAAAATACGCGGGAGAAATGCGCCTCTTGCGATCTCCGTAGTCTCATTCCATCTTCTCACTTCCAACGATATAAATATTCAAGATGGGTTCGTTCTCTTCCTCCCCCCTCAACCCTCTCCTCAGCTCATTCGCTATCGTTCCTCGCCCTATAGCGAATCTGCAAATTCTGCGGAGAGACGAAAACGCGCATTTTGTCTCGTGTCTTTACGCTCCCTCCATGCGAAGATTTTCAAAGGCGTCGTTGCGGTCCATGAGTCGAGGAATATCGTGGGGGACGAACAGTGGCGAAGAAATTTTTCGTCTCTTTCGCTCCCTCTTTCTCTTCATCGCTCCCGCTCCCTCTCTCTCCCTCTTTGAACGTAGCTACAGTACGGTCCCTCTCAGTGATACCTCCTAAGGCTCACGTGGGGGAAGGGGGATGACGAGACTGACAGAGCATGGTTTGAAAGAAAATTCCGGGGTGGGGCCAAAAGAGCGTCCGAAGGAGTGGCGCAAGAAGAGGGGAAAAAGTGGAGGCGGTGTCTTCAGGCGGTGTCGTCCGACGTACCAAAAGACCCGCCGAGCAAACACGATCACAGACGACTCGTATCACTCGTGCGAGTAACACGGGAGCAAAATTTGCGTCATTTCTTCATTTTTACTTGTCTTCGTCACTTTTGTCGAAACCGTAGTGTGAAACAGTCGTTAAATCCTGAAATACCTTTCGTTCTCAAACAGTGTTCCACGATAAAAATGTTCTCAGTGATAAAAATTCGACGAGAATTAGAAAATCAGAGTTAAAATTGTCGTGAAAGAGAAGAACGCGAGTGTCAGCGAATGGTTTCCTAAGTATAATTCTCCCTAACGTTGAAAAAGATAAGTTTAAGTATAAATAAATAAAGCGCGAAAAACGATCGGCCGTATCCGATGATGCAGGCACAGCAACCGGTGGGCCTTCAGGCCCAGCGCGTGCAGGGCATATATCTGCTGGGCGACAGTTCGGGGATTCCCCACAGTGCCGGTAGCTCCGCTAGTAACTCGCCGGACCACTACGAGCGCTACTCCCCACCGACGCACCTGATGGATTTGAGCAGTCCGACGGAGCACCGACTCCCGAGCTTTCATCCTCATCCGCATCACGATAATCCTCACCATCATCATCTTCATCATCATCATCATCAAATGTATCAACCACCCTCGACTTATCTCGTTTACGATCCCGTCGAAGACAAGAGATACTTGCAGCAGGCCCAACAGGAATTGGACCAACAGGAAAAAATGTTGTACGATCGGGAAATCCAAAATGTCGATTACGACAGAAGATTGAACGACAATTCACCCGGTTTTTTGTCCGATCATAGTCACAGTCGCGATCACGAGCAGAGTCTTTATCTGACACCCTCGCCTCAAATGTACCCTTCGCCAGGGGAGGATATTACGAATTCTCGCGTATCGAATTATCACACCCCTGGAACCGATCAGGTCATCGAGTATAAACAGGAAATCGATTATAACGAGAAAGCGACGACTTCGGCCGAGGATTACGAAAGTCCTAAGAGGATCGTCATGAATCTTGGAATGGGGACGGAGGCGGTGACGAAAACTTTTGACAACGAACTCACCGTTGTTAACGACACGAGGACCTGCAGTATCAGCAGCGGAAGTAGCACCAGCAGCGGTAGCAGTAATAGCGGTAAAAGAAAGCGGAAGTCATCCTCTAGCTGTAACGAGAATAACGACTCCGAGGGCGAGAGCAACGCTAGCTCTTCCGGTTCAAAAATCAAAATGAGGCGAAAGAGCGGTGCTACTTACGAAGAGATTCAAAATCAGAGAGTCATGGCTAACGTCAGAGAACGACAGAGAACTCAAAGTCTCAACGAAGCTTTCGCGTCGTTGAGAAAAATCATTCCTACTCTACCCAGCGATAAACTCAGCAAGATACAGACTCTCAAATTGGCCACGAGGTACATCGATTTTTTGTACGAAGTGCTACACTGCAATGTCGAGAACAGCGATGGAACCGAGGAAAGTGGTAAGTTGTATTTATCGATAACATTATTTTAATCTTTAATTTTGTTGTATGCAAAAGATTTATTAGCATCGTTTTCATACTTCGCTATGCGCTTGATTTTACATGATTGAATGTTTGTGCCCGAAGAGTTATTCGTAAATTTATAAGTCTTTGTATTTGTTAATAAAGACTTTGTAATTCCTTTAAAATCCTCGTCACCTCGGATGTTCCAATTTCTAAAAATCTTCTTGCGTTGTTCCATATTCGTAAATTCATACATTTTCAAAGATACGAGCCTCACAGAATTCAGAATTTTATTTTCCGGTTTTAACTATTCAATATATAACTTACCAAACGTACATCGTAAAAAACATTTGCATTGTCTTCTTAAATATTAAACGCTTAAAATCTTACTATTTACAAAAATCCAATACTGTCCATTTGTTTTAAATTATTTCAAACCTTTATTTATACAAAATTCATACAAACATGCAGAAAAAGTCAAACGAACAATAATTTAAAAAAATATATATAAAATATTAATAATATCTCTTCTCCAATAAATGTGTAAACGACTCGCTCCCCGGAGGTCCCCTTCGCGACCTCTCAAGAAGAAAAAAAAAGAAAAAAAGGGACCTTCTTGAAGAAATCGAACGAGGCTCTCTCGTCACATCGTTATGTGCATCTCTCGCTATATACAAAAAGTTCTCTCTCCCTCCATTCTTGGACCCTCATCTCGAAGATCTCGTCCCTCGCAAGAGAGAAACCGGGAGGGAGAGAGAGAGAGAGAGAGATCTATGTGCTTGCCTGTTTACACGACTTCTCGTTCGCAGCAGCTTCTCTCTCTCTCTTCCCCCCCCCCCCTCCCTATCTCACTGTTTACTCTATACAACGGCAGTGTAATTAAAACAGACCCCCGGCTCGTAGCTTCTGTTGCTCGTCTTTGTAATTTACTATACGCATATACACACGTACATAATCCGCATACGCATGCTCAGAGTGCGATACAAAGCTGTAAAGCTTTTCGTACCTCAAACTCCGAAGAAATATCTCAAATATCACTCCGCCAGCTCGAAATCATTTCAAGTCATATAAATATCTATACGCAGACACGCACGTATACATATATATATAAAGGCATATATACGTTTCTATCCGCGAGTACGAAATATTTGGTCAATTAGTCAACTGGTCGTGATTAAAGAGTATTCGGGCGTTGCAACGGGGCCGAAGTTAATCGAGACTCGTCTCTCTATTCTTGCAACGAAGAAATAACAGGGGTTCCTTCACGCGGAAGATTTAAATTCGCGGGAAAGTAAATTGGTGGGAGCCGCGTATGTTTGGTGCGAGGGAACGATACCGGCCACTGTAGAAAAGCCAACGGGACAAGTATGAAGAGGCGCGTACTACAACACTTTCGTATTAAATCATGCTCGCGACAATATCTCAGAGTTCGTTTGACGTGATACAAGACGCGCGAGAGGCGCCAGAAAATCTCATCCAAGAACATCCAGAGATCCTCTTGCCTTCCACCCCGAACCTCGCTTCGCCATCTGTCGTAAGTTCGCGTGACTAACGATATCGAGACGCTAAGTACCCGAAGACGTTTACGATTGGGTCGTGTACGCGTTATAACGTCTCTACGCAAAGAGTTATCACGATTTTGAGACGACGATGGAAATAGAGCATCGTGCTTCGCGAGTAGGGATTTCTCTATATTATGTTTTTCTCCCCCCTTTTTGTCACCCCCTTCGAACAATTTCGGACGAGTTTATGTCAACAATCTGCCGTTGGTTGGAGAAATTTAGGAATAATTTTTCATGTTTTGTTTTTTTAATGATATTTTGAGTCGTTTACTTTGTGCTGATAACGATTTTTTTTCTATATCGTCGTTTTGTTTCTGTTTTTGTTGATCAATAGGCGAGAGAAGAGGTGCCGTACTCGCTGCGCGGGAAATAAGTTCCTCGTCCTGCAGTTACATGGCCCATGAGAAATTGTCCTATGCGTTCAGCGTCTGGAGAATGGAGGGTGATTGGAACTCGAACCTCTAAAAAGCTTTCGAGCGTGTGATTCGTTCGATTATATCGACCGAGGAATTTGATCGAAGAGATTTGGCGCGTATGAAAAACGAGGAAAACTTCTTCGTCCGTGGACCATCGGTTTCGAGGACTTTTCATCGTTACGAGGATCGTCAGGGCGAGACAATTTCCTATTTTCGCTGGTACGAAAGTAAGGAAATGCCTCGGATGAGAAGAATTTATAGCGATGACTGTTCGCCATTTTGTTTTTTCCTGCAAATTCGTCGAGTGTCTTTTGAAGAATTCGAGCGAGGTTTATTCTCGCACTTATGAAAGGTCCTGACACAAGCACCAATATTTTACCAGCATCGAGCCGATACAAGGGTGACGCCCACCTCTGGGAATTCCCTACGGGTTTGGTAAAATCCGGGAGCGAGCTCAACAATGAACCGTTTATAAAATTTCTGGACGATTATTGCTGGATTTCCCAGTTAGCCAGGGCTTTCTTCTCTGTCGTGGGGCGAGACACGAATCTAGCGAGAAGGAAAGGGACAAAGAGAGAAAGAATGTAAGAAAGGCCCTAAAGATACTCGAAGTGTAGTTTTCTTTGGACAACGGAACGATCCTACGATCTTCTGTTCCATGCAATTTAAAAAACATCCCTCAAAAAAAGTCTTTTACTCAAAATTGTCCAATCTTGTACGTTGAAATAAATCTTTACCCCTTGTTTGACTTTTTTTTTCATTGATCGTTCGAAACATCCATCGATCACTTTTTAACAAAAGCACGATAAAACTGTGTGTAGTTTGGGGTGAAAAATGTATACGAGCGTTTTGGCGCCTGCCGCGGTCAGAATTCGTCGTTTCGTTCACTCGAGGGCCTCGACGAGCAAAATATTATTTTTTGGTCCCCTCCCCCCGCTACTCGGGAGCTTTTTCGTGGCAAAGTCGGTATATACACGTTCGAGTATTGTAGGCCTTTCCTTATATATATATATGTCACGTATGTTACGTCTGTCAGGGCGAAACCGTCGCGTTTCCACAAGACCGTGTGAATATTTTGTACCCCGCTCTGAGATCGGCCAAGCGAGAAAGCTCGAGAACAAGCATATCAGATAGAAGAGGGAATGAGAGAGAGAGAGAGAGAGAGGAAAGAGTGATATAAAAAGAAAGAGAGACAACTTTAGTTAGTTATTTGAAAGCAGCCAAAGCAAACTTCTAGTCGGATTTGCCTCGCTTGACGAAGCCGCATGCAGAGTTTTAATGCCGCGGCTTCTCTTTCTTTATATTAACTGCGGTGAATCTTTATTGGAACAGGGGGCGATGAGAAAGAGAGAGAGAGAAAGAGAAGAAGAAGAAGAACAAAAAAGTTGTGAGAAGAAACTTCGTGAACCGGATGTGACCGCAAAAGAAACTCGCGGCTCTTCGACGGCCGCCAAATTGTACCAGCGAATGCAGGGACACTCTGACCCTTCTTTCGACATTTGTCATTCGATTTTGAAGCTGCTGGTTTGCTTGAAATAAAAAAAGAAAAAGAAAGAAGAAAAATATCGGCCACTCGAGGCTCGATAGGAGACTCGAGGATAAAACTGTTGGTCAAATATTCGAATAATTACCGGAGATACCCTCTCGTCTCCCTGTGTTAACGCAGCAACTCGGGGGAGACCGAGATCGTCGTAAAAAAATAAGGAGAAGAAAAAAAAGCTAGTAGCGAGAACGAATCCGAGAAACGAGAGGGCTTTTTTTTGTTTCGTCCGTTCTCGACGACGAGACCTCTGCGAGACCATAAATCTCTTTGAATTCAATTAGAGAAGACTGGTTGTAACTTTTGGCGCCGTCGAGAGATAGGAATACGAATCCTGGGTGCCCGGTAGCATATTCGTCCGGGGACTTTGGATTCAAAGGGGAGACCCCTTTTCTCCCTCCTTTCGAGAAAACGTTCGAATTTTGAGTCAACTTGGTATCGGTACTACAAAATCAAACTCGATATTCTTGCACACTCGTGGCATCTCCACCCTCTCTTACAATTGGCGAACGTTCGCGGTCGAATTTTTCCAATCACGCGGACCACTTTCCAAACGAACTTTTCCTCTTCGTTCAAAATATTTATTTTCAACAATCCGATAAGCGTTATGTGTAAATATGATTCGAAAATATCGTGATAGGACGTTGATTTATATATCAAGATTCTTTGTTTGTCTCTAAATCTTGTAGAATATTGTTTAATCGTAAGATAATCGATCTCGGATGGCTAGTGCCGCGATCGTGCCTTGCCCATACAGCTAATGCTCCAAAGACCATTTTATTTTTGTACATATGTCTTACATATAAACACGTAATCGAAGCGACTATGCATTTTGGATTTTTTAAAAAATAATTAGCATCGTCGATGAGTTTGTAAATTTGATTTGTACAGCGAATAACTAGATTTAATATATGGAAAATAGTGTGCGCGCGTGCTTGCGTGGCCGGATAATGCAATAATTTATTACATATGTTCGAAATTTTTAGGAGACTAAATGTATAAAAGCGTAGATGTTGCCTTTAACTATCTCATTATGTAAATATATATTCTGTAGTATATAGAGGAAGTGTATATCTCGCGGTTACGTCTTGTAAATATCTCAAATTTCTCACGGACCCGCGGCTTACAACCGCTTTTTTTCTCTCTCTTTCTCTCTCTCTTTCACACACACACACACACATACACACATACACACACTGTCCGGTACACTTTAGCTCGGTAAGAACCACAACGCTCTGCGTTAAACAAATATTAGTTTTCCATTCCTTCGACAACCTTGCACGCGGTTAAGCAGCATTTTCTGTATGAGCCACCGTGCTGGATCGTTGCTTCAATACTTTAGATTTATACGATACGTGTACGTCGCATAGGCATAAACTATATTGTACAGTATTTTTATATAACGATGAATATAATAGTATGAAAATGAATAAATATCACTTATGAAAGTACGGCCGACTTTAGTTCTCCTTAAGCTCCTTAGAATCCTATCCTGATTTTGATCCCGGGGGGGGAAACGTAGCTGAGTCTGGGCTTTTCTTATCTTTCCCACAGCGATTGTAATTTCAAAAAAGAGAAAAATGTCAGCATTTTCTTTTTTTAATTCGAAATATGAAGCATCTATGAGACAATACAAATGAGAAATTTTGTATCGATCGAATCGCAGCTATTTTCTGTATCATTTCTTCGTAAAAGAAATTGTTACGTTCTGTAACCCGCGAACTTCCGTGGCGCAACGGTTTGCAGTACAGCGCGCATGCTCCTTAGATCATCCGCGCACACGGACCAATGAGCATCGAGCGTACTCGCTACTGCGCAGAATCAGACTGAGCAAAGACACATATGAGAAATCCGCTTAGCGCAACGCTTGGCTCGTTGCTCATCACAATTTTGATATCTTTTCAGATCGTGAAACGAGAGACTCGTCAATGTGCTTGTGCGCGAGCGTATGGATGGCAGAGAAGTCGTAAGCTGTCGTTTGTCATCTTCTCGATGAAATAATTGCGGAAATTACGCGAGTAGAAGAGACCGCGCGTTTGTGAATTTTCGAGGAAAACGTCGGAAGATCGATAAACAATTTGAAATATAGTCGCGTAGCGCGGTGCTTTGTTCATTCTTAGATGATACAATCCGAGAGACCCGAGAGACCGAGAGAACAAATATTATCACGATAAGAGGCTGCGCGAAGTCTCCGCCCATTCGGGGATCCCCCATTGGTTCGAGGAAAATGTCGTGAAACGACGGACTGTTCGAACCAATCCAAGGGAGAATCTCTGATTTTATGGGTTACGCAAAGGCCTGAGCCGAGTCGCTCAACAATCAGCGAACTGCACAGGCGCGGAAGTGTCTCCCAGCGACGCATTTTGCCGCCCTCCGTTCCATCTCACTCTCGACTCATCTCGCGAGATCTCTCACGTGTTACTTCCCTCGTACCTAAACGATCCAGCTTTTACTACGCGTTTACGATCGCAGTCGTGACTCCTACGGAAATGTAACTGAAACGCTACACGTTGTTGATGTCAAAAATGTTTCAATAACAAATTTTCAAAGACGTCGATGCGTTAACCTTTAGGCTTAAATATTAACAATACATTGTAGGCTAAATTTAATAGCATTGCCGATCTTAATTGATCCGACAAGTGTCGATTTCGCTTTTAGGTGGAAATCTTCACGAAATATGCGCGGAGCAGCCTACGTTATTAAACCAAAAAGGAGGTAGGCCCCTAAACTTCATAAACTTGCGTAGGTACATGTGTGTACTCGACTTCAATCGTCGCTAGCCGAGTTATTTAGTGGTTTACGCCCCAGCTACTAAGTAGCAAGAACCATTTTCGAGTCTCGTGCGCATGTCTCGATCACCCAAGTCGGTATGGCGCCGCTCGTAGATCACGCGTCGAGCCACCCGATCGAGAGGGTTGTATACCAGCTCGACGGAATCGACACCAGAGACGACTGCCATGAAAATACGGACGAATGCGTGGCTCGAGTTAGTCTCGGAGCATTTCACCTCGTCCTTCCATTCCCTTTCGTTATTATCCCGAGTCGAGACACACCGACCTTACGTTTTAAAGCGAACATTTTTGGATCTCCAAAGCGAGCTGGTCGCGTAAATCTCGTTCGGTGAATCAACCGCGCGTGCCTTGCCCCATTGGCGAACCTGAAGAGCGCGTACCATTTTCCATACGTCGATCGTAAAACGGTCCTTCGCCACGAACGGCACGGCAGAGAGAGCCGAGGTCGTAGCCAAAAACATTTTTTTTTTCATTCCAAACCAGAAATCGTCGGAAGAACCAAGAAATTACGACTCGAGCTTGGACTTGCTCGAACATCTGGAACCAACAATTTCATTATGTACAGAGTTAATCTTCTCTCAAATTAGATTTCCGTTTATCACTACTTACGTTTTTTTCTTCTTCTCGTCAGACGACCGAGATAAACCTCGAACGGATCTGAAGGAGGTATATACAGCATTGTAGACACGAATTATAATAACGAAGGGTTGGGACGAAAAAATTAAAACTTATTGAGGAATAACACGGAGGGGATTTTGTAAGTTATAACGAGGGAGGAAGGAAGGAAGGAGTTGTGCTTTAGGTGGTTAACATCTGCCGTTGTACCTTCTTCCTTCCCCTATTCGCTTCTTCTTCTTCTTCTTCTTTCTTCTTTTTTTCTGTTCCCTTTTTCCTGGCTACCCGAGCGATATAGTGCCAGCGCGTAGAAAACGGTTGCGAGAGCGCCGTTGCTCGTCAGTCTCGCGGCTAAATCATCGCAATTTCTGTCACTTCCACTGTTTTCACTAGGATGATGCATCGTTCGTCGTTAGTGCCGCGATGGCCTCGCCACGACGTGCGTCATATTTAAAGCCGATCCACCATGCCCCTATCTCTCCCCTAACTTCGTTCCTATATATCTCTATCTTTCACGATAGGATTTTCAAGCTTCTGTTGCGAGCTCGGCCCAAATGCCCCTCATGTGATCTCTGTGATCGTTTTATGGTCCCTCTTCGGCATTAAAGTTCACTGAGTTACGAACTTCCCGCTCTCTGGTATAGTGATGCGAGTGCTGTGAAAGAGTGCATCGCTGTTATATCTTCCGAAGTCTCTAACTAAGGTAAATAATTGAATGTTCTGCTTTACTTTCGCTATATGTTACTCGTTTTTATACTCTTTGAATTGATTTTTGTGCGGTGATGTAACAAAGTTTCTTCCCTTTGTTATTCCATGCAGAAACCAAGAAAGGATCAACACCAAGAAAGGATTGTGTTTTTTTTTAGGGTTGGTCAATACATTTCGTGAATAATTTTGGGCAAAAATAACTTTGGAATTCGTAGCATGCAAGACCGGTAGAGGGCGCGGGTTAAGGGAGGAAACCCCATTAGGACTACTATTTTCACTGATTTTTTTTATATGGGAAGAATTAATTAGAAATCAATCAAATTTTGACATCATTTTATTCATATTTCGAGCAACTGTTCTGCATTTTTTTAAAATAATTTCAGCCATGAATAACAAAGTGACTAGAGTTCTCCATTGCGGGACGTGTAGCCATTCTAATTTTTATCTAAAATCAAAAAGTTTTTTATTTTCCATTAATAACTTGTTTGCTAAGAATATAAACCTCAGTTAACGTGAAAATGGTGAAAATTAAAAATTTTGCAGGTGTTGGAAAAATTTACTTCGAATTTCACCATTGTTTTCACGTATTATGCAAAAAAAACACCTTTGAATTGATGATATCATCACAAAAGTTGGTTCATATGTTTAGCAATTTTATAAAGAACCGTAATTTCAATTTTCGTAATGATCGATTCATTACTTTTTGAGTGAGACTTCCCGCAAATATGAAAAAAGTAATTTCGAGAAAACTTACCTGCTGTGCGCTCGAGTCTCTTCCCAGTGAGCGCTTGGATTTATGTTTATAAAAACTAAACGAATGCATATTTCGCTCTAAAAATTTGACAGCATATTCTTGGATAGTTAAGATAACGATTTATGTAATAAAAAATCTTTTTTTCTAAACCTTCTAATGTGGTTTCCTCCCTTAAATTCACACATGTCTCGAAACAGTATTCTCCTTGGAAATTAGTTGAAAATGCTGTTTCGAGACAGACTCAAGAACGATGGAAGATAACGACTTGATTTTTTTTATTGACGACCCCTTTTTCATAAGCTGAACTGACGTATACATATAATGATTTATTTATTCCATCGTACCGTTCGAAACGACCAGTGATTTGAATTTGTCGGTTTTCAAGGTTTTTATCTTAATTTTGTTTTCAATGTTTTTTTTTAATGTATTCATAATCGTCATTTGAATGTCATCTTGTGTTCAGCAATTGAAACATTTGTGGCGCCTTAAATATACTCCATGCATGTCCGAGAAATATTCAACTTCACAAAGCGATAAAAGTTTCGTTAACCGTTTCAAAAAAAAAATTGAGCCTCGTGTGTATTTTTCAAATGTGTTTGGGAAGTGATTCAAAAGTTGCACAGCTCATAAAATGTCTTTCTCCGTTTCTAAAAGTATTATTATTCAACTCGAGTCTGGACTAAAGTCTATACATGTCTAGAAAATGGAAAATACGAGGTCATTCATGGCAGCTCATTGGGACCGGTAATGAGGTCGTCTCGACGCTGTTAATTATCCCAGCCTGCTGCTATATCGTACCATATACCACACGCTTCAATTTTTCTACCGCGGCACAGGGGTGACTGAAACGACACGGGTGAATGAGCATTCGGCGTCGTCTATCGCGCTTCAGGAAACTGGAGGACGTAAGATGATTCCTCGAACTTGTATATTTTTTTCGACGAAGCTGTGAAATGATTGTTGGTGTGTAGGGCGTGCACGCGCTCTGGGGAGTCATCCGATTCATTTCCTGCTTGCTCGGTGATGAAACAAAAAAATTAAATTGTTTTTCCGAATTTTGTAGTGGAACAGAGTTAATAAAATGCGTAAGATTATGAAAATATAATGAACATCTAATAAAAGTTGGAAATAGTGTTAATTCCGGCCGCGAGATGGCGACACGCTACCTCGTTTCTCGGTACGTAATCATGAGTTCCTACTTATGAGGCGGGATAGCCTTGTGAATAATTTGCAAACACACGAATGTACTCGATACATAGGGTTTTTGTTAAAATTTTTACCTCGTACAACGTAAAATGTTTTAAAAAAACAAAAGAGATATTTGAGAAATGCAAAAATAAAAGGTCTAAAAAGAATGTATAATAAGTTATAGTCTAAATTAATAAGAAAAGGAAAGAAAAATGTTAAAGCTGGCATGTAAATACGGACGAAAATTAAAGATTCTTGAACTGAACTGAATAATTTGCAAACACACGAATGTGACTGAAGACTGGAAATGTTGTATGCAAAGTATATTATATACGTCCAGATACAAATAAAAACAGGCTATATAGTAAGTAGTAAATACATAGTACAGCAATAGTCACGAGGTGAAGAAGCTAAGAAAACATGGCAAGACTTGTATATCAAGACTAGAATAATAAAAGAGCTTTTTCAAACCTTTCAACAAATTTGCAATCTGCTATTTCTTTTCATTCGTTTCTATCAATTTAATTTTAATTCAACGATACGATTTATGTCTATTTACAGCTGGTTAATCCAATACTTGCACAAACTTGAAATTTATTTCGATTGTTTATCTAATGCATCGATCCGGTAATCATTAAATGATAACAATAGGTATGCCGTATGATTTACGGTTGTTAGGCGAGTTATCGATGTCGTCCTCGTAAAACGCTTCCCTCCCAACCACGAAAAACACATCCTGCGTCTGGACGACTCTAACTTACATATGGATCTTATTTACCGAGGACCTCAGCCGAGACGCTTCATTCAGGGACTGCCTTCCTCTAGCCGCTGGTGTCCTGGCGCCTGTGACTATACCACGATGAGTTATAACGCGTGGGCGTGCTCCATAGATTGAAAAATTTGGAACGCATGCCGCTGCACCGAACGTGCCGATGAAACAAGCGACCCTCGGACCTGGATCTCCATTCACATCACCAAGCCCGTCGTTACAAGAAAAAAAACCCTTGCGAGAACTTCCTTGTTATTTCGCGGTCGAATAAATTGCTGTTTGCTTCTTTAGCGAGATGTTTACAGGGTTTATGGAAACCGCGTTCCAGCGAGATGATTTTTCAGTTGAAACGAAGCAGTCGGAGAGAGCACGAATTATTCCAAGTTTGCTCAAGGGCCATATGCCGGTGGATTAAAAAGAATAATAAAGCCTGTATCTGCATCGAGATCATGGGAACGACACTTGGGGATGACTTCAAAATTTACGTCCCACCACTGTAATCATACGATATTAAATAACGTACAAATCGTTAAATTAGGGAAGGCGAACTGGTAAAATTCTTGTAAAAAAAACTACGGATTATGAAACTCTCTGAGACCATGAAACTTTTTCAAATATTACAATTCTAGTTTGTTATTGAATTTGGAATAAAACAATACCGCGATTAAGGTAGTCTTGTCGTTACGACGTTTCCGTTAGATTTCACTTAAAATTTGCAGAAACGTTCGGTGATGTCATATGCACACGTGTGTAAAATTTCAGGGGCATTTATCGACTAAAAAATTACGATATTTATTTTTGAAAATCGTCATTTTTCACAATCCTCCCATAAGAGAGCCCGTGTTAAATATCGCAACATTATACAATGAGTATGTCGATCATTTGGTCGATGAAGCCTGTTGAAATTTTGGCCACATTTTTATATAACATCAAAGAAGATGCGATTAGTTTTTATAAGAAATCTTATGGAAAACAAATTCATGATTTTGCTTATTGTATAACAAATAAATTTTACGTAGGATCAATTTGAATTTTGAGTATGTTGTTCTTTAGTCGATTTGCAACAACATTTCTTAATGAACTTAAACTTGGTATGTGAGAAAAAACGAGAATACAATTTTAAACCCCCTGCTGATACGACAACCTTAAGCAAGGTATATGTTGATCAAGTACATTGTCACCGGGGTCTTAACGTTAAAATCGCGGTTATTATGCCGTTATAAACAAATGCGAATTTCTTGAAATGGACGAGATAAGTCTCTTTGTGGAAATATGAGTTTCTTTCTCGTATCGTGTCGATACAGGATACCGAATAAAATGCGACAATAATAAAAACGAGCTAAAATTATACACAGTGTAAACTACTCTGATTCGACGAGCTAAAAACGATCGGTCTTCGCAGGACGCGTCCTTCTCCCAGAGCGCCCACGGACAGAAGACGCATTCACAGATAATTCTAACAGTTTATACGCCTCCCTGTACAGTGAGGAGGAGAACATACAAGCTAGTGTGTGTGAACCGAGTGAAGCGAATTTCGTAGACGTTCTTGGCGATGTTTGTGTCCATGGCATCCCAGGAATATATACGTCGTTATCTCTCTCGTCTCGCACGTTTCTACCAGCATAACGTTTTTCAAATTGCCTGAAGCGCGTGAGAAAGCAACGATGTATGTACAAATAATCGCTCGACGCACGTACGATCGGATACGAGTATACAAATTCCATGTTCCGAAAATAAAATTAAAAAAAAATTGGTTTGCCACGAAGACCAATTCAACATGTACCATATTGTATAGGTATATTTGGTAAAAACTCACCTAGGTTCCACGTTCTATATTTGTATATATACGAGGAGAGGTAACAACGGTATGCTCGTATTTATTCAAATAAATTGCCCACTCATTCATTATTTTTGTTTCGTTTACCTTGCCCTCGCGTAATTTTTTCATGTTTGAGAAGTAATTAGATTACAAGGAAGCCCTCAAATAATTCTCTACTTATTCGATATCGAAATATTTTAAAACTCGGAGAGTACCGGGTTATTGTTACAAAATGCTTCTTTGCTAATATATCAATATATATGTAAGTAGATGTATATTTATATATGTATATTCCGTTCTTATTCAATAGCTGGTGATGAAGGCTATTTGAATTCAAGGAAAAACCGTGTAACCAACTAGAGCCGGATCGTACTCGCGATTTCCAGGCTACTTTATTTACAACTCATTGCTGAAACATCGGAGTCTCGAACCACCGGATTCATTCTCGTATATTTATCGCGTGCGTAGCGTCAACGTGATACAATGACAATGAATTCGACGGTGGCTCGAAGCTGGAACAAGCTCGAAGCGATATCCCGATAAGAACGTATGTCAGGCATCGTGGATACCCACGCTTTGGCTTCTGCGAATACAGCTTTTTATCATCTTCTTTCTCCTTTTCAACGATCAGGAGACAACGTGCGAGAAACGCGGAAGAAGCGTTGCATCGTAACCGATCTATTCCATCGCGATACTCCAGAGAACGTATTTGACGCTGTATACAAAAGCTGCAAAGCCCACTATCACGCACAGATTCGTGATAGCGCTATGAAATGGACTTTGTTCGCGCTGCAACTGATCTCTTATCAGTGACGATACTTCGGCCGTCGTGGACTGGTGCCTCGTTTGTTTCTCCATCTCTGCTCGTCTTCCCAGTTCTGTATTGATTTCCTGTACAAACAATTGAAAATACAAACATAATGTAAACGGTTTAGTACGTTGTGCAACGCGAATCTTCAAGTTGAGCATTTTGTTTACCACAAGAACTTACATCAACCATTTCTGGGAACAACTCGCAAAACATTTTATCCCTCAGATTAAAATTCAAACTTTGTAGCGCCCATTGTCTCTTTTCCCAATCCGTCGTATTGATACTGCCCAACGTTGGACTCTTCTCGATCTAGAGTGAAAAGTAAGGGACGATACGTTAAGTTTGAGACGAAAGTGGAACAAGAAAGGTATAAAAATTAGGGGCAAAGGACGATATTACCATGAAACTTAGGAGACCTGTGAGAATTGTCGAGACGCTCCATGCCGGATTCCATGTATCTGGATGGAAATCAGATATTGAAAGGCAGAGTCTCGTGTTGACCTTGAATCGACCATTTGGTGTCGTCATGTAGATACTGGGAGGTTGAAATGGAAATTCTGCTGGAAAAACCAGCTTGCCATGATAAAAACCACCGTCGTAAGGAGTATTCTCGGGACCTTTGACGACATAATGCCTATGACAAGTACAAATGATTAATATACTTTCAATTTTGTTTTCAAAAAAACTTCCAATATACCTTTAATATACGTTTTTGGAGATGCTTATAATGTAGTCAAGTTACAAGTTACAAGCATGCCCAAAAACGTATATTCATGAAATTATTAACAGATTGAAGATTATTTACCAATCAATTAGTCTATTCTTAGCAAAAGACATAATTTTATCGGAAAAAGATTTACCAAACGAGGATATTCGATGGTACTGGCTCAGCAACAACGTAAGGTACAGGATCTTTTTTGAGCCGGAGATAATCCTGTTTTAACCGGGCAGTGGCACTGTTTGGTTTTCTGTTCATTTTCACCATTGGACCAGATTTCTCCAGCCTGACAATCTTTTAACCAAATTATTCACAATTTATCTGAAAAACTCTTTACCTCGAACTTGGTAATTAATTGTAGATAAGATGTTCAAACCACCTGAAAGAAAAACACAATGTGCTATAGATAAAACTATTCTCGGTGTAACCTTGGTGAAAAACAGTATCTGTTGAGCAGAGTATCCAGTTACAGAAAATCACAATTCGTTTCATGGAAGATGTCTCATAGTACAAAACTAATGAAATTGCATGTACTCGTTTGCGAAGACCAATTATAAAGCAATTAGAAATGTTTTCTCAAGTAACCTGTATCCGATAAGTAGAACTTTTAACCACGTCAGAAGTTCACCGGAAAATTGAAACGGCGGTATCTAACGATTTAGAATTAAAAAAACACTTCACCTATGCGCCAAATCTACTGATGCAAACGACAATTGTTTTTTTTTAAATGTTATTACGATTGTGCGCTTGACGACGTAACGATACACAACGATTTTGACAGTAAGATGTTTTTTCGACGGAAAACATATGACAATAAGGCGACCCTTCGGTGTATTGACCAAAGCTGCCTCTTTTCACCGCACTGACTCACGCGGCAGCACCAATCAGTCCTAATTTTCAGAATCCTGCAAGAAACGGCAGAGAGCTCTGCCCTCTAGATTACGCGATCCGTTTTGGGGTACACTACAGTCGCCGTACGGTGAGAGACGACTAAGTCGGTAAAAAAACACCAATCGATGGCGTCCTTGGAAACTATCCTATGCACACTCTATTCATCTTTTTATCAAATTTTCTTTGCATCCTGACCGACCCATAGCATTCCAAAATTACATTAGGACATATCTGTATCGTATGTGCATAATAGTTGAGAAATTGTCAAATCATCGAAATAATACGCGCGATGGCTGATTCATCGTATGAGAAAGGACTTAGTGAGCTTTCAAAAATGAAAGTGAGTTGAATTCTACATACAGCTTTGTACCGAACCGATTACTCGTGTTTCCCGGCTGTTTCTAACCCCAAAATCGATTATCATCACAACGGCTTTTTTTCATTTTTAATTTTTATAACTTAAATTCACTAATGATTGTGGAAATAATTCCAGGTTGCCGATTTGAAGATTGAATTGAAACAGCGAGGCTTGCCAACAACTGGAAATAAGAATGAACTTGTTGAGAGGCTCCAGTTAGCTATTCACGGAGGTATATTCTGCTTTCTCCTTTCGTTCGTAGTCTAATTGTTAGACGAAAAATGTCAGGCACCATACATTTTTCAATTATTTTATATTAATTATTTGTCAACAAGATTCAGCGTTGTCGTTGGACGAAACTAATGATGAAATACTTGATGAAGATGCGGTCCTAGGCGTAAGTTTTCAACATTGTATATATAAGGTTTATTTTTTCATTTTTTGCCTATTAGAAATGGCTTCGTTATATTTCCTGTTTAGAGGGAAATATGTATCTTTCCTGTTTGTAATATGTCTTTTCGAAGTAAATGCCAAAAATAATGTTTGTTGGTGAATGTGTATTTAAGTACGTCTATTTGTAATTAGGACGAAGAAATCGAGGAATTGTCAAGCAAGCCAGATTCTCAAGAAATTGGAGAGAAAAGGAAACTGTCTACCGAAAGTAACACAGGAAGTAGTAAGAAAATAGTGTTAAATCGCAATCCAATAATTGAAGAAATCAAAGTCGATCAGGGAAAAGATGAAGATTCAATTACAAAAGCTTTGGACGATACGCAGCCAGAGAAAAAGGTTATTAAGCTGTCGGAACTAGGTGTAAAAGAAAGACTGGAGATGCGAGCTAAGAAGTTTGGAATGCCACTGTCCGAAGCTGCTAAGAAAGAAGCTCGATCAGCAAGATTCAATGCTAATACTCCTAACAGCAAATCTTCAGCATCCGTGAAAACACCAGTGGTAAATGTTGAATAACTATGATTTCTAATAACGCAGCTAGGAATCAGTAAAAGAATTTCTCCTGTCAAAACAATAATTTTTTTTTTCAGCACGTCTCTTATGAAGTTTTGAAGAAACGTTCGGAGCGATTTGGAACAACTGCTTCGAGTATTATGGAAAAGGCTGAACGTGAGGCAAGAATAGAAAAGCGAAAGGCCAGGTTTGGGGAGGTAAAGCCAATTGAGAAGGGATTCCACAATAGAGTTAAGATTGTTAAATGATACTCAGTCTTATACACCGCAAAGGTGATCTAGATTACAACCAAACTAGGCTTTAAGAATTTGTTTTCCAATCAAATCAGCCATTATTATGACGATCACATTATGATATAGAGAGCATTTCGAACTGGTGTACATTCACGTTTTATTTCCAACGATTTTGTCATCGAGGCAGTACGATTACGGACTAAGGCCGTAGCATAATCGTTGCATATACGATTTAGTTATAACGAGGCAGGGAATACGAGTATAATAAAATAATATTGATTTACACAAAAAGTTCATTTTATTTTTCTCCCTAAATATAGTCAGGCTTTTTTTTCATAAATATGTTTATCGAAATGAGAAATACGTCTACAAGACCATGGTGTATAACCGAGGTAAATAGCTGCCTTAAAATCCACATGTTTTCGAGTTTGAATGATCAAAAAGCGATCGACTTCAATCGTGAAGAATCATCAATTATTATGCCTGATAGATCAAAGGGAATAGATATCAATAGATTTTTTGTTTGTTTTTATCTCTATTCTGTCGAGACTGCTCGTTATTCGTCTTAATCAGTTAATCCATGTATCCTGCTAATGTAGGTAATAAGCATTTCTGTGTGTAACATATCTCATACATTCCCAAAAGAGGAAGTTCAAGGAATAAAGAGGCAATTGTTATTTAAAGAAAGATGGATAAGTAAAGAAAAGCAGATATAGATAATTCCAGTGCATAACGAGTCTTGTGAAGTGTTCATCAAGAAGAAAATCTTCGCTATAAATCTATTACTTCACAGGCGTTAACTTAAAGCTTTATAAAAACCTAATTTAAAAAACATTATCACAATTGCATTTATCGCGCATTGAAATACATAAATTTCTTCCGTCCAATGTATACATGAAAAAACATATCACGTGCTTCGATTCCGTGATCTCGCCGAGAAATTCCACGTGTTTATACGTACGGAAGCCACGCTGCTTTACCGCCCACGAAGTCTCGAGATTTTTTTCCGGAACTTTATAATATGATGTTTCGCGTGTACAACTTTACTACAAAGGCAATGTTAAAATTTACAATCATTAAACTTATCGGGTGGGACATACATAGATGTACAACATACCCGGCACAGCGGTTTTTTATATGGAATTCGACGAGGGTGAATGTATGCACGTCCGCCCCACCGTTGTACTCCGAGTATCAAACACACAACATAACTCTATCATATATATCGTTCACCTTGGCAAAAAAAAGAACCAGAAAAGAAGAAAACAAAAAAGCAACGAAACGTTACAGTACAAAAACCCACTTGGACTCTACAGATCGGCAATAGTGTTTGTACAGTTTTTGCAATCACAATCGATAACCGATCGTAGGATCGATAAACTCTAATACATATCTAATATACAAAAAAAGAAAGAAAATTCTTGGACTAAAGCAAGGTTTTCAAAGTTTTACTCCAGACAACTAATATTTAACGAGCAATATATAGTAAATGTATTGGGCGTTGATGAAGCAAAATTTCCCCTAGGCATACGACTTTTAGCCTTCGACTGTGGTCTTGAAAGTTATTGAAGTACTTTTTTTAAAGGTGACATGTTATCCGCGTTGATCGGCGAGGGAACAATAGAGCCGAAGGGGATGCTTAGTGAATGAAAAAAAAGAAAAAAAAATCAATAAACTCCGATAGTCGACGAGGCACTACGACAATTTTACAGATTTACAAGTTTTAGGGCAGGATTGCGTCCTCTAACGTAATAACTTCCCCACAAATTCGCTCGAATCGGTCGCCGACCTATACGTGTCACTGAGAAGGCTTTTTTATTGCCATTACCATGTTTGTGGATATATATAAAAGGGGGGAATATATATATATATATATATATTCCTCCCTTTTAAATTCCCCTTATTAGCGATAGTCGTTACTGCGAGAACACATGCTGTCTCGTACTTTTACGTCCGACGATTCGTAGGCCTAATCGAACATGTAACATGGGGGGTTTAAGACTGCATGAAATCAGAACCTAGTATCCCGTTTATCATCCATTTTGGGCAATCCGTTACTTGGGCTTGAGGCTACCGAGTGCTGTGCCGAGCGTAATGTTGGTCGGTGCCGTTAGTGATGTGGGTGTTGGCGCGACACTCGACGTTTCTCCCACGCCGCTTGAACTCGCTACGCTGTTCTCGCTCTTGTATCGAATGTTAGTGTACTCTCGACCAAGTTGAAGTGATTTCTGCAACAATTTTCGAAACGTGTCGCGTTGTCAATAAGTCACGAAAAACAAAGGAAGAGAGTTAGATGTTGTGACCGATAACTGCGACGAACCTGTTCGGCAAGTCGTCGTTGCGATACAGTCTCGATGTAGTGTAAAACTGCTAGATAAACGAATTTATATTGCGCTTCCGTTTGTACCATACCGGAACGTTGAGAGCGAACTCGTTGGATCGTACGCTGTATGTCGATTTCACAATCAAGACCTGAAAATATGAAAAAACGGCTATTAATGAAACCCGATATTTTTTTCATTTCTTCAGTAGTTGATAAATACGAAAAAAGATTACCATGTCTTTTGATTTGATCGAGAATCATGTCGATCACAATGAAAGTGCCAGTACGTCCGATACCAGCGCTACAGTGAACGAGGATCGGTCCCACGGTCGTTGGCGATTGATTTGTCGAGCCAGTTGGGCTTACGGTTGCCGCTATTGACTCTTGTCTCGCGTTCACGTCATGCAGAAAGTTCAGAACACAGCCTGGATCTGAAGGTACGCCGTGATCAGGCCAAGCCTGTCAACGATGTAAAGATATCAATTTCTACTTCTTTTGCAGATGAGTAATATATCAAGTACACGAAAATATTTGATTTTTTCATAATATTACTTGAAAATGATAATGATAGATCCGTCGGGGTTCCGAACAATTTGGTTTGTTTCCTTGAAGAAGAAATTCGCGCAAAGTATAGTCAGCGGTCGAGGTACGCCCGAGTGCGCGCACTTTCCACTCGCCACCATACTCACTGACTTCTCCCTCTTCTGGCCAGTAGCGAGCACACTTATTCTAGAATAAGAAGAGAATCGTGCTTGTCTACATATATTTCACGGGCCAAAGATAATATAATCATATCGTGCAAATCAGTTTTTTTATTTATTATTCTGTTTAGATCGGTAAGTACCTTCCCTCTCTCCATCTCTTTGGTGGTCATTACGATAACCTGAGTATTTTCCCGATAAACCATGTGCCAAAAGTCCTGAATGGTATTCGGCAGACAACCCTGAGTGGCAATGTAGCATTTGTTGAATATGCAAGTATCACCGGAGGCTGTGACACCGGTACACGTGCCTTCTCCCTCTTCGTTCTAAAACATAATCGACAGGTTTTTTAACGTTCTTTTTTTTACCATCATTCTAGATACCAGGAAATATTCGTTGCCCTCAATAACCCACTCACTTTGATATAATTAGCATTAATGTAATCTGCGCCAGGAACATTCGGATCCACATCCTTCAGTCGTACTCTTGTGTGATCGACTGCAAACGAGAATTCCATTGATAATTAGCAATTTTTCATAAACATCGGTGTTGACTTATTGAATAATGGTATATTAAGAAAGATTTTTAAACGATAGTCTTACATGGGAGGATGTTCTTATAACGGTTCTTTGCTCGATTTTCAGGCCTGAGACCCTCTTTTCTAGAGAACAAATGGCGACACTCAAGCTGCTGAAGCGACTCGAATTCTTCCCAGAATCCAGCTTTTCCCTTGGCCCGGCCGGCACCGGACTCACTGTCGGCAGCAGCTCCGTTCCAACAGAGCCAACCATTTGAGCAACCGTTTTCCTTGTGCAATTGTCTTACACGGCTCTCGATGCCACTTGCGTTTATACGCGTCGCGTTAAATGGTTGTCTGAAAACGGAAGAATTGAGTTATTCGTAACAATTTACGTTCTCACAATATCGATCATTACTTCATTTTGTTATCACCGTGAAACTATTCCTATCTCTCCTCGACATATGCCACTCATTACAATAACTCACCGAAGATGTACAACGCTTCCACTGGTCTCGACCATCGGATTTCTCTTGTAGTGCTCTATCAGATCACTGAGACTATCGAATTTCTCTCCTCCACCCACATCGTACTTAAGATCCTGGAACGTTAATGACCTTTCCATCTGCAATTCAATTACCACTGAGTACACCATCGATATTCGATAAAACGAATATTGAATTACCTGAGAACGTATCATAACATGAGTAACGCGATCATCCGTCCTTACGGATAGAACGAAATCTCCTGGTTTGCTTTGCGATTCACGAACAAGAAACGAGCCATTCTTTCCACGCTCCAACATCAAATGTTCGGCCTCCTTGGCAGATAAATGACCATGAAACCACCTCTCAGTCGTGGGATCGGCACAATTCAATGGATACTTCAACTCAATAACCTCGCCGGTTTTTTCTCTTAATTGTCCACCATTCTCCATGTAAAATTGGACAAGTTCCGAAAGAGTTGCAAATTTTTCACCACCGTAGAGATCATAAAAGTCACCAGTATTTTGAATCTTTATGTGGGTAACTTCTCCATTTCGCCTGTATGAAAATACATTTTATTGCCTCGATTCTATTTTTTTATAGGCAAAACACAGATTAAGAGAATACCTGACAGAAAGCTTTCAATAAGTCTAATATGTTTTTCTCACCTGACTGAAAGTGTGAAGTCACCGGGATTAGACGAACTTGGACGTGCCAGAAAAGAACTGTCGTAACCACGTTTCATCAATAGACGTTCAGCTTCGATACCTGATATGTTAGGATGGAACCATCTGGGATAGAAATAATATTGTAGAATAATTATTGATATTCCTCAAGTATTTATTCATCATGCCTCTCAAACTATTAACTACTATTAGTCATTCTGTTCCCAATGAATCAATCGATAATTGTTCTCATTTACGATTGTAAAATTTTTCCATGATTTTCATCTTCACTGTTTATATTAATTCGCAAATCGCACAGTATACATGTATCGAGTAAAGCTTGCTCCGGTAATATTGTATAGACATTTAAAATAAAATGTTACTGCAATTCAAGTAGCGATATTTATTTTTCGTTAATTTGGGAAAAATCTGAAAGTCCGTGGAACGCACGCTAATTTCCTATCACTAGCAGAAATCACAAATATTTTATCCGTACGTTCTGAATAATTGACGCGCGAATGTGTATATATTCAATTTACTGCGAATATCAGTGAAGCCGAGTGTCTATTAAAGGGGAAGTATCCGAGGTAAACTGTCCCTGAGTTATGATAATTGTATGGGTGGGGGCCGCAGAGTGATCGAGAGGAGAGATTTTTTTTTTGTTTTCGACGTCGTAGAGTAGAAAAAAACATGTCTCACCTGCGGGATGCCATGTCGTAATTACAATTACTACTGTCTGATAATCAATAATTTACAGTATATCATTAAATGCAGCGAAGCCGCAGGGACAGTAGTGGGCGACACGCAGGCAGCGTCTCTCTGGTAATTGTCAACTGTAGCCGCGCCGCCGACACGACATTTTTGCACCACTCCTCTTCGCACCAAAGTTATAACGTTTTTTATCGTTTCAAGGTTAAGTTAAATGCTCTCGATGAGAAAGAAATAAGAATAAAAACGAGATAGGCTAGACTCGGTAGGCGAGGAAAAACCGTTTGACCCTCCCGTTCGATACGAAATACCGCGGAGATCAAATATCACCGATCTCGGAGTAGTGGAAAAAAGGAGTTCCGATACTTTGCCATGGAGAGCAAAATGCTAGACATCCAACAACCAGACTAATAATGTGTTTACTTGTGCGAACTCGCCGATTAACGTTAAATTTTTATGAATGATGATTGTTGAAAAATTATTAAAATTATAACGTTTGTCCGATAAGGGCGGTCAGAAAATAGAAGAAAATGGATTGGCATTACGTGTGCCAGAGTTTTTAAAAATTTGTATACCTTATTACGTCCCAGCATGGGCAACCCTTACCTCCAATCGATAAGTTAGAATACTACCTTGCCTATCCCTGAACAAATGCAGTCTGCCGGTAAAATTCAAACAATATGTATATCGTTTTCTCTCTCATTATCATTTTATACTTTAATTTTTCCGTTATCATTGCATTCATAAAACTATACCTAAGAAACAACCAGTATTTCCTAGAACACTTATAAAATATTTCTCAAACATTCGAAACCCCGAAATCCAATCTATTTACAGAAACAACTACACAGCGCAACGAGAAACGCTCCTTATCTTCACCAACACTCTTCCAACGAATAATCATTCCTTTTATATATACAACCGCCAATAATAAACTTTACTAATAACAAAACTATTTATTCTTAAGCGTAAAGCGGATCACACTCGAATTTATAAATACCTAGACCCACAATTTTTCTTATTCGTATTTCATTTCAAAGAACGCCTCGTACCGATTTCACCGCTCGAAATCTCAGTTATAAACAAAACTCTGTAATCATTCCACGAATTATAATTTGAAACTTTACTTCCTTTCTCACGAGCATCACCCACGAGGCGATGATCTCGCGTCACCCCCACGTGATCGAGATAAACCCCTTTACACGAAAAATGAAGGGCTAACGAACTTAATCAATCAAATCCATCGAATATTTGTAACTCCGCCCAAACCAAAGCGACATCGTCAATCTTCCTCGAGAAGGAGGAGCAGAATTGAATCAACCTCGACCCCGAAAAGATCTTAAGCGAACAAATCACTGTCATTTGAAAAAATCGTTCTAAGCTCAATTTGTAATTCCAAAGTACAATTTCAATTTCGAATAAAATACAGTTGTTTTGTTAAGTGTATGTGAAGTGTTGGCGTTGCTATCAATATTTTTCCCAACGAATTCGTCCTCGCGGATCAACAGTAAGGAGTCTGGGAAATAATCATCAAGCAAAACGTCTTCGAAGAGGAATCTACCTCGACGATTAATACCAAATCGTTGACTTGGTATATTGAGCACAAGTAAATCCCAGGCGGCGAGCTCATGTCCAGCCGAATAGCGCCAACCAAATCAAATTTCGCGGGCATTTCGAATTATCGACGGAGCTCCACTCTCTTACCCACTGGGGACGTAACAACCTCACCGTGGATCACCGAGTACCTTGATATGGTAGTTAGACCATAGACATATAAGATAGACCGAGCGCTCTCATGGGCCGTTTGCAGTCAACATATAAAGGATGACAATATATCGGGAGTACTCTTCTCTCTGTCTCAGGATACTTGTGGTGGGGATGAGGCAGCAGAGGAGAGTGAGGAGAAATCACGCGTTTGCGTTATGAATGTGTTGCACTTCCGCTGCTCCGTTCACTCCCTCCACTACACCGATTGAAATGAGAGAAGAATACTCCCGATACATCTTTGTCCTTTATATACTGATTCAGTGCCCCTCATGGGAGCGCTCAGTCTATCTTATAAGGCTATAGGTTTGTTCGCGCTACCTGCACTCTACACTCGGCAGTGTAAAAGGAACTAGGGCAGTGTCTAGGGAGTGCAGTTTATTTCCTCGCGAGTAAGAGACTCTAGCGCGAACGCTGTAGTGTACAGGAAACATGGCGGCGACGTAGTGGACCATCCCTTAACCTCAAACACCACATCAGATTACGGAATACGGAGTATCATCTAACCGTTAAAGAGATATCCCGTCTAACCTCAAATTTATTTGTTGATTTCGTAAACTAATTACAATGGACGCTGTTATTGAAATTATTAACTTTCTCGTCGATTCTTCCGACGATGAGGTCGAAAATCAACAATTTTTTAACCCGAACTTGTACGAGGACCAGGACGATGGTGAGTCTTTTTTAATCGGAGCGTTCGAGATTTATGTGATTACTTCTCGAATATTTAGTTAAATAATTATTTGAAACGGTGAATCACATAGCGTTACTGAAGTACATCTACCATTGTACCACACTAAGTTGTGTTGTACTGAAATTACATTAAGAAATCATAAGACATCGACATTTTCGAAGTGGATAATCAACAAGATTCCTAATGAGCAATACTCTTCTTTAGTGTTATACAATACACTGAATAAAGGGTATTTTGTTCTTGACCAATGTACACCAACTATTAATAGCGATGGAATTGAATGGAATTCTGAATTTAAATTGACAGATCTCGATGTCGTGGATATTCTACAACCTGTTGCACAGGGAATCCAGAGAGTAGAACACATAAAAGTTGTCAATTATATAGAGAACCTGGTCAGAAACTATATCGAATGAGATTTCATCATGCACTTTCGTTTATCACGAGAAGTCGTTTATGAGTTGGTTAATCGATTTGCATTATCTCCAATATTTACATCACTTCGAGGTACGTATTCAACTTGACTCTATAGTTAATCAAAATATAAAATGTAA
Organism: Netelia fuscicornis; assembly: GCA_946811545.1. Classification (NCBI taxonomy): domain Eukaryota; kingdom Metazoa; phylum Arthropoda; class Insecta; order Hymenoptera; family Ichneumonidae; genus Netelia; species Netelia fuscicornis. The sequence continues at coordinate 27,733,699 of OX328016.1, forward strand.
TTGGATTCTTTTTAATTCATAGATCCTGCAGGATTTGCACCCATTACACCAGAAAAACATATGCTGACATACTTGTGGTTCATGGGACATGAAGCTGCATCGTACAGAGACGTAGCAGACAGATTTGGGATTACTTTGAGTACTCTACATAAAATATTATCCAGAGTTACGAGGTTTTTTTGTCAATCGCTGGAAATATTATTAAATTCCCTACGGCAGAAGAGAAAGAAATAACATTTATATGCAGAGTAAACAAATTCCTGGAATAATCGGTTTGTTTATTATTTTCCATAAAATCAATTGTATTTTAATTATCCATAAAATCAATTATATTTTAATTAACCAAGTATGATATGTGTACTTTAATTTATATTATGCAGGCGCTATTGACGGCACACACATAAGAATCGACAAACCCCAATATGACAAAGATTCGTACATAAATCGAAAGCAGTATTTCTCGGTCCACATGCAAGGTGTCGTAGATCACAAGAAAAAGTTTATTGATGTATTTATTGGGTATCCCGGATCTGTTCACGATGCCAGAGTGTTCCGAGAATCATCGTTATTCAATAGCCTGGATGATCTATGTGGGGGTATGGTCTTGTTTTAGTACATCTTATTAAAATCTGATCCACTAATCAATGAATGAAAAGAAGCCCTCCAATAATTTCCATAGGGTGTTTACTTATTTATCGATATACCATCAATGTATTTTTTTTCTAGGTGATAGCTTCTTGATTGGAGATTCAGCTTATCCTTGCACAAAACATTTAATCGTACCGTTCAGAGATAATGGACACCTAAACCGAGCACAAATTAACTTCAATCAACGTTTGAGTTCTTGTCGAGTTATTGTCGAAAATTCTTTTGGTTGCTTGAAACAGCGATTCCGCCAATTGTACCATCTAAAATTAAGAAATATTATAAGCATTGTTCAGGTCATTCACGCATGCTGCGTACTGCATAACCTGGCAAACGAGAATGACTTACAATTGCTTGAAGATCCAATCTTAAATGATTATCGCGATGAAGAAGCAGGGAACGTTGAAAATGATTTAGATGAAGTTGTGGACGATAGTCGGCAAGGACGAATTTTGCGCGATGAAATATGTCGTCAACTTGCGATGCACTAATGATGTGCTAAGGTATTCGATGATCTTCATTATACTGTCGTAAGTATCGCTGTGGTTATTATAATGAGCGATATAACAAAGTGAAGACAATGTTTCGAATGAAACCGAAATCATGAATTATTGTGAACGAATCGAATGAAATGAAATCCACATTTTTTACGTAATTTATATTCATTAAATTGTGTATATATGTACATATGTTAAATGTATATTCTAAGTACTTGAAACAAAGTGACGCAAGCGAAATCAATGATATTCCAACACAATCAATTAATAACATATTCGATTATCGTAGCTTAAAATACAGCTGGCAATACATTTACGTTATTATGTAATGTATTGTGCAACTTTAAGAAATTGAAGATACATCAACGAAAGTGAAATGTAATGGAGCTCAAATCATGTAAATACACATAACGGTATGTAAGGAAACGAATAAACGAACTACGAAACATTCGATACTATATTTTATTTGTACTGGATCAATCACAGTCTATGCCTTTAAAAAAATATATAATATGATAAAATAGTAACAACATTATAATACTAGTTATTATAATGCTGCGGATTTACAATAAACACGTGTCGTTATGTCATGTCAATTTTTTTATCATCTTGATCAATGGAAATTGATCAAGATGATAAAAAAATCTGTTACTACTGTTACCGCTAAAAAAAGCGGTTACACTTTTCGTGCACTTTTACACCTCGTCAAGATCGAGTGTAGAAAGTCTAGGGTTAGTGGCACGAAAGTGTAGCTACACTCGTAACGCGAACAGCGACGTGTGACGTCATTTCCGTTAACACGAACGCGAAAGTGTACACTCCCTATAAAAGTGTAGAAAGTGCAGGTAGCGCGAACAAACCTTATGAGTTAGACCACGGAACTTCTTATGTCGTTCTGGGTAGGCCCGTTCACCGCCAAGAGAATATTGCGTCAATTGACCTTCATTGAACTCTAGTCATATAACCCAGATTGCTGGTCCAATTAAATTTTCTTTGTTATTAGAAATACATTATCTTGGAAAAAATTGGATATATTAATCGTTCATCGACAAACGTTACCAGCAAAATATATTTTAAACTTTCAAGAGTTGAAAATATACTAGTCAACGTAACTATATTCAGACCGGTCAAGTTAAGATTTAAATGTGTGAATGACACTTTATACTCGCCAGTCATACCGGATTAGATCCGACTACGGATCCGAGTTTCTCATACATGATTTACTTATCTTCTTCGCCAATTTGACGAATACACAAATATTGTAAAATGACACGTTTAATAGACGTTCGATTATTTTTATTTTTATTCGTAGTGAACGGCGGTAAGTATACAGCGAATACCACCGTTTTCATCGTTAATAGAATATCTACCACGTAAATATTGTTTAACTTGTTTAGCCTGTGCTGAAAGAATCAAGGATATGATTTACATGTCGTTTGATGGTGCAGCCGCTTGTTTTCGAAGACACAATGGCACTCATCAATTCGGCTGTTCGTGTGAGTGCACAAAATTCTGATAACCATCACCGAGTTGTACTAGTCAAATGGGCAATAGCCTTTTTATGCCCATAAAAGTGGTAGAACCCAATACAGTCACGACTTATTACACGACTTATTTACATCCTGTTGAAATGAAAGTAGATAAAATAATTCTGTTAACAGCAAGCAGATCTGGCAGTGTTGGTGTTATTCATTTTGTGGAAGGTCCAATGGATCTAACATGGCTAAACAACAAAGGCACAGCCGGCCCTTATACAGTGGTCATGCCCTTTTCAATGTTTACCAAAGAAACACTGGATAGTCTGGAAGCAATGAAAAATATAAATGGAGTCTTATTGGCGAAGAATAACAGCGAGGCTCTTCCCTCGGTTTATTCACCGGAAGATAGCTGTCCCAATAGGTATTCTGGTTTCAAACAATGCAACAAAGAGAAACCCTGGAATCCGGTTGGATCGAGTTTTCTTATGAGGGACTGGTCATTTCCAATTTTCTATATGCAAGTAAGATATCTTTTGAGTTTTTATCGCCCCTCCAATTTTTTGTTCTACCACTGTTTTACATCCCCTTCCCCAATTTCCAAGGTGTGTCTGCACATTGTTTATCTAAACTGTACCATATTCATCTAAGACACACGTTAACTGCAGAAAACCTGTACCAGGTACATTGGTTCAATCTAAAATCTTATGATATTACAAAGCATCATTGGTTTTCACAAGAATTACTTATTATTTGATATGCCAGTCGGTGCACAGCTAAGCAGTCACTGCTCAAGGCTGTGGCAGCATGTAATACAGCTTAAGTACAGTGATAGAGCCGTGCACCCACTATGTATATATGACTATTGGTTACTCTGAATACTGAGATATTAGAATATGCGAATAGTTAAATGTAGTTCAAATCCCTATTATCCATAACGAATCAAATATTGTTGGCATGTAGAACATTTTATACCTAATTTCCCAAGATACATAAACTTCGTATGTTTACCTTATAATCATCATGAATTAGACAGTGATTATAATGATGTTTAAACAACAAACAATTTGATTGTTAATTTTGCATCCAATCGTGTTTATGATCAATATAATTCTTAAATGCCAGAACGAACAGCAGCTCCAAGAGATAAAGGACTGCTTCTTCAAGCACAATGCTCATGATATGGACAAGCAGGATGAACGATCGCTTTGTGCCCTTGAGATGAAATCCTTCATGTACGCCGCCGTTGATTCAGAGTCTTGCATGAGACGAAGCACTTGGCTTTGGAGCTTTAATCCGACACAATTCTGTGATCCTCTTGGCGATCGTAACATTCACTGGCCTCTGGGTCCATTGACGGATGATATGGAATCGGTAATTTTGGTTACGGCACGCCTTGATGCAAATTCAATGTTCGATGGCCTTACACCTGGAGGAAACTCCGCTATTACTGGTTTAGTGACTTTGCTAGCCACTGCGTATTACATGAACATCTTAAACACGACTGTAGAGAGTGAGTACGAGAAAATACATTTGACTTTTCAGGCGGCAATGAAAATTACTCTTTGGTACGATTGAGGGTTTTCTGTTTTTTATAGAAACCAATGTCGTGTTTTCATTGTTGAACGGTGAGGCATTCGACTACATTGGCTCTAGTCGTCTCGCTTATGATCTCAAGGAAGGAACATTCAACTCGATCGGGGGTAAAACTTTGCAACTCGACAAAATCACTGCCATAATCGAGCTCGGTCAACTTGGCGGTGGTGACAAACTCTATCTACATGCGAATAATTACGAGGATAGTGATTTGATAAAATCATTGCAGAAGAGCCTCTCGCTCGAGAACTCTACGTTAAAAAATAGTGTTCCACCAGCATCGATACAGAGTTTCTTGGCTGTAAAATCGAATCTTACCGCAGTTGTTATTTCCAATCATGGTGAACAATTCACGAACCAATATTATCACAGTCTTCTCGATGATGCGCAGAGCGTTGGATACGACGGGTAAGCCTATCATATAACGTTTATTTACGGGGATACGATTGATTGTTTAAAAAAAATTTTATTTGTGTGTATGAAGTGGCGACAAGAGTCAGCTAGTGATGTCGCTGTCAGGACTGGCGTTCAAACTGGGTAATCTACTGTATGAAAACGTAACTGGCAAGACACCACCTGCGATCGACAGGAACATTATCGAGACCACCATCTCGGAGATGTTGTCGTGTTATCTCGTTAGCGCCAATTGTACGCTGTTCCATGCAGCTTCGTCGCCGGGAACTAAATTGGCTGATCAAGTTCTATCATTGTACGTTGGGGTGACACGAGCTTTAAATTCGGCCACGAGCCTGACGGGTCAACTTTTGGTTCTGCTAACTGGTAAACAATTACCAAACATGACTGCCACCGAGTGCAACGAGAATCGTTTTTCGTGGATGGGCGGATACAATTTTACAGGACTGTGCATCGATTCGACAGTCAATTACAGCGCTGCAGTCAGTCCGGCATTCACGATTAGCAGTACGCTGAACATTACTATTATGCTTACCAAAACGTTGCAGCTTTTCTAAAGACAATATTTTCTCCTGAGTTTGTTATACAAATAAGGTAATCGCTTTCTGCAGATTACAACATGAAATCCGGACAATTCTCTACATGGACGGAATCCGTGTGGTCTGTTCTGAGTGTTAGAATGTTCCTAAAACCGTCGGCGGGAACCGAACGACTGTCCATTATTCTAGGAAGCGTTATAGCCAGTTTATCGTTCCTGGTTGTTTGGTTCATCAATTCTCGTGCCGATTTGTTGTTCGGGAACAGGTGAGACTTCTCCGACCTCTGCTCATCGTAATTGGCGACACAGTTTTTGTCGATCGAAACGCGTGGAGTATTAACATTTAGATTAATTGAATTGCAGGAGGGGCGCAGATTGCTAGGGACACGCCGCGGACCACATATCGATGACCAGGTTGGATCATACGGAAGATCGGGACGTTCCAGTGACTAGCCTCTGAGTGATGTATTATGTGTGGTGCGCCCTCGGACAATCTTTTCGCGATTATTATTATTTAAAAAAATTATTTTCCTCTCTTATATTCGTGTTCATTCTACTTAGTTGTTAAAAACGAGTACAACGTAGCGAAATATACGATTTCGTTTGCGTGACGTAGGAGCGTGGCGAACAAAGTCGGGCGACCGAAGTTTAGCGTTATCGCGCTATTTCTGTAGCTTTGATCTCTTCGAGTCTTGTCGCCCAATTGGTGAACCGTAAATAGCCCCGATCAGCAGGATTCGACGTTTAATTTTGGTCTCTTGTGCTAATCGTCGTTTCCAAAATCATGAAAATTTTGATGCGTATTGAGATTGCACCGTTTAAGAGCCCAAATGGCATTTGACCCGATATGTACAGACATTACACCCACACACCCACGCCCACCCACACATATATGTATATATGTGTGTGCGCGCGTGTAATGGGTAATTAATTTATGATGAACGTAATTATTAATTATCGTAATATTTAAATGGTATTAATTCATATGAGTGGAGAAGTGTTTGTGATCGCAGCTCGCAGAACCCGGATTGTATTTTTTTTCTAAACGGAACGGGCTCGCGAGTCTCGTTCGTCACAGCGTAAAAATTCGAAAAGAAAATCATTGTATCGAGAGCAAATGGCCTCACGGGAAAGGTTATTGCATTTGAAGTAAAATGGACGACATTTGATATCCTTGATGTTAATGCTTTCCTCGCTATATTCTGTTTATTCGCATATGTACAAGGATGAGCATTTTAAATATTACAGACTTGGATGCGCAAAGTATGGGCGATACAAACAAAAATGTTTCAATTAAAGTTGTACGATATAGAGAGAGAGATCGCAATAAGTGAAAGATCGCTATAAAAGGTAACTATTTTTTTAGGCGACCACCAACAAATAATAATGATCTCATATGTTGGCCTCGTTCACATCGTACAGGTTTTAATTGAAACTTTTCCTGATATTATCGGTTGTATGGCCGCAACTAGCCTGTTTTTAAATGTCCCATCTTGTATTACCCCTTCGATTAATCCTCTCGTTTTGAGCTTCTTTCATGACCTTAAATTCTTCAAATTTTGTCACAAACACAGCCTTCGTGAAAAGGCGAATCAGCACATTAATATGGCACGTTAAACACATCATTTTCAATATATAAAAAAAGTTAAGGTTTAGCAATCAAGAGGAAGCTTTTTTGTCGCCACAATAATAGCGTTCTTCTTTTATTTCTTCGATTGCTGGAAATTATCGGTGGTAGTAATACTTTCCATTTACGATCTGCCCAGTCATTCCATTATTGTACCTGATGTACATCATGGATTCAGCGAGATTATTCTTTCGCTGTAACAATCTCGTTTCGAGATGATGAATCACCCACTAATTTGGCCAACAGTACGAAAGTTATGCGAGGGTTGTATTGCAAGCGTGATGGCATTTATTATCAATAAACTTAATTAACAGGGCGTAGATGTACACGAGAGAGAAGTATTCATTTCATTCGCGTCTATTCTTTTTTTTTCATCTTCAGTACGCATCGCATGTATTTAATGTACGTAATAGGTTTAGCTTATTTATAAAAAAAAAAAAGAGAGAAAATATTTCATCGAAGCCAGGAATGGCCCAAAATTACCGGTTCTCCAACAGATATGCTACGTATAATTGCTACGGATAAACGAAGAATTTCTTTCGTCAATCGCACGGTTATAAAGAGATGTCCTCGAGCATCAAATACAACAACTGCGAGGATACTACGTTCTCTGAAATTGAACACAGGCAAAACGATTTTTCCCCTCATACTTCATCAGGCAAGACAATATTACAACAAAAAGCACTATAACGACCTCGACACGGAGAAAAATAATTGTACAACAACGTTTGTAATAAATCAATTTATATTGCCAGACAAGTGATTTTCTTCTGGCCCATTCCTACTTCTCTAGAAAATATCTGAAAATCTCATGAGAATGTCAACGCCTATGTTTCAGGAGCTCCTTAGACGTGGACAGCTCCACCGGAAGTCTCCGTACACACGCGTAATTCTTTGATCCAGGGACTTGTAATTTCGTTTTTTAATTTTAATTATTACGTATTCTGTGCGAAATGCAAGGACGAAAAAGTTTCTTCGACGAAGAACGGGAGATAGGAGGATTCGCGCGTTCGTCCACGTGTGTATGGACACGTATAAGAGTAAAAGGTCTCAGTCGCTGAGTGGCAATTCGTTTTTTTTTATTCATCGCAGCCACTCTTCTAATCTTTCTAATTCTTCTTTCAAGTACTTCTCAATATTTATTCAGTATGCAAGTCATGAATTAGGAGGCTGGGCACCGCCCACCGAGCTATCACAGTCGTCTGGTGCCGCAGCACATACGTATACGTGGTTCAGCCTTAAACCCTACCTCTTAGAATATAAATCGTTCGTTTTTTAATTCTTGTTTCTGCGGTTTTTCTTTTTATCCTTCGGAAATTAGTTACATCGCAATAGTACAGATCCCCGATCGCATTCGACACTCGCGTTCGCTAACAATTCCAATGTCTCTCCCTTTTTAGAAATGGGATTAAAAATATGTCGCACACGGCATTGCTAATTACAAGATCTAGCCGTGGAACAGGATGAGAAACTGACCGAAAGAATTATCGTCATACCGTTACGAGGATCTATACTGTCGCCGACTGTCTCCAACCGATGACAACGTTTCGCTCATTCACGGGATTTGTTCGAATGGGGGCCCGATGCCTGAACCAACTCTGTGGACGATAGTTAAAAGGAAGATTAGCGAGGATAATCAACGGATGGAAGCTCTGCAACGAACATCATAACAATAATAATTTGACCAATAAATAACATTGAATAGCCATGGAAAATTTCGTCGTAAATCGACATATCGGCTGGACGGAACTCGATTCCAACGTAATGGAATTGATCAGATTTGTGCTCGGTTGTTCTTGTTCTTTATATATAATATATATATATAGATATACATTTTTGTTAATTAAGAAGACACGAAAACGAAACATCGCGAAGCGAAAGACTAGCCTTGTTCCAGAGTGAAAAATTCTTAAGTATGTATCATAATTCCACGGTACTTATCCCCCATTCGATCGATCCTGAGCGACTATCGTTGAAAGCGCAATGATCGTATGCAGACAGCGTAGAACATAGTAGTACACAATACATTACTTATACCCTAAGAGTGGCATGTGCGTGTGTGTCGTGTTTGTGTTTGTTTTGTAATTTCTTTCTCTTTCCTCGTGTCATTTTTCCTTTTTCGTATTTAATGATTTTTGAATTACAAGGAAGGGGGGACTATAGTATACAATATATATATATATATATGTATATGTATATATATATATATATACCGCAGTAGTACACCTTCGTTCGTTCCTTTTTAGTTTTTAAAAATCGTTAAACGTATTATTTCAGTTTTATTACTTAGTAACCGTCGGTTCGTTATATGTACAGCAGTACTTTAAGCCTCGTCAGCTCTCGAGTACATGCACAGAGACGACACTTAGAGTTTAAAAATATAATCGTTATATACTTTAATTTAAGTAGTTATTATATTATTATTATTATTATTATCTTGGAGGGACAGCACTTTGCTACGTCACGACGATGCAGAGCTGGAATAAGGACTATGCGTGGAAGTTGACCACGCTCTACGATGGCACAAATATTGTTTGTGTGTTTGTTTTGTTCTTTTTTTTTGTTTGTTGTTGTTATTACTCTTCCTCTTTAATTTTCGTCGCGGCAATTCGTTTCTCGATTTCATATGGAGCGTTGGAATCGTTTGAAATTGGGATGAAAATTTAAAAAACGAGGACGGTTGATAACAGTCAGCATTAACTGATCGGGGATGGTGATTAAGGAAGTACGACTCAGGCGATTCTCGTCTCAACGCGAATAATAACTGAGACGAAAACAGAAAAGAAAAAAAAACGCATAACGCATATTATCGACAAACCAACTGACTTGGGTCTTGGTGATAAACCTGAATTAACGTGGTCTTAAATAGACGGAAAACGCAGTTAAAGTTCGTTCACGAGAACAAAAGATTCTCCGGCACGAAATCTTCGAAGACTCTTCCCTTATTTTCGTATATATATTTCATTTATAGTAGAAACTCTGATGAAAACGTATTCGTCGCCGTAGCAGAAACATGGGTAAATTTGAGTTACGGGATACGTTTTACGGAGCACCGGATTGTTTCTTTGTTTTCTCTCCTTTGGATTCTTCTTGCCGAGTCGACAGGCACGTTTTTAATGCTTTTCCTTTCAATTTATTTTCGTTAAACTCTCACGATGAGCGAACACGATTGACGAAAGTCTCGTCCATGATTCGAGGACGGCATGTCCGTGCCCGACCGATCGGAACAATCTCGCACGAGAGTTCTCGGGACAAGTAAGGTATGTACCGAGAGTAGAGCCGACGTGAGAAAAACGACGTGATAACGAGCCCGTAAAAACATATCGCCGATAATCGCACGGATAATTACGTATTTGACAATTAAAGCGATATCTAACCTCGAATACCTTAATACTGTAATGAGCAACTGGGTTCGAAGGTACCGTGAGGAGGTCGGCGTCACGTGTGCGGCGTTTAACGGAGGTCAGTGAAGATCTTCTTCGTCGCTGTCGTTGCCATCCTTGGATTTATCGGCACCCCCATCGCCGTCGCTGGAACCTGAGTCGCTTCCCGAATCCTCGGACTGCCAGCCACTACCACCGCCGCCGCTGCCAATACCACCACCACCACCGCTGTCAGACTGCTGCGACTGTGACTGATGTTGATTTAGATGCTGTTGTTGTATTTGTTGCTGTTGTTGTTGTTGATGGCTCGGTTGTTTGACGACCTTGTGACGTTTGCCGGTTCGCGGTATCGCCTCGGCACCCGCGCCGTCCAGCATCGGCTGTAGAATTCGGCGCCGTGCGTTTATGAACCAATTGTTCACCTGCAGCAACGTCAGATTCGTTTCGCTCGCGATCTGACGCTTCTCGTCCTCCGTGGGATACGGATGCTGCAATTTTTTTCATTTAGAAAACAAATCACCAATCAATGGTTTGTCGACATTTTCGCCAATTTTCATATTTGTAGATTTTGCAAATACCGCGAGGAGTTTGTAATTTTTGATTATTTATAAATACGAATTATGTCGAGGCTATTAGTTTGTTCCATGCATTTAGAGTTTAGTCAATGTGACAATTTTTTTAAAAAGATTCTTCTCACGTATTGGTGGGAAATGTTGTCTAGATTTCGGGTAAATCTTGTACGAGTTGCAAAATTTACTTCTGCCTGACCGCGATGAGAGTTTATGTACTTTTTTCTGCCACAAAGTTTTGTCAGTACTCACGGCCACGTGGTGAAAGAGCCACGCTCGCATTATGCCGGTCGCCTGTTTTGGCAAAACCCCGCGTTTTTGTCTTCCTTTTCTGACGCTTCCGTGGCTACTGCTGTGAGTCGTCGGTGCGCTCCCACAGCCCTCGTCTTCGTCTTCGCTCGGCGCGGGAGAAGGTGAGCCTGCAACAGTAATATCTAAACGAAAATTACTCGTTACGTGCAAGCTCTTGGCATTGTCAATCGCGAAGTTAACAAGAATTCAATTACGAAGAGAAATACGAGGAAAAGGAAAAGGATCGATCGACGATAGAGTATCGATAGGTCGATGACGCAAAGTCTTTCATAAATCGTATCTAACCGGGGATCTTTTCATCACTAGCGTCCCCGACATCGACGTATTCGTTCTCGCGTTCTTGCATCGCTAGTAGACCCCAGTATCCAACTTCTTCCAAATACAATCGCTCGGACGTGTCGACGAATTCGATTTCCTCTAAAGGACGTTTATTAATGTTTTTATTATGCCATTGAGCTAAAAATGTTGTCATCCTAACTCCTGAAATTAAGCCCCGTTTACTTAAAATCACCTCGAATCCATTGAATCGTATTCGAACATTGTATACAAAAAAATAATTTAAAAAAAAAACATCTTTATCCTTTACCATTTCGCCATCGAATGTGGAGTACAATTTTTATCAAAAGAGGAACGAGCAATGAAACATTGAGAGTCTGTCAAGGGAGATGTGGGTGGTGGTCAAGGAGTTTGGAAAACATTTTTCAAGGTATCGAATACAATATAGATTTTGTTGGTTGGATTGATGAGATTCGATGGACCTACCTTGGCCCAGATACATATCGCTAACAGGTACACAGGCATGGGCTCCGATTTGCGAAAGTGGCGTGCTCCCGTGTATCGTGGAGGGTGAAAGAGGATCATCCCGATCGTGACTATCCGATCTTGCGGAACGATGAGCGTTGACGGATGACGATCTCGTTGACGAGGATCTCTCAAGATCGAGATGATCCTCATCGTGAACGATCGGCATACTAGCGCTGCCGTTCTCCGACAGCGCGTCGGCTGTGCTCACTCCGAGTCCGTTAGCTCCCGGCTCAACATCATTGCCTGTAGATGACAGCACCTGGCAAATATATGTCGCATCTAGCCGTCAGAGAACAGGGGTGGGATTCTATCGTATTTTAAGAGGTGTACAAGTACCTACGATCCGGCTGCTTAAGCCGACACGTTTTTTGTTTTGTTTAGTTTGGTTAGCCAGTTACGTTCTTTCGCACAAGTCGGTAAGAAATTGTTAGTCCAGCCGAGTTACGATATGACGATAGTATACCGATTTATCGATTAAGGTCATCGATAGAAAGCGAGGAGATAATACAGCGAGATAAAATTAGACATTGGAGAAATATACGGAGAGAGATCGATATTCATTCGTTTCTCGAAATGTGTGTTAATCGTTTCGTATTTTTTACTTTTGTTTTAATCTTCCGGATTGAAAATCAGGTGGTTATCATACACCTCTCTGGAGGGATAACTACGAAGGTTCGGGATGACTTTGGTCGAGACAGAGAGATAGAGGTGCCCCGCGAACCGAGCAAACAGCTAACCTGCAGTGGACTGCTTCCATTGCTCCCACTCGACGGGCCCATGTCGTGCCCATGATGGCTGTAATCGCTTCGCAAGAGATTTTCGCTCTGCATCTTTCCCTTCAGGCAGCCAATGTACCTGTTGCAAAAGTCCTTGCACAATTCCTGGACCTTCTCCAATTCGAGCAGATGTATGCGTAACACCTGTATCGCCTTGATCATCTGCAAAAATTGTCGAAATAACAACGTTTCTTCTTTGTTCGTCGTTCAATTATTTTCTCATGTCTCATTCGTTTATCGATCGAGCGTACGTTTTCTTTTTCATTTCTTTTTTCCCGAGATTTATCCTAAATGAAAAAAAAACTTGATTGGACGTGTGTGTGAGTTTTAAAGCGTAATTCATACACGGTTACGACCGTTTTGAAGACGCGATTTGTAATCTCTCCGGCATGGGCGAACGGATTCCAATTAAATTGAGCTTAGCCAGTGTGAAATTATGGCAAGGAGTTAACGAACTAAATGTCACCACAATCCGTTACACCGTGTCGGGGAATTTGCGAATCGCGTTTTGCAACTATCTCGTGCTCAAGAGCCAACGATAGCCTCGAACCACTGCTCTCTCAAACGCAGTGCAATTCTTTTTCTAGCCTCTTGGTTCCTCCTCGAAGAAGCTTTGTTTATGCGAGAAAAGAATATTGTTTTTTAATGAAAAAACGCACATGTGAACGTTAAAGTTGAAAAATAATAATTGCTGTATCTCGAGAACGGTTGGACATCTTACCAAGCCGTCAATCTCTGGGTCATTGATCAGAAAGGGCTTTCGGTCTCTTTCTTGATGTTGGACGAAAGCTTGTATATCCATATTGAAACTTTCGGACATTGAGCTGTCCGAGCTCTGGGTGGCGAGTTCGCATCTTTCGAAGAGTAACGCCAGTAGCGGAAACAACGGATGTTTGTAAACCGCGCGTTTGTCAGCCTCGAATTGCGCCTGATCCTGATGCGTCGTGTAATCGGCTACCCCGCTCGCAGGATCCTGATCGTAGCCAGGAGTCACCATCGCTAGCGCCACGGCGGTGCTGCCCTCTTGCATTCTATCATTCCTCCGTCACAGACTCCATCGTTTGGATTTTATATTGTAATTGTCAGCTACCTCCGGGCCCTGTCCCAGTTTTTAAGTTACAGAATAACGAGATGGTTCCTCGCTCGGGCCCCGCTCGTTGCTTCTCCAACTTGCTCTGAAAAATAGCAAGAAGAAAGTTAATGCAAATTTTACAAACCCAGCAATAAACATTAACCATTTAATTTAAAGCAAATTAATATCATAATAAATTAAACGTATAATTATAGATAAAACGACAACATTTCGGTGGATAATACAGTAAACCATATTTCTTACAAATGTTTGAACTTTCGGGAAAGAAAATGTACTTCGTGTACAATTCGAAACTGCAGATGATAAAACTTTATATTTTCATGAAATTGTTGTCACTTTTGAAAATCTAAGATTGAAGTTAGAACGCGGGATTCCTCGTGTTTTAAGCAAACGCTTCCAGCTCACATTTTGCTGTTCTCAAATGATTAATTTTCCTCTCGATCTTCATTGATCCATCTCAAATTAGTGACTAGAAAATCCAAGTGTCGTGGCTACGGATAAAACGTTGTCCATATCTTCAAAGTAAACTTCCTTGCATATTACGAGTCAGTGTTACATGCGACGTACGCATCGAAAGTTAGATCAGTAAACATAGGAGCACTAAACAACCGATCGGATTAAAAATTAGCAGGTACGCAGAACATTATGGCAAAAAGTGGCACTTGGTATTTTTTCCCAAAATTTGTGCCATAATGCTGTCGTCAATCGCTCGTGGCCTGCAACACTATTTTCGAATTTGTGGAAAAAAATACCATAATTGTCCGTGTATCTGCGAATTTTTGTCTCGATCGTTTGTTCAATGTTTGCTTGAGTACAGATCGAAATTTCAAAGAGCAAGTCGCGCGTAACACTGACTCTTGAGACTCATTTTTAAATCTTAAAACGATCGATTCGTCCAGACGAAATAATCAAAGCCGTATCGACGAATCCAGAGGAAAACGATGGTAAAGTTGGAGAATCCAGTGTGTGTGAGAGATCGAGGTAGGATTTCGTTTGTTGCGAGGGTTGCCGTAACTCGTGTGGGAGGTTCTCGCGAGTCAGGGTGTGTATATCGCTTGCGCGCCACGAAGCACCGAACAAGCGCCACTGCATTTAAATGTCATCATTAGAAGGCCTTCGCTTTCTCGCTCGAGCGAAAGAACGTAAGAGAGAAAGAAAGAAAGAAAGAGCAATGCCGGTGTACGTATAGTCGAACAACGTAGCTTTTGCCTCCGCAGACTTCTCTCCTCGCTGAGACGACCCCTTATGGCTCCTCGAGTCGGACGCAATTCCACGCGTTTCTCTGAATTTTCAAACCCTGGTATACCAGTAGATCGGGGACTGGGGGTCGGTATAACGGCCGCGATGAGACTCGGCAGGCCGCAATTCGATATGAATAAATAAAGCGCTGCTATGCGGTGTATACGCTGACAAAGTATACGGGAGCCAAAAACACACACCAAGAAGACAGAGACAGCCTTGAGTAGAAAAATAAAATAACAAAAAAAAGAACGTCTAGGAAGCACAGAGCAAATATTGTTCCGATATTCGCTTCGATGCGTACCGACTATGAAAGAGTGATGCGTTTTTCCACTTTTTAACGAAATATTAATTTGCATGGATATCGCATTTGTAGCTATGCTACAAATTAGCATAAGCTCGTGACTCTACGCGTAGGAACAAAGAAAAATAAAAATAAAACCGCTGTACTGTATATCGTTGGAATAATTTCACAAAACACGTTTCAAAATCGTTTGAAACGTTCGTCGATTATTTTATTACGTTACGTTTACTAGAATGAAAATTAATCCATTTATTATAGCGTCGACGAATCCCTGCGATCAAGCAGAAATATTCTATTCTTCAGTAGGAAAATAAAATAGTTCGATATAAAAGAAGTAAAAAGAGGGTTTAATAAAACGAGTGACAAACAGAGACCATAATGAAATCCCAACGTGCCGGTGGGTCGGAGGAAAAGAAAAACAGCAGGAACCCGTTTTTCATTCCAGTTTCGCGCGTTTTACCTCATAGACGTTTATTATAGTCGATGTATAAGAGCGATATTGCGTTTCCTCGCGAATTTCGTTCTACGAGTATGAAAACGTTTACCAAAAGGGAGCGGAACACGAGTTTATGCACAAAGAGGCGTCTGAATGGTGCATGTGGGTATAGGTATAGCATAGTTTATACCTTTATATATATATACATAAATATATATATATATATATATATACACATATATGTATATATAGATATAGATATAATATAAAGTGCAGAGAGCTCCGACGCTCGATTTACCTAATCGTTCCCCAGACGCGTTTCATTAACATTTCAAAGCCTCGGGAACGCGGTTATTATCGTTAGACCCGAAGAGATGATCGTTCTCGAGAAACACGGCGACGAAGACGACGACAGGTATATATACGCGGCAGGTATATCAGTAGATTACTTTAATGTACAAAAAGCGTTGGATATATTCGTTGGCCGATCTCTCTCTCTCTCTCTCTCTGTTTCTCTGGCGCGAGGGCTCAGTTCGCCAACACCCGCTTCAACGCCACCACTTAAGGATTTTTCGAAGAGAATCGGGAACGGTTAATCGAAATGGCAGATGGAGGCGGGTGGGGTAGAACGAAGGGGAACTATCCACTTATGTACCAGTGGTGCTACATTAGCGATCGGCGAATCGAATCAGGTTCATGGGAAATTGGGCCTTGTTGGACCGAGAAGTCCTTCTCGATATAGATGGAAAAAATTTTGATTTAAAAAAAAAGAAGAAAATCAAAGGTTTTGTAGAATATATATTTGGCTAGGGGCCTAGATATTTGTAAAAGTGGGTCGTGCAAAAGATTTCTCTGGTTAAAATGATTTATTTTATTAAGTTGAGTAATTTTCTCTCGATATGGATGGAAACGATTTTGGTTTAAAAAAAAGAAGACAATCAAAGGTTTTGTAAAATATATATCTGCCAAGGGGCTTAGATAGGTATTTGAAAAAGTTGGTCGTGCAAAAGATTTCTCTGGTTAAAATGATTTATTTTATTGACTCGTTGCGTTTTTTTTAATAAAAACAATTTTATGGCTGTGATTAACGAGCGAGGATTGTGGATGCGTTTGTAATTTAGCTGGGAAAATAAAAAATAGACGAACGGAATGAAGCTGGATTAAGTGTCAGTGTTGGCTCTTCGAAACTGAGCAACCGATCGAGTTTAAATTTTGAAGGTATCTAGAGAATTATAGCAAAAAGTGGGTAAATGTTGTATTCTCCCAAAATTGTTGATATAATTCTCTAGATACCCTCAAAACTTTAACGCTCAGAGCCGAAGAAATTACGAATCGCTCGTTGCCTGTAACACTGACTCTTAAAAGAATAAAGTGATGCAATATGTCGGCCTATTAGGGTGGTCCAATATAGCAAACTATTCAAGTTTTTCAAATATAAAGGACTCTAAAAGTGATCAAATATTCCATATCTTCTTAAAAATAACATACAAAAATAGAAAGTTCTTACACAAAAAAAAAAGAAAATTGTCACATAAAAAAGGTACTATCGTTGAAACTGGATTTTAAAAAATTCCAGTGATCATGAACTTTATATCATTACGTAGGTAAATATGAGGATGTGAATAAATGTAATGAGATAAATATAGTGTTTTATGACGATGAATATAATGTTGCTAATGCTGTTACGAAAAGTGAAGAACGTGGAAAAGATTGCATGGAAAGAGAGGAAGAGAGAGGGTGAAGGAAATCTTGCGGGTCTCTTGGTATTACAGTGAATCCTCGTGACGCCGAAGAAGGTGCAAAAAGGAAGACCGAAGTGGGGGATTATTCTCTCTCTCCCTCTTTCTGGTTCCGATGCTGTTGATGGTCGCAGTGTGTAGTGGTGGGTACTGGTGGTTTCGGTGGTGGTGTGTGCGGTGCGGGCACCATTACTCGCAAGTGGCGCTTTCCGAGCACATCTTTCCGACAAAGCCGATATTTATCGTCTCGGCGTTCGCCTGACTGCTGCTGCCGCTTCTTCTTCTTCTTCTTCTTTTTCTTCTGCTTCTTCTTCTTCTACTTCTCTTTCTCCTACCCGTATGACTCTCCTCATCGTGCAAAAATCGTGGACCTCTCGGCTTTCATTTAAAAATATTATCGCTGACGGTGAAACGACGTAGCATCGTCGAACTGCACCTGCACGCCAATGCGGCTATGGGAATAACGAATCTTCCTTGCAATACTGCACATGTGCCAAAATTTTTACATGCCATTCGACATCGGCCACCACTGAGAATTCCAGCATACCGATTTTTCTTGTAATCCGATATATTTCTTCTATCTTCGTTGGATCATTTTTGTTGATCGATCACTTTTGTTGGGAACATATTGATCGATTTTAGTTATTTCTCCAGCTCTTTTTGGGTGCAAATATTTAAGATAAAAATCCATTGAGCCGCTTGCGGCGTTCGTTTGGGCAACGATTCCCCCGCAGCAATTCCACTTTTCGCACTTCTTCGATTTTTTCCAACTTTTCTTCACTTTGGTCCTTCTCCATTTCCCAATGAGAAAAATATATTGCGCGTGTATGTTAAATCGAGATTCCGTAAATGTTCCAACGTTACGTTTTTCCTTCCATATCCGACCTCACGATAGTACCTCTTCCTTTCGGTTGTAAGAGATCCCGCGGTTACCGACTGCGTTTCATCGTGCATGAGAGAAAGATAGTTGTATAACGCAATTCCCAAATTCTCCAGCACTATGCGATCGATCGGGAGAAAACGTGGCTTAGAATTTTTGCCACAATACTCTGCGTTGGCTTAGCTAAATGTTCTTTCGCTCGGTCGCGTCTCGTGGAAGAATAGACAAATATCGCTTTCGACGCAGCGCGTATAACACCGCGTTTTAAGAGGTTATGCCACCTGCTATCCTCGCTTCGAAAACGCGATTTGTAATATCTCCGGAATGACGTAACCGATTGGGACGAAACCTTGGTTGATCAACGCAGAATCGTGGCAAGAATTAGTTCTGTGCCTTACGCGTTAGAAAATCTCGATAGTTTTCACAAACGTTTAAATCACGTATTTTGCAGCAATCTCTCTCGAACTCGTACGAAGCCTGCAACGTTGCGCCTCGAGCATAAGTGAGTTTCGAACTTCCATTTTCATTGTCGTACTACTTCGTACCTTGGATGGTTCTTACTCTCACGCCTCGACCAGGCCGGCAAAGCACGTCGCGACTTGGCCGTTTTTCGCGCGCAGCAAAAGTCCTCTCGGTCGCCTCGTCGCGACGCCCGGGACCTCACGTATAAAGCAACACCGACTCACCCCTTGCGCCCTAGCGTCTCGGTGTACACCGCGATGCGAGCGAGGATATAATATTGCTTTTGGATTTTTCGTGGAGTGGGAAACGAGCGGTATTTTAACGCAGCTGTTACCGGAAGAACGGGGATGCGGCCCACCCGAGACTCGCACAAAGCCTGTATAACGAACCACGGGGTAGTCGGTCACTTGTCTTGTTGGCGATTCGGAAAGCGATGGATAAGAAACGTGATAACAAATTTTTAATTCTAAATCGCAATAACTGTGATTTTACGACGACAAATTTAACGAACATGACTTTAATGAAAGATTCGAAACTGTGTTAAATTCTGTCTCATTATTTGTTAGTTTATTCAAATAATTCTGATGTTCTCGATGACAAAGTTAATTTAAAAATAAGAACGATGAGACATTAATCGAATGGTTAATTATCGATTTATCATTTTTATTAAACGACGAAAATTCAATATGGTTGGTATACTCGAACAGAGGAACCACAAAATTGAACATAAAATAGGTTTGGGGCAATTAACAAAAACTAGGCACGTACGAATTAAATCTATAACGTCGTTCTGTGTTAAATTTTGTAATCCGAGACCTTCCAAAATTCTTAAACTTAACAAATTATATCTCAGAGAAAATACAAAATTATTATTCGATTATTTTTGTTGGTACATACCAGCGTTGATTTCTAAAACCCCACTAATAATCAAAATAATAATAATATGTCTAAACTAGATTCGAAAATACTAACTCAATATAGCAGCTTTGTCATTTTCCAATTTACAATTGTTAGAGTCAAATGACCCAATTCGATGAGGCGATCAAATTTCAGCCAGAAAATAAAAATTGCCATGAGAATCCAGCTGGATTCGAAACGAAATTATATGTGGATAACGAGTCTCGTGAGGTATATTCGGTAGATGGGGTAAATATAGGGATGAGGTGGAGTATACGAACGATTAAATGTTCGCTGGACGTTCTGCACTTCGATGCATACGTACAGAATAACGCTGCAAAATCGTAAGACTTTCGCAGTGGCAATAAAAGCGAAGGATGCAATGGAAAGATATATATATATATAAAGATGTGGAAACGGGGAACGTTAAGGCGAGAAAGTGTTCAAAAAGTAAACAACGTTTCGCGAGTTTAATGGGGATTGCGCGTGTCGTTAGGTGGCTATCCGATGCTCGAATGAAAGAAAATGAAAAAGAATAATAATAATACGCATGGAGGATCAAAACGTGCGCCACCCGATGTACACGACAGTATTTTTATGCCGTGTCGCTATGGAAATAAAAGTATAATTCATGTCGTTCATCGATCTTGCCTTATTGTCATTCGAGCTTGGCAAACAAACGAGCGAGATACGGTATGACACGATTAAAAATTAATAATTCCTAATATCGATGGAGTAACGAAGAAAGATTTGTTAAAAACACGATACAAATATAACATTGATAAAGAAATCTTTATTTTGAAGAATAAGGCATTTCCGACCGACTTGGTTTTTCTTTTAATTCGTGAAAATTAATTGAACGAATAATTTATTAATTGTTATTATTCATACCGAACGAATCAGTCGATCTCTTTCGGCACGAACGTACGAGTCTCATAGCCGCGTATCCATCGTTTTCGATTTTCACATCGAAGCACTCGTCGTCACATATTACTAAAAAAGAAATACGTTCTTTTTCCGACGGACAGGATCACACTTGTAGATACAATAATATATGTCGCATCGGTGTCGCTCCGGTGTACGCAAAATATTTGGATCGATCGAATCGACGAGCGGCCCGTGGTTGTTGTTCGTTCGTGGCCGCCGAGAGAAGCCTCTCCTCGCGGCCAGAGAAAAAAAGAGAGAACGAGAATACAGAAGAAAAAAGAAACAAAAAAAAGTGTCGAAGCGGTCGACAAATTGCGTCGTAGGATGACGTTGATAATGCGAAATAAAAGAAGAATAAGAATTCTATAGAAGCAAAGAGAAAAAATAAATAAAATTCAAACGCGTTGCAATACGATACGAGTTTCCGCAGTTTGCGTTACAAGTCCGCGATGCGCCGATGCCCGGCGGTTTAACCACCAACGCCACGTGTTCTCTCTTACTCTATGCTCTCGTCCCTGCGTCCCATGAGAGCGATGAACAATGGTTGTTTACTATCTGTCACAGAGTACACATTACTACTGGCGCGAGAGAGACGAGTACGAAGGTAGAGGTCGCTCGCTCGCGCGACGGGGAGCTTGCCTCTCGACGCGCCGCACTTGCCGGCTCCACAGCGCACGATACACGAGTGAGAAATAAAAAAAGTAAAGAAAAGAACACGGGGATAGAAGCCAGAGAGAAAGAGAGAGAGAGAGAGAGAGAGGGAGAAAGAGAACGATTTTGCCCACGGTTGGCTGTGTGTACGCTATGGTGGTGATACGGGTATCTCGGTGGCGCAGCAGCAGAAGCATCGAAGTACAGTACAGGGACAGAGAGAGGCCGCTCGCGCCCGCTCCCGAACGCCCCGGCGAATGGCCGACAATTTTTCACCGCCTCGCGCGCGTTCGAGAAAAGGCAGCGAGGGAGGGGGAAGTGAGGCTGCCCTCGCACCCCTCTGCGGCTTCTGTCGACCGTTCGACATCACACTTTTGCAACGGACCGGCTTTTGCCGTGACTTCCAATGCTTTTCGTGCACTCTGTTTATGCGTATGCGTGTGTCTGTCTGTCTGTCTGTGTGTGTGTGTGTTTCTCGTTCACGCCGCACGTCCACTTGTCAATAATTGCAACCGAGTTTCCTTTCTCGCGCCCGCGACTCAACGAGGCAAAAAATGTATTTATCTGTATATATATGTATATATATATTTACTGGGAAGCTATAGCCGTTGAACGGTGTAAATATAGTATCCTAGTTACGAAATGGCTTATCGGTCTCACTTGTTAAATTGCACTTACGTGTTACGATTTTTGACGAACCACGAACGAACCATTATGAAATTTTGAGTGTTTATATCGTATCGAAGTACGTAAAAAAATGAAAATAGTTCGGTTAATATGCGTACTATATATAGTTTGTTTTTGGTCCGAGACTAATGAAACTCGGTTGGTAACAAAAAAACGGTAATGAAAATATCACGGAGACGATTGATCTTTCGAACGAGAGAAAATACGAACGTACTGAATTTAACGATCTTCCGATGGTTTCGGAAAAAAATTGACTGGAAATAATGCATATATTGTTCTCACAATCACGGCGGCTCGGTCGGTATTGCCGTTCGGTGATCAAGCAAAAGATTGATCAAGAATTCAGTAAGGAAGATGGAATAATTTTTATGATTTTTAAGCTAAAAGAAAAATGTACCGACAGATTAACCGATCAACTTCCATACCGGATGAGAAACTTGAAATAGACCTTGATTTCGCATTGCATTAAAAGTAATTGCAAAGGGTGTCCTTAATAGACCTATAGAATACGTATCTGCATTGATTATGTGAAATGCGAATCGGGACGATGTCCATTAGGGTCACAAAACGATTTTAAATCCTCGGTATAACACACCAACGATGCTTTACTACCGGCTATCAGGCACCTGTGTGAGCACATAAATTCTCTTTTTACGACCCATTCGAACGTCAGGGTATATCGCCCGATGCGATCGTAATACATATATCGTTGTGCCTACTTGGATTGGCTTCCAATAATTTAATGAACAAAAACGTCTGCGTCATTCGTACGAAAAAAATGTAACTCTCGGTGTCCAGCAATAAATGCATATCTCCCGGAATTTCATAATACTCGAAGTTTCCATTTTAAAAAAGAATTATCGTTCGAGATAAGATCTCGAGGCATAAAATGTCATTATAAGATACGAAAACCGCGCGACTGAGTTATAAATTGTCGCGTTATAGAAAATGTAAATACGACTAGGAACGTTCAGTGGTTGTTTTTAATACTTTTTGATGAATCGATAAAATATAATGAAGGAAAGCCGATGGACTTGGTTGCATGTACATACGTAGAGGTATGGGATTCGATCAAGGGAAAATATAATTGAGGAGAGAAATTCTGTGAGATTGTTGAGATGACAGACGCCCGAGTCCGTTGATTCGATTATCGGTTGTGGCCGGGAGAGACCACGAAGGGTTGTACACAGGCAGATATATATGTATGTCGTAGGTATACGACGACACTTCACAGCGTAGACAAACACGTGCGTGTACGTCGAGGCATGTAAATGTGGCCGTATCCCTCTTTCGCTCTTCCTTTCGTGACTTGGTCGTTCACCAACAGCCCAGGAAAGTCTTGTAATCTTGGGATCCGGTTGCCCTTGCTTTGCCGGCTGCAAGAATCCTCGAGGTATCGTCCCCAGTGTCCCTGAATCTATATCAACGTGAACCTCCGGCTCGGGCGATGCTTCTTGCTCACGCTCGGCCAAATCGTTTACTCAAAAGGTCGACGAGCAAAGACTGTGATTAGTTTTCGATAAGAATAAAAACTTTGCTTCGACGCCAGAGTTAGATATAATCTAAGATTATACGCAAAAGATTTTATATTCATTGTAAGTAGAATGAAAAATTATAATTGCGAAATAGTGCATTTTATAAATTTTACCATCCTGAGAATTTTTTTTTAAATCTGTCCATTTGGATAGAACCTGAAATATTGCGAGAAACGTCGAGAATTTTTCGAACCAATGTGATTACATGTACGTTTACAATGTTATGTTTTAGTGACGATATTTTTTATAAAGAAATGAAATTTTGTGAAAAAAACACGTCTGAGTTTGTCGATTAAAATTTGCTAAAAAAAAAAAAGGAGCTAAAGGAAAATGTATTAGGCGTTGGGAAAGAATAAAAAGGTTAATGACGAATTGGGTTTCGAGGGTTTGACGTCCCAGCAATATAAAAGAAACCCGCAGGTGTTGGGCGCATTGTACATACCGTGCGGGTTGTACTACGCGCGAGAAACGACGATGTAAGCTATTTGGCTCGTGCTCTAATCTTCGTACATAACCGCATTCTTTGCGTATATCGTTCTTTCTGTATCCCACTCTTTTTCGTTGGACCAGCTAGGTATAAGCAAACCGACAATATCGATCGCATCAATCCGTAATTCTGTCAAGCGAGCACACAGCTCGGTGTATACACCCGCGAGAAATGGGCGTTCACTCGACGCTCGCGCGGGGTAAAAGCATAGGCGGCAGGAACCACCGAGGGTTTTATACGGGTGTTGCGCTCAAAGCAGCGACTTTTCGCACGTACTGGCGCACGAGCAAACTGCCAACCTAACCTCCAAATCTACGACTCGAATGTTGAACCCTGCCGCAAAACACATTACGGCGCTCCAAAAACAGCTTAGCAAAGTTGATAAAGTACTTAACTATCGTGTCATCAGGAAAATATTCATGATCCCGCATTTCTTACCCGCTATCCTATCCGTCAATCCTCGTACGATCTTTGAACTCCGTTATGTTCCTTTCGTCTTGTTTTTTTTTCTCGGTTTGTTGCCAGATTAAAACCCAACTCCGGCTGGCCTCTGTCTCGAAATCTTCACGTCTCGTTCACGAATAGAATCTTTTCACGGCTCGCGTGTTTCTCTCTCTCTCTCTCTCTTTCTCTCGCATTCACTCTCAACACTGTCTCTCACTGTCCTCACAAGATTATTATATATTCCCGCTCTCCACGTGCTGCGATAACGATGAAAAAAGCGGACGTCGTACGCCAAACGTACGGCAAAACAACCGAGTACAACTGGCACGGAGCACGTACGAGTCACCACTATTTACGCCGACGATAAATTAATGTAATTGGACATTTTTCAACCCGCCGCGATCCGTCCACTACTACTCGTCCGTCCACCTCCTACCACTGTCTCGTCTTTTGTGACGTCATCGATTCAATACTTTTCGCCGAAGCGGGCATTATTTTGTCTCTCGCGAGACTCGAGATGGCGCCAGCTGCACGATTGCGCGGCGTGACAATTTACCGATCGATCACGGACGGCGCTAGTGGCGGGAATATTTGAATTACATTTAAGCTTTATTGCGATTATTTCTCTGTGCTGTGGATATTCGTAATGTTTTGTGACCTATTCCAGTCAAGATAATAATCGTTCGATATAATACTATAGATATAAGCTAACGCGAGCTTATCGCTCGGCTAATCTGCATCATTAAATACCGTGGAACGTTGCACTTAAAATCTTTAAACCAGTACATGTTGACTTTCCAACGCCAATGCATATATTTTCTCACATATTTGCAATATTTTTATGTTTCCGTACTATCGCATTTACAAAGAAGACTGGGAAGGTATCAAATCGAAATATGAAAAAAAAACAATTTTATCAAAAAAAAAAAAAAAAAAGATATGTTAAAGGTCTCTCAAATTAAATAGATGTAAATAATTAAAAATTGAAGTCTGTCCTATCTTATTTTATAACGACCTAAAATGTTCAATTAAAGAATTTAAACCTGTACTTATCAACTGGCAAAACCAGTGCATGATGACTTTCTAACTCCAATGCATATAATTTGTAATACTTGCAATTTTTATGTTTCAGTACTATCGTATTTACAAAGAAAACTGGGAATGTACGAAATAAAAATATGAAAAAAAACATGTTACCAAAACAAAAGATCTATTAAAGAAGATCTTTCGAATTAAATAGATGGAAATAATTTCGAGGTTTTGATACAAATTTAAGTCTGCTCTATCTTATTTCATAACAACCTAAAGTGTTTAATTAAAGAATTTAAACACGTAGCTATCAGATGGCCAAACGCATTCGCATGAATCATTGCTCTGTCGTCGATAGAGATATGAATCAATATTGTGCAAACCTATCTAACTCGATAAAAATCTATACATAGAAAAGTAAAGTCATCGGTCTCTGGTACAATGGAACTGGCAAAAAGTCCGTGGGTCTATAAAATATATAAGAATGCGTTTCTCGCGTCTTTTCCACCTCTTTCCTTCTCGCGTGTACATACAAATACGCGTATATTTTTTCTTCTCGATCCCACATATGGCACAGATCGCTTATAGGTATTTAAAACAATTGAAACAAAAAAAACATCTGTAATGTATTCGTAACGTTCGTCTGCGAACACCCGCAACAGTTTAGAACAGACGGAAACGTTCGATGACTAACGCTTCGTTGTATATTTCTCGTATCTTATCATCGCTACAGGCACCTTATCGGGGTATCTGATACTGAGACTAGTTCCCTCGGCCTTTCGTGAGCAGAGTCGCGTTTTCACAAGGCAGTCCAAACATGGCACCGCGCCCTCTTGTCTCGATCGCGATTCTTCTTCTCCTAAGAAGCTCGTTCTGTGGTGTGAAAGGGATCGATGTGACAACCAACCCATCGACAACTGTTTCGATTAATCAAACGGAAAAAGCGATTCTTACGACTCCGGCTCCCAAATTGTGCGACATTTGCGCCTGTACCGGTAAATAATAAACTTAATTAAGTTCAATACGAGTTGCGAAGTATACGATACGTTGAATTCTTCATTAATTTCTTAACTGTAGTGAAATGGACCGGGGCAATTTTTTTTTCTTAGAGAATGGATATTTAACTTTAGTGTTTAATACAATATAGTTTCTAGATTCGTTCGTTTCTAGAATTTTGGTTTCTTAGGTTGTACGCTTAACCGAGTGATTTATGTTTTAATTTAAAAATATAGATGCCATTGTGAATTGTACAAAACGAGGTCTGGAACATCACTTCCATGACGCACAATGGCCAACGGGACCTCTGGAGGAGGTCATATTTGAGGGAAATTTCCTCGTACATCTGAAGCCATTCCCAAACGTAACGATCAATCGGCTAATCCTCCGTGGCAACAGAATAACAAAGATCGACGATAAGGCTTTTCGAGAGATTAGAAATCTGACCGAGCTCGATCTGAGTCACAACCAGCTCACCTCGGAATTGCTGAATCTTGAAGTATTCGAGGTGAATTATCTTAACGATACGTTTCAAATTTTAAGAAATCGCGTTTTATACAGCAAAATTGAGGTTCAAACTGCAAATAAAGATCGTCACGAGATCTTTTCATGAACTTGAAAATTTGTAGGGTAAATTCGCCGTGGAAGAGTACGAGCCTTTGGCACAATTGAGAGTCCTTAATCTGGGAAACAATGCTCTTCACACGCTGAAACAGGATGTCTTCGCGCACGTTCCCGATCTTAGAGTTCTCGTATTGAGTGGAAATCCTCTGACGACTATCGATCAGAGCACGATAAACGCCATAAGCCAGCTTCTTTATCTCGAAGATCTTGACCTGAGTTATTGCGAGTTGACGACCATACCTGATCATATCTTTCATGCCCCGAGGTAATGAAATTAGGCTAGAAATCTTTCAAAATAAAACAATAGAGTAAGAACTTTGTGCAGAAATTTTTCAGATATTTCTAAAATAGATTGTTCTATACGAAATGTTTTCATTCGTCGAATGTTCAATGTTTCAAAATTACGAAATGTGGAAAAATTGCTTCTGTACTCGCAGCCACTTGAGAAGACTTCGTTTGGACGGCAACAAACTAGAAGGTCCGCCAAGTGCTTTGGAAGATTGCAAAGCTCTCGAGTATCTTTCCCTCGATGACAATCCCTTCAGGCAGTTGGAGCACAACATCGCTTTTTCCGTTATGCCGGCACTCAAGGAGCTGAGCCTTCGATCACTTCCTCATTTGACGTCAGTCGGTCCCAGGGTTTTTTCACAATTGACAGCTCTGCAAAATCTCACCCTAAGCAACTGTCCAAGATTGAAGGCGATCAACGAGGATGCGTTAGTGGAAAGGGTAATTTTATTAATTCGAGTCAAGTTATTATTCCAAGAATTAGACAATTTTTTTAATAATTAAGAAAATCCAGCCATTCAAATAAATTCAACTTTGACCCTAGTCGATTATACTGAATAGTACAACTATAATTTTAAGTTGACTAACTTTCTCGCCAGTCGCAACACGATGCGATTTAAGTTCACAGCATAACGCTATTTATCAATAATAATTGAATATAGTACAACAAATATTTCGTCAACTCGAACTGAAAAGAAATTATATTTCAGTTGATTTGTTTGTAATTTACTATACGTTTGACTAAAAATTCGAGTCTATTCTTACTTGATGTTTGAATAAGAATTCTCACGAAGCTGCTAATTACGAAGTGCATTATCGAGTCGAATGATTGGAAATCGCGGATCTGGAAACTGTGTCCATACAACTTTTCGTTATACTCGTAATAAATTCTCATTTATCGAAATGTAATAAAGAAATATTTTGATAGATTGAAATATAAATTGTGTTAATTTGTGATATGTAATTTGGCCATTTTCTTGTGTAACAGACTGGTGAAGGGGCTATATGGCCACCGCTGAAGATCCTCGACTTATCCGACAACGCGTTGCAGTATCTGCCCGTTGGTCTTGTGGGACGCTGGGATCATCTCGAGATATTGGATTTGAGGAACAACGAATGGAGCTGCGATTTCGACAATCAATTTCTGGTTAGTTCGATATCGTAGCAA